>CM032447.1:94887304-94995323 GCA_019049505.1 Pachyrhynchus sulphureomaculatus
TCCGTATTATAAAGACCTTACTCCACGTTTGGTTAATGTTTTCAAAGATCACAATATAAAATTTGCAAAGAAACTTCACAACAATCTTAGTTTCCTTTATTCCAAACTAAAAACTCCTGTTAGAACTGAACAGAAATGCAACGTTGTTTACAGCCTTCCTTGTTCAGACTGTGACCTTTCCTATGTCGGTCAAACCTCTAGAAGCCTCAAAGGACGTATTATTTCACATAAAAGTGATTGTAGAAGAGGCATATCTTCATGCTCTCTTGCAGAGCATGTAATGAAAAAGGATCACAGAATGAATTACGGAGGGGCTTCAATTTTGTATACTGAACCGAATTACCAAAAAAGAAAATTCCTTGAAATGGTAGCAATCAACAACAATCCAAACAACATGAATAAAAGATCTGACACTGAAGATCTCTCCACGATTTATTGTTATATTTTAAATTTGACAAAAAACTCCTTGCCAAACAACTCATTAGACTCCCTTTGAATACCCCTATTTCGCTTATATTCGATCGTAATCTTCAAGTTTTTGCAATTTTAATCCTTCAACATTTTCCACCCTCGCAGTTCCTCGTCTTGATTCAGTGGGTCATAATTTCCTGGTACTCTCTTACTTGTTTACGATTCCATTACCTTCAGCCGCATTGCCGTTAAATGCGTTTTAGGAACTGATTAAAAGAAACCTCTTCAATCCTGACGTTTGACATTTCTCACATATAACCCTTTTCTTCCGTTCAATACTATAGATTTCCCGCCATAATACAGAAACAAAATATGATTCTTTCCAGTGGGATTTTTCCTCGTAGTGAACGGGGAAAATAAAGGATAAAAAACAACTTTATATTTTCTTTTCTTTATTCAGTTAATTAATCAGAAACTAAATAACAAAATGCTGTGCAGTTTTTCGTCTTAAGATTCGAAACCATTGTTTAGGGCGACATGTATTACACGATTGAACTCATCGTTTTGTAAGTTTAGTTTACTTTTTTGATTGTAAAATTATACTTATAGGGACAATGTGATTTCAGATATCTTGAGGAAGAATAAAATCCATATTCGAAAGCTTGATATTAAACAAAAGTAGTTAATTTTTTGGCCAATCCTCCGCGACTGCAACCTCAAAACTCTCCTTTCTTCTTAGTAGCCAGTCAAAAGAAAAGTTACATCTATATATATATATATATATATATATATATATATATATATATATATATATATATATATATATATATATATATATATATATATTATATATATATATATATATATATATATATATATATATATATATATATATATATTTATTTATATATATATATATATATATATATATATATATATATATATATATATATATATATATATATATATATATATATTATATATATATATATATATATATATATATATATATATATATATTATATATATATATATATATATATATATATATATATATATATATATATGATTTTTATTTCAAAACTGGACATGTCCAAAAAATTCAAAAACGAGTTTTAACTGCCATCTGTTGGTATACAATAAGTACTAACGGACAATCAATTTATATTTAAAGCAAAAGAGGACTTAGGATACAGCTTCTAAAAGAAATGGAAGTTAGGTTCAAAACAAGATATGTCCAGAAAAAAAAAACAGGTCAAAACTAAGTATGTCTATGGTGGCCTGATGTCAGTGGCTCCTATTCCCTTCAAGGTTATTAATGTCCAACAGCGGCTAATTAAATTTGGAGAACTTGTTTAAGGACAAAAAACAGAAGTAAAGGCCCCTTTCTAATATAAAAAATAAGGGAGCGCCAAGTCGTGTCAAACCGCAGCAGTGTTTTTCAAAGAAATAATTATAATGGAGTCCGTTGTCAAAAGTCACTCAACCTAAGCAAGCAGTCAAGGCCTACGAACACCAGGAAATCTAAGAAGTCCAGATGAGTAGCATATGCTAAGCCAGCCGTGTTTCAGCTACCTTCTTATTTCAAGAAACTTCCCAACCCTGCAGAAAAATTGAAGGACATTATTCACTTAACTAAAGTTAGTAGCGAAAAAAGCTAGGAAAATATAATAAAATTCCCTCAACGTCAGAAAAGTAAAAAAAATCCAAAATCTAAATTTTTTCAATATTTTAACAAAAACTCAAATAATTTACACAGTTTTAATTAATAGTTTGTACTTAGTTATTTTATTTATTTTTTTTAATTACTTTTAAAATTAAATGACTTACAGAAAAGTCATGGTTCTGAAAAATTTTGTTTTATGATGAATATAACTTGTTTTGAACAATTTAAGAACGGACAAATTCTGTTTTGAACAGAAAAATGTTGACTTTTTTAAATTTTAATAATTTAAACGATTTTACATTTAAACAAAAAAATGTACATTTTTTAATCATTTATATTTATTAAAAAAAAAAAATATTACTTTTGGTTTCTTAATAACCCGCATTCCCTTCCTTTTGGAGTTGCAAACTTTAAAAATTGGTTTTCTCAAAAAGTCTATTTCTAGATATGTCCAGTTTTGAACTAAAACTCTATATATATATATATATATATATATATATATATATATATATATATATATATATATATATATATATATATATATATATATATATATATATATATATATATATATATATATATACATATATGTATATATATATATATATATATATATATATATATATATATATATATATGTATATATATATATATATATATATATATATATATATATATATATTATATATATATATATAAATACAAATTTGTTAAATTAAAATACTGTGGATTTATCTGTAAAATGTTTAAAACATCTCGCATTTTACCAAAAAAAAAGATATTAAGTTCAAATTTTATGGACTTATGTCCAACTACATAATTTGCAACTCGTTTAGCCGAACACGCGATTGTCTTGGTTATTTCTTATGAAATATCTTGTATATTATACAATTTTTAGATTTTATAGAAAAAAATTTATGCTATAACGTGTATCATGTCCTAGAGTTCTCGTGGACAGTTTTTGAAAAAATGGCGATTCAAAGTGTCAAATAATGCATCAATATTCTATTTTTGACCCAAAACAAATGACGATATAAAGAAAATAATACCGGTGTCTGTGCTTATATTAAAAGTATTAATAACTGCTGTCACGCAATTATTACGTCCGATTCAGCAAAAAGGGTACCAGAATGTAATTTTTAAGTTTAATTCAGGTTACTTTAATAGACTTCAATAGTTTTAACAGAATAAAATACAGTTTGTTAAGTTATTATATTTCGCAGAGAATTTTAAACAGTTTTTGTGTATATTTTCCTATACCTAAAATAGTTTCTGAGATATCGATAATTAAAGGTTCTACTGCACCCTAATTTCATCTAAACCATCTAAACAATTCTTTTATGCGGTGCTGTAATCTAAGGTGGCTATGTATATTCAAGGCTAGATTACTGAACCTCAATGATTTCATTTGTTTTGTAGCGATAATCCGTTCTTTTGACATTTGTTGATCGTAAATTAAGACTCAATTTATTATTTTACAAAATATTCTAATCAAAAGTTTTATTGCTTTAATTTTAATTAAAATTTCTACTTTGACACGAGAGCATCAAATTGATATGCTGTTAGTAGACGCAGAGACCAAAAAGGATTGAAGAGAGGCGAAAACTTTCTATGTTTAACAGTATCCAGAGCAGGATCCATCATATGAAAATTGTTTTTCTTGGTTAGCAAATTACTTAAAATAAAAATAACTTAAACAAAAATAGTTTTATAGTGAGCGAAGAAGCTGAAATAAATACATTAGTTAGTGTCAAAGTAGATCAAACAGTTTCGTTACGACTGTGATTTAGGGATCCATAGTAAAACCAATTTTTTTGAAAAACCATAAAATATAAAACAAAATTTAATTTTTTCGGAAGCAAAATCACAAATTTTAATGAAAATGTAGTCTTCATAAAGTGTAGATTGAGCAAAAATTATCACGAGTGCATTACGATTGATAATTTATCTGATATAAAACAAAAGTATGAAAACTATATTTCTTGACGTATGGTGGGAGCTCTTGTAATATACTTTACTGTAACCGAGTGGCGAATCGCTCTTGTACCGAGACATAGTTTTATTTTATTTGTTTATAATTAAACAAATATTTAGGTAGTAAATATTTGCTTTACACTTTTATTTTTAGATTCGGAATTGAGCTAGATTTACTTATTGGCTATTATTTATTTATTTATTTTCAACGGTAACACCATTTCTACAAAAAACATCGACAATATGCAAGAAAAAAGAACAATGTGAATGAACAATATAATTAAAGCTAAATCTAAAACTAAAACTAATAGGTCAGAATGCAGAGTATTACAATCTAAATTAATCCCTTTAAAGGTAAACAGTACTTGACATATAATACCAATGGGAAACTACCCGAAAATTAAAGAAACTCTATAGCGAGGTCAGTTGCTTGACCATATTTTTGAATCGGTGTACTGGGCCATCAATTGGCAAATTGTATTTATCAAAATTACGCTGCGTTCTAAAGATTGGACTATGCAAGCCATAGTTTCTGGTGACATTAGCTGGGTAAAATAACGACCTGGCGAGGGTACGATGTACGGTATGAAAAGATAATTTACTAAGTAAGTGCTCACAGTCAATATACCCATTTAATAGCTTAAATAAGAAATGTAGGTTAGCTTGTATTCGTCAGTCCTGAAGAATGCACATGTTTAAAAATCTTTGTACCAGGTCATAGTTGGTATGTCCCTCAGTTAAGGAATTTTCAGTTTAAAAGAGCAAATACATAAGAATTTTTTTCGGACACTCTCCAGCTGATTAATATGGACATTATAAAAAGGAGACCACACCGGGCTTGCATACTCCAAAATCGGTCGAACGTACGAGCAATATAAAAATTTAAACACATTACAAGAAAAATCGGCACTAAATCTATCAATAAAACCCAAACACATACCGGCTCGCTGCACCACACTCATTTGATGGCCGATGAAAGATAAAGAACAATCAAACATCACACTAAGATCCCTACTCTCATGTACCCGTTTTTAAAATGGTTGTATTTA
This sequence comes from Pachyrhynchus sulphureomaculatus, assembly GCA_019049505.1. Lineage (NCBI taxonomy): Eukaryota > Metazoa > Arthropoda > Insecta > Coleoptera > Curculionidae > Pachyrhynchus > Pachyrhynchus sulphureomaculatus. The sequence goes on from CM032447.1 coordinate 94,892,405, forward strand.
TACTATAGTCAAACTGCATAGGACTTTTTAATCTGGAAAATGATATACAGGAGCATTTATCAGTATTCAGTCTTAAGCCGTTTAAAGTTGCCCAATGGAAAAATATGTCAACATCTACTTGCAAAACAAGACTGTCCACAGGACTAGAAATAATTTTGAATAATTTCAGAACATCGGCAAACATGAGAAAAGAAGTATTAGTCAGGAAATCCCTCAAGTCATTTACAAATAAGAGAAACAATAGGGGGCCGCAGTGAGAACCCTGGGGAACGCCCGAGAGCACTATACTTAGGTTAGAGATATAATTATTTATTCTTGTACTTTGCTGACGGCCCATTAAAAAACTCTCCAGCCAACGAAGAATCTGAATGCCGAACCCAAGCGACCCAAGTTTGCTCAACAATAACCGATGGTTCACTTTGTCGAACGCCTTGGAGAAGTCAGTACATATGGTATCAACCTGACATCCCCTCTCAAATGCGCCCAAGGTAATCCTCATATGTCAGAAGATTAGATACACAGGAACGAGAACGCTGAAAGCCATACTGCTCATCCATGATCACCCGCCTACAGTGCCAAAAAAGACAAGAAGTGACTAGTGAGTCCAAAAGCTTTGGTATGGTCGACTGTATGCAGATGCTCCTATAATTAGTCTATAGGAAGTTCTATAGGAAGTTTTTCAATAATCAGGAAATACTTCCAAATCCAATGAGAGACTGAACAGGAAGTGAAGTGGTCTGCTTAAGGTGCACACACATTTCTTTAATAATAGAGGTGGGACACCATCAGGCCCACTTGAGGTTTTAGGCCTGAGCGACATCAGTTCATTAAAAACATCAGTCAAACTAATAATCACGTTATTTAATGTTGTAAATTCAGTAAGGCTCGAGTAGTAGTCCGGTATTCCCAAAAGGGCATCCTCATACACACTCGAGAAATATTCAGCAAACAAATTGACCGTAAGATCACCACTACTGCTCGTTCTACCCCCTAAATGCATGGAGTTAGGATACCCATTCGATCTTTTGCAGTTATTTACATGTTTCCAAAATTCTGACGGATTTCTGTTGAGATTGAATTCTATTCTATTTATGTAATCCTGATAATATGAGCGCTCAAGAGTTTTACACTCTTCCCTGACTTGTGAGAAGAACTCATAATCGGCAAATAGCATAGTCTGCTTGTAATGTCTATGGGCTGTTTTTTTTTAACAATAAGGCGTTCTAGACGAGAAGAAAACCATACTGGAAAATTCGAACTTTTAAACACCTTGATAGGCACAAACATCAATATATCTTGATGTAAAACATTATAAAATTGATTAATTGCCACATTTATATCTTTATTATCGAGAAGAGTATTCCAATCAATTGAGGCAAAAAATTCATCATAGACAAAAAATTAGCAGTCCTAAAATTAAAGTATTCAACATCAGACCTTAGAGCACCGTTCACAGTGCGAAGAGGTACATCACAGGTCTAAGTAATATGGTGATTATTATTATCCAGCAGCGGATCCAAAGCGGCATAAAGATTTACATCGTGGCAATGAGAAAAACACAAATCTAGAAACACGTTATTGTTGTTTGGAATGTATAAGGTTTGAAACAGATTAAGGAAACCAAAATAGTTACTCACAATATTTGCTGCAGAAGCCAATGGGCACACCGCACTAACACCATTTTCACTATTATCCCAAGTGGCATCCGGCAAGTTGTAATCTCCAAAGAGAAGAAGACAGTGGACGGGCCTCGATTCCAATAATTCTGATACAGCCAAGCAGTGATCACTATAGATATCAAACGATGATTTTGGTGGAATATATACTGCTCCAACAACGAATTTTTTTATTTCCACAAGAAAAAGAGCAGAAGATCTGTTCTATGGATGCCATAAAGTTCTTTAAAAGGTTTGATCTGAACTGGCTCCTTACCGCCACTAGTACTCCACCACCTCTAGTTTTCGTGCTTGTATCCACATTTCTGTCAGTGCGATAAACATCAAAGCCAGGAATACTAACCTCGTCCGATGAGTGACCACACCCAAGCCATGTTTCAACAATAACAATCACATCATAGCTACTAAGGCAAGCATTTCTGCGCAGGATATTGAGCTTTGAAGATATGCCTCCAGCATTCTGCAAGTAGCAACTAATCAGACGTCGTTTTTTGAACGATGTCTGTTCTTTATTATTCTTGGAAATCCTTAAAAATTTTTAATTATAAGATCTGTTTCGCCATTTACTTTTTTTTGGTCAAGTTCCGTATAAAGCTTTTTTATGTGATTACGCTGAGACAAGGTCATATCGGCGCTTATACGCATTGGAGAACCACTAAGTTTTCTCTTGTTCTGAAGGCAACTTTTAGCTACGTTGTGGGATTTGAAAATGACGCGCAATGGCCGTGGTATCTCACCAACACGACCCAATCTTACTGTTTTAAATTGACCACCTACCACACCAATTAAATTTAACATGTTACTGATCTCTGTGGAATCATGATTAATTCTCACTTCGAGATTAGAGGAAGAACTCTCAGTAACGTTATGGACGATTATATTTTTTTCTTTAACAGAGCGATCATGCATTTCCTTAAGAACATCTGCAGTTCCATCATCATTAATATGCTCATCCAGAGCCACAGAATCGGTATTTCTGCTATTTAGAGAGGTCTTGATGTCATGAAGTTCAGACTGTAGTTCTCTCAGCTCTGCCTGAACTGCCGAAATTTATTTCTATCTTCACTAAAACCTCTTATTTCTAACAGCATGGTCTGGATAGTATGACTCTGCTCCATGATAACCTTGTAAAGCTGCGCATTCGCAAGGCAGGCATCTCTGAGATTAAAATCAACTCTTTTTAATAGAGCAGGCAACTCTATTTCAGGGCCATCCGCACAAACTGGAACACTACTAAAACGTCCGCCCGCATTAGAAACACCTACACTTGAAGTTTGCACAGCCATTGGTGACAACAAAAAGTGATTGATAGAATTAACACTGACGCGACTACTGGCGGTTGTAGCCCCAACAGGCCCAATCAAGGATTCTTTGCACGAAACACAGTGCCATGGTAATTTATCACATGCGCACGTCACAATTTCATCGTTCGTCATTTGTGCACATTTTGCATGAAACCATGAGTTACATCCCATGGAACATCCAATTTTAAAGGAAGATTTGCCAATGGATTTATTACAGGCTTTACAAACTAACTTGCCCATTCTGAAGACGGTGATTTATATTACCGCTATAATAATAATAACGGCTGGCCGTTCGAAAACTCCCTTTTTCCAAGCAGATGAACACAAGTAGGATTTTTTTTTAACACAGCCGAAATCCGATGCACACAAATACTTATAGTTAAACCATTAAGACTACGCTGGATACAACAAATGTACAATCAAATTATAGCTTAAATAAACACGATCACCTAAGGATTATGCCCGTGAAAGTTAAACACTATCTTGGTGACTATTCCTAGATATATTCGCGATTTATTGAGGAAAGAAACAAACGTCTATCCATACAGGTAGTCATCGCACACTTAGGTAGCTAAGATGCTATAACTATTATACATTACTGAGTAAGAAAAAATGTGAAAATACATATTGGGTCTTAAGATATATACATGTCAGGGACTTTATTTTAAAAGTAATTACGGTACGGAACACTTGTTTCCAAATCCAATTTGCACTTGACCGGTTTTTTTCTATGAAATTCAAAAATGATATAATGTACAGAGTGTTCCGTAAGAAATAACGCAGTTGATTTTGTTTAAGGCTGTACCCAAAATCACTTGTTTTTACGGTCAAATTAAATAAGTGATATATTTAAACCATGTAAGTCCGTAAAACTTAATATCTCTTTTTATGTTAAAATTAGAGCTTCGCTAATAATCTCTTGGTCACCCAGTATATAAATTTATATTAATTTTAAATTAGTATGCTATTAAAAATATTTTTAAAAATTGAAGGTGTCTGCACCAACTGCCGATGATTTTATTGTTACTTTATCCGATGGTCAAGTTCAAGGAGCACAATATGTAACAAAAAACAACAAAGTGTTTTACGGATTTCAAGGAATACCTTTTGCAACGCCACCTTTAGGAGAGTTAAGATTCGAGGTATGTCGAGGCAAATATACCCGTATTATTACATATTCTTTGCTTATAAATGTCAAACTTAAGAAATGAATTTTTTTTAGTTTAATAATGTCCGTTTGCTTGCTTACTGTTTTACAACTTTTTAGGCTCCTCAACCACGGAAACCATGGAGTGGAATTATAAATGCTACTCAGGATTCTCCAGGCTGCCCATCTACAGACTATCCTGGCAGAATGTTCCCTGAGAGTGAGGACTGTTTATATATTAATGTTTATACTCCTTCCCTAAACGTACGTTTTTTACAAATCACATAGTACGGTAAAACAGGCTTTATGTTCAGAATTTCAATTTAATATTATTTAGACAGAGATACTATGAATTTCCGGCGTTATTAAAAAAAACCTTCATATATTTTGATATTTTTGCTAGTAAAATTTAACCAATAATATAAGTATTTATTCTGGTTTGCCAATAGAGGAAGATATATCTCGATTAAAAAATGACAGATATAAACACAACGTTTTGTAAAAAAAAAATAACAAAAAGTCGTAATTTGAATATACCAACAATAATCTGTAAACATATATGTATATTAGCTGTCAACTATAAATATCACCTGATCATAATGCATTATTTGAAAATATATTTCATCCTACAGATGCTTAGAAAAAATTAAAATTAGAACAGTAATTTTTTAAATTGAACTCATGTATATAATGAAATTTTTGAATTGTGCCTTAAACAATACACATTTTAAAATCCTGTGATTTTAATTAAAATATTCTCAAAATTGTGATAGAAGATATTTTCCATTCTACACTCATACATATCTACAGTAGTAGATACTGTGTTGCTTTATAAGGACAAGACGAATAGGAATTAAAAATTTTGGACCTAGTATTATTTAAAATTTATAACTGAATAGGTGTAAAATTTAAATCTGAAAACAAAGCTTTTTGTCCATTTAACATGATTTTAATAAGCTTATGTATAGGTGAAAGTCAAAAACTTCCCTAGTGGTTACTCATTTTTGGTACATTCAATATTTTTTTTTAGCCATCTGAAAAATTACCGGTAATGTTTTGGATTTATGGAGGAGCATTTATAGGTGGCAGTGGTGTTAGGGATATGTTTGGTCCTGAGTTTTTAATTGAAGAAGATGTTATTTTAGTAACACATAATTACAGAGTCGGATTATTTGGTCTTCTGTCGACTGCAGATACAGTAATTCGAGGAAACGCTGGCTTAAAAGATCAAGTTTTAGCTTTAAAGTGGGTACGTGACAATATCGCCCTCTTTGGTGGAGACCCCGAAAAAGTGACAATTTTCGGACAGAGTGCCGGAGGACAGTCCACTGGTCTTCAGTTAATAAGCAAACAATCTGCAGGTAATTAAAAATAGGCGCTATCGTATCAAGAAAATTAAAATATGCCACCAAATATTAATGCTATGAAAGTGTATGTTATGTAAGCTATCGGAACAACTTTTATTCAAATTTTTTTATTAACCAAATAAATTACATTTAGTAACATTGGTTTCGTCAAAGAAAAAATAACAATAGAAATAGTGTATAAATATAAATATAACTACAGTTACCGTCAAAACACAAATATAAGTACAAATAAGTAAATAGTCGTAAATATACACACACAAGTAAATCGGTATAAAAATATTATAAAATAATATACGGTCTGTCAAGTAAGAACGTATATGCGATAATTCATTTTTCATATATGCAATTCTAGCGATTCAACAAAAAATTAGTAGAGGAAACCCTTGTCTACGACGCATTTTAGTAAAAGTATCAGTCGATTCCGATCTTTCGTCGAAATCACGTAAGATTTAAAATGAGTCACTTATTTGCGCGTCGGTTCGAGGCAGTCTTTCTTTCTTTCCATCCAAAGGAACCTAAAATCTCACATTCCGCGGCAGACAAAAAGTCGGTATTGTTTGTGAAGAAGTAGATCAATCGTTTTAACGAGATGAAAAATGTCGACGGCTTGCCAAAACGTAGGTCGATAGGGTAAGTCACTCTGAAAGTTGAAAAACGAATCGTGTTTCACGGAACCCGAAATTGCCGTTGCATCAAGGAGCGGCAAAATTATGAAAATAGGGTTTGAATGTGTTCCATAAGACCATTCGTTAACATCTTCGTGCTCGTGATGTCAAATTCCGAAGCACGTTGGAGAAACCTTTGCCGAGCGAAAATCACGTCGCAAAGCAGCTCGTTTGGGCCCACGATAAGATACTAGAGTGGCGCTCACAATCGTCGGACGTCAAGCCTATTGAAAACATTTGGTCCCTTGTAAACAGAAAGCTCAGAGGAAAGACTCTGAGGACTTTGACTCAGTTGTGTCGCGAGATTCGAAAAATTAGCAGGGTATACAGACAATCTCGTCGACAGCACGCCTCGAAGAAGCCAGGCTATTATTGATGCAGGAGGCGATTAAACAGCTCACTAAGGTAATTGTGCCATTATTAGCACACCATAGAATACATTGATGGCAAAAAATGTTCTCGAAACATATTTTTTTCAAGAATACGAACGGTCACGTTCTTATTTGACAGACAGTATAAACAAATAGTTCAAGACGAGCACAAACATGATATATTCTACAATCCGAATCATACACACGTTCACACCGTCGCAAACTGGGGTATTTAAACATAAATTGTTTCGAAATTCCTACAGGTCTCAGTTTTCAGCCGATTTAAATTTTTTTGTTCATAAATGTTCGTGATTAAATAGGGAAGAGATTCCTTATGGCTTATTTTGAAGATAATAAACCTAAAATTTAGGATATATATATATATATATATATATATATATATATATATATATATATATATATATATATATATATATATATATATATATTTATATATATATATATATATATATATATATATATATATATATATATATATATCTATATATACATATATATATATATATATATATATATATATATATATATATATATATATATATATATATATATGTATATATATATTGTAACATTCATTTTTTCCTAGATTTTAAGACCATGTAATGTTACTGATTTTTCACTTCAAATTGTACTTATTTTCATTTTTGTATCGAACGGTATATTAAACAGAGATTCCAAGACGTTCGGTATATACTGTGCAGTGCGGGTTCCTGACCGAATCTACCGCTACGCCGCGATTGGTGAAATGTGTGTATCCGCAGTTTTGGTTCCGGCGTCGCCATATTACCGGCAGAGTTTGCACGGTTTATTTAAGGGTCCGAGAAACGACGGTCTTGGCGAATTTCCATCCAGCCGCCGAGTAAGCGGAGTACCATCAAGCCGCAGCGAGGCTAATTTTCATCGGAGCCGCCAAGTAGGCTTCCTTCGATTGAGCTACAGCAAAGGCTCATAACAACCATCATGCGAGCTAAGTAAAGCACCAGTTCTTAACGAAAAGCCGTAGTGGGCTCTCTAAGTGTTTGCTAGAAAAGTGTGAAATCGGTCGTATTCCATCAAAGCCGGAATAAGAACAGTAAGTTACCAAAACATCCTTCAATAGACCTATCCCTGAGTAGTGCCTTAACAGCAATTTAAAACTGACTAAAAAGTGAAGTGAAAAGCACTATTTTTCGTCTTCGGGGGTAGTCATAGTTCAGAATTTAAATGTAATAACTACTAGTTAGGCTAGAATTTTTTTTGTAGAACTGCAAAGGTTAGAACTTTTTATTTTTAAAAACATGAATAAATTTTCTTTTTGTTGATTAAAGCTAGTGTCTCACTGAATACCTATTTTTCTTTTCAGGATAAGAAAAGTTGTACTAGTATAATTCTTTTTAGTAATACCCATAAAACACTTCAGTATTTTTTCATTTTTTTAACTGAAGTTAGATCCTTTCTATTTTAAAATGAATGGTGCCCAAAAAACTTGTACAACTGAAGCTTTTTAAAAATAGAAAAAAATTCCAAAAAGACGTACAAAAATTATCTCTTACCCATATCTCTCTACCAAGGAAAACTGAGCTAGTGTGTGATTAATTTCTTTAGTTCTTTTAAAATCAGGATTCACTCGATTCATTATCAGAAATTAAAGCGGGGCTGTAAGAAAATTGTGCTCAAGCTTGGGGCGTCCAATATTCAAACGGTACAAAATGACGCAGTGTACGTGGGGCGCAATTAAACACTTTTTCATAGGCAACAAAATTGCGCTCAAGCGTGGGACAAACAACTTCTCACAGGGTACAAAAAAAGATGCCTCAAACTGAGGACAGTTTTGCAGGTTACAATATACATATATATATATATATATATATATAATATATATATATATATATATATATATATATATATATATATATATATATATATATATATATATATATATATATATATATATATATATATATATATATATATATATATATATATATATATATATATATATATATATATATATATATGTATATATAGATATATATAGATATATATAAATATATATATATATAATATATATATATATATATATATATATATATAGATATATATAGATATATATAAATATATATATATATATATATATATATATATATACATATATATATATATATATATATATATATATATATGTATATATATATATATATATATATATATATATATATATATATATATATATATATATATGTATATATATGTATATATATATATATATGTATATATATTTATTTATTTATTTATTTATCTACGGGCAGACCCATTTTATACATAGTATTTACAGAAAAATTTCAATAATATAGTAAACTTATAACAATACAATACAATAACAACACCAGTAATTATCATTTCAAAAACTCATACATATATATATATATATATATATATATATATATATATGTATATATATGTATATATATATATATATATATATATATATATATATATATATATATATATATATATATACAGTCGACACTGTTTATAGTGAAATTTTTTCAAGACCTACATACATAGCAATATATACGGATTTTCTCTTTATATAGTGAAAAATTTTCTATAGTAAAATTTCGGTCAACATTTTGGTCTTTCACTATATAGAGAGTCGACTGTATATATATATATATATATATATATATATATATATATATATATATATATATATATATATATATATACAAATATACATATATACATATATACATATATACATATATATATATATATATATATACATATATATATATATATATATATATATATATATATATATATATATATATATATATATATATATATATATATATATATATATATATGTATATATGTATATATATATATATATATATATATATATATATATATATATATATATATATATATGTATATATATATATATATATATATATATATATATATATATATATATATATATGTATATATATATATATATATATATATATATATATATATATATATATATATATGTATATATATATATATATATATATATATATATATATATATATATATATATATATATATTTATGTTTATTTATATATATATATATATATATATATATATATATATATATATATATATATATATATATATATATATATATATATATATATATATATATATATATATATATATATATATATATATATATATATATATATATATATATATATATATATATATATTATATATATATATATACATATATATATATATATATATATATATATATATATATATATATATATATATATATATCTATATATATGTATATATATATATATATATATATATATATATATATATATATATATATATATATATATATATATATATATATATATATATATATATATATATGTATATATATATATATATATATATATATATATGTATATATATATATATATATATATATATACATACGAGGCTTAAAATCAAACATGAATTCAGTGCATTAACACCTGCAATCAAATAAACCTCCAGTACTCGCTCTCTGTGAAACCAAGGTCAGTTCGTCAGAAGCAACCTCTCTTCCCAACGAGAAGAGGCTCTGAATCCCCCAAACTTTGATGTTATGTGGTTAAAAATAACGACTCAACCAACCACAAGGTTCATCTGTATCCTCTACCGACCACCAAGTGATACTAACTTTAGAACACTTTTCGCTTCTCTTGCAGACACCATCGATCGTTTACAAATTAACTATCCAAATGCCGAAATTGCCATCCTGAGTGACTTTAATGTCCACAACATTAACTGGCTTAAATATTCAAATACTACCGACGAGCAAAGTCGTGAAGCCGAATCATTTTTAATCAGTTGTGGCTTAACTCAGCTTATTGACCAACCAACACGGATCCCTGATCGGGACGGGGAGTTCGCCAGTCTTCTTGATCTGTTTTTAACCACCAATCCGGAGATTTACACGGTCAGCGTAAATCCGCCGTTAGGTTCTTCTGACCATAAACTACTTTCGACATCGAGTATCCTACCAATCAGTGACAGAAAGGCGACTTGAGCCTATTCTACAGGTATTTTCATGGAAAGTGTTCGAAGGACGTGGCCGCTTAATTCCTCCCAGACCGGTGCATGTTAGAAGTACACATCGAGCTAATACTTCACATTCGTATGAGGTTCAGCTTGTTACTCCTCGTACAACGCTTTTCAAGCAGTCTTTTTTATAGAGAACATCATCCCTTTGGAATAACTTCCCAGGACTCTGTTTCCCACCGAGTACAATTTACAGCGATTTAAGAACAACGTGAATCGCTTTCTCCGCACACGTGTCGCTCCTGTAACGCTTTAGGGACTTCCCTGCAGCACTTGTGCTAGTCCCCTAAAATATATATTAGTTACGAATCCGATATCATATTTTAAAAATTCAAAATGACGGATCCATTATGGTGGGCGAAAACACAGAATTAGATAAAAAGATACCTTAAAAATAATTAAAAAGAATCATACGGAGTTAACATACTAGTATAACATTTATTATTTTAGGATTATTCAGAGCAGCGATAGTAGAAAGCGGAGGAGCTCTGGTTAATTCTTCCTGTATTGAAAATCCACGAACCTATGCATTTCAGCTTGCAGATCAAATAGCAGGTGGTAACTATGGAAATGATACAGCTAAACTTAAAACATTTTTGAAGGAAAGAACTGCAGAAGAACTAGTGGCTGCCGCAAATTTGCTGACCGGTGAAGATGTAAGTTAAACTCCAATGATTTCATATCGACGCATTATAATATTATAAAGAATTAGACGTTAAACGGTCATCAAAACTAATGAAAGCAGCTCATTTTGCTTTAGTTTCTCTTTCTGTAGTTGATTTCTCATTATTTTCTTTGTTTATTTCTCATTTGGGTTGGTACATATATTATAAACTTGGTGGCATGTCGTGCCGTAGAAATGCCTCTCTTTTCTAACTTTCTATGTATTGTAAATCAGAAAATAGGAATATTTTCTTTTTACTTAGCATTAGCCACTGAATATTCGGTTAAGTCTAAAATATGATGATAAAGTGATGAAAAAAATAAGCCTAGGTGCATTGAATAGGTGTTTCCGTGTTAATCCAAAATATTCTTAATCAACCCTACGCAAAGAGGAGATATATTTGGAGAAGTGGAAGTAATTAAAACAAAAAAAACTTTTGCTGTCAGTCAAAATAATCCCTACATCTTTAATCCTGGTCGTTGGTTGCAAGAATTCGATATTTAAATCATAGACGCACAGGTGAAACGTATGACTTTTAGTGCAAGAGATCACAGAACACTTTGAGTCCTTTAGCTGCAAACCATTATCTTCTAACCACTTATCTAGACTGTGAAATTTTAGAATGTTACTTATCCTTTTGTGGCTCTGTATAACTTAAGGCCATCAGAAAAAAAAACAAATGGTTAGATTTCAGGAATACATCAACACGATTAAAGTTTAAATCAGTGGTCCTGAAACTTCTTCCATCATTGACGCTCTTGCTAAATCCAGGTTTTACTTAGGTACCCTATATTAAATTCTGACAAGTACACTTGGCGAAATACCAATCCTTTTCGATTATAAGGTTAATAAATTAGTAAAATGAATTAATATCTCGCCACGTCCTCTGAGATATTCGCGTCGCTTCAAAGCTCTGCGGCACATACTTTAGGAACCACTGGCTTAAATAATTATAGTCTTGGTAACCGTATCAATATAATCCTTTTAATACCCAAATGTTCCATGTTGACTAACAATACAAAAAGTTGACTTAATCAAAGGCTTTAGAATACTCTGTATAGACCCTATCAACCTGAAAACTTTGCTCTGACGATTCCACTATATAGTGCTGATATTCTACAAAATTTGTCATATTGAAACATCTTTGAGAAAAGTCTTTATGCTTCTCTACAATTAAACCCTAGGGCCTTAAATATTATTAGATAATTAATTATTTATAATTTATATTTTTCATGTATTTTTCATAAATACATACATTTATTATAATCCTAATTATAATATTTCCTCTAATTACTGATCTTAAAAAACTTAATTTCTTTAAAATATTTCAGTTTTTCTAAAATTAACGATATCACCGGAATGTCTTCTAAGCTCTACACACGTCGTTATAATCAAAACAGCGACCTGAGATTTCTAAAGAGACAACTATGCAATGCTGTGAATTTTTCATATTAAATCGTTTTAGGTACACGCATGGCCTACAATGGAAGTGGATGATGACGAAGCATTTTTAAGCGAATCTCCTTTTGAACTTCTTGAGAGTGGAAGATTTAACCAAGTTCCAATAATAATTGGCATGTGTGTTCAAGAGTCTCTAGTATTTATTAGCGGTAAGTCCAAAATATTAAGCATTCAGTAAATAACTTATTACCATCACTAGACAAGGAACAAGGTCCTTGGACTGTATATTTTTTTTTATAGAAAATTACTTTTTGCTGAAAAATTAAAATCAACCATTCCTTCTTTGTATAGACACGATGGCCTGTTTATCCCCGTTTTCACCTATCTTGCATTAGAAAATTGTGTCTTCGACGTTTTCACGGTCTAGCGATGTGATTCTAATCATACTTTCTTTTGTCATATTATCTATATATTTTTACCATTTAATCTTCCTTCTTAATGTCTAGTCATTTTTAGTAACTATTTTGCATGTCTGTATAATGTTACTTTTTTCTGTATCCACTATTCTAATTACCATTTTCTTTCCTACTATTGCAAGAACTTGTTTTGCTTTTAATGTCTTGGATCTACTACAGGGTCTGTCCTGAAAGTAATGTCAACGATTTTATTGTGAAGCGACCGTACGTCGCAGCGCTCTACCCGCCGGGGATCGGTGGTGGGGGAAGTCAGCTACCGAGCGAGTGCTTGCCAGTTGTCTCCGGGCTCTCGGAGGGTAAGGGTTTCGTCCCTTGTACAAGTCGCGATGCATCGCACACTGGAATAAAGATACGTGATAGTTTTGTGTGAAACTCAGCAAATCCACAGCAGGCCTTCGGGAAAGTGTGTTTATCACAAAGGAAAGTCTACGGATGGTACAAGACCCGAAGGAGCAAATCAAAGATCAAGACCATGCTCATTGTGTTTTTCGACATCAGGTGGATCGTCCACCATGAGTTTGTACCTCCAGGGACAACCATCAACTTTGAATTGTTGTGGCTGTTACTTGATGGAAATTCATAACGAATGAAATGAAAGACTGATTTTGTCAAATTTCCACTTTATTTAGTTTCACTGAAACTGTTTCAGTGAAACTAAATAAAGTGGAAATTTGACAAAATCAGTCTTTCGTTTCACAACCATCAACTCTAAATTTTAAGTGAAAGTGCTCAAGAAACTGAGAACATGGATCCGGCGCATCAGCCCCGACATCAGCAACAATTCGATACTTCACCATGACAACGCGCCAGCCCATACCGCCTTCGTCCTGACCAGCTATCTGGCCAGGTCTAACGTGGCAATGCAACCCCAGCCACCCTACAGTCCCGACGTGGCTCCCCTAGACTTCCGTTTGTTTCCCCGCTTGAAATGCCCCCTGAAAAGACATCATTTCAGAATAATTGACGACGTGAAAACAACTTGTACAACGGCTTTAAAAGCAATTCCTGAACAGACCTTCTATGACGCCTCCACAGCTTGCAAATTGCGACTATTTTGAAGAATTTTGATGTATTATACCGATTTTTTAATCGACTTAGTGATATTACTTTCCAGACAGACTATGTATCTGCATCAGCATAGGTCTAGTTGTTGTCTTGTAAATTTTTTATTGTTAATATCTGTCCCAGAAGATTACTAAAGATGTATTTATATTAAGATTTATGGTAAAAAAGTGTTCATTATTTTTAGTTCGTTTAGTGTATTGATATCGATCATCATTTCTCCAGTATCATTAAGTTCTGTCACATTGAATCATTGCATTAGTCCCGAAATTATTTCGTTGCCTACTTGGGCAGTACAATTACCTACAATTTTGGTTGATCCTTGTGTGACATGAACTCTGTTATATCCTGGTTGGTATTATACTAAATCAAAGAACTTATTTTACTTTTAGCTTCACTATACTCCCAAGTTATACAACTATTATTAGTATTTGTCAATGTCATTACTATTGCTACTTTGGTATTTGCGCTAAGGATAAACATTTACAGCTCAATAATTTGCATACATTTTTAATGTTCCGTACGAAACAGTTATAAGATCACTTCGGTATCTGTCCGTCTGTCTGTCTGTCACACCCGATTTTCTCCGAAACTATTTGAAAAAAAAAATTACCAGGTCATCGAGTGGGGTGTCAAATGAAAGCTTGTAAAAGTAGTAGTAGTAGTAAGTTCAAAAGTATATATAATGTAATCATTGCGCACACTTTTCTTTGTATTATTTTTAAAATGTGCGAAAAAATCGCTGTCACTCCCCTTATCTCGAAAAATAGTAATTTATCTGGCTTGTAAAAAAAAAACAAAAATTTCGTGGTCAACAGTTTTTAGTAAGGATAGGAAAAAAACTTTGTTTAAAACTCATTCGACGTGTGTTTTGTGAAGTCATTGCTCATTTTATACCTCCGTAACAAAAAATTTTATTTTAAAAGCAATCAACGTACAGAACACTAATCGCGCAAGTCCGACTTCCACTTGGCCGGTTAATAAACCTTGCATATATTTTCACATATAATATTTTATAGCTTGCTACTTAAAATATACTAATATAACATCCACAAAACTAATTTCTATAGCACTGGGGTAGTCCATGGATATTTCTGAAGGTATAGACTTAAACACTAAAACGTAACAGATTTTCTCCTCCCACTAATCTCTGATAGTTTCTAGAATAATTTATCCATTTTCGTATGATTTAAACCTCTTAAGATCACTTCGTCATACATTACTAAAAACAAATTGCCGGGGCCTTACTTGGAAAAACAATATAAAGAATTAATTTTAACTAAAATCTTAGGATAAAATGATACAATATGTGAAAATACTAAGGCAATTAATAGGTTCTATGTTACTCTTAATTTGCAATATTTTCTGAGTGTCATTTATTTGCCAGTACAGCTATATTCAAGTATTTAATGCTAGAAATTATTCAGCTCTGAATGTAGATTGTTGTAGTTATATATTTCCGTTTATGGCTCTTTCATCAAAGGGCGTTCTTTAAGGCAGTCGACGAATTTGTTTCTGACACCTTTACTATCAACACCGGTGTGCCCTAAGGCTCCATACTGTCTGTATTGTTTTGGCCGATACTTAGTGGAGGTCCATTAAGCCTCAGTTAAGTGAACAGTAATAGAAACAATTTTTTTATTTACTGGTAAACTCCACATATATTTTAATATTTTAACATGTTTCGCTATCACTGCGGCTTTATCAAGAGTAAATGAGCGAGATGGAAAATTTATTATATATGTTATATAAGATCCCTACAGGTAAAATACAATAATTTTGGGAATTCCGAATTATACTGTTATAAAAACTTAACAAAATTAAACTTAAATTGACGTTTCGCCCTTTGGTTTGGTCGATAAGAATGCTACTATGACTTGTCAGTAGTAAATAAACTATGTGAAATTCGAGGTAGGTCCTATGTGATTTTAATTTTTATAGATAGAACTAAGAATTTATGTAAAAATTGTATGGTTGTGTGAGGTAAATAATTTGTGTGGTACTAGTGTACCTAAATGTAATTTATTTTTATATATTGTATATTTGGTAGAAATAAAAAAAGATGAAAATGCCCTAAACCAAAGGGCGAAACGTCAATTTAAGTTTAATTTTGAATACAAAATATTCATAAAATGAACCCAAATCCCAAGAATTGAAAAAAATAAATATATATATATATATATATATATATATATATATATATATATATATATATATATATATATATATATATATATATATATATATATATTTATATATATATATATATATATATATATATATATATATATATATATATATATATATATATATATATATATATATATATATATATATATATACATAATGTGAAGTTTTTATAATAGTATAATGAGGAATTCCCAAAATTATTGTATTTTACCTGCAGGTATCGTATATATATATATATATATATATATATATATATATATATATATATATATATATATATATATATATAATAAATTTTTCATGTTGCTCAGGCTACAGTGATAGTGAAACAGGTTGAAATATTAAAATAAATGTGGAGTTTACCAGTAAATAAAAAAAATCCATACTGTCTCCTACTCTCTTTCTCATTTACATTAACGATCTGCTAGAAAGGACTAGAAATCCAAACTACAGCTTTGCAGATAACAGAACGCTTGTTTCTTCATTCACTTTGAACGGCGACACTCCTTGTATAATCCACTCTTTTATATGGCGAACCTCGTCCCTTTAGAATGATTTGCCTGGAACTGTGTTTTCCACCGAGTACAATTTACAGCAATTCAAATGAAACGTGAATCCCTTTTTTCGCACACGCATCGCTTCTGTAGCGCTTTAGGAGTTTCCCTGCAGCACGTGTGCTATGCCCATAAAAAAAATATTGGACGTTCAATTTTTTTTCTTAATCGTAAATATCATTTATTCAGTAGAACTGATACAGTATCATTATCATTAAATTATTTTATAAAAAGAGAATCAATTATGCAAAGATTCGAAAACCGTTTCTGTTTGGTCACCGAACTCATTTACGTAATAATTTTGCACGAATTGTAAAACATAGACAGACAGTCTGCCAAGTAAGAGCGGGTCCGCGATAATTCATTTTTGGTAAATACGATTCTAGCGATTCAACAAAAAACCGGTAGAGGGGACCTTTGTCTACGACACATTTTAGTAAAATTATCAGTCGATTCCGAACTTTCGTCGAAATCACGTAAAATCCAAAATTAGTCACTTGTTTACGCGTCGGTTCGAGGGAATCTTTCCTTGTTCCCATCCAAAGGAACCTAAAACGTCACATTCCGCGGCATCTAAATATATTAAAAAGTCGGTCTTGTTTGTGAAGAAGTGGGTAAATCATTTTAATGAGACGAAAAATTTCGACAACTTGCCAAAACGTAGCTCGGTCCGAAAGTCGAAAAACGAAACGTGGCTTTGTTTTTACGGGACCTGAAATTGACGCTGCGTCAAGAAGCGGCAAAATTAAGAAAATCGGGTTTAAATGTGTCCCATGAGATCATTCGACAACATCTTCGTGCTCATGATAACAAATTTCGAAGCACGTTGAAGAAACCTTTGCTGGGCGAAAACTACGGCGCCAAGCGGCTCGCTTTTGCCCACGAAAAGATACTAGAGTGACCATCACAAACGCCGGGCGGTAACCCTATTGAAAACGTTTGATCCCTTATAAAGAGAAAGCTCAGAGGAAAGACTCTGAGGATTTTGACTCAGTTGTCTCGCGAGATTCTAAAAATTTGCAGAATATGCAGAAAATCTTGTAGACAGCATGCGTCGAAGATGCCAGGCGGTTATTGATGCAGGAGGCGATTAGTCAACTTACTAAGGGAATTGCGCCGGTGTTAGCATACCAAAGAATACATTGATGGCAAAAAATGTTCTCGACTGACAGACTGTATATATCTTCTGCTTTCAAATCTATAACACATTTTAGATACTTGCAAACACTCTTATAATACACACTCTGAACGTAAAAAAAATTTCACAGAGACGTGTCACGGGCTAAGACATGCATGCTGAGGTCGAGTAAATTTACAGTGACAATCCAGAAGGTAAAAAGAAACAAAGTACTAATGAACAGTGATATGATGTCACATAGATCTAATTTCATGCTACAAATATTTATTTACTAAGCAAATGTTTTTTATTTCTTCATTTGGCCAGCTTTATTAAGTAAATCTTCCTTAGTGCACATATTTGCAAGAATTCGAGCGGCCACGTCTTACTTGACAGACTGTACACTAGAAACTTGACTACTGATAAATTTTCATGTTTGTATTTTTAAACTGTAATTTGAAATTTGATGTTATATAGCTTGAAGTGCGTGTCCATTTACCTCATTCTGTAAATTATTTTCTAAGCTTCAGCCCTTATGGTTGACTCTTGAGATTGAAATGCATATGCTAAATAAGTAACTTTCAAAAAATAAGGAAGATTTGACTTACCCTTTGACCTTAAAGTAATTCTTAATCAATTTATACAGATTACATAGGAGTTCTAGAGTACGTTTTTGTACTTTGTCTTAACAACTTCTGATGCATTCCCGCATTCTATTTTAGAGAACTACAACGAATTGGCAAATATGCTGGACAGAGATCCGATAAAAGTAATTCCATCAGACCTTCGTCCGGATATCAGCAATGAAGACGCTGCAATTAAGATAATAAAAAGTCTTTATCTTGAGGAAGGAGAAACATTTTCAAATAAATTATCAGCGTTAGCAGAAGTAAGTTAAATAAAAAAAAAAACGGGTCAAGTGCACTTTGGACTCGCAATTAGTGTTTCGTATGATGGTTGCTTTAATATAAAAATTTTTGTTACGGAGGCATAAAATGATCAGTGTTTCCCAAAACACACCCACATAAGTGTTCAACAAAGCTTGTTTCCGATCTTTGTTTTTATCTACCAGATAAATGATCAAACGTAATGAACTCGTACTAATTTTCCTTCAATCTACATCTTATGGAAAATATTTCAGAATCTTTTCGAAATTTTTTAATTAATACTCTTAGAGACAGGGCTATTGATAGTGATTTTTGCCAATTTTTAGCTTTCATTTGACACCCCACTGAATGACTTTGAAGAAATCGTGTTTTTTATATACCAGATAAATTATTAAAGGTAATGCACGAGTGACAATTTTCATTTAATCTAGACCTTTCGAAATTTTTTGATCAGTACTCTTAAAGATATGGTAGGAGGATTTTTGGCAATTTTTTTCAAATAATATAAAGAAAAGTTCACGAAAGTATTACATCATAAATATTTTTGAATTCTGGTTTTCACAAGCTTTTACTTGACACCCTATTCGATGAGTTTGAAAAAAAAAAAATTTCAGTTCGAATTTCACCCCTTAAGTCAAAGTTTAACCTTTAAAACTACATTACTCTGATTGGGCCATCAATTCCTCTATTTGTGACAAATTTCAACTTTCTATGTCAAATAGTTTCTGAGGAAATCAGATGCGAGAGACAGACAGACGGAAGGACACCGAAGTGATCCCATCCGTACGGAACACTAATAAATATTTATTTCGAGTTTTTAAGTCCTATTTTATATTACATAAATTGATACACCTGATTCTTTACTTAAAACAAGTTGTTAAAAATCATTTTTAAAGGTCTTAAAGGCATGGTAGATTCTTTCAGAACAGTTTTTTTACTAGAAGTTGAGGCCTCCCCAGTTTTGATCAGTCTTATATTGTTATATTACAATAAATAAATAGATAATATGATTACAAACTTATTTGACATATTGGAAATGATGATATACCTATCTTACATATTAAAAAATATTATTAAATTGTTTTCAAACAAACACCAAATTATTCTTCTGGATTTCTCCTGTATCGGTTGAAAAGGTGATGACGTTTCTCCGATCATCCTGCCGGCTTCTTCGGGGCTTGTTCCTTGAGCCGATTTCTTCGGAATCAGGTACAAAACCGATTTAATTCAGCTTAGACACGCCTCTTATTTGAATAGAGCAGGTGGGGGAGGGCCGAGCTTCATGGTTAATCTATCCCCAGATGAAAATCTACTCAGACTCATAGGTATTTAAATGCCTCCTCGCATCACCATCAAGCCCAAAAATACTCAGTTATCAACTCCCTCGTTCATAGAGCGGTGTCACTCTCTCAACCACAATCTCTTCAATTAGAATTAAAGCACCTTATTTCCGTTGTTTAGTCAACCAGTTTTCAATACCGAGATATAAAGCGCTTAATTCAAAAACACACCTCTCCCCAGATTTCTTCGAGAACTAGAAGTTAAATAGATCAGTCTCTTGGGATTGCAGTCTTTCCATACATTAGGAATGTTATAGAAAGCATTTTGAAAATTCGTAAATATAAAATAATATCTCGATTTCTTACGTGCAACGGAAGATCTTCTAACGTATGTAACAGATGTTTGGAACAACACAATTAAACATTTTGAAGAATCTCGAGCGGTTACACTTAATATATCCAAGGCATTCGACCGTGTTCGGCAGGACGGATTGTTGGCTAAGTGACATTCTTATGGTATGCCTGAAAGGTTTTGTTAAAGGCTCTCCTCTCTTCCTCAGAGAGCTTGCTTTACAATGACAGTCTACGGATTTCTTTCTAATACCTTCACTATCAACGCGACTGTGCCAAAGGCTCTATACTGTTTTCTATTCCCTTTCTCATTTACATTAATGATCTGCTGGAAAGGACCAGAAATCCAAACTACATATTCGCAGTTAACAGTACGCTTGTTACTTTATTTACTTTGAAATTCAAACATTGTCTACTCCTGCAAATATTCGGAGACACCAGAAACTTAACAAAGAATCGGAAAAAATTCTATCTTGGAGTGACAGTAACCAAATTCTACAAGAATTCTCATGGAAAATTTTCGATAGATGTAGCCCTCTTAACTCCTCCCAGAGCGGTGCATGCTATTAATATACGTCGCGCTAATACATCACATCCGTATGAGATTTAGAATATGTAGAACACCTTTCAAGCAATCTTTTATATGGAAAACATCATCCCTTTAGAATTGTTTGCCCAGGACTGTTTTCCGACCGAGTACAATTTACAGCGATTCAAAACCAACGTGAATTACCATAAACGCGTTACTCCTGTACCGCTTTAAGGATTTCTCTGCAGCACGTGTGCCGCGCCCATAAAAAAGTGCACCAAACTCTCACTTCTCAGATCTCTAAAATAGAGGATTCCTCTTAAAAATCTAGGAATCTACAGAATCTCATCTAGCTGTGATAAAGCGTATATCGGCGAAACGAGCAGAAAAATATGTACTAGAAATAAAAAACATCAAACGTAGTCTTCGTAACATTTCCACTTTAGCACTGGCAGAACAGCAGCATGCAGTACCTTTATACCAATCAAATATCTGTACAACAAATTCCTTTTTGATCCCAGGAAAATTCGAGAGTCGATCAAAATATCGAAAAAGCCCAACAATCTTAATCATGTCATTGGTCTTTAACTCTCACCAATCTGAGAACAGATCACCCATAAAACCCCGCTTCCCATTCCGATTCATCAATACAAAAGGCGTACGAAAGAGGAATTAAATCAGCTTCGTGCTACATCCGAACAAGTTAGTTTTGAGAATAAGCTCTAAAGAAGCCGACGCAATGATCGTGGTTGGTTGTAGGCGGGGCAGGCGATTGTGCTTGTTTTGTGCACGGCAGGCTCTTGGCTTATTATACTCCCTCTCTTGGTTACACAAGCGTCGGTCCTTTAAGAAGCCCTACAGTCGCTAGCGCCGGATACGAACGACCGAACATCGGTAAGTTGGGCAGGCTTAATACCCCCGCGCTACCGGGGCTGGGGCGGTCGAGAATCATAGTAAAAATAATGAGATTAGATATTTTCTTAACTCATATTTTTAAAACATTTTGATTCTTTATTTGTTTTTTATTATTATAGTATATCACGGACAATAAATTTGTAAGAGCAATTTTGAAGCATGCTGAGCTTTCATCCAAATATGTTCCAGCGTATCTTTATCAATTCGCCTATTATGGAAGACTAACATTTCCACCGTTTTCTATTGATGGTAAGTTTTTTCTAAGCATCATATTAATGGATTTAAATTATTAAAGATAGAAAATAAATCATAGTACATATTAAACGTGGAACCTTTGTATAAATTCCTTCTAATCTAATTTATTAAAACATAATACGATAAGAGCTTGAATCCATACTGACTTAAAACCAAAATTTGAGTAAAAGAAAAAGAAAAAGTTTACTTATTAGGTGATGTTGAAAAGATAAATTAATTTAATCATCAGGCCCATGTGGCTTCTCTTTCTCCTGCAGGGTTTCAACTAATTATTTGCTTGGGTATTCTTCACTCTCTGCATATGGCCGTAGCAACCTAGTTTACACTGATTATTCTCTGTTATTTTGACTTCTACGTTCATTATTTTTATAATTTTTTCATTTCTGTCGTAATGGATTCAATATATTTGTGTCTTCACCAGAAGTCTGTTTTCAGTAGCTTTAGTTTTTTGCGTGCCTTTATTAATTGCTACATTTCACTTCCAGCGGGAACGACACTTTTAAAGATGAAGTTTTATACACGCTTTTTCCTTTCCTTCAAAATATCTTTCAGCCAATGTAATAAATTCAGAAAGACGAATATTTTTTCACCCTTCTGTGTTCTCTTTCTGTGTAGTTTGTGTAATTTGACTTGGTAACTACGAGTATATTCAGCACAAGTTCTACTTACCTGCATTTAGTTCTAATTTTTCTCCTTCGGCACTTAAATACATTTTTTTAGCTATATTTACAGTTAGGCTCCGTGTCTGGTATTCTCTTAGTAAAACGATTTGTTATGAATTATAGGTCCTCGTGGTCTTGAGCAATAATTACCTGAGAAATATAGAGTTAAGTCATGATTTTTAAACATATCTATTCCAAAATATGTCCTCCTCTAAAGTTTCAATACTTCCTTCAAATATATTTTTAAAGTATTGTAAAGGGCTATCTTCCCGCCTTAATCCTGTGAAGTATCTGAAGTTCTCAAAGATACAACATTGTAATTTTATTTTACATCTCAGATTATATTGTTATAAAGTGTTAGGATTACATATCACAATTTACAGAGAAGTATGGTATAATAGGCCTTTCTCAGATCTACGAAAGGTAAATGAACTTACTCAGTATATATCACCACAACACCAAACACTTTATTTGTGCACTCGACGCGCATTTCGCTATGTTAGCTTCATCAGGAGCGATGATTGACTGACAGTCAATCATCGCTCCTGATGAAGCTAACATGGTTAGCGAAACGCGTGTCGAGTGCAAAAATAAAGTGTTTGGTGTTATGGTGATATATACTGAGTAGTGTCATTGTGCCAAAGATTCCACATTCCCAACTTAGTAGATTAACTTGTTTATTTGTTACTATTGTATACATGAGCAACTGGCTCAGAATCTACCTTGATTCATATTCATCCTCAACATGCCTCTTTATTATTTATAGGGTTTGGTAAAAATAATAGTGAAATACACCGATAGTTATTGTAAGTGTTTTGATGAATCGATTTCAGTCGCCCAGCTTGAAGGCTGAAATGTTCGTTCGTAGGCCTGATATGCCTATAAGTTAAGTAATGGAATACTTATCTCACATACTGTATTAAGAGATTTTAAGGATGTTCGATCCTAATAAAATGTCTTTTTGATCACAACTTAAACACCTTTTCCCGTCGATTCCTTACGATTCATGTTCTCAAAACAATGCTCACATTCGTCTACCTTAACGCATACACGTCTGCACGATTTCATACCTAATCAAATACTCACGTTCGTCCACCTCGACGCATCCTTGCATATTGCCATTTCACTTACCTCGCAATATTCTGCGTTGTTGTCAACAACATTTTTTCAATATTTTTGATAAACAATAGAATCTCGTTACGACAGTAATCATTTTAACTTCCTATTTTATGTATTGATGTAATTTAGTTTTCTCACCAACAGTTGGGGACTTCTTCTCCATTTATGTACATATCATGATATACAAATAATTCCCTCGGGTCCAAATCTTTAATTTTTCATTCAATCTATGATTTTTTTTATCAGTTCACCATTTATCATTTCGTGTACGCTTGGTATGATCTAGATGTTTGATTTGAGTATCCCTGTCTATCTTCACTAAGTTCTTTTTCATAGTGTCCCTCCACTTATCCATTTCAATAAGTTGTATATTTATTCCATTGATATTTTCGGTTTTAATGTTTCTAATAAACCTCCTTGTTTCTAATTACCCACCCACCCAGATACGATTCTACCTTTGTATAGTTCCGTTCCCAGTTTTAGTTTTTGCTGGACTGTTACCATCTTTTTTTGATTATTAGTATGTGATCTTATATTTTTTACAAGAAATGTGTAACATCATTTTTTCATGCAATGATTAATATTAATAATATTAATACGTTATTAATTCGATGATGTGCACAAAACTTAAATGAAAAGAGGAAGTTAATTTGGTCACAGGCCACTTTTGAAGTTTCCTACTAACCAGTGGATGGAATCAAGGATAGAACTGACGATATTTAAATCCTGAGAGAATGAATTTGGTCTATTTCCTCCCTATTTCTCGATTGTTAAATCGCCAAATCATCAAATTTTCCTTCACCTTCTTCACGTTTCTAATGAGTTACAAAAGCCTCAGTTGGACGCACAGGTAAAAAGCGAAAATAAAGCCAGCAGTGATAACAGTATCAAGAGTCGGATTTAAGATGTATCTATATATCTCGAAGAGTTCACATTTGTCGTCTCGTTTCTTCTAGATCTTTCGATTCCCGGAGAGTCGTTTTCAAGAAATTTGAATAATAAGGAATTACGAGTTCGACTCTAAAATTATTTTTCTTTATTTTTGAGTTCTTGATTAAACTGGAAGCCAGAAGTGGAAAAGCTGGGTTTAGAAGTATGTTCAGAGCTTATTTTTTACTTTTTTGTATTACCTAAAAAATAATAATAATAAACCTTTCCCAATATAAATGAACAAGTTTAAAACCTTGTGTCTTTTTAATAATTAAAGGCCTCTAAAAATAACTATTAACTCCAATATTAATTGGAACATGACTATCAAATAATGAACACATATTGTATTTGTATTTTTTAACATGTTTACAAATTTTGACATGTGCTAAACCCGAAATGTCATAATATCAGATGGATCTTTTTTAAGGGAGACACTAACATTTATGATTTTTTTGGTTACGTAAAGAAACAATTCGTATAAGCTAAACTACTCGGTCTCCAAAACATCCCGGTATAAACAAAACAAAATTCTTCTTAAGTTTTATTTTTATTTTTAGGATTTTCGTTTGGTAATTACACACGTTTAAATCATGTCAAAACTTATTATTGAACATTCTCGACCATATTTTTAGTGTTCCGTATGGAACAGTTATAAGATCACTTCAGTGTCTGTCCGTCTGTCCGTCCGTCCGTCCATCCGTCCGTCTGTCTATCACAGCCGATTTTCCCCGAAACTGTTTGACATAGAAAGTTGAAATTTAGTACTAATATAGGAATTGATGGCCTCATCAGATCCGTAGTAGTTTTGAAAGTGAAATTTTAACTTAAGGGATTAGTTTTGGAGGGTGAAATCGGAAGTGAAAAAAAAACAGGTCATCGAGTGGGGTGTCAAATGAAAGCTTGTAAAGTCACGAGTTCAAAAATATATGTAATGTAATACTTGCACACACTTTTCTTCCCTTATCTCGAAAAGTACTAATCAAAAAATTTTGAAAAGATTCTGGAATATTCTCCACAGGGTGGAATTTTTCGGGTATATAAAAAAAGACAAAAATGACAAGGTCATCAGTTTTCAGTAAAGATCGGAAAAAACTTTGTTAAAAACTCATTTGGGATGTGTTTTGTGAAGTAATTGATAATTTTATACACCCATAACAAAAATTTTTATTTTAAAAGCAATCAACGTAGGGAACACTAATTGCGCACCTTCAACTTGCACTTGACTGGTTATTTTTATTAAAACACCACGCGCTACTATTTTTCCACGCCCATTCTACAGAGTATATCATGACGACCTGCCGTTTGTTATATCTGAGAAAGTATTTGACCTATTTTAATCAATTTTTAAAATAACACTCTTAAATGCACTGATATTTATGTACGTAATCTAATTTATAACAACATATTGGTACACAACAGTTAGCACCAACACACCAAACACTTTTGCACTGATGATAACATAGTTAACGAGTGAAAAAATAACGTATTTCGTGTAGTGGTGATAACTGTTGTGTAGTGTCATTAGATCAAAAATTTCAAGGTCCCAACTTAGATAAAACATGTTGGTTTCAATATGTAAAACAAAAGAAGAAACTACACTACACTAGCCGCAGTACAAATAAGACCTTCTTCTCGCTTTGGATATGTACTTTTATTTTGTTGCAGGTGTAGACAAAGTCACACATGGAGCGGAACTTCCTTTTATATTTAATCAATCGGGCATAAGCGATAATGACCCAGATGAAACCAATTTACTAGTACAGAATCGAATGGTCAAGCTGTGGACCAATTTTGCAAAATATCTGTAAGTATTATTTCCTCCAAATAAGGTTCTTATAACAAAAATAAGTTACTAACTTGGGCGGCTACAGAAACGTGCTTTTAATTATGTAGACACATACATGTTCGACAGCTAACGTTGCAGAACCCGATATAATTATGTCGGGACACTCTATTCCTCTAGCATCTTCACTCAAGTTGCTAGAAATTAACCTCAGAGCAAACATGTTTAGGCATATACGTATCGCATGGATAGCAAGCAAAGCTTCTCAAAAGCTGGGACTATTATTTTGAACTAAAAAGTTTTATACGCCGCAACTGCTAATTCAGTACAAATCCCAAATTCGACCAACGTCAGAATACTGTTCCCATATTTGGGGCTCTGCTCCCAAACATACACTGGATTTGTTGGATTCTATTCAGAAGAAAGCTGTTCGCCTGACTGGAGACCCAGAACCCATCAGAAACTTTGGTACCTTGGAACATCGAAGAACGTTGGCGACTTGAGTCTATTCTATAAGTATTTTCATGGAAAGTCTTGGATGGATATAACCCGGTTCATTCCTCCCAGGGCGGTGCATGCCATTATTACACGTCGCGCTAATACCGTATGAGGTTCAATTTGTTACTCCTTGTACAACACTTTTCAAGCAGTCTTTTATATGGAGAATATCATCCCTTTGGAAGTACTTGCCCAGGACTGTGTCTCCCTCCAAGTATAACTTACAATGTTTCAAGACCAACGTGAATTGATCTTTTCGCACACGCGTCGCCCCTGTAGCGATTTAGAGACTTCCCTGCAGCACGTGTGCTACGCCGATAAAAAAAAATGTCTAGGTATATGTTAAAGAAGACTATTGAGTATTTCTAGACATTTAAAATTCCATAATGGGTTGTCAGATATATGTGTCAATACCAATTTATGATTACTTTTTCTATATGGTATGAAATTTAAGGAATACCAAATCTAACATTAACACAATATCCATGCTACTCAGTATATATCACCACTACACCAAACACTTTATTTTTGCGCTCGACGCGCGTTTCGCTAACCATGTTAGCTTCATCAGGAGCGATGATTGACTGTCAATCATCGCTCCTGATGAGGCTAACATGGTTGGGGAAACGCGCGTCGGGTGCAAAAATAAAGTGTTTGGTGTAGTGGTGATATATACTGAGTAGTGTCATTGTGCCAAAGATTCCACATTTCCAACTTAGACAATATCCATGGTTTCTCACGCAGCCGCTGCATTTGATTTTTTCCGTTACTATTAAACTAGAGAATAAATTTAAAACTAGTCTGGTGCAATTTTAAATAAAGCCAACAAATATTGACGCTTATAATGAAGCAATTTTTTTTATCCTATATTTAAAGCGCATTAACATAACAGTCTGTATTATGAATTAATTAGATTAATCTTATATTCCTAACATGAAAACCAAAAATGGAATGGAAAAATAAAATTCTCGTGCAAACATCTATTGCATCATAATCCACCGCCATTCAAATAAGTAGAACACTGAAATAATATGGTTAAATTTGTTCGCCGATATCTAGACATATTTTAAAATTATTTAAAATTATAATAAGGCTGATAACGTAGCCAGGTTTAAGAAGCGAAGGGCAAATGGATGCAAAGGTCTTTTTAAGAGAAAAACGAGAATACTAAAGGCGGAACTGCTTATAGAGTAGGGGGGGGGGGAATTGAAAATACAAGAGGTGCCACTAGACAACTAGAAGCAGAGCCTCTTGAAAAAAAGCTCTTATGCATTATAAATCTAACCGCTTAAACCCTGCCCAAAATAATAAACTCAAAATCAATTACTGGAAATTTTGGAGAGTTTTCACAAAAAATAATCTCTTCAAACAGTGCCTTTAAAAACCTACATCCAATTTAAAAATCAATGTCCAGGTGAGGGAGGATTTTTTCACAAAAGAGAATTATCTCCTGCGGAGCTTTAAAAGCTTAGACACAATTTAAAAATCAATGATCGGAGAGTGGAGATTTTTCACAAAAACCTACCCATACAATAAAACTTTAAAAACCTTTCAAGTAAAAAAGCCTTGTTTATAAGATGACTCTTATTTTCTACATCCATGGGGGTAGAGCAGCATATGTCCTCCTACACTCCCACCCATCGCTACGCCACATGGTAGAGCGTTTGGTCTAAATAATCTTAATAGACTTAATCTAAATATCACTGTCCTTTTATACCATCCATTTTAGTAATTGTTTTCTAGGTTTAATATTTGGAGAATCGAGACAAAATAACACGACACTGCTTTTTAAGTTTTTTTCTTTACATAATAATCTATACTAATAGAATAAAGAGGCAAAATTTGTATGTTTGTTTGTTTATCTGTTGGTCGGAGGTAAACTCTGAAACTACCAATCCGATTGAAAAAAATCTTTTACTGGTATGTAGCCTGGACATTTAGGATGGACATAGGCTATATTTTAGGAGAGTAGGACAAAAAAAGAGCTGGCACGGTGAGGAAAGCGAGCGAACGCCAGCACTTTTTGCTAGTTACCGCGGCAGAAAACGGCGTGGAATGCCAGCAAAATACGCTGGTGGGGTTTATTTTGCAGCAGTCTTTAACTTGATTTTGTCGAAACTTAGTGACGTGGTTTCCTTGATATTATAATTATGAAAACGCTTTGTTTTTCGTAGTTTTAAGATTGTAGTATGTAGATGCTTTGTTTTTGATGTCAATATATACTAAATAACAACAAAAACTTTTATTTACATTTTTTTATCATTATTAGTGTATTTTTCTTCAATAAGTACCTAACAGTGTGAGATTCATGTAGGCAACAAAGATTATTTTAGTAATCTTTCTTAATTTAGTTTTGAGTTCTTTGCTATTTAGTAATAGTAATAAGTAGTAATAATAGTAAAAAAAATAATAAGGGTGTTCTGAAATATCTACGAAAAATCGTGTGCCACTATTGCATTTCCTTTCACAATTATTACGTAGGTAATTTAAGTCGGAGTTGTATGATGCATACGTTTAATTATTATTAGTACGTACGTAAGGAATATACGGAACACTTATGGGTTCACTTCGATGTCTGTCTGTCTGTCCGTCTATCATACCCGATTTTCTTCGAAAACATGTAACATAGAAAGTTGAAATTTGGCACAAATATAGGAATTGACAGCCAAGCACGGCCGTGTAGTTTTGAAAATTAGATTTTGATTTAGGGTGTTAGTTTGGGGGGATGAAATCGGAAGTGAAAAAAAAATTCCAGGTCATCGAGTGGGATGTCAAATTAAAGTTCAAAAATATATATGACATAATACTCACGCAAGCTTTTCTTTATATTATTTAAAAAAAAAAGAAGCCAAAAATCGCTATCATCCCACCCTACCTCTCGGAGTACTATTCAAAAAATTTCTAAAAAATTCTCCATGAAGTGTAGATTGAATGAAAATTATCACTAGTCTATTAACTTTGATAATTTATCTGGTATATAAAAAAAACAAATTTTTCAAAATCATCAGTTTCAACAAAAATCGGAGACAAATTTTCTTAAATACTCATTTGGGGTGTGTTTTATGAAGTCACTGATCATTTTATACCTTCGTAACAAAATTCAATCACCGTACGGAACACTAATTGCGCAAGTCCGACTTGCACTTGACTTTTTTTAAGTAGTTTTTTTTATTTTCAGAAAGCTGTGCATGTGCAGTTGCTATTAAAGATTAAGTAGTATTTATAGACAACATAATGCCTAAAAAAAAATTGCAACTTTCTAGAAAAACGTCTGAGGCGAGGGCGGCTAGAATATGTTGAACTGACGAGTCTAGCGCTAAAGAGTTACAGCGGCTTGCCAACCAAAATATGAGAACATCACAGGCTCTCGCTAGGGAATCTAACATGGAACGCTCGGAACAGCTTGTCAGCCAAAATATAAGGGCCTCCCAGGTTATTTCTAAGAAATTTAGCACCGAACGCTCACAGTGACTTTTCAGTCAAAATATAAGAACACCACAGGCTCGCGCTAGGGAATATAGCATTGAACGCTCGGAGCGGCTTGCCAGCCAAAATATAAGAGTCTCCCATGTTCTTTATAGGGAATTTAGCATCGAACGTCCGCAGTGGCTTTTCGGTCAAAATATAAGAACATCACAGGCTCGCGTTAGATAATCTAGCATTGAACGCTCGGAACGGCTTGCCATCCAAAATATAAAAACTTCCCATATTCTTTCTAGGGAATCTAGCACCAAACGCTCACAGCGGCTTTCCAGCCAAAATACGTGAACACTAGATTACGAAATAAGGGCCCTTTAAAAACGTTTTGTTTGAATGCATAATTTTGACAGGCTGTGGAGAATCCCAATAATACCAACCAACTTACCGTCTAAATTTAAACGACTCCAATTTCCTATAAATCTATATTCCTCGATAACACTTAATAAAGCTCAGGAACACACATTCAATATCACTGGTTTAGATCTAAGGATCCGATATTTTCCGCCTGGCCAGTTTAAACGTGTCGCGTGTAACATCCAAACACAATCTGTTTGTTCGGGCACCTGGAAAAAAAAAATTTTAAACTATTTAAAAAAAATATTTTATGCATGCTATCGACACTAAATTATAACGAAAAATAAACAGTAACATAACAACAACAACCCCCGTGCGAAGCTAGTAAAATAATAAGAGACTAAACAACTAAACTCGGTTATGTGAAAAACGAGACAGGCAAATTTGAAAACTCTTCAGATAACCCGTTTAAAACCATTCGAATTTAAATATTTAATTCAAATTTCTGACTATCTTTTCTTTCCCTTTTCAGCAATCCTACTCCAGAGAAAACCGAACTATTAAACAACGTAATATGGCCTACAACTGATGGATCTAATCTACAATATTTAAACGTGAATTCTAGTTTGGAAATACGACAAAACCTTAGAGGAAACTTTTATCCAGGATGGAATGGTACTTATTACCAGTACGGAAAAAAACCTTTCATAACGTTTTAATTAAAAAAAGTTATTACGTATGATACGCAATTTTAAATTCCTAAGATCTAATATTTTAATACAAGTTATTTTACAAATAAAAATAAAATAAATAAACAATTTGTCTAATGCTTTTCAGGAAACTTCAATTTCTCTTGATTATTTTTAGAATTCTGTACGGAACACCTATAAAATCACGTCGGTGTCTGTCTGTCCATCTGTCACACCCAGTTTTCTCCGGAACCACTTGACACAGAAAGTTGAAATTTCTCACTAATATAGGAATTGCTGGCCTCATTGGAGCCGTCTAATTTTGAAAAATAAATTTTGACTTAAGGGGGTTAGTTCGAGTATTTTTTACGAGTGGCGGTCGACGGATTTCTTTCTAACACTTTCACTATCAACGCCCGGTGTGCCCTAAGGCTCCATACTGTCTCCTACTCTCTTTCTCATTTACATTTACGATCTGCTGGAAAAGACCGGGAATCCAATCTACACTTTGCAGATGACAGTACGCATATCTCTTTATTCACTTTGAGTGCTCGTACATCGGCTAATCGATTTTTTTTATGGGTCTAGCACACGTGCACGCTGCAGGGAAGTCCCTAAAGCGGCATGTGTGCGGGAATATCCGCAGCCAGCAGGAGGTCGTTTAACTTAACAAAGACCTGAAAGAAATTCTATCTTGGGGTGACTGTAACCAAGTAAAATTTAACGCTACAAAAACCCAGGGGACAGTTTTTTCTAAAAAAGTTAACGTTGCTGAACCCGACATGGTCATGTCGGGGTACTCCATTTCTCTAGCATTGTCGCTCAATTTGTTGGGCGTTAATTTGGGAGCAAATATGTCCTGGCATGAACATTGCAGGAATAGCAAGGAGAGCTTCTCAAACGTTGGGAATATTATTTCGAACCAGAAAGCTTTACACTCCACAACAAATGTTAATTCTTTACAAAGCTCAAATTCGACAAATTATGGAATACTGCTCCCATGTTTGGGGCTCCGCTCCCAAACACACACTGTATTTATTGGATTCTGTTCAGGAAGAGCTGTTCGTCTGATTGGAGACCCAGAACTGGCCGGCGGCCTTGAGTCGCTGGAACATCAAAGAACGGTTGGCGACTTGAATCTGTTCTACAAGTATTTTCATGGAAAGTGTTCGAACGATTTAGCCCGCTTAATTCCTCCCAGAGCGGTGCATGTTAGAAATCACATCCGTATGAGGTTCAGCTTGTTACTCCGCGTACAACGCTTTTCAAGCAGTCTTTTATATGGAGAACATCATCCCTTTGGAATAATTTGCTCAGAGCTGTGTTTCCCACCGAGTACAATTTACAGCGATTCAAGAACACCGTTTTTCCGCACACATGCTGCTCCTGCAGCGCTTTAGGGACTTCCCTGTAGCACGTGTGCTAGACCCATTAAAAAAAGTTTTGGGGGTAATATCGGAAGTTAAAAAGCAAATTTTACTAGGTCATCGAGTGGGATGCCAAATGAAGGCTTGTAAAAACACGAGTTCAAAAATATATATAATGTAATGCTTGCGCACACTTTTCTTTATATTACTTTTTAAAACGTTGCGAAAAATCGCTGTCCCTCCCCTTATCGTGAGAAGTACTTTTAAAAAAATTTTGAAAAAATACTAGAATATTCTCCATAGGGTATAGATTGAACGGAAATTATCACGAGTGCATTACCTTTATTAATTTATCTAGTACATAAAAACAAAAAAAAAATTCAAGGTCATCAATTTTCAGTAAAGATCCGAAAAAAACTTTGTTGAAAGCTCATTTGGGGTGTGTTTTGTGAAGTCATTGATCATTTTATACTACCGTAACAAAAAATTTTATTTTAAGGGGTTACATACACCTGGGCGCTGCAAAAAGTATATAATTTTAAAAAAAATATTTTAGAGGTTATTAAGTGAATAATACAAAAGAATGACGGTTATATTTTCATTGTACTATAAATTATAAAAAAAAAATTTAAATATATTGTTAATGTTATCATTATTTTTTATCGGATTAAATGGACCAATGATGAAAACTATGGCACCTCTTGTTCTGCACTTCACAAAAAATAATCCAATCTGCAACAATAAAAATTAATCTTGTAAAATAATGTAGTAATTAAAAATTGTCTTAGGGCTTTTTTTTCAAAAATAAAAAATTTACGGTGTTTTAAATTTTAGTATGCAATTTTGGTCCAAAAACTTATGTTTAATTATTTGTAAAAAATTGTCTATTAGAAAATTTAAAAAACTTCTCGACATTTTGTAGAAAAAGTAATTATTAAGTTTAAAAAAAAAAAAAAAAAATAAAAATTGCAGACAGTGCACTGAGACAGGTAGCGGCCCCAATCTGACGTTAGGTCAGATTGGGATAATGGAATGGAATTTTCTTAAAAAAATTTTTCAAATAATTCTTGGAAGTATAGAGAATAAAAATCAGTAAAAAAAACGAATTTTTGAAAATTCCAGGTGTATGCAACCCCTTAAAAGCAATCAAAGTACGGAATACTAATTGCGCAAGTCCGACTTGCACTTGGCTGGTTCTTTAAAAAGTCATTTACTTACAGCTTAGGTATTATTTCGATCAGCTGGAAACATCATCTGGACTAACTAAAAGCTAAGCAAAGTTGTAATTATGTACATTAAAAGCATAATTATCCTGATTGAAAGATAATAAATTTCAAAATAAAACTAGCAGGCCAACAAATCCAAGTCCTTATTATAAGTAATCATAGATTTCATGAACTCTCACTTAGCTTACATTATTGCCCTAACTAATCGAAATACGTACGCTGTAGTTAAAAACGTTAAAAAAAAGAAAGAAAATATAGATATGGATTACAATTTGCACTAAATTAACCCGAGACTTCAATGACTCTTATTTTAATTCAAACAATAATAAACGATAATAATTAGAAGACAGCTGTAAAACTACTTACATATTCCTACCTTGTATGGCGACGTCCAATTAAATCGGATAATTTACATTTAGTACCAGCACCGCCTTTTAAGTTTTTACACCCGACCACTAGATGACGTTATTCAAATGTGACATTACCATTGTCACATTGGCCTAGTAGTTTGTTTATAGTGAGCGTTTATGAACAAATAAAAATTTCTTGTAAAGGTTTTCGTTGGATGATTTTTTACGAATTTAGTAAAGGCTTAACTTTACAACAGTGCCTCGAATCGCTTCGTTCAAATTTTGGTAATAAATCACCATCAAAAAAGACTATTTACAATTGGTTTGCAGAATTTCATCATGATCGTGCTTCCGTCAGCGATAAATTTCGTAAAGGTCGACTAAAATCAGTTGTTGTTCCATAAAACATCGATGATGTGCGCAACATGATTGAAGAGGATCAGCATGTAACTTACCGTGAGATTGAAGCATCCTTAGGCATATCCAAGACTACAGTACATTCGATTTTGCTCGAATATTTAGTTGTGAAAACGATCTATTCCCGATGGATAATTTGACCGAAAGTCAAACACAGGCTTGTGTCGATTGGTGTAAGGAAATACACAATAAATTCGACCGAGGACAAGCAATATCCATATACAACATTATAACAGGAGACGAAACTTCGATTTATTCGTACGAGCCGCAAAACTAAGCAACAATCAACTATTTGGGTGTACTAAAATGAAGCGAATCCAACAAAAGTGATTCGTTCGCGAAGCACTACGAAGCAAATGATCGCTGGTTTCTTTAGTTTTACTAGACACTTTGTAACCGTTGCTTTAGAGGAATGAAGCACAGTTAATTCTGAATGATATACAACAATTTGTTTGCCAGAAGTCATCGATAAAATAAGGAAAAACAACCGAAAACGCCGCATCATTCTTAATCATGAAATCCCAGCTCTCACACAGCACGTCAAACAATTGATTATTTGTCTTAGAAAAATATCGAATTAATGTCTCGTTCTCCATATTCACCTGATTTATCGCCTAACGAGTTTTTTTTGTTCTCGAATGTCAAAAAAAAAATGGACAGCGAGTTTCATTACCTAAAGGAGCTGTTGAATTCTTCCAAGACCATGTTTTTGAGGTACCAACTTGAAAGTGATAAAAAATGTTTCGAGACTTGGTTCGAACGCATGCAAAAATATATAAATCTTAAAGGAGGATATTTTGAGAAACAATAAAACGATTTGTACCAAAATTGTTCTTTCTTTCTTTGTTTTTGTAAACACTTAATTTCTGGTTTCCTATAGAAACTACTACTTCTGAAGGAACCGTAATATGACATATTTAGGAAGAAAATGAAAAATAAAGAGAAAAAATTGGTCGATTGGGCGCTACCAGTTACTAAAGTACAAATAATGTCACTTTTTAGATTTTAATTAGGTAGGGTATGTGTAAGATTTTTAAAAACTTAGACATAGGTAATTTAATCGTCCCACAAAAAAAGAAATTTTTATTTTACAAAAAATCTATAGCACTATAACTCGAGCTCTGATGATGCAACTAATTGATATCACGAAAAGGCTCACCAGCAAACAATAGGCGTATGATTAGTCTGCTACAGTGTATGTACGAAAGTCATTCCAAAATGAGTCTTATCCACTTTGACCTTCAAACGACGTGAATGTCGTGCCCCCTGAAAGGCATTGCTCTGTGTAGTTGGACATATTAGTTAGCATTCCAAATCGGTCCTTAACCCAGTAGAAAGACGTTTAAAATATGTCTGGATATTATCCACTATGGTTATCGTTTCAAAGTGAGTCTAATCGATCCGGCCAATTACAAGCATGCATTTTGACCAGGTGACGTGGTCTGATAATACCTGTCACTGATAACTGCAGTAAGTTTAATATTATGTTAATTAATATAAAACAATTTAATGGATGAACTTACGCGGCTATCCCCCGAAGGACAGGGAAGAAAGAAGATTTCTAAGCCCAAGAAGTGGAATGAAAACATAAAGGAAAATCAAAGGTAAGCCGTACCTCTAATAACACTATTCTCTTAAACAAACTTTTGAATCAATTGATTTAGTAGGCAATTAACTTTGTTCGGACTTTTTTTTTACTTTTACGGTGTTCTTCAATAGAGAAACATACCGCTGTAATTTGCTTAAAATGCATGATATACACGACTTTCACGCTTGTTTCTATTCATCATTAAAATAACCGGTCAAGTGCAAGTTGAACTTGCGCAATTAGTGTTCCGTACGTTGATTGCTTTTAAAATAGAAAATTTTGTTACGGAGGTATAAAATGATCAGTGACTTCACCAAACACACCCCAAAATGAGTTTTCAACAAAGTATGTTTCCAATCTTTACTGAAAACTGATGACCTTGAAATTTTTGTTTTTATATACCAGATAAATTATTAAAGGTAATGCACTCGTGATAATTTTCTTTCAATCTAAATCCAGTGGAGAATATTCCAGAATTTTTTCAAAATTTTTTGATAAGTACTTTTCAAGATAAGGCGGGTGGACAGCGATTTTTCGCGATTTTTTAAAAATAATACAAGGAAAAGTGCGCACAAGTATTACATTTTATATATATTTTTTACTCGTGTTTTCACAAGCTTTCATTTGACACCACACTCGATGACCTAATAAAATTTTTTTTTGACTTCCGATTTCACTCCCCAAAACTAACCTCTTAAGTTAAAATTTAACTTTCAAAACTACATGGCTCTGATGAGGCCATCAATTCCTATATTATTACCAAATTTCAACTTTCTACGACAAATAGTTTCGGAGAAAATCGAGTGTGACAGACAGACAGATAGACAAACACCGAAGTCATCTTATAAGTGTTCCGTACGGAACACTAAAAAGTCGTATTACGTGTATATTTATTTTGAAGTACATAAATATAAAAAAAAACCTAAAAGAGGCAGATCGAAAAAGGTTATTTCTTCAAGGAAAGGGATAGCAATAAATTATTTTGTAAAAATAGGGGGAACCATTTTTATATTTCAGCTCTGCCAAAAAGCATTCCTAAAACAAGAATTCAGAGTTAATCCCAGATTTTTTTAGAATGATGTTAACTTTTTTTATAAATCAAAATGACTACTTGGGTTATCTTTGTTTTTTTAAGGTTATTTAAAACGTTAAGAACTACTTAGTATTAAGAGACATATATGTAAAGATAATAAAAAGTAGTTTTTTAACTGTATCTGATGAAGTGTCTTTCCAGAGTGTTCCTTATCCAATGTGTCATTCCACAGTACATCTCATCCAAACATATGGAAAAAATGGATTTGAAAAACCTAATTTGCAGTGATGAATCCAAATTCTGGCGGTAATGTCCGTAAAAGGTTTTTTTCGATTTGCCAAAAAAAAGGGAGAAGTGTATTAGACGTATTTTGGAATAAACCTCCTTAAATATCCAGTGAAATGTTTTCATTGCAGAGTTATTTCTACTTATTTCCAAAAATAAACAGCTTTCAGTCAATATTTCTTCAAAATATCGGCGGATGCGCAAGAATACATATAGTTTTGATGACGGTGTAACTTCAGTTCAACAAATACGCTTCAAATCGTCCAATCAAAGTTAAATTTTGACTTAAGGGGTTATATGAAATCGAGAGTGAAAAAAATTTTTAAACTCCTGAAAGGATAAAATTAACGCAACAATCTGAAAATTATTTTATCTTTTTCTTATGTCAGTTTTAAAGTTATCGAGTATTTGAATAGTAGGCTATGCATATTTTGTTTCGTTGTTTATGACAGAAATCAAAACAATTCGTTTAGATTTACAGTTTTAAAGAATTTTTTTAGAAGATAAACGATTTTCTGTAATAATGCGATAGATTTTCTTTAAAAGTAAGCTCTCTATTTCAAAATAATACGTTTTTTGTGGTAGACTGTTTTATTTTTGACCCCGAAGAATTAGAAAAATGAATCGAACAAGGAATTTAACTGAACACGAGATAGTGCGAGCCTCAGTTTTATTGGACGAGGGATATTGTCAGAGTTATGTTGCCAATTTGTTAGGCAAACATCGTTCCACAATAAGTCGTATGGTAAGACGCTTGAATGAAGTAGGAACTTATTCTAGAAGGCTAGGGCAAGGGCGAAAACGATGCACTAGCGACCTAGATGAACGTTTTATAAGACAATAAATATGCTTTAAGAAACAGGACTGTCACTAGTTCTATAATAAGTTCGCAATGTCACAATTTCTTCTAAAACGGTTAGAAGACGGTTAAATGAAGCTGGACTAAACAGTAGGAGACCAGCCACTGCGCCCTTGCTTACTAGAGAAAACAGAGTTGCCAGGTTACGTTTTGCTCGAAATCACGAAAACTGGTCTGTGGATGAATGGAAACAAGTTTTCTTCACAGATGAAACTAGGGTTAGTCTAAAACATCCAGATGGTCGTGAGCGAGTATGGCGAAGATCAGGAGAGAGGTTTGCTCCTTGCAATATCTCTGCTCCATTCGGCGGTGGCTCTGTTATGTTCTGGGGTGGCATCTGCTTTGATGCTCGCACAGAGTTAGTTCCTGTCCGTACGAGATCCATGAATGCTGACTACTATCTTGAGAATATTGTAATAGAACGTGTGATGCCTTTCGGTCATTTTGTGGGGCCCAATTTCCTGTTTATGCAAGACAACGCTCGACCTCACGTGGCTAGGGAGGTACTCGATTATCTTAATCAAGTTGATATACCGATTATGCAATGGCTACCACAAAGCCCGGATCTGAATCCGATAGAACATGTATGGGATCACCTTAAGAAAAATGTGAAACGTCATATACCTGCACCTAGAAACCTGAGGGAACTTGAAAATGCAGTTATCACAGAATGAGAGCAAATTCCTCAAGATTTTATCCAAAATTTAATTAGAAGCATGCCTAGGCGCATAAACGCTGTCATCCGAAGTAGAGGAGGCAACACACGCTACTAGTGTCCCAGTTACACCATTAATTTTGCTACTAGTATCCCAGTTTATTTTTTTCATTATTACATAATTTCAACGATTTTGTTATTAGGTCTTAAGAATAATTTTAATTCGAATCTTATAGAGAAATTTGGTAGCTAATTCACTTTTAAAGTATCCGAATAAGTTTTTTCTAACTTTTAGTTTAACCAATGTTCATAAAAAATTATTAAAATTAATTCATTATAGAAATTTGTATGATTTCATATATTGTTGCGTTAATTTTGTCCAGGAGTGTATATATATATATATATATATATATATATATATATATATAATATATATATATATATATATATATATATATATATATATATATATATATATATATATATATATATATATATATATATATATATATATATATATATATATATATATATATATATATATATATATATATATATATATATATATATATATATATA
Source organism: Pachyrhynchus sulphureomaculatus (assembly GCA_019049505.1). NCBI lineage: Eukaryota > Metazoa > Arthropoda > Insecta > Coleoptera > Curculionidae > Pachyrhynchus > Pachyrhynchus sulphureomaculatus. The sequence continues at coordinate 94,932,556 of CM032447.1, forward strand.
TATATATATATATATATATATATATATATATATATATATATATATATATATATATATATATATATATATATATATACATATTATATACATACATCCCTAAAAACGCTACAGGAGCGATGCGTATGCGGAAAGACCGATTCGCGTTTGTTTTGAATCGCTATAAATTGTTCTCGGTAGGAAACATAGTTTTACGCAAATCATTCCAAAGCGATGAGAGTCTCCATATAAAAGACCGCTTGAAACCAATTGTATGAGGAGTAACGAACTGAACCTTATACGGATGTGATGTATTAGCGCGACGTGTATTCCTAGCGCACACCGCTTTGGATTGTGTTGAGCGGGCTACATCCATCTAACAGTTCCCATAAATAGGCTTGTAGAATACACTTAAGCAGCTAAACGTTCTTTGAAAGTTTAAGGGTCAAGGTTGTGCAAGGTTGCTGGTTAGTTCAGGATTAAATGTTTTTATGGAGCGTAAGGCTTTCTAGTACGAAATAATATTCCCAGCTTTTGAAACATATTATGCATGCAACACGTTCATGCTAGGATATTTGCCTCTAATTTAAGGTCCAGCAAGTTGATCAAGGAATAGATTGTCCTGACATAATACATAGCTCATACATACCATAACTCTTTTAGAAAAAAAAACTACCGCCTGAGTTTTTGTAAGGATAAATTTTGCTTGGTTACTGTCACCCCAGGATAAATTTTCTTTTAGGTCTTTGTTAAGTTGAACGACTTTCTGCTGTCTGCATATATTTGCATGAGTAGCTATTGTTTGAGGAGAGTGAAGAAATAAATATACTGTCATCGGCAAACCTGTAGATTGCATTCCTGTCCCCTTGCAGCATATCGCTAATGTAAAAGAGAAAGGTAGTATGGAGCCTGGGGTTCATCAGCATTGATAGTGAAGTTATTAGAAAGAAATCTGACATACCACAAGAGGCTAGCTAAGCCAACAATCCAACATTGGTATATCGGATGCAACTACTCGAGATTCTAGAACATATTTCAGTACCTCACTGAACGTTCTGGATTAAAAGACAAAAATAAAATTAGAATTAAACTGACTTTAATAAAACAACATAAATGGTTAATACCTACCTGCCTATATTGGAAAGTATAACTAGTAAAAAAGATCTCCACCGTAATCAATATTTAATTAATACTTAATAAACAAAAAATATATAACACGTAAATTTCCAAAACTTAGCCAAATTTTGAAATCTGCAAATCTTGCATCTTATAAGAAACTGATTACACAAAACTTAATGCCCCAATTAATAATAATAATTAGTATTTAAAAACTCGTTAGATGAATACGTAACATGAAATATGTTATGTTCGGTAAGTAAAAAATAAGCTAGCACTACTTCAGTCGCCTTCGAAATTTTGCTTAATTTTGTATGTTTGCTTATTATATTTTATGTATTAAGTATTAATTACATACCGCTTAGATTTCTTTCGTTTTTTGTTTTGGAATGGCACCTGCTTTGGTTTCTTTTGCTAATTACATTTTTGCATAAGTAGGTAAGTACTAATTTTTTTGGAATAAGACACGAAATTACGACTACGATGTTATTTAAATTTAAATAAGTTTACAATGTGTTGTTTTAAGTTTATTTAAATTTTGTATTATCTTATGTATGATACACAAAAAAATAACTTTTACTTGACTGTGCGCTGCATGCGAAGTTCTAAATAAAGATAAATTTTAGAAAATATAAGGTTTTTCATAATTCGATTCGTTAAAAAATTGTGTGAAAAGAATATTTAAATCGTGTTTTTTTTTTTAAATTAATGTATCGGTCTTGTCGGTCCTCTGTTCTAATTTAGCAACTTAGAACATAATAAATAGTTACTTACATGTCAAAATATGAACATGTTCACGAAAGATATATTATTATGGTGGTCTGCTAGCCTGGAAAAATAAAAATATAAAAATAAATAAAAAATACTGCAAATAAACATAAAAAAATAAATAAAAATAACTGGTTCAGTGCAAGTTGGACTTGCGCAATTAGTGTTTCGTACGTTGATTGTCTTTAAAATAAAAATTTTGTTGCGGAGGTATAAAATGATCAATGACTTCTTAAAACATACCTCAAATGAGTTTTCAACAAAGTGTTTTTTTCGATCTTTACTGTAAACTGATGACCTTGAAATTTTTGTTTTTTTTATATATACCAGATATATTATTAAAGGTAATGCATTCGTAATAATTTCCATTCAATCTACACTTTATGGAAAATATTCCAGAATTTTTTCAGCAGCGATTTTTTAAATATAATACAAAGAAAAGTGTGCGCCAGTATTATACACTCCTGGACAAAATTAACGCAACAATATATTAAATCATACAAATCTCTATAATGAATTAATTTTAATAATTTTTTATGAACATTGGTTACACTAAAAGATAGAAAAAACTTATTCGGATACTTTAAAAGTGAATTAGCTACCAAATTAATGGTGTAACTGGGACACTAGTAGCATGTGTGGCCTCCTCTACTTCGGATGACAGCGTTTATGCGCCTAGGCATGCTTCTAATTAAATTTTGGATAAAATCTTGAGGAATTTGCTCCCATTCTGTGATAACTGCATTTTCAAGTTCCCTCAGGTTTCTAGGTGCAGGTATATGACGTTTCACATTTTTCTTAAGGTGATCCCATACATGTTCTAACGGATTCAGATCCGGGCTTTTTGGTGGCCACTGCATAATCGGTATATCAACTTGATTAAGATAATCGAGTACCTCCCTAGCCACGTGAGGTCGAGCGTTTTGTCTTGCATAAACAGGAAATTGGGCCCCACCAAATGACCGAAAGGCATCACATGTTCTATTACAATATTCTCAAGATAGTAGTCAGCATTCATGGATCTCGTACGGACAGGAACTAACTCTGTGCGAGCATCAAAGCAGATGCCACCCCAGAACATAACAGAGCCACCGCCGAATGGAATCCTTGCAGAGATATTGCAAGGCGCAAACCTCTCTCCTGGTCTTCGCCATACTCGCTTACGACCATCTGGATGTTTTAGACTAACCCTAGTTTCATCTATGAAGAAAACTTGTTTCCAATCATCCACAGACCAGTTTTCGTGATTTCAAGCAAAACGTAACCTGGCAACTCTGTTCTCTCTAGTAAGCAAGGGCGCAGTGGCTAGTCTCCTACTGTTTAATACAGCTTCATTTAACCGTCTTCTAACTGTTTTAGAAGAAATTGTGACATTGCGAACAGCTTGAGTTCGTTTCTTATTATAGAACTAGTGACAGTCCTGTTTCTTAAAGCATATTTATTGTTTTATAAAACGTTCATCTAGGTCGCTAGTGCATCGTTTTCGCCCTTGCCCTAGCCTTCTAGAATAAGTTCCTACTTCATTCAAGCGTCTTACCATACGACTTATTGTGGAACGATGTTTGCCTAACAAATTGGCAACATAACTCTGACAATATCCCTCGTCCAATAAAACTGAGGCTCGCACTACCTCGTGTTCAGTTAAATTCCTTGTTCGATTCATTTTTCTAATTCTTCGGGTCAAAAATAAAACAGTCTACCACAAAAATGTATTACTTTGAAAAAAGGAGCTTACTTTTAAAGAAAATCTATCGCATTATTACAGAAAATTGTTTATCTTCTAAAAAATTCTTTAAAACTGTAAATCTAAACGAATTGTTTTCTGTCATAAACAGCGAAACAAAATATGCATAGCCTACTATTCAAATACTCGATAAACTTTAAAACTGACATAAGAAAAAGATAAATTAATTTTCAGATTGTTGCGTTAATTTTGTCCAGGAGTTTATATATTATATATATATATATATATATATATATATATATATTATATATATATATACAAACACACAGTATCAGTAGGAGAGACTTAAGAAACATACACACAAAAGTGCCAGTAATCAATAAACCCCAGCGTCATCCAATGTGAAATCACCAAAACTTCTAATTCGGACACTTTCGTGAGTATATTTGTTACATCTCTTCTGCTGATACTGTGTTTGCGATTTGGCTCTTTACCTAGGCTAGCTGATGAGCTCTGATATGGAGTGAAATATACATGTCCTAGTTAGTCCATACTTTTGGACGCCCGTAATTTTAATGTGAGAGTAAAAAGCAAGAATCTTCTCTTCATTTTAGCCAGTATACACCTTTTCGTTTATATATATATATATATATATATATATATATATATATATATATATATATATATATATATATATATATATATATACAGATAAGATTATTCAGGTTCAGAGGCAGATAATGATATATATTTGACTAAGGTAAAATGTTTAATTATCGTTTTATTTGATACATATTTTCAAATTTTTTTTAATGTTTTAGACTGTTTTAATTATAGGTATTCGAGGTGGTTGTCACCGTAAAGAACTCACTAAAATGACTATCGATGACATCCCAAAAAAAGGCACTGTTTTAATTGTGAAAATTTCGGATATATAGTAGAAACTAACATGCAGCCTAATTCTACAGTTTCCAAATTAGATTATATCGAGCTTTATCGAGCATACACCGCTCTTTGTCCAAATCATTCGTTAATATTTAAAATATCTAAACAAAAAATAGCAAGTTGCTGGAACTAGTTTAGTTTGAGAAATGCCTAGGCTAATAACACAGGACCTGAAGTTTCCGAATTCCAAAGCCTATACTGGCCTAGGATTTCAAAGAACGTCAGGCACAGTTCTGGTTAGTGAGAAAAGCGATATATCTAATTTGAGGAAATGTGCCGCTGATGCTGAAATATATGTGGAGGATTCGATAAGTAAGAAAATTAAAATTTAAAATAAAATGCTAAACTGTAAAGTTTTTTTTTTTTTTTTTATGGGTCTAGCACACGTGCTGCAGGGAAGTCCCTAAAGCGCTCCAGGAGCGGCATGTGTACGGAAAAAGCAATTCACGTTGTTCTTGAATCGCTGTAAGTTGTACTCGGTGGGAAACACAGCGCTGGGAAAATTATTCCAAAGGGATGAAGTTCTCCATATAAAAGACTGCTTGAAAAGCGTTGAACGCGGAGTAACAAGCTGAACCTCATACGGATGTGAAGCACTAGTGCGACGTGTATTTCTAACATGCACCACTTTGGGAAGAATTAAGCGGGCTACATCCTTCGGGCACTTTCCATGAAAATACTTGTAGAACAGACTCAAGTCGCCAACCGTTCTTCGATGTTCCAGCGAATCAAGGCCGCCGGTCAGTTCCGGGTTTAGTTTATGTTGTCCTATCTACTACAAAATTAAAGGACTGTTTAACTTCTACATCTCGAACTGAGAGAACGTGTTGAGAAATATAGCTATATTTCTTCACATAGTAGTTTTACAATTAAGTTTCTATATAATAGTTTGTTTATTGTTAAATTTTATAAGTTTAAAATTGAACAAAATTTCAAAAAATTGTAATTTACATATAAAGATCTTATTAACTTTAATAATGCGTAAAATGGTGTCATGAGAATGTTAAAAAAATAATTTCAATGAAAAAAAGTGCCCCTTTACACACTGCCATTAATACACAAATATTCTTTTTCCTCTTTGTAAACTATAATATATATAAAATGCAACGTCTCTCTGTCTGTCCTGTCTGTCTGTCCGTCCGTTAGTGCGCTTATCACTGGAGAACCACTTATCCGATTTACATACGTTTTTTTTTAAACATACATATGTTCTCTGGCCAGGTTATAGGCTATATTTTATTACGATAGGTAGCATAAGGAATAAGCAGTGACGATAATAGTGAATGAAGTCGGAAAAAAGTTTGCCGTTAGCGCGTTCCCTTGCAATACACAGCCTAAACTATTAATTATAGAACAATATTATGTAGCAAAGAATATCTATAATCTATAATATATATGAAAAATGCAATGTCTCTCTCTCTGTCTGTCCGTCTATTAGTGCGTTTATCACGCGAGACCCACTTATCCGATTTACGTGTCTTTTTTAAATTCATATATATATTCTTCGGCCAGGTTATATAATAATAATAATCTATATCTATAATATATATAAAATTCAACGTCTCTCTGTCTGTCTGTCTGTCCGTTAGTGCACTTATCCCTCGAGAACCACTTATCCAATTTACGTGATTTTTTAAATTCATACATATGTTCTCTGACCAGGTTATAGATATATATTTTATTACATCTATAATATATATAAAATGCAACATATCTCTGTCTGTCCGTCTGTCTATTTATCCGTTAGTGCGCTTATTACTGGAGAACCACTTATCCGATTTACGTGCTTTTTTTTAAAAACATACATATGTTCTCTGGCCAGGTTATAGGCTATATTTTATTACGTTAGGTAACATGAGGAATAAGCAGTGACGATAACAGTGAATCAAATCGGAAAAAAGTTTGCCGCTAGCGCGTTCTCTTGCAATACACTGCCTAAACCACTAAATATGAAACAATATCATGTAGCAAACGATATCTATAATATATATAAAATGCAACGTCTCTCTGTCTGTTTGTCCGTTTGTGCGCTTATCACTGGAGAACCACTTATCCGATTTACGTGCTTTTTTTTAAACCTGCTAAACCATTAAATATGGAACAATATCAAGTAGCAAAGAATATCTATAATAAATATAAAATGCAACCTATCTCTGTCTGTCTGTCAGTCTGTCCGTTAGGGCGCATATCACTCAAGAACCACTTATCCGATTTACGTGCTTTTTTTTTAAACATACATATGTTCTCTGTCCAGGTTATATGATATATTTTATTACGTTAGGTGACATAAGGAATAAGCAGTGACGATAATAGTGAGTCAAGTCGGAGACATGTTTGCCGCTAGCGTGTTCTCTTGCAGTATACTGCCTAAAGCATTAAATATGGAACAATATCATGTAGCAAAGAATATAATGTATATAAAATGCAACGTCTCTGTCTGTCTGTCTGTCTGTCCGTTAGTGCACGTATCACTTGAGAACCACATATCCGATTTACGTGTTTTTATAAAATTATACATATCTTCTATATAATTCGATATAAGCCTAGATAAAGGGAGATAAGGTGAGATAATGGGAGATAAGTATAAATAATGGGAGATAAGGAGAAATAATAGCAGATAAGCAGAGATAATTCTAGATAATGGTAGTTATGGTGAGATAATAGGAGATAAGGAGAAATAATGGGAGATAAAGAAAAATATTGCGAGATAAGTCGAGATAAGCCTAGATAATGAGAGATAAGGTGAGATAATGGGAGATAAGGAGAAATAATGGGAGATAAGGAGAAATACTGAGAGATGAGCAGAGATAACCCTAGATAATGGAAATTATGTAGAAATAATGGGAGACAAGGAAAAATAATGGGAGAAAAGGGGAAATAATGGCAGATATTTTATTACGTTAGGTAACATAAGGAATAAGTAGTGACGATAGTAGTAAATCAAGTCCACGCCAGCGGAGCCGCGGGCACGGCTAGTTTTATATAAACTATAGATTATTTATCTTACGGCTTAACGAATTGGCGTACTTCTCGGTTTACTTTTTTTGTATTAAAATAATTTATTTACTTAAAAAATTAATACGGTACCACGAAAGTGCTAACTGACTCTAAATGGTAACATGATACATAATATACAGCGAATAATTAGAATAATAATAAAAATTAAATTATTATACTTCTAAATGTGATAATAACTTAATTCATGATAAATAAAACATATTTGGAAATATTATAAATTCGTCCAAAAATTATGTGTGTTTATTGCATTCACGGAAAAAGTTCAAAATATCCATTCAAGAATAATAACTATAAATATCGATAAAAAATTTGCATTATCGATTTTTTAAAAGAACTAAAAATGTATTTTCGAGTTCTATATTTTTAAATTATATACAAAAAAACACTTCTTTGGTATCTTAAGAGGACTAAAATTTTATCATATATGATACCATAAGTGACCGACAAAATTCGACTATTGACGAAAATTGCTTACTCAGCAAATTCGCAAACTATTTTGTTAACAAAATCACGAATGAAGTGAGTGATTTTTGTATGAATGCCAGGAATGAAGTTGAAAAACAACAAACTTGAGTTCATAATGAAAATAACAGAATATACAAGACTACAAAATATCCATTTTAATTGAAGCAACAACCAAATAAACTTGAAAATTGAACTGGAAAATTAAGTTGAATCCAGATAAAACTAAGGCCGTATACTTTTCTAAATCTAAAATTCATCTTCTAAAAAATTATTACGATATGTGTAAAATTTTTGAATTTCAACATCTACCAATAACGTAAAATATTAAGGGACATCTACTGTTTGTATTTGTAACCAACTATAATAAACCAGTAGAAGGGATAAAACCACAATAACGATTTGGAAGTTTTAACTCGAGAAAACGAAATTTAGGACGCTATTGCCCAGCTTAGATTTATACTGACTTCCAGTGCTTTACTGATATTTGAGCAGAATCTGGGCAATTTTTGCTTTAAACGTTATCAAATATAACTCTTACTGCAAATTCTTTCGAACCGATTATAAAACTTTGAAATCATGTACAGTGTAAGTAAGCAATTAAACCTTTAAAACGATTTTAAGAAAAGAGAATCCTAAACTAACTTTAGAGTAATCTGTTCTATAATATTTTTTTATTGCTATTGGTAAAGTTAAACACATATTTTTGTTAAAAAAATCAGAATAACGACGCACCTAATAATTTACTTTTTAAATTAAAGGTGGTAACTTACATATATACGCTTACGTATTAGCAAAAAACTGTTAAATAATTTTTACACTAATGGGTAACATGACTTTCATAGTACCATTACCAATAAATATAGACAAAATATTTGCAAATTATATCCGTTTCTTATTTTTAGATATGATCTCTTCCACTGAACTTATTCTATTTACGCGCGAAGATATATGGTCCCCTGGTCATGATAAAATCACAAACGGGCCTTCAAGAAACTTCCCAAAAAACATATCAGAAACCACCAACATCATTAACAGCATACTGCGTCTCAGCTACTTCCCACTCTATTGGAAGAAAGCTGAGGTCATCATGATCAAAAAACCAAGCTCTTTCTCCTACGAAGCAAGCAGCTACGGCCCAATCAGCCTTCTTCCCGGTCTAGGCAGGACAGCTGAAAAAGTCATCTTCGAAATTATCAGAGCAAATTCCACGGCCCTGCATGTTATACCTGACGAACAGTTTGGCTTCCAACCTCTTCATGGCACCACTCACCACACCACCAAACTCGCTCAAACCATTTCCAATAGCTTCAAAAGAGACCACAAACTTGGAGCTGTGTTTCTCGATGTAGCCAAGGCCTTCAACCGAGTCTGGTACGAAGACCTCATTCGGAAACTGATTCAACATGGCTACTCCCTTTTTATAACGAAACTCATTCAGTCTTTCGTCTCTGACAGAACCTTTCAAGTCACAAACGACACGGCCATCTCCGACGTCAAAGCCATTAGAGCCGGAGTCCCCCAAAGCTCCGTCCTCTTCCCCCTCCTCTTTAATATCTTCACAGCCAACACTCCCAAATCGGATCAGACTAGCCTCCTCCTTTTTGCTGATGACACTGCCATAATCACCCTATCCAGAAGCAGCCGCATCATCACGAATAGATTACAACGCCATCTGGGTAGCATTGACTCCTGGTTTGACCACTGCAGAATCAAGTTGAACCTCCACCAGACTCAACCCATCGTCTTCTCCAAGGCAGGGACACCCCCCATGGCCTTGTCCAGCTACAGGGTTTACCTGGGCATCCAGTACTACAAACAGCTCGTCTGGAAGGAGCAGGTCTGCACTGCCACCAAGAAAGCAACACAACTGCTGGGCGAACTATATCCTATTATAAATCACTCAAGTAAGTTACAAACAAAAACCAAGCTCTTAGTCTACAACATCATTGTAAAGGCATATTTTACGTACGCCTACCCAACATGGTGCCAGCTCTCCAAGATAAGGAGAGCCCAATTCCAGTCAATGTAGAACAAGGCCCTGAGGGTGACCACGGGAGCCCCATGGTTCATATGGAATAACCAAATTCATAGACACTTCGGTGTGTCAACCGTAAAGGCACACATGAGGAAAGCCCAACTGATGTTTATGGACAAAGCGTCCCAGCACCCTAACCCAATGATCAGGAACGCCTTCCGAATCCCCCTAAATGCCCGCCACCAATTTCCGAGACCCTCAGACCCTCTCTCAGATGAATACGACCACCCTCCCCACCCACCATGACAGAAAACTGTTAAACTAGGTTAAGTTAACATAAGTCCTAGGTTAAGATAACATTAAGGCCTAGAATAAGATAGCATAAGTCCTAGGTTAAATTAAGATAGGAAAATCATCTAAAAAAACCCATTTCCTAGTTTAAATGTTTAGGTTAAGTTTGAATAAGCAAACACTGACAACGTGTATTAACATCTGTCAAAAATATAAGTAAGAGGCTGTGCCTAACTTACAAATCAATAAAGAAAATGGAAAAAAAATAGATATATGGTAAACGTTACACAGTGCAAAATAATCGATCTGCAGTTATTAAGTTTTCAGACAATTACAAAACAAGGTTTGTTCCCAAAATTTCCAGCAAGTTAAAATCTAATTATAACTGATTTTCACGCCTTTGACGAATAATACAAACTGTAACATTCATTAAATTAGTAAGGAAGGTATAGTAAATAAGTTTTAAATATATACAGATGAATTTAATAAACAATTAAAAATAATTATTATTTCAAAAATGAGTAACTTACAAACGGAGCAACCGAAACCACCGACCGGCGTTAAACAAGAAATTCTGTGTAGAAGTTAAACTCTGCTTATTCTTTCTAGAAGTAAATATATGTATATAAACATTATGAGCATTAGATCGGGGATATATTAATACCTACATTGTCGAGCTAGAATATAAAGGCAGTAATAAACAGTGTATGATTTTGTTCAGACGAGCGGTGTCCCCATAAATATACATGTATACAGAATTTTCCCTGCAGTTATAAAAATGTTCACAATTGTCGATAAGGGAGATTAAAAAATCAAATTTGAAGCATTGCAATCACTACTTAATCATTGAATAAAGTATATTATTCACGTAGTTCTTCCCTAATCAAGTTAATAGTCACACGAAAACACTTAAAAAATGAATTACGTTTCAAGTCTCCCCATTTCTTCCACAAATAAAATTGATTAACTATCTTGAGATATGTTGATTAAGTACAATTCAAAGAAATATATCCCTTAGTTTCAATTTCCTTTCTTAAATATAACGATGGTAATAAATCATAAAAATATGTGAATCGAATTCATCGAAAACCGGAAAAGAACATTTATAATGAAAAAAATGTTTTTAACATTATATTATGTTATATATGAATGTGAAACTACGGATCTCTTCTTTAAAATGGTTCCTGAATCATTTCAATACGTAGCGTACAAAGTGAGTAACCGGAATATTAATCGAGCCGCGCGGCGAAATTTCATATTTTGTATTTCCCTCGTGCAGTTTTAGAATGGTTCGTTTTTATTCAAAATATCTTGTAAAATATAAGTTTTACAGAAATTTTTGTAGAAACCTTTTTTGTAGAGAATTTCTTGTTCTACAACTTCGTTTATATATATTTTCGAAATTTTGAATTCCTTAAGAAATATTTTTAAAAAAAAAATGCTTTTTTTTCGATTATTGCATATTTTCCGGACTAGCTAGTGTGCAGAACAATTTTTTCTCTCTTTTACTCTAAAAATAATATCCATTACAACAAAAATCGCTGACTTCGTAATTATTGTCCTCTGTAAATTCCCCGCGACTGAGCTACTACTCATAGAAATTAATCCGTTATTAGCTTACGGCTGGCTGGTGGTTTTAGTCATTTCCGAGCAATTCTTTAATGACTATTTTTGGTTTGATTTTGAAAAAAGTTTTCTGGTTTTTATTATTAATATTTGCCTAGATTTTTTTTTTCGTTTTACTGGGAAAAATCTTTAAAAAAAACCCAGTTTAATATTATAAGGTACATTGTAGTCATAATGATGTTAAACTCTGTTGTTATCTTTTTAATCTCATTTATTCTCTCCCTTTCATTATTCTCTTTCTTTCATGCATCTCTTTCTCACCTAATATATGTATATCCATTCACTCTGTTTACATTATTTACTGTCTTATCTTATAGTATATACATTTATAGGTTTATTTTAATAGATTGGTAATATGGTTTATCTACATGTGTTGAGTCTATTTTAAATTTTTGTTTTTTATTTGCACTATTTACACAACTCTGCACTACACTAATTTATTTACATATTTACAGTTGACATACTTATTTATTAATATCTAGGTTTATTGTTTTTATGCTGGAATGTTTAATCAAGTTATATTTCCTTTCTTTTCTTTGAATCTCAATAGTTCAGTTATTTGTTATTTTTGACTATTTTTGTACAGGTATTACACACGTCGCAGATTTAAGGTCGTCGGCCCGTAGCGTGCTTTTAGCACGCCTTGGGCACACGATCTGCGAGGCTTGACATTCCTACATATATATATATATATATATATATATATATATATATATATATATATATATATATATATATATATATATATACATATACATATATACATATACATTGTTAGACGAACGAATTGAAACACCGAATTTTAATATATTATATATATATATATATATATATATATATATATATATATATATATATATATATATATATATATATATATATATATATATATATATATATATATATATATATATATATATATATATATATATATATATATATATATATATGTATATATATATATATATATATATATATATATATATATATATATATATATATATATATATATATATATATATATATATATATATATATATATATATATATATATATATTTATATATATATATATATATATATATACTATATATATTATATATATATATATATATATATATATATATATATATATATATATATATATATATATATATATATATATATATATATATATATATATATATATATATATATATATATATATATATATATATATATATATATATATATATATATATATATATATATATATATATATATATATATATATATATATATATATATATATATATATATATATATATATATATATATACATATATATACATATATGTATATATACGTATATATATATATATATATATATATATATATATATATATATATATATGTATATTATTTTGCACATCTGCATTCGTCTAATTTGCATTTGTTGGAATGCCATCATGGAGCTTCGAAATAAATCATTGATTGGTGATATAGCGGTTTGTGTGTCACGTAATCTTGTGATCTGATTTGCGTAAAGTCTTGTGCTAGAGATATGTAAATTTTATGTACGTAAAATTTGTTAACTATTTCGTCTAAGAATTGTCTTTTTGTTGGCATGTTTGTCATATGATGCAAGTCGTTAATTCATATGTATCTGTCAGTTCATGTAGCATGTCTTAGTATTTCGTTTTGCATTTGTTGTAATCTGTATGTTTGTGTGCCTGCACTTATCAGTATATTCTCTACACTTATAGTACGTTTTCAGGGTAGTTTTTTTTTTGGCTCCTGCCGATGGCCCATTTCATCCAGTCACTTCTCATATTAATTAAATATTATAATTTTAAACACTCTCACAACATTCAAGTCTCGCCTAATGTCGACAGCCTGATTCGAACCCAAGCGACTCGATGAAGTCAAAGTTACCAGATGCTAGATCGGCGAGTTATTAGTGCTGAATAATGCTTATACGTTAAATATCGACTAAATTACCCAATTATTTAATTACAAAAAAAAAACCACAAACAATTTATTCAAAGTTCCATAATTTGTAGTATGTTACAGAGTGAAACAGTCCTTGTCTTATTGTGTTTCATTATAGCATGCTTATAAGTAAACAGCATTGCATTTTAAAAGTCTTTTCTTGAATAAAGTTTTAAAATTTTCTTGGAAAATAAGTTATTTCATTTACGATAGATACATTTTCAATAAAGAAATTTGCTTTTCACCCAAATGATTTTGCAAATAATATATGAGAAATATGTAATGAATATTGATATCATTAGTTCAATTTTTATTAAAATTGAAAAAACACTGACCTTATTATCCATCGATATTAGATTCAATAATGAGCCTTGCCATAACAATCTTGAGTTTCAGAGCAGTAGCCGCTATGATAAGAGTGTTATCCGCGTACCTTAAGTTGTTGATCTTCTTGCCTCCTACAGAAATCCCCCTTTCCCACTCTTCTAAGACTTCATCATTATATATTTTGTATATATATTAAACAGAATAGGGGAGAGAATGCAGCACTGTCTCGTGCCGGCTTCTGCTTTGAGCGTCTTAGAGGTAGTTTGGTTGACTATGACAGCTGATGTGTTATTCTCGTAGAGGTTCCTTATTATCATCACGAGATGTTTAGGAACGTCATCTTTTGAGGAATTGACCAGAGTAGAGTCCATTTCACAGAGTCAAAGGCCTAGGTATAACCGATGAAATAAGGAAGGTTTCAATGTTGAACTACCTGGCTTTTTCTATAATTTGGCGAACGTTCAGAATTTGTTGTCTCGCATCGTTTTCTGGAATAGAGTCGCTCTATTCCTGTGCTATTTCAGGAAGCAGAGAAGTTCTTCAGTCGATTGTAAATTACATAGAGTAGAACCTTGCTAGCATGAGATACAAGAGCCACTGTTGTGTAGTTTGAGCATGGGAGATCCGTTTTTTTTTATGAATAGAGATAAAGATCGAATGGTACCAATCCTCTGGCCATTCCCAAAGTTTTCCAAACAACATTGGACAAAGCCAGTAAGGCCTTGTTTCCCTTCAGTTCCATAGGTTTCAGAGCATCTGCAGTCACGCTTGTCGTTGATTGTGCTTAAACAGATTACCGCAGTACCTTCTCCATACCTCAGCGATGCCATCAGGATCGATAAACTTTGCTCATCATTAATGTTTGGGGTTGGGATTTGAGCTCTCTGGTACGGTACCTGACTATTTTGAACAACTCATGTGACTCATACCCCGTGGAATAACTCTCCAGATTAGAGAATATGTTTTTAAGAATATCATTCTTATCCCGCCCACAGGCTTGCTTGATCTCTAAGTGATAGCTTTTTGACGTTCTCCACTGTTTGTGTCACCCATATTTTCTCTGATGTCTCTCCTCCCTTCTACCAGTTTCAGAGTGTTATCAATCATCCAGTGTTTCTTCTTCCGTGATTGTGTTGGTAGGCTCCACATTGCTGCTTTTCGGAACCATTTCTTTATAGCTTGCCATGATTCGTTCACATCGCCTTTTTCCCTGAGATCAACGTCGTCGTCTAGGTTTTGTTGAAACATTGTTTTGTACGTAATTCGGAATATATATATATATATATATATATATATATATATATATATATATATATATATATATATATGTATATATATATATATATATATATATATATATATATATATTTCTTAGGGAAGTGCGATTTGATTCTGAAATTTTCTACAAGCAGTTTATGGTTGGAATCACTGTCTGCCTTAGGCTTCGCTTTCACATTTGTAATGGACGGCCGCCATCCTTTCTGAAACAGAATGTAGCCAATCTGGTTTCGCTATTTCTTGTTGGGACAAATCCAGGTTAAAGGTCTTTGAGCATAATGTTGGAACATAGTACAGTACAATCCTCTTATAAAGAATAAGCAGTTCTGCATTAAGGCGATTTCAATTTACAAGTAAACAGACCTTCTCCGGAGAAATAAAGGAAATAAACGTGGAAAATAGAAATACTCACACAGAACAGCAAAAAAAGAAATGGTAAAAAAAGGGATAAAAAATTATCATGAAAAAGTTTTAACGAACTTTTGTTACCCCTGTAGCACAACAGATGGTCAAAAACGTTCATTCTTCACCTTAGTCAAAACTAAAACCGTTTATTTTTGAAAATTTTAGATTAAAGTATGATAAATTGGAAATAATTTTTCTGAAACCAATCTCCATCCCGGACTAAAATTAAACTTAATCCTAATGGCTAAAAGGCAAAAAAAAATAAATGAACAAAAAAAAGAATTAGAACCTCCTTATATTACCGCCTTTAAATAGAAAACAAAACGAACACGTCGAAAGCTGATAGATATCAAAAAGTAAAAAATGCTCTAAGAGTTCTTATAAACCTTGATGAAGGTAAATAAAAGTAAAATGAATTGATGAGAAAAAGTAAGCTTATGAAGATAGACATATCAACTAGGCTGTAAATTACGAGAAAAGAAATGTGTGACCAAATTCCTTGAATAAATTAAATAGAATTACTCACAATTTTATTAAGGGATTTCCAAATACAACATTAAAAATAAACTAAAATTATTTTTTAATGATGAATGATTCTGTAGCACTAAAGAATTTCTTTCAAGTTAAAGCCAAAATTAATATGTATATAATTTACTAGATATCTTATTGTAAAAAACTTTTTAATTTAGGGATTTCCAGTGATTTTTTACAATTTAAATTGGTTTAGCTGAATTTTAGTTTTGTAATATTGGTTTTATACACTTTTGGACGATCTTATAAAGTAATATATTTTAAATAATGTATTAAATCTGAATAATAAATAAATGAAATAAATATAGCGCTGGAAATAACAAAATCGTCTATGAAAGACGTTTATCTGACGTTGAATTTAATCTAGACAAACCTTGCCATAGGACAAATTACTGATATTGATAATTTTGGCTCAATAATTAGCAAAAATATCCTATACTATATATCAATGTTTATGAGTATTATGTTATAGACGAAATTAACGTCGAGCATCGAAAACATATAAACGTATTTTATAAAAGACGTTTACTAATTTTCTTGAGTCCTTTAAAAATATTTGATCTTCATCCCTTCAATTTTATTTGTCATACCTATAAATAAACGTGTTTTACAGTCAACACTTGCATTTGAAAGGCTATTAAAATTAAGGTATGTTACTTATTTCCTTCAAAACTTTATTTAAAAAAATATTTTTTCTCTAAAATTGATCCTGCCACCTCTCAAATTACAATCTAGCAATGGGCTTCCTCCCGAAGTACATACATTAAATTAAATGCATATATATATATATATATATATATATATATATATATATATATATATATATATATATATATTTATATATATATATATATATATATATATATATATATATATATATATATATATATATACATATATATATATATATATATATATATATATATATATATATATATATATATATATACATATATATATATATATATATATATATATATATATATATATATACATATATATATATATATATATATATATATATATATATATATATATATATATATACATATATTTAATACAATTTCCTTCTAATTCAATACATTTTCTGTAACGATTTACTATAATAGTGATTTAAATGGATTTTTCAGCTCATTATTTGGAACTCCCTGTAAAGTAAATGTTTGAAGGCTTTTAAAACAAAGCTCACGAAAAAGTATCGTTTCAACTTCATTTTTGGGCATAGTGAAAAGTCACAAGGTGCTGAAATAGGTTACTGTAGTAGACTTAATTTTGTGCCAATAATTGACTAATGAATTGTTATTGAGTTGCACCAACTATCTAAACCAATATTTTCAGGCCGATCACTTCACAATTCGTCCTCTTTAATAAATTGATAAGATGAAATAAGTTCACTATGATAATATCTTTGCTATCTAAGAAATGATTAATACTGTATTGATTTTTTTATGTTTCGGGTTTTTTTGGCCTATTGTGTTATACTGAAAAACTGTCTCGTCGCCCTCTCTCGTACCAATTGATTTCCTGGAATATTACACTCCAAGTAACACTTGAACTTTATTTAAGACATAAACAACAAATTTTGCACAAGTCTTTGTTTGTTTTTCGATCAATTTTCAAGATCGTTTAATATATTTCCCTATTGATGTTTAATGCTTCTTCTATCATTTTTAAGAATGCATTGCGATCTTCTACTACGAACTGTATGAGTTATTTCTATTATTTAATCTACTCCAAATCATTTTCAAACTGTTCTCTTCCATTCAAGGAACGTTAATGCAAATCAAAAAATGTTTTTGATAACCAACCATTGTAATGCAGTTTTTTGCGTAAAATTCATTTACAGATGGTTGTTACATGTTACATTTCTACAATGAAAGTTTTGGACTGCCTTATCGTTTCTCAATAATCTGTAAATATTTCACAATGATATTTAAAATGAAAATCAGAAAGGAATGCTGCTTTAAAATGACATATTAAATTTGCATATGAAGCTAATAGTTTACAATATACAGAATCAATTAAGAAAATTAATTATAGCATTGTTTATATAATTTTTAAAATGATTGAATTAAATAAATTAAAAATATTAAACGCACGTATTTATTTGCTTTAATTTTATATGTTATAACTAATTTATTTGCCGATCCATTAATGTAAAGCCGCTAATCATTACTAAATGGTAACAGTACGTCCAATACACCATAAACAATAAATATAAAGGAACAAAATATTAACGTCATTTCGAAAATTGTAGCAAATATACTTAAAAAATTTGGATAAAAGCTTAATGGTGTTATTTGTTTAAAAATATGCTAAAAATATTAAAAGTGATTAATCCTAATTTTAAGAGCAAAAACTTAAAAAAAAAACAAATAAGTAAAAGTTGAATGCATTGAAGAATAAATACAATACCTATGAATGAAGACAAAAGGCCTAAGTAACACTCTGCTAACCTTAGAGGAGATTGGTTTAAAACAGTAAGTTACACTGATACAGACACCTTTTTAATCTATTGTCTTAATAAATTGGACTGGACCCCACCAGAGAGGAGAAAACGTAGAAGGCCACCCAGATATTGGAAGGAAGATGTCGACGAAACCATGGCAAACCGAGAACTTCAGGAGGGTGATTGGTGGAACCGAAAGATGTGGAACACGAGAAGCGAGAAACGGAGACAGCCGTAATAAAAACCACACACATATATATATATATATATATATATATATATATATATATATATATATATATATATATATACACATATATTTTATAGGTCTAGCACACGTGCTGCGAGGAAGTCCCTAAAGTGCTATAGGGGCGACACGTATGTGGAAAAAGCGATTCACGTTGTTCTTGAATCGCTGTAAATTGTACTCGGTGGCAAACACAGTCCTGGGCAAATTATTCTAAAGGGATGATGTTCTCCATATAAAAGACTGCTTGATAAGCGTTGTAGGAGGAGTAACAAGCTGAACCTCATACGGATGTGAAGCATTTCGCGCGACGTGTATTTCTAACACACACCGCTCTGAGAGGAATTAAGCGGGCTACAGCCTTCGAACACTTTCCATGAAAATATTTGTAGAACAGGCTCAAGTCGCCAGCCGTTCTTCGATGTTCCAGCGAATCAAGGCCGCCGGTCAATTCCGGCTCTCCAATCAGACGAACAGATCTTCTGTGAATAGAACCCAACAAATGCAATGTATGTTTGGGAGCAGAGCCCCAAACATGGGAGCAGTATTCCATAGTTGGTCGAATCTTAGCTTTGTAAAGAATTAACAGTTGTTGTGGAGTGTAAAGCTTTCTGGTTCGAAATAATATTCCCAACTTTTGAGAAGTTCTCGTTGCTATGCCTGCGACATGTTCATGCCAGGACATATTTGCTCCCAAATTAACACCCAACAAATTGAGTGACGATGCTAGAGGAATGGAGTGCCCCGTCATGTCGGGTTCAGCAACGTTAACTTTTTTAGAAAAAACTGCCGCCTGGGTTTTTGTGGCGTTAAATTCCACTTGGTTACCGTCACCCCAAGATAGAGTTTCTTCCAAGTTTTTGTTAAGTTGAACGACTTCCCGCTGTCTGCGGATATTCGTCTGAGTCCGAGCGTTCAAAGTAAATGAAGAGATAACCGTACTGTCATCTGCAAAGCTGTAGATTGGGTTTCCGGTCTTTTCCAGCAGATCGTTAATATAAATGAGAAAGAGAGTAGGAGATAGTATTGAGCCTTGGGGGAGTCAAGCCGAATTGTAACAACGTGAAAGGAATGACTAATAAAATACGAAATTTCTTTAAGATAAGAAACTGCTCTCTTTCCCTTTCCTTTCCCCCTTTTTCCTTATTTACATTACAGAATATCAGCTCTGGGGTAACACTACTAGACTTCGCGCCGATTAACAACTAACAGCTGGCGCTAATATTTTGTCCTATTTTCAAAAATTTGGGTTTCCTTTTGGGCAGATAATCCACAGCTTTTATTATAATATAAATATATAAATTTCACATTCTCTGTGTGTATCTAGTCCGTTTTTTCAAGATAACATTTTATAACATACGTAAAAAATGTTACTAATTCGAATATACCATCCACTGAAGTAATCGGAAATATTTTTCAAATATTTTCGAATCGTGCAAATAAAAAATGGTTCTTTATTATTCCTGTTTTTTTAGCTGCACTTTTACCCTTTTTTATTTACAGAAACAATTTTTCAAATATTTTCGAATCGTGCAAATAAAAAATGGCTCTTTATTATTCCTGTTTTTTTAGCTGTACTTTTATCCTTTTTTATTTGCAAAAACAAAGTGATACATTGTACTAATATATCTGATTTGTTATCTTTCTTCTAAATTTTAATTCCTGGGCCTAATAAAACCAATATCATTTTTGGATGTTAACTACTACTTATTTCAATATCATTGGGATCAATTTCAGTCTTTTACTGCAAATTTTGTTCTTTTAAGAAGGTTGCAAATGTGACGTCTTCCACATATAACACATTCTAACTTTGCTTATTTGAGTTGACAACCTTTCACTTCGGTTGTCAATTTACGCGTAATCATCATTGAGCAAAGAAAGTTCAAGTATTATTATCTAATGAAATATCGATTCCCATCTATGTTGACAACAATAGTTTGAAATGTGACATACTATACTACGATTTTAAGAATTGCAATGTTCAGTTAATCAATGAATTTTTAGCCTTTGTTTCATGGGAGTCGGTTTTCAATGAAACTGATATAAATGTTTGTGTCGAGAATTTTTACAATATTTTATATGATGTCATTGCCATCTTCGTACCGGTTAAACACTTTAAAACAAAAAATTTTCCAACGTGGTTCTCTGCAGACTTACAAACACTGGTTATGCAAAAGAAAATTGCGCACAAAAAGTATAAACAAAACGGTTTATTCACCTCATACCAAGAGTTTTCTTTATTGCATGATAGATATAAACGTCTTCAATCAGCTTGCTATAAAGAATATTTGTCTAGAGTTGACAATGACTTAAGAGTCAACCCTGCGTTTTTTTGGAGACACGTTAACAATTCCAGAAGGTGTACTTCTTATCCACATGTTTTTGATGCTAATGATGGCAATGGCATCGTGGATTTGTTCGCGCGTCATTTTTCGTGAAAGAGAACTGTGACTTTTCAGCCTGTAATATTGATAACGTACTGGACATAAACGTTGTCAGGGTCTCATTGGCCGAAGTATTTGAAGGCATTAATCAGATTCGGCACGAGCGTGACTAGGTGGATCAAGAGTTTTTTGACTGAACGTAGCCAGTGTATACGTATATTTAATCATATTTCAAGAAACATATTGGTATGTTCAGGTGTCCCGCAGGGTTCACACTGTGGGCCTCTCCTTTTTAATTTGTTCGTTAATGATATTGGTGAGATGTTCAGCCATTCTGAATATCTTTTATTTGCGAATGACCTCAAATTGTACAGAGGAATAGAAAGTGTAAACGATGTTACGCGTCTGCAGGAAAATCTGAATCGACTCTATCACTGGTCAGAAAGAAATGGCTTAGTCTAAATGTTTAAAAGTGCTTCTGCATTTCCTTTGGTAGGAAGCGGAATATTGAGCGTCATTGGTATAGTTTGAACGGCGCCCTGCTTGAGTCGGTGTCGGAGATTCGTGACTTGGGTGTGCTTTTGGACAGTCAACTTAATTTTCGTGGCCATATTAATAATATTCTGAGACTGGGTCTCAGAAATCTTGGTTTTGTTACCAGATATACTAAGCAATTGTCGGCTAGCACGTTTAGAGTGTTGTAGTTTTCAATGGTCCGCCCTGGTTTGGAGTATGCTTCGGTAGCGTGGTCACCATCTTACCAGTGCCATATTGCTGAGATTGAGTCAGTGCAGCGTAGATTTCTACGAACTTTAGCTTTTAAAGCTGGAATAAATATTTATAAGGATGCAAGTTTTCATATTGACTATGGGGTGATTATGAACGCTTTTGGTGTGGCTACTTTGGAGAAGCGTAGCGATCTTGTAGATGTTTTATTCCTATATAAACTCCTGAATGGCTTTATTTCCTGTCCACCACTTTTGGAGAGCGTCCAACTTAATACTATTCATAGGACTCGTGGCAGTGTACTGCTCAGTATTCCATATCACAGTGCTAATTGTGACTACTACAGTCCGCTCACGAGAATGTGCCGATTATTTAATACATACAGCTTTGATCTCTTCAGTTGTAGTGTTAGCGAATTTAAAAGGCTTGTAAGCGCGATCGGGATCTGAGGTGTTAAACTGTTGTAAGGCTTGTTTTTTTTTCCTCCTCCTTTTTCACGGTATGAGTTGTATATGTGCATTGTGTTTTAACATTATTTTGTTTTTATATTACTATTGTCCGTTAAAAATTAAAAAAAAAATAAATAAAATAATTCATTAATTTGATTTTTTTTTACTTTATGCCATCTCCACGAGAGTCAGAAAGCATGGCAAGTCTAGATAAGTTAGAAAAGTGTTTGTCATGAAAGTGCGACACGTAGTCTTTTAAATTCCAGTTAAAATACGAGGGTAGGGGTGAAAAGTCTTGTAAGAAACAAGGCAGGTAACATTTTTTTGGTAAAAACAAAAATTTATTTCTAAACATAATTTCCATTGAGCTCAGTACTTTTGGTACGGCGATATTCCAATTTTTTTATTCCGTCAGAAAACAATTGTTTCGAACTGTGCACAATACTTATTTACAGCACAGATAACCTCTTCATTTGACAAACACTTCTTCCTTCTAAGCAAGCACACTTTTGAGGTTAGGAAACAAAAAAAATCACTTGGAGCCAGATCTGGGAAATAGGGTGGAAGGGGAACTATTTTAGTCCAACTCGTGCACTTTTGCCATTGGAATAGCCAAGGTGTGAGCAGACACATCAATCAATCGAATTATGTTACAGCTTTTCCAAACATGATTTTAAAATATCCTTTCTCGTGTGTTTTTGATCCAGAGTCAATAAACGCGGCACCCATCGGGTACTTAGCTTTTTTATTTTCAGAACTTCATACAGGATATTATGTAGTCGTTCGTATGAGATGCCTACCATCTCAGCAATCTCACGAAGCTTAATGCGAAGATCTTCCATCACGATACCATGAATTTTATCGACCATTTCTTTAGAAGAATCCTCTATC
The DNA here is from genome assembly GCA_019049505.1 of Pachyrhynchus sulphureomaculatus. Lineage (NCBI taxonomy): Eukaryota > Metazoa > Arthropoda > Insecta > Coleoptera > Curculionidae > Pachyrhynchus > Pachyrhynchus sulphureomaculatus. The sequence goes on from CM032447.1 coordinate 94,956,077, forward strand.
AGATGTCCTGAACGTGCAGTATCTGCAGTGCTCAAACGGCAGGTTTAAATTCATTTATCCAGTAATGCGGAGTCCGTATGAAATTCCTTCGGTCCAGTTTTTATCTAGGACGCAGTGCACTTAAAAAAAAACGTTTTATCACTGTACGATACTCGGCTTTACTTATTTCTACGAACAGTATAACACCGATCACTTACGATAGCTACCAACAAAAACTGCGCGTTACATTTGTTTGAAACTTTGAACAGAACTGTTACAAGAATCACGCTTAACAACATTTCATAAAAATTATAAGCCACCCTCGTAACAACGCACTTCAGTTTTTCAAAATACGAAAATGTACATTGAAATCACCCCAACCATATTTATTAGTTATTAATATAATTTAAATCTCAGCTGCGAGATAGATTGCACGTAGCCCTCCCATCAATCAACCTTATTTTATAATTACTCTATTTTCATGTTGTTTAAAATTTTATGTTAAATTAATAGAAAAAAAAACACTATTTAAATGTTTTATTACCATTGACAACAACATTGCGTATACTCTATTAATAAAATACATACATATGTAGTAACCAACAAAAAAGATGATCCAAATGAGAACAAAAATTTACATTTTTGTAATTTCTGGATCTGGATGTTATTTAATTGATTAAATTTTGGGAATTAAACAGAGTGTGACAAGTTTTTCTTCTAATAAGATAGTGGTAATATTTTCTAAACTCATAGATTTCTTATATTATTCTCTAATTTTTTGATCTTAACTATTCGTTTATTTTCTTGCATTCTTTGGCTAATATCTGGAAAACAAGAGATTTAAAGTACGCTTAATTTTATTCTTCTGTTTACGCCCTTGTATAGACACGGTTATTTTTCGTTTTTTTTTTGGGGGAGCATAGCAAACATATTGCAGGGAAATCCCTAAAGTGCTACAGGAGTAATGCGCATACGAAAAAAGTGATTCACGTTGGTCTTGAATCGGTGTACATTTTTTTAGGCAGGTAACACAGTGCTAGGTAAATTATTCCAAAACAATGACATTTTGCACAAAAAGGACTGCTTAAAAGATGTTATACGAGGAGTAACAAGCTGAACCACATATGAATATGACATATTAGCTCGACGTATATTCCTAGCTTGCACCGTTCTGGGAGAAACTAAGCAGGCGACATCGATCGAACACTTTCCATGAAAGTATTTGTAGAATAAACTCAAGTCGCCAACCGTTCTTAGATATTCCAATGAGCCAAGGTTGCTAGTGAATTCTGGGTCTTCAATCAAACGAGCAGCTGTCTTCTGAATAGAATGCAACTAATACAGTGTATGTTTGGGAGCCCCAAACCTGAGAGCAGTATTTCATTATTGGTCGAATTTACGCTTTTGCACATAATTAAAAATTGTTGTACAGTATAAAGCTTTCTAGTTTGAAAGAATATTCCTAAGGTAAAACCTAGCAACTTAAGTCACGATGCTAAAAGAATGGACTGTCCCGACATAACTATGTCTGTTTCTGCAACGTCAAGTTGGATTATTGTAGCATTAAAATTGATTACAGTCACTTCAAAATAGAATTTCTTCCAGGTTTTTGTTAAGTTAGACGTCTTTCTGCTGTCTGCAGGTATTTGCCTGAGTGGCCGATGTTCGAGTGTTCAAAGGGGTTACATACATCTGGGCGCCGCAAAAAGTATGTATATTTAAAAAGAATATTTAAAAAGTTATTAAGTGAATAATACAAAAGAATGGCGATTATATATTTTCATTGTACTTTAAATTATAAGATTTTTTTTAAATATATTTTAAATGTTAACATTATTTTTTATCAGGTTAAATGTACTACTGATGAAAACTATGGCACCTCCTTGTCTGCAAGATAACTTCACAAAAAAATAATCCAATCTACAAAAACAAAAATTAATCTTGTAATATAATGTAAATAAAAATTGTCTAAGGCTTTTTTTCAAAAATAAAAAAATTACGGTGTTTCAAACTTTAGTATGTTTAATTATCTATAAAAAATTTTCTACTAGAAAAATTTAAAAAAAATCTCTCAAAATATTGTAGAGAAGGTAATTATTAAGATTTAAAAAAATAAATAAAAATATTAAAAATTGAGCGAGTAATATTGCAGACAGTGCATTGAGACGGCTTGCGGTCCCAATCCGACGCCAGGTCACATTTAATGCTATATCTTTGTAATGGAATGGAATCTTGTTTAAAATTTTTTTGAATAATTCCTAGAAGTATAGAGAATAAAAATCCGTAAAAAAAAATCGAATTCTTGAAAATTTTAGATGTATGTAACCTCTCAAAGTGATTGAAGAAATAAGCAAACCATCACCTGCTCAAGCTGTAGTTTAGATTTCTTCTCCTTTCCAGCACATCGTTAATGTAAAAGAAAAAGATAGTAGGAGATAGTACGGAGCCTTGTGGCATAGCAGCGTTGATAACGAAGGGATTAAAAAGAAATCCGTCAACTGCTACTCGTAAAGAACGCTCTTTAAAGAAGCACAAGAGCCATAAACAAAACCGTTCAGACATAACATAAAAGCGTAGCTTAGCCAACAATCCGTCATGCCAAACACGGTCAAGAACAACTGATCCAAATTCTTCATATTGTTTAATTGTGTTGTTTTAAATCTGTATGACATAAGTTAGAAGATCTCCTGTTGATCTTTGTTTACGAAAGCTATATTGATGAACACTAATAATCAATCTTTCTAGATATTTTAGAAGATGCTGATTGATAGCCTTTCTGATAACTTTCGTCATTACTGAAAACAGTGTGACTGCTTGGTAGTTGTTTAGCAAGATATTTTTGCCTTTTTTGGGTAACATCTGAACTGTAGCAGATTTTCAGCAGAAAGGAATTATGACCTTTCTGTAGGATAGGCTGGAAAGTCTACAGAAAACTGATGTTCGTTCATTCGCGCATTTTTGTAGTATTATCGCACGTATTCCATCATGGTCAGAAGCTTTTTTGATATCTAGGTTCATCAAATCACGTTTTTTGACACGCTGAAGAGAATATCGGGCATCCTTGATTGCCCATTGCACATAGTTGGTGGTACCATGGAAATCGACAGTAGAATGTTCAGCTAATAAGTTGGCTTTCTCAATAGGTCTTGTTACAACGGTATTTATTATCTTGCCGTGTGAGTGGTGGTACAGTGAAATTAGTAAAATGTTTACTAATGGCTTTAGCGACTAACCAAAAAGACTTGGAATTGTTGGAGTAAATAAGAAGTTTTTTTTAATTCTTTGACTGTGTACCTCCTTTACATCTATTTATGATATTAATAATTGTTTGGAAGCAACAGATTCTTTTATTTTCGATCGAACCGAGGCTTGCTGTTGGAAGGGTATTTCTTCGAGAGAGGGATATAAGCTTCCATACCAGCCAAAATAACATCAAAAAACTTCTTAGCGCAACCAGTTCGGTCATCGAATCTAAAACGAATGTCTAATCAAGGGAAAGCTCCAAAATAGGCCATGTAGCCAATTTACAGTGCCAAGCCAAATCTTAAGCGATTTAGGTGCCTCTTTGCATTTTTACTACCGTCTTCACCTATCTTGTCACTATAATGGTTTTGGGGCTTACCCTCCTTGATATTAATAACCTCTCTTTCTTTGTATTTCTTGTAACGTAGTATCTATATGTTTCTACCATTTTACCTTGCTATTTAATATTGTTATTTCTCCTGCTAACAATTAAGGACTATCCCACTATTTTGAGTACTACTTTCATTTCTGTTGCTTTCAGTTTTGTTTCTTTTTTTTCAACGTACATGTGTGTACATTTGTATGGATCTAATTTTGATCTTGTAAACTGAAGATTTCGTTTCAATTTTTAGGTGTTTATTTCTGACTTGTGTATTGGTACTATTAAAACTCTATATATCTATACTGAAATATTTAAACTTCATTTCTTGTTGCAGAATTTTTCGTCAACCACAAACCTAGATCCTAATGGCGTTCTTTTCGCTGCCGATATTGTATTTCCCATGTTATTTATCTATTATTTCATTAAATTAATAAGGTAACCCCTATCGTTTTTATTTGCCTTATATCATTATACAACAGTATCATTTGATGAGTAAGGGCATTTGTAATTAAGGAAATGAGTTAGAGCATTTGGAATTAAGGGAAAACACAATTTTACAACACTGCGTAACTAAAAGAGAGCATGAAAGATGTCTATAGGAACGATAATTTGGCGGAATTATCAATACCGCTCAAAATAGACAAGTAATCCCGCCAAATTATATTACCTGTTTTAACTGGTATAGGTAATCCTGCCAAATTCTCGTTGCTATAAACATCTTCCGTGCGCTCTCTTGTTTACAGTGTTGCAAAATGGCCTTTTTTCTTAATTACAAATATCCATATTACGCTGTTATTATTGGAGTTTAACAGATCATTTATACACCTAAATATAGAATAAAGGCAAGAAAAATAATACTTTTTTAGAAACACCGAATATTACTTCTAAAAATTCAATCAAGTGGTTAGTAAGATTAAAGCTTAAAAGTTTTAGAGCATTTCCTTCCATCCCAAACTCACTCAAACGACTCAAGATGATTTTCTAATCTACCAAATCGAATGTCTTAGCGAGGTCAAAAATACGCCTAAAACACATTTTAGTTGATTTTTTTGATCATATTATTCACGCGAAACAAAAGTATGTGGTCAGTAGACAAACCTTCTTTGAAACCGAGTTGTCAATCGGAAATCAATTTATCCTTTTACAAGAAACAAAGAGACGTCTGTTTAACTACTTTTTGTACTATGTTAGCAAACTGGTAATAGAACTTTCAGCTAATAATTTGAAAAAAATTAATATTTCCCTTTTTAAAGTTAGCTTGTTTAAGGCATAAAGGAGATACAAGTGTTTGTAAGAGACTTTTTGTTACAGATTCTAAGGAATTATAGAATAGGAGCAAAAATCACAAACTGAAATAATTTTTACAAATTATTGTTAATTCCTATTGCTTTGTTAGGATTCAGTCTCTTAATACTGCTCTGCACCGTTTCAGAATGATCTGTTTAACAGTCCTTTAAATATTGAAGTTTCCGGTTTAGTAATTGCATTTGGAAGTTTTTCTCCTACCTGTACAAAATAGTAATTCTCATATTCATCAGCTTCCATTCGTAAGGTATCTTTTTTTAATTGCGCTATCTAAATTAGGAATATATGCTCGCTGCCGTTGGTGGTCCCTGAAAATAAATTTTGACTTCCGACGGAAAATACAGCGTTGTCACGATAGTAGTTTTTATTTTATTATAGGTAAAATCCACGCTTAACTAAGTCAAAAACGTAAGTACCTCATCCACAGTTCATTCTATATTTTAATAACAGATGTTATATTTTACATGAAAATGTCAATAGGTTGGTAACAGTGCAATGTAGTTTCACCTTTTTATGCACTCGATGATATATTCGAAGGTCACAAGAGTTTTTACATTCGTTTATCGGAAAACAAATCTTAATATAACCTTTTTCAAAATCATCTACAATTATATCATAGAATTGTTTCAGTTTTAGTATTCTGAAGTCAATTTATTTAAATTGACAGGATCAGTCAGTGCCAGTACCAGCCCGTTTTTAAAGATATAAATTTCGTTTTTCTCAAAAAAAAAGAAAAAAGAAAATAGTAAAAGCGAAACCCCTTATCTTTATTAGCCACTAATCAATAACCGAAACGGAGCTGTTTGCTTTGGAACTAAAAAAGCTTACACCGTTCTTAACACAGTGAACACCAAATCAATGAGATTTTTCACAAAAAATAACCCTCTCGCAAAATGAAGATTCAAAAGCTTCTTCAATAAAATTAGCTTTATTTCTAAGGGGGTGCATCCCTCCCTTCTTGCATCCCCTGGCTATAGCACACTCCAGAGTATTTAAAATGCCTCAGTTACCAATTACCATATAAGTTAATAAAGAAACCTACTTTTTTCCTTTTTTCTGTCAGATTACGTCAAATTGGGTATTTGTAAATCCTGAGTCTTAAAGAAAATGTAGAAACTAGGAATTAGGAATTTTGATAGTTGAGGTTTTTTTATGGGTCATTCACACGTGCTGCAGGGAAGTCCCTAAAGCGCTACAAGAGCGGCATGTGTGCGGAAAAGGCAATTCAGCGAGGTTAAAAATTGTTCATCAAACCAGTTGTTTTATAAAACTCACAAAATAAAAAGTTAGTGGGCTAAGAAACACCTGGTATATCCATCGTAGTTATATTTTCGTCATATTTTCACATGCTTAATCACTTGAAACACCAAACGATTCTTACATAAATCCTTATTTTTTGTTATTTGTTGTTCAACTGATTTTCTTCTTATTCAAAATAATTATTTCTTTAAAATATTATTTCGTTCACTAATTTGAGTAACAGAAAATTACTTTCAAAAAATAAAAATCTACATAGCATAAGATGTGTATTATTGTTTTTGTAATTTTGTAGAGGGAACACCAAACATCCAATCTGTAAGTTAGATTTTATCCAGAAAGGAACCACTTGTCTCCGGCTCAGGATTCACCATAAATCCTGAAGCTCTGGAATATCCTAGAAAAATTTGTAACTTAAGTATATTCTCTAATACTCTTATGGAAAGTGTTCTCTTACTCAAGATGATTTTCTAATCTACCAAATCGAATGTCTTAGCGAGGTCAAAGATACAGCTAAAAAACACAATTTAGTTAATTTTTTTGATCATATTATTCACGAGAAACAAAAGTATGTGGTCAGTAGACAAACCTTCTTTGAAACCGAGTTGTCAATCGGAAATCAATTTATTCTTTTACAAGAAACAAAGAAACGTCTATTTAACGACTTTTTGTACTATGTTAGCAAACTGGTAATAGAACTTTTAGCTAATAATTTGAAAAAAAATAATATTTCCCTTTTTAAAGTTAGCTTGTTTAAGGCATAAAGGAGATACAAGAGTTTGTAAGAAACTTTTTGTTAGAGATTCTAAGGAATTATAGAATAGGAGCAAAAATCACAAACAGAATGGTTTTTACAAATTATTGTTAATTCCTATTGCTTTGTTAGGATTCAGTCCCTTAATACTGCACTGCACCTCCTTTAAATATTGAAGTTTCCGATTTAGTAATTGCATTTGGAAGTTTTTCTCCTACCTGTACAAAATAGTTATTAAATTTTTTTCTCGATACAAAATTTTCATCAATTATTTAGATCGACTCATTGTTGATAAGTTATAGTTCTTTTACAGCTGCGTATTATTGTTTATTTAAACTTGATTGTAATATTGGTATTTTATTATTATATATATATATGAGACGTCAAACAAATAAACACTTTTAAGTCACGAGGAATTTCCTGGGTATTTTCAAGTAGTCACGGGACTCCGTATAATCTGATTAATATAAGTAGTAATTGAAATTTATTTTTTCAAGGTGCTAAGGTCGTCTGATCAAAAATAACTAATTGAGTTTTCGTGTTTAATGTATATGAATTATTTTATTAGGTAATTTTTTTGCAGCATAAGCAGCCTCTCATGACGCATTTCGCCGAATCACTGCTCATCAGAACAGACAGTTCGATTTAGGTAGCATTTATTGTATCTTACCAGAATGTTACACCAGTATAGGAATATGTACCCGAAATTTTGTTCACTCGTTTGCCGATCCTAGCTCGACTGAAGAGCCGTGATACGATGAAACGCGTCCTGAGATGGATTGACAAATGAGAGAAAACAGTGGATAGATTGCTGACACAAGGAGTCAGCATTGAAAATATCAAGTAAGACACTGACGAAACGTCTTTTTTTATGGGTCTAGCACACTTGCTGCAGGGAAGTCCCTAAAGCACTACAGGAGCGACACGTGTGCGGAAAGAGCGATTCACGTTGTTCTTGAATCGCTGTAAATTGTACTTGGTGGGAAACACAGTCCTGGGAAAATCATTCCAAAGGGATGATGTTCTCCATATAAAAGATTGCTTGAAAAGCGTTGTACGAGGAGTAACAAGCTGAACCTAATACGGATGTGAAGTATTAGCGCGACGTGTATTTCTAACATGCACCATTCTGGGAGGAATTAAGCGGGCCAAATCCTTCGAACACTTTTCATGAAAATACTTGTAGAATAGGCTCAAGTCGCCAACCGTTCTTCGTTGTTCCAACGAATCAAGGCCGCCGGTTAGTTCCGGGTCTCCAGTCAGACGAACAACTCTTCTCTAAATAGAATCCAACAAATGCAATGTATGTTTGGGAGCAGAGCCCCAAACATGGGAACAGTATTCCATAGTTGGTCGAATTTGAGCTTTGTAAAAAATTAACAATTGTTGTGGAATGTAAAGCTTTCTGGTTCGAAATAATATTCCCAACTTTTTAGAAGCACTCCTTGCTATACCTGCGACATGTTCAAGCCAGAACATATTTGCTCCCAAATTAACGACCCAATTGAGTGACGATGTTAGAGAAATGGAGTGCCCCGTCATAACTATGTCGGGTTCAGCAACGTTAACTTTTTTAGAAAAAACTGCCGCCTGGGTTTTTGTAGCGTTAATTCTACTTGGTTATTGTCACCCCAAGATAGAATTTCTTCCAGGTCTTTGTTAAGTTGAACGACTTCCTGATGTCTGCGGATATTCGTCTGAGTAGCCGATGTCCGAGCGTTCAAAGTGAATGAAGAGATAGCGTACTGTCATCTGCAGAGTTGTAGATTGGATTTCCCGTCTTTTCCAGCATATCCTTAATGTAAATGAGAAAGAGAGTAGGAGATAGTATGGAGCCTTAGGGCACACAGACGTTAATAGTGAAGGTGTTAGAAAGAAATCCGTCGACTACCGCTCTCTGAGGAAACATGAGAGCCACAAACAGAACATTTCAGACATACCATAAGAGCGTAGCTTAGCGAACAGTCCATCATGCCAAACACGGTCGAATGCCTTGGGTATGTCAACCGCTCGAGATTCTCCAAAGTGTTCAATTGCGTTGTTCCAAACATGTGTTACATAAGTCAGAAGATCTCCTGTTGATCTATGTTTGCCAAAGCCATATTGGTGATCGGTAACAATATCTGAAAAACTCTACCCCGAATGTAATAAACGGACGTATATATTCGCGGATTAACTCCTCTACACATTTCTCCATCCGTGAATCACTGCGACTATATATATATATATATATATATATATATATATATATATATATATATATATATATATATATATATATATGAGTTAGTAGCAGCAGCAGCGGGAGCACTCGAAGATGCCAAAGGAGATTTTGGCGAACCATCGTGCAAATTCATTGTTAAACGAACGGATTGAAACCCGGAATTTTAATGTATTATATATATATATATATATATATATATATATATATATATATATAGATATATATATATATATATATATATATATATATATATATATATATTTATTGTTCTTATTGATAAAAATGAATTTTTTATAAGATCCTTTCGGTGTCTCTCCATCTGTCTGTCTGTAACACCCGATTTTCTCTGAAACTATTTGACATAGAAAGTTCAAATTTCGCACTAATACAGGAATTGATGGCCCCATCAGAGCCGTGTAGTTTTGAAAATTAAATTTTGACTTAGAGGGTTAGTTTTAAGGGTGAAATCAAAAGTGAATTTTTTTTTGCCACGTCACCGAGTGGGGTGTCAAATGAAAGCTTGTGAAAACACTAGTTTAAATAAATATATATATATATATATATATATATATATATATATATATATATATATATATATATATATATATATATATACAGTAATACCCCGCTTTACGCGAGGGATACGTTCCGAAAAAAATCGCGTTAACTGAAATTCGCGTATATCGAGGTTTATGATTAAACATAGTCAAAATTTAATACAAAAAAATACAAATCATTTTAATCAATCACTTTAATTCTAAGAACACTTTATGCAATACATACTCTTATTTTTTACGGAAAAATACATCTATTGTCTTTTGGGTAACGTTTTGTTTACGTTCTTGTAAAATACGTTCATAACACCCAACACTGTTTTTAATTGTTTGACACACGGTCAAGACACGGTCATCATTATTGTCTATACTCTGCAATATGTCCAAACCTGAATAAATTTTTGAAAGTGCATTTTGTATTTCCCCTGAAGATAAAACTTTCTCTTCTACTTGTTCTTCCTCATCGTAGATAGGATTATTCTGTAACTCGATCAGATCTTCATTGCTAATAGGATCGTCGTGCGTTGCTACAAGTTCTACGAGATCTTCTACCGTGACATCTTCAAGTTCAGACCCCTCAATCATTGCAGCAATGTCTTCAAGCACTTGTCTCTGCATCTGGACAATTCTTCTAGGTGCTTCCACTACATCTGGCCAAAGATTACGCCACACCCCATTCATACAACTCATTTTAACTTCCTTCCAAGCCTCTTCTATGTTGTGAATAGACTTCATAATGTTGTATGACTTCCACCACTCTCGCATAGACTGTCTTCCTTCCCCGTCAGTTTCATGAATTAGTTGGCTAAAAGTGCGGCGATGGTAATAAGCTTTGAAGTTTGCTATTGCTCCCTGGTCCATAGGTTGTAATATTGACGTAGTGTTTGGTGGAAGGAACTTTACGTACACTTTTAAGTCTCTGGGCGTATCAAGTGAGGTTGGATGTCCTGGGGCATTGTCTAAGAGTAATATAACTTTAGGTTCAAGCCCATTTCTGTCACAGTATGATTTGACTGATGGGCAAAAACTATTAGAATACCATTCTTGAAAAATTTCCCGCCTAACCCACGCCTTTCTGTTTGATCGCCACACAACTGGTAGACTTGTCTTGTCTGTGCCTCGCATTGCACGGGGTGTTTCTGAATGGTACACTAGTAAAGGTTTCAGTTTGAAATCACCAGTGGCATTACCACCCAGCAGAAGTGTTAGTCGATCTTTCGCAGCTTTGAAACCACTGGCTTGACGTTCTTCCTTAGAAATGAATGTTCGAGATGGCATTTTTTTCCAGTAAAGTGCGGTCTCATCAACATTGAAGATGAGACAAGCAGGAATTTTCTCTCGTCTAACGAAGTCTTGAAACTTGTCTGGAAACTCAGCTGCAGCTTGAATGTCCGCGCTGGCCGCCTCGCCTGTTATGTGGATATTGTGAAGATTAGAACGCTGCTTGAACCGATGGAACCAGCCTCTGCTGGCAGCAAAAGTCGGAGTGGCACTCCCTTCTCCTTCTTTTGTTTTCAGCATCTCATACAAAGATTTTGCTTTTGTGCATATGAGATCTTGACTTAGTGGTGTGTTCTTCTTATTCAAATCTTCGATCCAGACTGACAGTAATTTCTCCATTCTTTCTAAGATAGATGATCTCGAACGAGAAAGTTTTGTTGCACTTATAGGTGTTGAACCTTCGCTGGAGATTTTAATTTTTTCCCGATTTTTATAAATCGTTCTCACAGTCGATTCTGAGAGTCCAAAATCTCTCCCAACAATTGTTGCTTTGCCTCCATTTTCCATTCTTCTTAACACTTTCATCTTCAATTCCAAAGTGACGCTTTTACGCTCTTTTTTCTTTACAGGCGGCATTTTTAACGTAGGGTTAAATTATGTATGTATGTATCTCCAATAAATATTAAAACAAAACTGCCAGCCGACCGAACTAACATTACGGAACAAATGAACACACGAAACGAACGAGGAAATCCCATAGAACAAAGTCGAAGGACAGGGAATTCCCAATTCTTCAAAGAGAATATTCAGAGAAAGCGGGGATCCCCCCGCGACCATAGAGAAGTTAATGACTACATGAGCGCGAAATTTGAAATTCGCGTTATAGTGAAACCGCGCGTAACGGGGTCGCGCTAAGCGGGGTATTACTGTATATATATATATAATGTAATACTTGCGCACACTTTTCTTTGTATCATTTTTAAAAAATTGTCAATAATCGTTGACTCCCCCTTATCTCGAAATGTACTGATCAAAAATTTTGAAAAAATTCTGGAATATTCGCCACAGGGTGTAGATTAAACGAAAATTATCACGAGTGCATTACCTTTAATAATTTACCTGACGTATTTAAAAAAAAAAAAAAAAAAAAATTCAAGGTCATCAGTTTTCAACAAAGATCGGAAACAAACTTTCTTGAAAACTCATTTGGGGTGTGTTGTAAATTCACTGATTATTTTATACCTCCGTAACAAAAATTTTTATTTTAAAAGTACGAAACACTTATTGCGCAAGTCCGACTTGCAGTGAGCCGGTTATTTATTTATTATTATTATTATTAAAATGACCTAAAAGCAACTTTTAAAAAGATATTGCTAAAAAACGCAGAAAATGTGTAAATTTGAATTTTAGTGTTAGAAAAACAAGGAAGAAAACCAATAGGGTAATTCTCATATTCATCAGCTTCCATTGGTAAGGTATCTTTTTCTAATTGCGCTATCTAAATTAGGAAAATACAGCGTTGTCACGACAGTAGTTTTTATTTTATTATATGTTAAATTCACGCTTAACTAAGTCAAAAACATAAGTACCTCTTCCACAGTTCATTCTATGTTTTAATAACAGATGTTATATTTGACATGAAAATGTCAATAGGTTGGTAACAATGTAGTTTCACCTTTTTATGCACTCGACGATATATTCGAAGGTCACAAGAGTTTTTACATTCGTTTATCGGAAAACAAACCATAATATAACCTTTTTCAAAGTCCTCTACAATTATGTCATAGAATTGTTTCAGTTTTAGTATCCTGTAGTCAATTTATTTGAATTGACAGGATCAGTTAGTACCAGTACCAACCCGTTTTTAAGGATATAAATTGCGTTTTTTCTAAAAAAAAAAAAGATAATACTAAAAGCGAAACCGCTTATCTTTATTAGCCACCAGTCAATAACCGAAACGGAGCTGTTTGGAACTGGAAAAGCTTACACCGTTCTTAACACAGTGAACTCCAAATCAATGGCCGAGAGGTGTCCCTAAAGCGCTACAGGAACGGCATGTGTGCGGAAAAAGCGATTCAGCGAGGTTAAAAATTGTTCATCAAGCCAGTTGTTTTATAAAATTCACAAAATAAAAAGTTAGTGGGCTAAGAAACACCTGGTATATCCATAATACATGGTCTATAACGTAGTTATATTTTCATCATATTTTCACATGCTTAATCACTTGAAACACCAAACGATTCTTACATAAATCCTAATTTTTTGTTATTTATTGTTCAACTGATTTTTTTCTTCTTCAAAATAATTATTTCTTTAAAACATTATTTCGTTCACTAATTTGAGTAACAGAAAATTACTTTCAAAAAGTAAAAATCTACATAGTATAAGATGGGTATTAATGTTTTTGTAATTTTGTAGAAGGAACACCAAACATCCAATCTGTAGGTTAGATTTTATCCAGAAAGGAGCCGTTCGTCTCCGGCTCAGGATTCACCAGAAATCCTGAAGCTCTGGAATATCCTAGAAGAATTTGTAACTTAAGTATATTCTTTAATACTCTCATGGAATATGTTCGTTTGGTGTAGTCCGCTTGATTCATCCTAGGTAGTGCATACTAGGAATACACGCCGTGGAAATAAATCGTATCCCTATTAGGTACAGCTTGTTAGTTCTCGTACCTATTCCAGAACTCTTTTATATGGGGAATCTCCTCCTTGCTTAGCACTGTTTCCTACCAAGTACAATCTGCTGCGACTCAAGACCAAAGTGAGTCAATAGTTCAGAGCTTGAGTCGCTCTCGTAACGATTGAGGGCGGGTAACCTACTAAAGATCAGGTATTAATCATGAGTACTGGGCATTCACAGTAACCCTAAAGGTAAAAAAGAAACAAATGTACTTTTACATTATATTATTATTTTTTAAGCACTAATTTAATATTGTTTACTTTATTAGTGCAATAAATTCAAATTTTCAGATACTTTTGTACCTACAGTTTATTAAGAACGTGACTGCTCGTATTCTACAAACAAGGGATTTCGAGAACATTTTTTGCCATTAATGTATTTTTTGATGTGCTAACAACGGCGCAATTACCTTAGTAAGTTATCCAATCGCCTCCCGCATCAATAATAGCCTGACATCATCGAAACATACTGCCGACGAGATTTTCTGCATACTCTGCAAATTTTTCGAATCTCGCGAGACAACTGAGTTAAAGTTGTCAGGCTCTTCCTCTAAGCTTTCTCTTTACAAGGGACTAAACGTTTTCAATAGAGTTGGCATCCGGGGATTGTGGGGACCACTCTAGTATTATATCGTGGGCCGCACGTGATTTTCACCCAGCAAAGGTTTCTTCAATGTGCTTCAGAATTTGACAACATGAGCAGGAAGATGTTGTCGAATGGTCTCATGAGACTCTTCCAAATCCGATTTTCTTAATTTTGACGCTCCTTGACGCAGCGTCAATTTCGGGTCCCGTGAAAACAAAGACACGATTCGTTTTTCCCCTTTTGGAGTGACTTTGCCTACCAAGCCGCGTTTTGGCAAGTCGTCGACATTTTTCGTCTCGTTAAGATAATTTACCCACTTCTTCATAAACGATACAGACTTTTTAACTTGTTTAGTGGCCGCGGAATGTGTTATTTTAGGCCTCTTTGAATGGAAACAAAGAAAAACTGCCTCGAACAGACGATCAAGCAAGTGACTCATTTTGGATTTTACGTAATTTTAACGAAAGTTTAGAATCGACTTTTACTAAAATGCGTCGTAGACAAAGGTTTCCTTTTTTTTTGAATCGCTAGAATTGCATTTACCAAAAATGAAATATCGCGAACACGCTCTTACTATACGACTGTACATTTTTTTGTTTATATTAATAATCACAAAGTCCAAAAAATTAAACCTTTAGACATAATATCGTAACAAATAAATACTACAGTTCGTTAAACACAAAATCTTTACTTAACAAAGAGTATGATGATTTTGTTATCAGACAGTAAAAGCACTTCAACTAATGTTTTTTTTTTTATTTCATAAAACTAAATTTATTTCAAAAAAAATTTCATAAAATATTGATTTAAAAACAAATAATGGTTGGTTGGTTATAAGCAGGGTAGGCGATTGTGCCTGTTTATGCACTGCAACCTCAAGTTATTGTGTTCTCTTGGTTACACAAGCGTCGTACCCTTAAGAAGGTTTATTAGCTTCCTTCTAAGCCCTTCATGTGGAAATTTATCGCCACGATGTAGTCTCCGATCTATTTATGTCTGTTAAGAGTTAAAGCCGCACATTCATATAGGATATGCATAAAGGTTTCATCCTCTTCACCTCGGCATAATCTGTATATTATGAGGCCATTGAAGCCGGTGATGAATCCCACGAATAGTTTGATCTGGACGTCAGTTATTAGTTTCTTTAAGCGGCCCCAAATTACGTTCCTGGAATATCTTTGACCAATCGTTCAGAAGCTAAAGATCTAAATGTTGCTGATATGATGATCTATTGATTCTCTTTTTTACTATGGTTTTTTGGTATACCAAAGTTCTAACAGGTCACCAGTACACTTCATGGTGATCCTGGAGGTCGCCTGATAGGCATCTAAACTCTATAATAACAAATAAATAATTTTTAAGTGCTCTTGCTGCTGCTGCTACTCGATACTGTGATCTAGCTGCTGCTGCCGCTCGAAGCTAATTAAGAGACCGAAGTGCGGTCGCCGTCTCTTATAGGTCGGCGTCTATGCAGATTATAGGTAGGGGGTCGGGGTATAAAGATCAGTCCATACGGAGTGCATTAGAAAAGCTTCGCCATCCACAGACAAGGACAGAAGAACAGGACCTCAACCAAAGTAGAGTCCTATTACCGTATGTGAAAGGAGTTACAGATGGGATTGGAAGAGTTCCAAGAAAACACAACATAGGCACAGCATACAAACCACAAAACACTCTGGCAGATATCCGGGCTAACCCCAAGGACAAGAGAAAACTGGAAAACCATGGAGTTTACAGCATCTCATGCGGAGATTGCCATAAGTTGTACATAGGGCAAACAAACAGAAGAATCTCCACCCGGATCCAAAAACATAAAATAAGTATCAAAAATAAACAAACAACTTTTCAGCTCTTTTTCAGCACCATCATAATAATGGCCACAACATCAAAATAGCCTCGAATTCACATTATAAAACATGCACTGAATATCTCCACTACATAGAAGGATCTACTAGCTAAACCAAAACATCGAGAAGGCAACAGTCAGCATAGCGCCGGAACCCGTAATTACCACTGATGCGGGCACCCAGCAAACACCGATGCTAAGACGAACACTCCCGACCCCCCCACCTACAATCTGCGTAGACGTCGACCTATAAAAGACGGCGACCGCACTTCGGTCTCTCAGTTAGCTTCGAGCGGCAGTAGCAGCAAAATCACAGTATCGAGTGGCAGCAGCAGCAATAGCACTTGAAAATGTCAAATGCGATTTTGGCGAAACGTCGTGCAAATTCATTGTTCGAAGAACGGATTAACATCCGGAATTTTAATGTATTATATATATATATATATATATATATATATATATATATATATATATATATATATATATATATATATATATATATATATATACATACATACATACATACATATATATATATATATATATATATATATATATATATATATATATATATATATATTATATATTCAGAAATAATAGTTTTACACTGCTATTAGTCAAATGGTACTAAATAATGACAATTATTAACCCCATCTGATTAAATATCTTAAATTAATTTTGAGTATGTACTTCACGACATTTACTTCTTGCGGACTGGAGATGACCATTATAAACTAGTGATGTCACCTACAAGTTTAGTATGGCATTTTAAAGCTATATCCTTTCAAGACTTTATTTTAATATATTATTTAACAATCAAAAAATGTTATTGTCGATATTATAACAGAGAGCTGTTATTAAATTAACTCAAGACTTGGCACAAATGAATAAACATTAGAAATGCTGAAAATTATGTATGGCAATAATTCTTCCTCAGGAGCATACGTTTTTAGATCTCATAAATAGAGGGAGAACAACTTAAAGATAACACAAATGTGGAAAGTTCAATCTTAATTCGAACACCAGAAATAGTCGTTCGTGGCAACTCGTGTCAGAATATTGGAACATATCATTAAAGAACAGTTAAATATCAATATTTTAAATTTAAAAAGTTAAGCCCCCCTGGGGGCGCGAGATAGAATATCTCCCCGTTCTGCCTGTCGTAGAAGGCGACTAAAAGAACAGATCCCCACCAGACATCGCCCGGTGTGGTACCATCACATCGGGTTAGGCTGCGTGAAGTTGCTTAACTTTTCGTGACTGTGTCGATGTCCCCCGACTATGAGACCAAATGGCATAATGAGGCACCCGAATAAAACAAATTCTGGAGGTCAAATGGCCCCCGTTCGGATCTTCGGGTGGGGGTTGGGGACTTTAAAATAGATTTTTGCAAAATACGAGGTTTAAACTCACCCATAAATTCAGTACACCAACACCTCATGTACTCGCTCTCTGTGGAACCAATGTCAGTTTATCGACCAGCTCAATCAACTTTCTCTATCCTGGATACGACATCTACTCTCAGTTTAGGTGTAACTTTGGAATCTATCTTTTTGTTAGAAGCGACCCCTCTTGTCAACAAAAGGAGACTCTGGGGCCCTGAAACTTCGTTGTTATGTGATTAAAAATAACAACTCAACAAACTGCAAGGTTTACCTGCTGCCTTTATCGACCCCTAAGTGATACTAACTCTAGAACACATTTCGCTTCTCCTGCAAACACCATCAATCATTTACAGATTAACTATCCAAATGTCGAAATTGCCATCCTAGGTGACTTTAATGTCCACAACATCAACTGGCTTAAGTATTCAAATACTACCAACGAACAAGGTCGTGAAGCTGAATCATTCTCAATCACTTGTGGCTTAACTCAGCTTATTGACGAGCCAACACGGATTCCTAATCGAGATGTAGAGTTCGCCAATCTTCTTCATCTGTTTTTTAACCACCAATCCAAAGATTTACACCGTCACCGTAAATCCGCTGTTAGGTTCCTCCGACCATAAACTGCTTTCGACATCGAGTGTCCTACCAGTCTGTGACAGAGACCCACCTAAACCGCGCAAGATTTGGCACTACAAATCTGCTAAATGGGAGGAACTCATGAAATATTTTCGAGATTTCGCTTGGCTAGACGTTGGTTTTTAGTCCGACGACCCATCTGACTGCGCTAAGAAGGTTTCCCATGTTATTTTAGCTGGTATGGACACTTACATTCCTTTTTCGAAGCAATGCCCTTCCAACAGCAAGCATTAGTTTGACCGAAAATGTAAAGCTGTTGCTTCTAAACATCTTGCCTACCGACAATGGCGTAAAAATCCTAACGTCATAAATCGTAACATCTTTGATCGTGCCCGGAACAGCTGCAAAAAAATTAACAGCTAAACCAAAGAGGTACAAAATCAATGAATTAGAAACGAACTTCTTGCTTGCCCCAACAATTCCAAGTCCTTTTGGCCAGTTGCTAAGGTAATTAGTCAAAATTTTACCAAATCCACTATACCACACGGCCAGGTAATTCTATTGCAATAAGACCTGTTGAGAAAGCGAACTTGCTAGCTGATTTCTTTGCTTCATATTCTACTGTTGACTTCAAACAAAAACACCACCTACTATTCCCATAGGGTAATCAAAGATTGTCTTCCGATAGCGTATCATAAAACGTATCTTAATGAAGTTAGACACCAAAAAAGCTTCTGGAGGTGACGAAATACCTGCCATAGTACTCAAAAACCCTATCCTACGGAAAGGGAATATTTTCTTCCTGCTGGAATGCGCCACACTTCAGCCGATACCCAAAAAATACAAGACCTTGTCGTCGTACTGCTTTCAATAATATCGAAAGTCATAGAAAAGGCTACAGAGTGAATGCGGTTATACATAGGTGCGAGGGAGACGTATGAAAGAACTAGGCATGAAAGAAAGAGAGTGAATGTGATAGTAATAATTACAATAAATTAAAACTTATAAACTACCCGTACCTGGGCAAAAATATGAAACTGGGTTTTTTATCATGCAATTTTTCCAAGTAAACCAGAAAATAAATGAAAACAAAAATAAACAACTTTAAGATCAAGGCAAAATGAAGATTAGGTTAGAATTTATTGCCCAAACTCTCAATGAAGATGAACTGACCAACATTTCAAGAAAATTGTACAAGCTTCTAGAAAAATTCAAACTTTCTAAAGGCAATTGTTACTGGTGATGGGAACATATGAGTGATGGGAGTCAAAATCATCATCGTAAACCAAAAATAAAGAAACGTAAATTCTTTTCTCCGATATCAAAGGTATTCAACGGGAATTTGTTCCATCTGATCAAACTATTAAAGGTGTGAATTCTTTGGAAGTATTCAAACGTTTCACGAATAGAAGTCGTCGTATTCGATCTTAATGTCGTGATCCACCCAATTAGTGCTCATTACATCATATTGCACTAAGTCACACTTCACTCATTACTTGTAAATTATAGTCTCAAGGTCAAAGTCTGTACGTTGAACTATTTAACGTATTCACTTGGTGTAACACCTTGTGACTGCTCGGTATTTATAAAAAGAAAATTAAATTAAAAGCATGCATTTTACCAGAAAACAGATCATTTAAAAGGCTTATTTCTACAAGTGCTTTGCAGGCAATCGCACAAAGTAAAATAGAGATTAATTTAAGTCTGGAATTGTTGTAATAATTTCTCCAGCACCCGTCCATAAAATTAATTATCACAGTATGTACAGGGTGGTCCAAACTGGACACTTTTGAAGGTAAACCCCTTTATCTAAAGGAGACAGACGAAAACTGATGTCAATGTCTGAGGCTCAATTTTTATGAGAACCTCAGTGGTGAAAACCGCATATCGATATCTAGTACCGTTTCAGATATACAGGGTGTTGTATATCTGAAACGGTTACAATGTTTGTAATTGTTTTCCTATTGAAAATTTTTAATTTCTGTAAAAACTTTCTCAAAGCACTTTTACATGTGGATTTCAACAGTGTAAGTTACATTTTTTACAACTAATATTTTAATAGTTATTAACTCAAAAATATATTTTGTAAATGGAATACCCTGTATATTTTCCCTTATCCGCATAGAGCTTTAAATTGCTATTCTAAAAATATAGCACACTTTATATTTTGCTTAAATGTACTTCAAAATATAAAGGTTTTCAGTTTTTATGCGGGTTTTAAATGCACATTTTGTGAGGTAGGCTCTGGACGGAGCGGCCATATGGTTTAATTCAATTGTTTACTCGTAGTTGTCAAATTTTACTTCAGGATCAGTTATTGAATTGTCAAATAAATCGCAATGAAGTTTGAAAATTACGAAAAATGGGATATGATAGTGTGTTTCATACAAACCGGAGAAAATTCGGAAGCGGCAAGTAATTTGTACCACGACCGGTATCCAGAGAGGCGTCAACCCTTCAAGGATATATTCGCTCGTTTGCTAACGTAATCGTACTCTGAAAAAGCACAAATTCAGGCCATATAAGACAAGAAAAGTTCGTCACCTTAGAGATGGAGATTTTCAACGGCGTATGGATTTTTGCCAATGGTTTCTGCAGAATTGTAACCATATTCCGAATTTTTCATTAAATTGCATTTGGACAGACGAAGCTTATGTAAGCAATGCAGATATTTTTAACCATTACAATTCTTATACGTGGGCACAAGAAAATCCTCATTTAGTTGTGGAGCAAAGAAATCAAGGCAGATTTAGATTTAACGTGTGGGCAAGAATTTTTAAAGGCAGGGATATAGGTCCATTTATTTACGAAGGAACACTCACCTCTCAGAGATATTTACAAATTTTAAGGCAGTAAATAGACCCTCTTGTTGATGAACTGCCGTTAATGAACCTTAGAAATATATTTTTTCAACACGACGGGGCACCCCCTCATAACGCTGCAGTTATCAATAATTTTTTATCTGCCAATTTCGACAATAACTGGATAGCCAACCAAGGTCCGAACCGTTGGCCGGCAAGGTCACCGGATTTAACACCCATGGACTTCTATCTCTGGGGAAGATGGAAAGATCTCATTTTTAAATCGCCGACAAACACCAGGCAAGAGTTAGAAGTCGCAGCGATACAAAGTTTCGCAGCTTTCACTCCTCTTGAACTAATCAACTCGGTAAGAAGTGTCCAGAAAAGGTGCCGCCTATGTGTAAATGAAACTGGTCGACATTTTGAACATCTCTTATAGAAAGTTGTTTTGTTTTAGTTTGCTCTACTTGGAATAAATTGTTTTATTGTTGTTTTGTTTTATTTTCTACATAGTTTAAAGTACTATAGCATTTAGTAAATTTCATTGTAGTTATGACCCTTAGAATTACTTTTACGATTTGACTGCTATCTGTAAACAATTGATATTGCCGCTCCGTCCAAAGCCTTCTTCACAAAATATGCATTTAAAACTCGCGTAAAAACTGAAAACCTTTATATTTTGAAGTAGATTTAAGCAAAATATAAAGTGTGCTATATTTTTAGAATGGTAATTTAAAGCTCTATTCGGATAAGGAAAAATATACAGGGTACCCCATTAAAAAAATATACTTTAGCGTCAATAACTATTAAAATATTAGTTGTAAAAAAATGTAACTTACACTGTTGAAATCCACGTGAAAAAGTGTTTTGAAAATGTTTTTACAGAAATCAAGAATTTTCAATAGGAAAAGAATTACAAACATCTTTCCAAAATGCAGATTTTTGAAAAACACCCTGTATATCTGAAACGGTACTAGATATCGATATGCGATTTTCACCATTGAGTTTATCATAAAAATTGAACCTCTGATACCGACATCAGTTTTCGTCTATCTCCTTTAGATAAAGGGGTTTACCTTTAAAAGTGTCCAGTGTGGACCACCCTGTACATATGTTAGATGTACGATCTACCAAAATATTACGCTTCAAATGTAACAAAAAATATTTACGAGCGTTAGTAACTTTCCGCAAGAAAAAAGAATAATGTGCCTTAAAGAAATGTAGTATTCCTTTGTCACAAGAGAAATCACGAGCTCTATGATCCTGCACAAATTAATTAAATTACTCTCAGAATTCTGAACAATGATTCCACTAATTAATTTTTTAAATTAAAATCCATAAACAAAAGCACGTGACTACATTAATTAATTTATCTTTAATACATCATATGACCAACATACACTGCCATTGAAAAGTTTTATTGTTCGACACAGTAATTTATTTTAATTTAAAGTTGTTAAGAAATGACTTGTATACAGGATCTATTTTTAATAGAAAAGTATCCCGACAAGTAGTTATGTATCAGTCCAAATATAACAGAAAGTGAACATACGTTTATTTGATGAAGGTTTATTTGACTATGAAATATATATTGAATTTAAGTAATAAAGTATACACATTAACTCTCATTTATCTACTCTTTGCTGCTGCCGCCACCTTCGTCATATTCATCTTTATAATCTAAACCAATATAAAAATCGATCAGGGAGAAAGAGGAGAGATTTTTCCCAAAAATAAACTTTCTACTTTAAAAACCCAATTTAAATGTTGATTACCTGAAACGTTTCACAAAACAAGAGCCCTTACATACAATGGATCTTTAACAGCTTGCTGGCATCTGATAGCCCAAGGCTAAAATTCAGCTCTTACTTTTCTTCCATTCTCCGTGTTACTTTTGAGTTAAATGATTGTGACGTGACCTCCTTGGTGATATAGATTGGTTGTGCCGGTTTCTTGATTAATTAAGTCGCGGCTCTTGTGAAAAACGATGACATCCTCGTATCTTCTATATGATTTTTCACAATTAGAATAATTTCCCAAGTAAGGTAAGAATGATATTTCACTCAGGTGCTCTTTAATCACACAATATAATTTTTGGCTACTCTTTAATCACACGCCATTATCTCCAGGTCAAGGGGTGTTATTTCCTGGTACTGTACCTTTACCCGTATTACCTCCAATCACATCCGCTCACATACTGTGTTAAAAGAATACTACTAGCTATAAATTTAAAGATATCTTAATTCCTCAACCACTTGAAAATTGTACCTTTTTCACATGAGGCCTTCTATTATGGACTCTTTTAGGAATCCTAATAATTTATATTTTTTTATAAATAAGCATGTTTAATAGTTCGAAAACGATTTTTTCGTGCGAAATGAGCTTAAGACAAACTTAAATTAAACACTTTAATTGCTCAAGAATATATTATTAAGAAAGTTACACTACCATTTGGCGCAATGGGAGTATATGGAAGTGCAGATTCTAACCTGACGGGACAACTGCAGAAATAATTGTAATATAGTATGGAAGGCTGGAAGATGGTCGAAAGATTGGTATGAAGTGAAGCATTTATATACCCTTGCATAAGAAAGGATCCCCTTTGGATCACAGCAATTATAGAACATTCGCTATAGTGTCACACGCGGCTAAGATGTTTCTCTGGATCCTCAATGAAAGACTCAAAACTTTTCTGCTGCCGCAAATATCTACCGAACAAACAGACTTCATTCCAGGAAGAGGGACTAAACAACAAATTCTCCACTTAAGTCAGATAATAGAAGAAGTCAGTTAATTCCAAATAACAATCCATATCTGTTTTATACTCGACTCTAAAGTTCTCGACTGCATACAATGGAACAAACTCTGGTCGATTCTAATCAGTATGGGAACACTTATACATCTTGTAAACATTATCCGATCACAAATTTTCAGAATTAAACTGAAAACAGACATGGCTGTTTTCTCTCACCCTATATAATATACATATATATATATAAACATATATATATATATATATATATATATATATATATATATATATATATATATATGTATATATACATATATATATATATATATATATATATATATATATATATATATATATATATATATATATATATATATATATAGTGAACATATAATGAGCCTTAGATATGGGGATGATACTATTATACTTGCAACTTCAATACAAAAACTCGAATCAGTGATGGAGCGCCTGGAAATCACTAGCAAAAACTATGGATTGACAATTAATAGAGCGAAAACCAGAGTAGTGATTGTCAGTCGTAATGAAGATTTGTCACACATAAATGAAATTGCTGATTTCACTGTTGTCGACCATTTCCTCTATTTGGGATCCCTTATAACTAATAATGGTGGCTGTGAAGCGGAAGTAAGAAGACATTTGACTATGGCTAGAAACTCGACGATCAACCTCACTAAGGTCTGGAAAGATCCAGCTGTCACAAAAGCACAAAGTTAAGATTACTATCCAGCCTTATATTCCCCATAGCAACTTACACGTCGGAAACATGGACCATTAAACAAGCTGACAAAAGACAAATCGATGCGTTTGAGATGTGGGCATATCGAAGAATCCTCAGGGTAACATATACTGAACACCGTGCTAATAAATCTATTCTTAAAGAGCTTAGTATAAATGACCGACTTTCAAATAGAATTAATAGACAGTATCTGAAATATTTTGGTCACATTATGAGGTCGATTTCCAAGGAAAAACACCACCTACTATTCCCATAGTGCAGTCAAGGATGCCCGATATTGTCTTCAGACAACGCATCATAAAACGTATTTTAATGAAGTTAAACACCAAAAAAGCTTCTGGCGCTGACGGAATACCTGCCATAGTTCTCAAAAACTGTGTGAGGGAACTAACATTAGGTTTCTGTAGACTTTTCAAAATATCCTACAGAAAGGGAATATTTCCTTCCTGCTGGAAATGTGCCACAGTTCAGCCGATACCTAAAAAAGGTAAGAAGACCTCGCCAAATAACTACCGACCAATCGCACTGCTTTTATTGATATCGAAAGTTATGGAAAAGGCTATCAATCAGTATCTTCTAAAATATCTTGAAGAATTGAACATTATTAGCCATCACCAATATGGCTTTCATAAAACTAGATCAACAGGAGATCTTCTGAATTATGTAACACACGTTTGGAACAACAATTGAACACTTTGGAGAATTCGAGCGGTTGCTCTTGACATATCCAAGGCATTCCACCGTGTTTGGCACGATGGGCTGTTGGCTAAGCTGCGCTCTCATGGTATGTCTGAAAAGTTCTGTTTGTGGCTCTCATGTTTCCTCAGAGAGCGTTCGTTCGAGTGGCAGTCGACGGATTTCTTTCTAACACCTTCACTATCAACGCCGGTGTACCTCAAGGCTCCATACTGTCTCTTACTCTCTTTCTCATTTTTTTTTTTTTATTGGTCTAGCACACGTGCTGCAGGGAAGTCCCTAAAGCGCTCCAGGAGCGGCACGAGTGCGGAAAAAGCGATTCACGTTGTTCTTGAATCGCTGTAAATTGTACTCGGTGGGAAACACAGCGCTGGGCAAATTATTCCAAAGGGATGACGTTCTCCATATAAAAGATTGCTTGAAAAGCGTTCTACGCGGAGTAACAAGCTGAACCTCATACGGATGCGAAGCACCAGCGCGACGTGTATTTCTAACATGCACCGCTTTGGAAGGAATTAAGCGGGCTACATCCTTCGAACACTTTCCATGAAAATACTTGTAGAACAGACTCAAGTCGCCAACCGTTCTTCGATGTTCCAGCGAATCAAGGCCGCCGGTCAATTCCGGGTCCCCAATCAGACGGACCGCTCTTCTCTGAACAGAATCCAACAAATGCAGTGTATGTTTGGGAGCGGAGCCCCAAACGTGGGAGCAGTATTCCATAGTTGGTCGAATTTGGGCTTTGTAAAGAATTAACAGTTGTTGTGGGGTGTAAAGCTTTCTGGTTCTAAATAATATTCCCAACTTTTGAGAAGCTCTCCTTGCTATGCCTGCAACATGTTCATGCCAAGACATATTTGCTCCCAAACTAACGCCCAACAAATTGAGCGACGATGCTAGGGGAATGGAGTGCCCCGACATAACTATGTCGGGTTCAGCAACGTTAACTTTTTTAGAAAAAACTGCCGCTTGGGTTTTTGTAGCGTTAAATTCCACTTGGTTACTGTCACCCCAAGATAGAATTTCTTCCAGCTGTTAAGTTGAACGACCTCCTGCTGTCTGCGGATATTCGCCTGAGCAGCCGATGTCCGAGCGTTCAAGGTGAATGAAGAGACAAGCGTACTGTCATCTGCAAAGCTATAGATTGGATTCCCGGTCTTTTCCAGCAGATCGTTAATGTAAATGAGAAAGAGAGTAGGAGAGAGTATGGAGCTCTGGGGCACACCGGCGTTGATAGTGAGGGTGTTAGAAAGAAATCCGTCGACCGCCACTCGTAAAGAACGCTCTCTGAGGAAACATGAGAGCCACAAACAGAACCTTTCAGACATACCATAAGAGCGCAACTTAGCCAACAGTCCATCGTGCCAAACACGGTCGAATGCCTTGGATATGTCAAGAGCAACCGCTCGAGATTCTCCAAAGTGTTCAATTGCGTTGTTCCAAACATGTGTTACATAAGTTAGAAGATCTCCTGTTGATCTATGTTTACGAAAACCATATTGGTGATCGCTAATAATATTGAATCGTTCAAGATATTTTAGAAGATGCTCATTGATAACCTTTTCCATGACTTTCGATATTATTGAAAGCAGTGCAACTGGTCGGTAGTTATTTGGCAAGGTCTTCTTACCTTTTTTAGGTATCGGCTGAACCGTGGCACATTTCCAGCAGGACGGAAATATTCCCTTTCTGTAGGATAGGTTAAAAAGTCTACAGAAAACTGGTGTTAATTCCCTTGCACAGTTTTTGAGAACTATGGCAGGTATTCCGTCAGCGCCAGAAGCCTTCTTGGTGTCTAGCTTCATTAAAATACGCTTTATGATGCGCTGCCTGAAGACAACATCGGGCATCCTTGACTGCAATATGGGAATAGTAGGTGGTGTTTTTCCTTGGAAATCGACAGTAGAATGTGAAGCAAAGAGTTCAGCCAACAAGTTCGCTCTCTCAACAGGTGTGGTTGCAATGGAAATATCTGGCCGTGTGAGTGGTGGTATGGTGGATTTGGTAAAATTTTGACTAACTGCCTTAGCGACTGCCCAAAAGGACCTGGAATTGTTGGGACAAGCGAGAAGTTTGTTTCTAATTCGTTGATTGTGTGCCTCCTTGGTTTCGTCGATAATTCCCTTGCATCTGTTCCGGGCATGAACAAAGATGTTTCGATTTACGGTGTTAGGATTTTCACGCCATTGTCGGTAGGCAATATGTTTAGAAGCAACAGCTTCTTTGCATTTTCGGTCGAACCAAGGCTTGCCATTGAAGGAGCATTTCTTCGAAAAAGGGATGTAAGCTTCCATACCAGCCAAAATAACATCGGAGACCTCCCTGGCACAGTCAGATGGGTTATCGGATCGAAAACAAACGTCCATCCAAGGGAAAGCTCGAAAGTATTCCATGAGATCTTCCCATTTAGCAGATTTGTAGTGCCAAATCTTGCGCGGCCTAGGCGCCTCTCTGTCACTGATTGGCAGGATACTCGATGTCGAAAGCAGTTTATGGTCGGAAGAACCTAACGGCGGATTTACGGTGACCGTGTAAATCTCCGGATTGGTGGTTAAAAACAGATCAAGAAGACTGGCGAACTCCCCGTCTCGATCAGGGATCCGTGTTGGTTCCTCAATAAGCTGAGTTAAGCCATAACTGATTGAGAATGATTCAGCTTCACGACCTTGTTCGTCGGTAGTATTTGAATATTTGAACCAGTTGATATTGTGGACATTAAAGTCGCCCAGGATGGCAATTTCGGCACTTGGATAGTTACATTAACGATCTGCTGGAAAAAACCGGGAATCCAATCTGCAGCTTTGCAGATGACAGTATACTTATCTCTTCATTCACTTTGAACTCTCGGACATCGGCTACTCAGACGAATATCCGCGAACAGCAGGAAGTTTTTCAACTTAACAAAGACCTGGAAGAAATTCTATCTTGGGGTGACAGTAACTCAGTGGAAATTAACGCTACAAAAACCCAGGCGGCAGTTTTTTCTAAAAAAGATAACGTTGCTGAACCCGACATAGTTTTGTCGGGGCACTCCATTCCTCTAACATCGTGACTCGATTTGTTGGGCGTTAATTTGGGAGCAAATATGTCCTAGCATGAACATGTTGCAGGCATAGCAAGGAGAGCTTCTCAAAAGTTGGGAATGCGGTGCATGTTACCATAGAAGTACACGTTGCGCTAATACTTCACATCCGTATGAGGTTCAGCTTGTTACTCCTCGTACAACGCTTTTCAAGCAGTCTTTTATATGGAGAACATCATCTCTCTGGAATAATTTGCCCAGGATTGTCTTTTCCACCGAATACAATTTACAGCGATTCAAGAACAACGTGAATCACTTTTTTCGCACACATGTCGCTCCTGTAGCACTTTAGGGACTTTCCTGCAGCAAGTGTGTCAGACCCATAAAAAAAATGGATGCCGTGGAAAAGCTTGTAGTAACGGGGAAAATAAAAAGTAGAAAATCAAGAAACATTATATATAGAACTGAGCTGGGTAAAAATTTATATAACTATTTAATTCCCGTAATTTGTATACCAGAATCAGAAAAACAGCATAATTCTGAAAAATCGTTTTACGAAGTGCTAGTTACTGTTAAAGCTCTTATAACTTCAAATATCAAAAAGAGCTTCTCAAAAGTTGGGAATATTATTTCGAACCAGAAAGCTTTACACCCCACAACAACTTTTAATTCTTTACAAAGCTCAAATTCGGCCAACTATGGAATACTGCTCCCATGTTTGTGGCTCCACTCCCAAACATACATTGCTTGTTGGATTCTATTCAGAGAAGAGCTGTTCGTTTGATTGGAGACCCGGAACTGACCGGCGGCCTTGATTCGTTGGAACATCGAAGAACGGTTGGCGACTTGAGCCTATTCTACAAGTATTATCATGGAAAGTGTTCGAAGATTGTAGCCCGCTTAATTCCTCCAAGAGCGGTGCATGTTAGAAATACGCGTCACTCTAATACTTCACATCCGTATGAGGTTCAGCTTGTTACTCCTCGTATAACGCTTTTCAAGCAGTCTTTTATATGGAGAACATCATCCCACCGAATACAATTTACAGTGATTCAAGAACAACCTGAATCGCTTTTTTCCGCACACATGTTGCTCCTGTAGCGCTTTAGGGACTTCCCTGCAGCACGTGTCCTAGACCCAAAAAAAAAAAAAAAAACCTCCAAATATTAAATTTTATACCGCATGTTGCCTCTTATGTGAAATAAAACAAACCCACTTTTACATTCATTTTTATTTCATGACTTTTAAGTCTTACGCAACACGTTGAATGAATATATGAAATCCAATAATGAAAAAGTAATTGCACAGAATTTCTCTGTAATAATTAATTTTACTGAACTAGGTTTAAAATATGAATAAAGAAATATATAATTTCTTTAAATATATAATAAAAGACTGTTTTTAGTCAATTTCCACTGATTTATTTAAATTGCGATGACGCGTTTCGCTGTCGATGCAGCTTCTTCAGATCTACATTTTACACTGTCAAGTTAGGTTTAATATTCACAATTTTATATAATTACTTAATTATAATATTACACCTAATTAAATTAATTTAATTAGGTGTAATATTATAATTAAGAAATTATATAAAATTGGGAACATTAAACCTAATTTGACAGTTACATTACATAAATTAATTTAATTAGGTGTAATATTATAATTAAGAAATTATATAAAATTGTGAACATTAAACCTAACTTGACAGTGTAAAATGTAGATCTGAAGAAGCTGTATCGACAGCGAAAGGCGTCATTGCAATTTAAATAAATCAGTGGAAATTGACTAAAAACAGTCTTTTATTATATATTTATAACTAGCCGGGCCCGCGACTCCGCTCGCGTGGACTTGATTCACTACTATCGTAACTGCTTATTCCTTATGTTACCCAACGTAATAAAATATCTCCCATTATTTCCCCCTTATCTCCCAATATTTTTCCTTATCTCCCATTATCTCTACATAATTTCCATTATCTAGGCATATCTCTGTTCATTTCCCATTATTTCTCCTTATGTCCCATTATTTCTCCTTATCTCCCATTATCTCACCTTATTTCCCATTATCTAGGCTTATCTCGACTTATCTCGCAATATTTCTCCTTATCTTCAATTATTTCTCCTTATCTCCCTTTATCTCACCATAACTCCCATTATCTAGACTTATCTCTGTTTATCTCCCATTATTTCTCCTTATCTCCCATTATTTAAACTTATCTCCCATTATCTCGCCTTATTTCCCATTATCGAGGCTTATCTCGACTTATCTCCCATTATTTCTCTTTATCTCCCATTATCTCACCTTATCTTCCATTATCTAGGCTTATATCGAATTATATAGAACATATGTATAAATTTATAAAAACACGTAAATCAGATAAGTGGTTCTCGAGTGATAAGCGCACTAACGGACAGACAGACAGACAGAGAGACGCTACATTTTATATATATTATATTCTTTGCTACAAGATATTGTTCCATATTTAATGCTTTAGGCAGTATATTGCAAGAGAACGCGCTAGCGGCAAACTTTTTTCCGATTTGATTCACTATTATCGTCACTGCTTATTCCTTATGTCACCTAACGTAATAAAATATATCCTATAACCTGGCCAGAGAACATACGTATGTTTAAAAAAAATGTACGTAAATCGGATAAGTGGTTCTCCAGTGATAAGCGCACTAACGGACAGACAGACAGACAGAGAAACGTTGCATTTTATATATATTATAGATATTCTTTGCTTCATGATATTGTTCCATATTTAATGGGTAGCATATTTTAAAAAAAAAAGCACGTAAATCGGATAAGTGGTTCTCGCGTGATAAACGCACTAATGGACAGACAGACAGAGAGAGACATTGCATTTTATATATATTATAGATTATAGATATTCTCTGCTACGTAATATTGTTCCATATTTAATGGTTTAGGCTGTGTATTGCAAAGGAACGCGCTAGGGGCAAACTTTTTTCCGACTTCATTCACTATTATCGTCACTACTCATTCCTTATGCTACCTATCGTAATGAAATATAGCCTATAACCTGGCCAGAGAACATATGTATGTTTTAAAAAAAAAAGTACGTAAATCGGATAAGTGGTTCTCCAGTGATAAGCGCACTAACGGACAGACAGACAGACAGACAGAGAGACGTTGCATTTTATATATATTATAGATGAATTTCCATCAAGAAGAAGCTACAACCATCCGAAATAATTTCTTTAGAAATTCATCGCCAGGAAAATTCGTTCTACTAAATAATGTAACCCGGTTCCGTATTAGACATATTATTAAAGATTTTCTGAATATCAATGAGTTTTGGAAATTCAGCACAATCTCATGAAAAATCATTCATATTATGGTAAAAAAAAATAAATACAAAAATGGAAAATAAACATTGCCAAGGGTTTTATTTGATTATACAGATGTGTTCCAGTAGGGTAGGATTGTTTTTCCTGCTGACAGTTATTGGATGTAAATTTTAAATAAATTTAAAAATAAATCTTTGCAATCTCAAAACTTTAGAGAAAAAAAAATTTTACTTCGCTGGTTATAAACAAGTTTGCAGTAAATTTAACAACAGGACGAGAGTCCCATCAGTTCAGTATATTATTTTAAAACAGTTTTTATTAAAAGAGATAAGAAATGTCTGATTCTTTGTTGTTATATACGAGAGTCAATATGAACGAATATCTCTGCCATAAGAAATTATTTCATTGTTGTATGATTTCACTTACTCCAAAGTAAGAATCTCATGCTACAGATTCATCAGGTGACAGGTGTACATAAGAGTTTCTTCAAATAAGCTAAAACAAATTGTATGGTGTTAACTATTTCAATGCAAGATGAAAGCCATGGATTACTGAAGATATTCTAAAACTTAAAATGCCTTTCAAAAAATCAAGAAGAACTCTGCGTAGAATTCAATCGCCTAATTAAACAACAAAGGAGGCGAAAGAAAACTGGGTCGCAAGCTCCACCAAGAAGCTCAAACAAATAACGAGAATAAATAACAGCTCTCCACACCAGCTCTCCAAACGAACAAGGCTAACTGATTTTAGACCCAGATAAGATAAAATACTTGGGAAAATTATGCTATGACTCTCTTTAATGACAGTAGAGAAAATGTATCCAGAGTGATAAAAGTTAATAAAAAGCCTACAAATAATATTCGGTTTGCAGACGATATCGCCATAATTGCCAATAACATGGAAGACCTGCAAATTCTAATCAAGCTGTTTGATATTGGTGAGGAGTATGGTCTTTGCATTGATATTGGAGAAACCAAAATGATGTTTATTAGTAGACATAGCCAAAAGGATGTATCTCTCTTTATATAGGATTAAGAAATTGAGAGGGTTAATAAATTTAAATATCTTGGCTCTGTCATTAACGAACGATGGGACTGTGATGGGGAGGTTAAACTGCGGAATGTCATGGTCAAAGGATACCTTTCTAAAGTTGAAAAATATGCTGCTTCAAAGACAAGTGCCACTGGTTCTGCCCCTATAAGTAATAAAATTCCATGTCTGGCCAGTCCTCTTATATGGTGTAGAGAGGTGGTTGGTAAAAGTGAGATCATTGAACCATATCGAAGCTTTAGAGCTGTGGTTACTGCGACGTTTGCTACGAATTTCTTAGGCAGAACACCTAACTAATGAAGACGTGCTTCGAAGGGCCGGAGTGGAGAGGCAACTACTTAATATTGTAAAACAAAAAAGGTGTCTTATTTGGGACATATTCTAAGAGGTAACCACTACCTGATTCCAAAGCTTATTCTTCAGGGAAAAATGGAGGGTCGGTGAGGATCCGGACACGGCGTCCATTTTTCGACTAGCATAGAACAACAACCTCAATATAAACTGAAGAAATGGTACAGAGACTCCGATGTATGTAGATGCATGAGACAGAAAGAAAAAGAACTATCTCAATACTATGTTGTTACAACAGAAAAGAAATATGAAGAGAAGAATAAAAATAGAGCTGAGAAGAGACGATTATAGTAGAGGAAAAAGGAAAATAAGGAAGTATCAAGGAAATATAGTTCAGGTACTCTAATGTTGCGGCAAAAAGAAATTAACCCAATTATGTGTAAATAAGAAGTTAGTCATAACAAAAATAACCGAAAATCTTGCAAATAAACGAAACAAAAATGTAGATATACAACAGAAGGGGAAACGAAAAGGAAC
The DNA here is from genome assembly GCA_019049505.1 of Pachyrhynchus sulphureomaculatus. NCBI lineage: Eukaryota > Metazoa > Arthropoda > Insecta > Coleoptera > Curculionidae > Pachyrhynchus > Pachyrhynchus sulphureomaculatus. Next base: position 94,989,296 of record CM032447.1, read on the forward strand.
GAACGATCAGGAAGCATTAATAACTGATGATATCCTATTTTTTATAAAAAGGAAGAAGGAAATAGAACGATTTCCGAGGTAAGCAGAAAGTATAAATTAGTCAAGAACATTATTTTATGAAGCAAAATAAGTTAATGAAGAACTCACTGAACTAACTTAGTTAGCTTGATCGGGAGAAGGATTATCAAAAAATTAGATAAAGAACAGTTGAAAAATAGGGGTTTTAAAGAACAATTGGAGCAGATATAAAAAAAAAATAATAAAATAATAAGACGGTGAGCTTAAACTACCAAAACTTATACAGCATGTAGGAAACAAATAAGGCAATCTACACAGATCAGTAGATCATATCAACGAAAAATTAAAAATTCCTAGTAGTACTTTAACAGAAACAGCAAAAAATCGTTCACTCAGTAGTATCAAATAATTGGTTTATTATCGTCCAAAAACAAGTTTTTCAGTTTTAAGAAGTGATATTTCACTATGACCTAAATTACCTATTTGATCATTAAGAATTTAAATTAGCAATTATTGCAAGTAATTTTCCATAATAAAAAAATATTGTAGGTCTCACCGTTATCATGTTTCATTCACAGATGCGTAAATCGTGTGAAATTAATATGAAATCAACAACAAAATATTATGGCGGTTACGGTTATAGAACAAGTTGACTATTGGTGGCGTAATCGTTTATCAAATTTTCCTATGGTCACAGATATTAAGTTCATAATTATTTTGTTTACATTTCATATTTGCTTGTGGAAGTTTATTCTATAGTGTATAATAAATCCCTAATTTTTTAATGCTTATATTAAAAAAGGCTCCAAACCTTTAGAAAGCTTCCAACAAATCTCTCAGACACATTCCCGATAAAATGATAAAGGAGGAGATTAACAACAAAAATTAAGCTTGGGTATTTTGTTCAAGCATGGAAAGAAGCAAAAGTTATCCTAATTTAAAATGCAGACCAGGAAAAATACTGGATGCTGTCATAGACAAAATATATTACCACCAAACCAATTTAATTTAGGTCCAGTCATTGAACGGTGAGATAATCAACTAAACTGGAAAGCAAAATTTTAAAGCACTTGAACTAAATACACCGTACAGGTGCTATTATGTGTAACATCAGTAAAACTTTCTACAGAATGTGACATAATGTACTCGTAGTGATCAGATTAGGTTCTATTTAATAAAATCATTACATTTTATCTGGAAATTACGTAAATTCACCGATTTGAGAGTTGAGTCTCTAGCCAAAGATATCAAGGCGGGGGTACCACCATAACCGCTACCTCGAAACTTCCAACCTGGAACGTGATATGTCGCAGCTAGAAAAATAACTTGCAGACTAGAAAATCAAATCTAATACCGAAAAAATTCTAACTAGATTTGTTACTAAATCAAACGTCAAGTTTCCTTAAAAAAATCAGGTTGGTTGGTTCCGACAGTAGTTAGTAAGTAGTAAATTTCTTAGGATTGACTTTGTTAAGAGTATATCTTAACAAAAAAATCCAGTCAAGTGCAACTTGGACTTGCGCAATTAGTGTTCCGAATCGTGATTGCTTTTAAAATAAAATAAAATCCTTACCTAGGCTAAGTTAATTAGTTCCCTGACATCTTAAGATCAAATATGTATTTTCACGTTTTTTCTTAGTCAATAATGTATAATAGTTATAGCATCTTAGCTACCTCAGAGCCAATAATCAATGTAGCTCAATTTAGAATCTATTAATAAAAGTGTAAAACAAATATATACTACCTAAATATTTGTTTAACTATAAACGAATGAAATAAAATAATACCTCGGTACGAGACTGACTTACCACTCGGTTACAGTAGTGTACACTTAAAGGTTTATTACACCAACCTTCACCATACGTTCCTTTCATAGTTTTTTTTTTATACTAGATGAATTATCAAACGTAAAGCACTCGTGCTCAATCTATTATATTCTAGAATTTTTTTCAAAATTTTTTGATCAACACTTTGCCACGTAAGGAGGGCAGCTTTGTTTGGCAATTTTTTTAAAATAATACAAAGAAAAGTGTGCCCAAGTTTTACAATATGTATATTTTTTTGCACTCATGTTTTCACAAACATTCATTTGACATCTTACTCGATGACCTTAGAATTTTTTTTTCACTTTTTCCTCAAAATTTAACTTTCAAAATTTCACATCTCTGATTGGACCATCAATTCCCATATTTGTGCCAAACTTCAACTTTATATGTCAAATAGTTTCAGAGAAAATCGGGTGTGACAGACGGACAAACACCAAAGTGATCCCATAAGTCTTCCGTACGGAACACTAAAAAAGCAGACGAAGACCTAGACGTAATATACGCACTTATTAACAACAAAAGCAAACAATCAACATAATCACAAAATGTTTAATATTTAATATTTGTTAGGTCTACTTTAACCTACTGTGCTTCCACGTAGTGTACTACGGGTAAAACGAATTCGATGAAGGTACAAAAGACATAACAAGGTTCTTAAGGTTATTGTAAACACACACAAACTGCGCTAATTAATGCAATTAGTAGAGATTTATGCATAGAGAACATCGTGGATCTTCTCGAAAAAATAATCAGAAAATATCACGTGAAATTTATTCTAGCAAATAATTCACATATCAGACAAGAGCATACGTTTGCGAATTTTGAAAGTCGCTTTAAGCTTCCTACACACTTATGGGCTTATTCACTAACATACTAATATAGGTCATAGAGACGACTTAAAACCTACACACGATCAAGGCGCAAAAAGCCGAAACAAACTCTCTTGCAAGTTCTCCCCACAAAGCGTACAAAAATTGGGCAGAAGTCTATATATGCCAACTTATTTAAGACCATTTTTTTAGATCGCCGGCGACCCGGGTTCGTATCTCCGCCCGGGAAAAAAATAAAAAAGTCTTTATGACGTGACGGTCGTCTCTCTCGGGAAGGCAATGACACACCACCCATAGTATCATATCTAGTAAAACCTCTTTGGCCGTTCAGAACCGGCATTAAACTGTAGGTTCCCTTTGTCTCCGAAAACACTTAAAAAGGAACCAACCACAGGCAAAAGCGAGAGGATCGCCTACGTCCGTATCGGATATGGCACTTCAAGAAGAAGAAGAAGAAAATATCTTTTCGCTGATAACACAGCATTAACAGTTAAATCTAAATAACCTAGGCTTGTAATTTCATGTCTTCAAAGAGCTATTAATCAACTAGAAAGGTAGATGAAAAACTGGAAGATTAAGTTAAATCCAGATCAAAGTGAGCCCATTTAGTTTTCTACATCTATATTTCATCTCCCAGAAACAAAAGTAAGGGTTTGTAATAAAAAAAAATTAACTGGTCTAATGCCGTTCAATATCTTGACATCCACTTCAATAAAAAATTTAATTGGAATTTAAACACCACGAATGTATTAAAAAAAACAAATGCTCAACTTTAGACAATTTGCCCTTAATTAAATTATAAAAGCAAGCTTAACCTTAAGACCATGGTTGCTATGTACAGAACACTAGTATGATCAATTTTAACTTATGTTGCATCAACTTGAACTAAAAATGATAGTAAATGCTCCTAGATATATGTACGCCCAATAAAATCATACATAGGGACCTGCAAATAGAAATTTTGGCTGAATTTTTTGATAAAATTTTAAGTAACTATCATTTAAAGCTCAAATACTTAACAAACAACTCATTTTAAGTTCACACTTACAATCTCTCCCTAACATCAAATACAAATTACCTAAATACTAGCTTGTAAAGAATAACACACTCCTCAAAATTTTCTAACCTACACTAGATCAAATTTTATTTTTGTTTTGATAACTAACTGACTTCGAAACTCTCCATTTATGAAAAACAATTTAGCAAATGCCGAAACTAAATACACCTTACTTTACCCTAACAGAGGACAACGTATATAAATAGAGACAAGATGTATTATACCTGACCTAGAAAATATTAAAAAAAAAAAACATTAGAATAGACTCCTAATCTGTCAATATGTCTGAAAATTTGATGTTGATGATATTAAAATTTGATTTTATCCGTAAATGCCATTGTGTCCAAAATTGCATCATACCAAATATGCCTTTAAAAACTTAAATTCAAAAATATAGAAGTGATTGCAAAAGTAAATGGATTATAATATATGTCTAATTGAAAAATGTAACAAATACAGTGTTTTCTAAAACTAAAAACCAAAAACATTTTATATCCAAGGGGATTTTAAATATGTCATTCACAGAATCGTCCCAAGTCAAAGCAACATCCGTTTAAAATTTAAATAAACGCGGTAAAAAAAGTGAAAAATAGTACATTAAATTGCAACCCTCTTCGACTTAGGCGCATCATGATGATATTCAAAAAGTTACCTTACGCTACGTCCATGCAACGCCGTAAAAATAACTGAGGGACCATCTGCTGTTTTGTAATATAAGTTTCAATTTTAATATCTATTTATATGTAACTTATCAAAAGTACAAATTGGAGAAAAGATTCAACTTTAAAATATAAATATTGTCTTTTTTGGCAGCTAGAGTATGTACTTCCTTAAGTTAGACTTTTAATGATATTGTGAAAGCCAATGAATCTGTGATCTTTTTTAAGTTTTAGAATCTATCAATTTATTATTAGTCAATGCAATAACCGAATTTTAATATAAATATACACAGGTTTGTAAGAGATTTCCTTCAAAATAAGAACTTAAGGCCCTGCTTAATGGTTGTTTTCTTATTTTTATTCCGTTTTGTTAAATTATCCTTCATGGCACAATTTTTAGTTAACCCCCATATTTAAATATATTTTATAAAAATTTAAAATGAATATCTAAATATGGGTGTACAAACAATAGAAAAGTTTGACGTGAACTATAACAAGATAACCTTAGGTTATTGTAAGGCGCGTAGACCGTCAGCCAAATTAACATAAACGTGAGTGTCCACTTGTTTTAATTAAACAAATTAATAATTATTATTCCATTTTTTTTTAAAATAAAACATGTAAGTAACATTGTTGACCTTAACGTAAATAATCACCAACAGGTTCTTTCTTATAATTTATTCTTTCCGTATTAAGATATCACAAAATTATGTAAGCTAATACTTTAAGCGCCATTTTCTCAAAACTAAAATATCAGAATATACGGGGTTTCCGCTTAGATCAACAAGATCACTGTATATTTACAGAAAATTTTTACATCACCTTACCTATCTGGTCGACGTGATATACATCTCTAAGTAAATATCGAGAAATTATCAAATTTTATTACCATTTTTTTTAGAAACGAGTTTCAAAAAATAGAAAGACTACAGGCTACCTCACGAATTAAGATAAGTAAAACATTTCTTCCAATAAATCTTTTAAAAATATATAAATATGGCACAATATATGGAGCGATACACAATTCAGCTGTATTAAGGGACTTTACACTAGGAAACCTCCCTTTTCCAAGTAATTATTTATAAAGAAATACTATGACCAAAGGCAAGATCTATTTTACCGACTATCAGAAAACTGACAATACCAATCAACTTTTGCTGGAATAACTGAATTAAAAAATCGGAATTGATGCAAAAACGTCAGATTAATAGAAGAGCTATAGTAGAAACAGTCAGCTCAAGTTTGCATTATTAAAGATCTTCGGAGAATTAAATCTATCAGTAATGGGTATCATCATTCATTTTGTTGAATCTCTACGTTCAGAATATATATTACTTTACTGTACAGAATGAAAAGAGAGGTATTAAAAGGTCAATGGCATCCAAATTAAATAATATTCGTCATGCAGACGATACCGCACCGTTAAACTGGAAGATTAAGTTAAATCCAGATCAAACTAAGCCCATTTAGTTTTCTACATCTATAATTCATCTTCCAGAAACAAAAGTAAGGGTTTGTAATAAAAAAAAATTAACTGGTCTAATGGCGTTCAATATCTTGACATCCACTTCAATAAAAAATTTAATTGGAATTTAAACACCACGAATGTATTAAAAAAAACCAATGCTCAACTTTAGA
>CM032447.1:94995423-95020947 GCA_019049505.1 Pachyrhynchus sulphureomaculatus
ATAAATTTTGCTGATTGAAAGGAAGAAAAAAAACGAGAAAAGTTTTTTTTAGAAACATTTTTTATCTATTCTTTTAAGATAGATACCCAAAAAAAACAGAGAAAAAGGCAAAAAATACAAGGAAATAATACATTTGGCTTCAACGCTTTTTGCACGTTATTCATTTAAATATCTCATTGTCGAATTTATGTTTCTCAACTATTACAGATATTGTCGGGGGGGTGGGGGGGGGGGGGGAATTTTCATTTTGAGAATATATCTCTGCACACCTTCAGCTTCGCGCGTATATCAACAGTCATGCTCCTTACATTTCAGCGAATCCCAGTAATCTGGAGAGATTTAAGATAATTATAATTGTCATTTTAAGATGAGATCATCTTTCTTCTGAACTTAAAAATGAAGTGAACACACTTTTTACTTCATGTTATCATTAGTTAAATCTAATATAATAATTTACATACAACTAATGACTTTTCGTGCCTATATACTACTTCTATAGAAAAATTAAATCCATAAATTGATTTATTCAAACTCATTCGTGCTGGAGAATTACCACTTTTGCATGCCCGGATAATAAAATATCAACTGTTTTACAAATAAAATGTATCTCTAATACGAAAACACAATTATCGTAATCTTTTTATAATATATTGCATTATAGAAACAAGGAATTACGAATAAATTACCTTTTAGGGTCTTTAGGAAATCTAAAAAAACTAACTCCTTTGGAGATACCACATATATTTTTACAAGCACTAACTGCACAACAAAAACTTTTTTACAATTATTTTCAATTATAACGCCAAATGAGTCATTTACATATTGAAAGATTATTAATAATGAATTTCGGAGCACGTTATAAAAAGATTCTCCTTGAAATTCAGATGTAAACACAACCCGCCACCGCGCTGGCAGCCATGTTGTTGGTGTGATAGGGGACGCATGCGTAATAAAAAGCAGGACCTAACGTGTCGCTACTGTGTTTTCTATTTACTGTGACACTACTATACAGAATTTTGCTAATTTCGCCATTGTGCACAGAATATTTCTTATCCGTAATAAATCTTTCAATCTTAAAATTATGAAATCAGAAAACGAAGGATTTTTGTGTATAAAGAAAATAATACTTAGCTCTCTCTCAAATAATCAATGGAAATATTGGCTAAAACTCAAGCCAAAGAGTGTAATTTCAACTTTTTGTTGAGTGAAAATTATTTGGTATTCCATATATGTCATATTATAAACTAATATATTTAGGTTAAACTATGATTAATAATACTGAAAATTGACAAAATTATATACTCCGTGCTTCCCTTGGAAATACGAGTTGTAACGTCAATATCTATTTTTTTTTAAAGTCACTCTGTAATCCCATATTATTTTTGCTAAGATTGGATATAATGCAACCCTCCCACATGCGTTGACCCCTTATATGTTTGACAAGAAGTAATATTACTTGAAGTTGAAACCCGAAAACCAGGGAAAATTCTCATAAATATATTGTCACAATACAAAATTGATCGGCTCCTACCCCTTTTACTTCCTCCCTTTTAGGTGCTACCTCTACGAAATTATAGGATCCATTCCTTCTTCAAATATTGTATGTATACTAAATTTGAAATTGAGATCTCGTTTAGCACGAGAGTCATCGTACGAACAGATAAGACATCCAGACAAACCATCGAAAATATAAAACTATATTTTTCGTTACTGAGAGACCCTGAAATCTAAAAAAATCTCAACATACTTGTGATAAATATAACACTTCCCCTAGCAAGGAAAGTAAAAATTAATTTGTTCAAAGTCAAAAGGATTTTTATGTCTTAATGCCTCATTAATAGCATTATTCTTAATATTCAGGAGTACATTTTATTTTAGTCTGATACATGAAAGACATTCCATGGTCATTCAGCATAGTCTTGCCACTCAATCTCAGAATCTGATAACATTTTATAAGCTGGCATAAGAAAAAACCCGAGAAAAACATTTTGGTTCTGGACATTTTATAATCATTTTTAATAATGAACCATTTTAGGAACCTTGAAAGTTGTTCTGGTCTAAATTTTGCTTACAAATGAGCACACAGACCTCATATGAATGGTCTTCAAGAGGGTTTTTCTGAAAATCTAAAGTAAGGGAAGAAGAAAAAAAAGCACTCTGGCACGTTAGGGGTAACACAATGAAGTTGGGTAATGCCGAGAGTACATTCCAAGTAAAATGGCGGTTTTCACATCAATAGTTCATAACGTTTATCTCCCTTATTTCGCAATTTTAGATACAAGTTAGGTCACAGTATATTCCTCTGAATAACATGTTTCGAAAAAAACTGATTCAATGATATAAAGTACGTACATTTTGAGGCGAGATACGGGCCAAAATAACTTTCAAATTACCTAAAATAGTTGACTTAGCAAAATCGCCATGAAACGACCAAACATCTAAATTCTTCAATGACATCTTTTCCACAGGTTGTTTCCTGATATCAAATCAGCTCACAAAATTTCATCAGCTTTGACAATGTAAGTGGCAAAGAGAATGCAGAACGATATTAGAATCACCCATAATTCATCTCAATTGCATCACACAGGTTACTAGCCCAGACGCCAGGGGTTTTGAGGTTTTTGAAGAGGAGACTTTCAGCTTTCCGATGATATTAACAGTTTTTATTTTTGTTGCTTTATAATTTGTAAAACGAAATTTTTGTTTGCATGATTTTAACAGGCGTACAGTAAATTACAAATATTTAATAAAATATACTGTTGAAAAACAAACTTGGGCATATATCATTATTATACCTTAAGTTTTAATATAAGAACAGTTAAAAATACCCATATTATCTGTGTTATTTAAAAATTGAGGTTTATAATTTGAAAATTTCCCTGCTGTAATACGCCGATGGCAATTTTACGTTCAAAACAGTATGAAATGGTCAAAAAGAGTCGACAATTTTTTTCAGTTGCAGGTAAAAGTATACTACTATATTAGAAAATCATTAAAAACTTAAAAAACCTTTATCTTTTTTTGTAATTTTGCTCTTAAAAAAGTGTTTATGATAAACGTATTTTTTGCTTATTATTAATCATACAACTTAAACTCAAAAATAAAAAAAAATGTATTTAAAGGTGAGAAATGAAAGATAAAAGTCTAAGCTTTAAGTATAAAGTATTTATATTTCCTTTAAATATCCAGGTACAAAGAAAACAGTTACTGAAAACACAACAATTCTAAATTACTTAAAGCAATTTTGATAATGGCGATCGGAGAATAAACGCATGCCCAGCATTTTTTGTAATTTATTCTGTATTTTATTGTATTATATTTATACAATTATTTTTAAATATATTCACTGTTTATATAAATAAAAATATTTTCACTTATTTTTTTTATATACACTGCCATTTTGAATTATTTAAATCTATCCTCAGATTCTTAATCAGCAACCCAAAAAAACCCATTAGTAGACATTTCAAAAAGAAAATTAAAAAATTAAATAAATTACGTATTCCTTGGCCGCCATATTGGATCTGCCATTTTGAACTTTTCAAATCTGTCATTGGATTCTTAATCAGCACCCCGAGAAACCCTTTAATAGCCAATTTCAAAATATTTACCGATATATAAAAACGTTAATTTAATCATAAATGAGGTTGGAAGCGTGATTCCCACTACAACTGAAGGAGTTAGACCAGCCATTTTATTCCAATTTTTTTTTTAAATTACGATAAAACTAAAAAAAGAATCTGTATACTACTTTTTTGTAAAATTTTTCGTTCTTTCACGCGGTGCTATTTGTTCTTCGATATCTTTTTTACGAGATACTTGTGAAAAACATTTTTTGTTTTATTTTCGATTTTAAAGGCTTAGCGTACACTTTAGAGCAGCAAACTTTTTTTATCGTATTCTACGTCCAAAGAACTACCTATATGCTAAAATGCAGCCTGTTAACATTTAATGAGATCTTTTCGTCAAAATATGCCTCTGACGACTGGGCTATACCTTCTACGGGATTCCATTTGACCATCAATAATTTTTAACATCCTGTACAAATACATAAGATCACGTGAAATACATTATTACAGGTCGTTAACGTCAAACATAGAAAAATTATTAACCAGAATAAAGTAATATAAAATGAATGCTTATTTAACCCTGGTCAGTAATATACATAAATTAGAAACTTGTGTATAACTGGATAATTTTAGGTACGCGCATATTATTATCTACAACTAAAATTGAAACCTAAATGAAGGTTTAGTAAATTTTTCGCCCAATTTACTTACTTTATTTAGTTATTATTTTTAACAGGAAACAGGTTAACAGTAGCGTGTCGTCTATCTTTTAATTTATCCTGACGCATTTTTAGTGTTCCGTACGGAACACTTATAAGATCACTTCGGTGTCTGTCTGTCTGTCTGTCTGTCTGTCTGTCTGTCTGTCTGTCTGTCTGTCACACCCGATTTTTCTCCGAAACTATTTGACATAGAAAGTTGAAATTTGGTACTAATGTATAAATTGATGGCCTCATCACAGCCGTGTAGTTTTGAAAGTTAAATTTTGACTTAAGGGGTTAATTTTGGGGGTGAGATCGGAAGTGAAAAAAAAAAATTTTTACTAGGTCATCGAGTGTGGTGTCAAATGAAAGCTTGTGAAAACACGAGTAAAAAATATATATATATTGTAATACTAACGCGTACTTTTCTTTGTGTTATTTTTAAAAAATCACGAAAAATCGCTGTCCTGCGCCTTCTCTCGAAAAGTACTTATCAAAAAATTTTGAAAAAATTTTGGAATATTCTCCACGGGTTGTAGATTGAACGAAAATTATCACGAGTGCATTACGTTTAATAATTTATCTGGTATATAAAAAAAAAAAAAAAAAAAAATTCAAGGTCATCAGATTTCAGTAAAGATTGGAAACAAACTTTGTTGAAAACTCATTTGGGGTGTGTTTTGTAAAGTCACTAATCATTTTATACCTCTGTAACAAAATTTTTTATTTTAAAAGCAATCAACGTACGGAACACTAATTGCGCAAGTTCAACTTGCCCTTGACCGGTTTTTTCAAAATGATTCTTACAATATTTAACAGTAAGGATACTACTTTAGGAAATTTTATTTTGTTTCTTATACGAAAGCTAAAAAAATATATAGACAATGGAAAGGTGAAAATGTAGCTAATCCTTATAATTATAATTCTTCTAGATTTATCCGGTGTCGAATGAACAAGGGATGCTGACGTTTCGCCCTGCAAGCTTCTTAAGAGCTTGTTCTGATTTAATTCTGCTTGCACATGTCTTTTATACTAGCGAACCGAGTTGAGGGGATCTTTATAAATGATCTGTTTCCAAATTGGTGAACTTTCGCATTTTTATAGGATTAAAAAAGGAATTTGTTGCAAAGATCTTTAATTGGTCAAAGAGAGAAATATGTATATAATATATGGAACACTCTAGATCCCTGGATTTGCAAAGAGAAACTTATCTTTGGCAGATTTGACATGCTGTAAAAATTTAGAGCACGTAGAGAGTCATGTTACCGTTTAAAATTTTCGAAATGCAACCTGTGAGATTCTTAATTTATGGAAGGACTATAATCCCAAAAGACTTATCTGCTCGACTTCCAATCTCCTGGGAAGATATCTCGATATTGGAGACTGTTTGTTTGAAGAACAAAAGTACAGTTTTTTGCTTGTGAATGAAGAGACTGTGTCTGAGAGAGTGATACAACTCTATAAACAAGGGAACTCATTTCATGTCAGTTCTCGAATTAAGTTCTGAAGAAACTGGCAGGATGATTAGTGAAACGTCAGCATCATTTATTCAGTCGACACAGGAAAAATCCAAAACAACTATACCTATAAGCTCTGTAACCTGGGAAAATTTCCTGTCTAAGTTATAGATAATACTGACAAAAATGTTAATCAATGCATGAAATTTTCTGGTTTTGTGAAAATAATTTCAATAATTAATTAGTTATTATTTTGATTTTAAAATGACAATAGCTGAGTATTTTTTATTTCAAACTTCGAGTAATTAAGGTGTAATACAATCGAGCAAATATTTATAAACTAAATCTGTATACGGTCTCAAAACTAATAAACGCATTTTTCTGATCAGACCGCAAAACAAATCATTTTTCTATGTGATTCCCATTTACTCTTTTAATATACAGGCATCCTAATTACAACCGTAGATTGAATTAGAAGAAAAAATGGGTAAAATGATTTACCCAGTACTTCCCTTGCCAACACATAGTTCTAACATCAGTACCGAATTTGACTTCAGAACTCTAAAAAAACCGGCCAACTACAGGTCGGACTTGCGCAATTAGTGTTCCGTACTTTTTGCTTTTTAAAATAAAATAAAATCCTTACCTAGGCTTGTTAATTAGGTCCCTGTTATATATATATATATATATATATATATATATATATATATATATATATATATATATATAATATATATATATATATATATATATATATATATATATATATATTTTATCTAGTAAAAAAAGTGTAAAACAAATATTTACTACCTAAATATTTATTTAAACAAATACTTTTTTTTTTTGTTTCGGTATCCATCCGTATCTGTACTGAAAAGTATATTAACAAATCTTCCACCTTATTGCCAGGAAACATAGTTTTCATACTTTTTTATACCAATTATCAAACGCAATGCACTCGTAATTGATGATGATTTTTGCTCAATCTACATTTTATAAAGAATATTCCAGAATTTTATGATCAGTTGTTTTCGACATGGCGAGAGATAGGAATTTTCGGCCATTTTTTAAAAATAATACACAAAAGTGTGCGCCAGTATTACATCATATATTTTTTGAACTCGCATTTTAATAAGCTTTCATTTGACATCACACTCGATGATCTGGCAATTTTTTTTTCACTTCCGATTTCACGCCCAAAAACTAACCCTCAAAATTTAACTTTCAAAACGACACGGCTCTGATTAAGCTATCAATTCCTATATTTGCGCTAAATTTCAACTTTTTATGTCAAATAGGTTCGGAGAAAATCGGATGTGGCAGACGGACAAACAGACAGACTGATACCGAAATTATCCCATAAGTGCTCCGTACGAAACACCAAAAATAACTTAATTCAAACACTAGCAGTCGATATTTTAAAGATAGGTAATTTGTGGTAAGATATTAATCCAAAAAATTAGAGCATAGGAGGGGTTTCATAGAGATTGATACCTAAAACCTTGGATTTCTCTTTACTCCTTTATATTTTTTGCTAAAAAATTTAAATAATTAAAAAATGAAGAACTTCGAAAAGGACGTGTAACAGAATATATACGAAACAAGCCCTATAACCGCCTTCTTCAACTCATTAACTCCTCATATGTTTGGCCAGTAATCATTGAAACTAATTAAGAAATAAGACTATTTTCAGATTCCTTGACTTCAAAAATTCCGAAAAGGACATATAACATGATATAAATGCCGCAACCTCACGAACACACTCTCCACCCAATCAACCTTTATATGCTTGACCATAAATAATTGAAAACAATGAGAAAAAAAATATTTTTAATTTTTCGAAAAGAACTGATAATATGATATATACGAAGCAACCCTTTTGACATTCTAAACCTTCCCTTTAACCAATTGTATGTTTGATTATTACTAATTATCCCTAAAACGTATTTATCTGTATCAGAAACCAAGTAAAATTCCCATAATATTGGTAACCCCTGTCATCCACACTCTTCAAATGGTGTCACCCTAAAACTATAAATTAATTTCCTTTTTTAATTTATACCTAATTTTAACCCACTATCTCATGTCGGTCGAGAATTATCGTGCCAACAGGCCGACAGGCTGACGGGAATATAGGACTATTTTCTTCGTGGTTTGGGAATCCTGAAACGTAAAGATGTGTCAAAATGTCAGAGGGTAATTTTTTCACGCAAGCAATTTCTCTTTAACAACAAATATGTGTGTTAAATAATACGTAATAATTGCATACAAACGTATATACTTAAAAAAAGAAAAATGCCGAAATTCGCCAAGTAAAGGCCAGACAGGCAACTAGCTCCCTCCGATCATCTTCCGCCATTTCAGGTAGTATTATGTAAGTGTAGATAAACTCCAAAAACAAGTTTAATCCACCGACATGAGCCATAAGCCATTATTAAGTAAAATTCAGAAATAAAAGCAACTTCACGCCATTGATTATCTAAGGGTAAAGTTTATTCTATCTACATGGATCATACTCGTACATACTTACTACGGATAATTCAGATATAACTATATCAGTACAGACCATAGTTAGCTTTTATCACCATACGGACAATTTTCGAAATGCAATATCAAGTAGAATATGTGATCGCAATATACTCTGGATAGTGGTGAACTAGCACTACAATTTTTTTTTCCACAAAATCAAGAAAAAAAACCGGTCAAGTGCAAGTTGAACTTGCGCAATTAGTGTTCCGTACGTTGATTGTTTTGAAAATAAAAAATTTTGTTAGGGTGGTATAAAATGATCAGTGACTTCACAAAACACACCCCAAATGAGTTTTCAACAAAGTTTTTTTCTGATCTTTACTGAAAACTGGTGACCTTGAAATTTTGGTTTTTTTATATACCAGATAAATTATTAAAGGTAATGATAATTTTCGTTCAATCTATACCCCGTGGAGACGTGGAGAATATTCCAGGATTTTTTCAAAATTTTTTAATCAGTACTTTTCGAGATAAGGTAGGGGACAGCGATTTTTCACGATTTTTTTAAAAGTACCAGTAATACGAAGAAAAGTGTGAGCAAGTATTATATTATATATATATATATATATATATATATATATATATATATATATATATATATTACTCGCGTTTTCACAAGCTTTCATTTGACACCACACTCGATAACCTAGCAAAAAAAAATTTTTTTTTCACTTCCGATTTCACCCCTCCAAACGAATCCCTTAAGTCAAAATTTATGTTACGGTTATATAAAATGATCAGTGACTTCACAAAACACACCCCAAATAAGTTTTCAACAAAGTTTATTTCCAATCTTTACTGAAAATTGATGACCTTGAAATTTCTGTTTTTTTATATACCAGATAAATTATTACAGGTAATGCACTCGTGATAATTTTCGTTCAATCTACACCCCGTGGAGAATATTCCAGAATTTTTTCAAAATTTTTTGATAAGTACTTTCCGAGATAAGGCGGGTGGACAGCGATTTTTCGCGATTTTTTAAAAATAATACAAAGAAAAGTGCGCGCAAGTATTACATTATATATATTTTTACTCGTCTTTTCACAAGCTTTCATTTGACACCACACTCGATTACCTAGTAAAAAAAAATTTTTTTCACTTCCGATTTCACCCCCCAAAACTAACCCCTTAAGTCAAAATTTAACTTTCAAAACTACATGGCTCTGATGAGGCCATCAATTCCTATATTACTACCAAATTTCAACTTTCTATGACAAATAGTTTCGGAGAAAATCGGGTGTGACAGACAGACAGACAGACAGGCAGACGGATAGACACAGAAGTGATCTTATAAGTGTTCCGTACGGAACACTAATAACAGTCCAAAAAGAGTGTATCCATATCATTTCTTGCCACATGGCGACAAAAGTTAAGTCTTTCAAGAGGTACAAAACTAATAGGTGTTATGTCGGACCCAACTAAAAAGGATAAAAATATTTCACATATTTCTGAATTAAGATCTTCATCATTATCAATCATAGGTAGTAGTTGTTTGTAGAAATGTAATAACAACCGTTGTCTAAAAGGTACTGTCAAATTCAAAAATGTATGTTTCGGCACTTGGACAACATTGACGGGTATTACGACATTCTCGCCAATATTCTTAGGATATAAAAAAGCGTAAAATCCCTACTCAGGCGGGGAGGAGAACGATTAAAAAAAATAATAAGACATCCTATACAACCCGTCGGCTGAACTCTTACATACTTAAAATAAAGGATATATCATGATAAGCATGACTCCTGACCCCAAAATCCAATGTCATAACTAACATTTCGCCTCATCTATATTTTTTTATCAATGTAGTTTATAATTCCCTTATCTCTTTTATTGAGTACTCTCAAAAAAAAATATATATTTTTTGAATTAACGAAAATAGAATTCATCCTTTTTATATAATTCGTTCTAAATTTTTCAAAATATTATTATATGTATTTAAACATATTATTTATTTTTATATTTTTTAAATATAATGATATCAGAAAAGCAAATAGAAAAATAGGAAGCAGATCCTTAAATATGTGTTAATAATACTATTTTTACTCACGCTCTCTTTTTGAAGCAGATATCTTTACAAAGTGTATAACACTTTGATAGAACCCAAGAATAAAAGCAAAATTATTTTTATTGAAAAAATATATTATGGACGCAAATATATTATTGAAAAAAAACATTTAATATTCTACTTCTGTAACACAAATTTTTAATTATCAGTATTTATCAGTCTTAGGAAAAAAAATCATTTTTTATTACTACTTATTAATACTAACAGATAAATTAATAAAAACTCCATACATATACAAAACAATATACATATGGTTGAGTCATCTATCAAATAAAATAATACACGAACCGATAACATAACCACTTACTAAAAGAAATAAGTACTAGTTTATACGATCATTATAACAATGGGAAATATATATATATATATATATATATATATATATATATATATATATATATATATATATATATATATATATATATATATATATATATATATATATATATATATATATATATATATATATATATATATATATATTATTAAAAAGCGTACTTGCCCTCAATCGAATGCCGTCAACTGAATCATTCTCAACCAGTTGTGGTTTTACTCAGCTTACCGATGAACCAGCACGGATCCCTGATTGAGACAGAGAGTACGCTAGTCTTCTGATTTTTTTTAGTGGGTCTAGCACCCGTGCTCCAGGACTAGCATGTGTGCGGAAAAAAGCGATTCACGTTGTTGTTGAATCGCTCTAAATAGTACTCGGTGGGAAACTCAGCCCTTGGCAAATTATGAAAAGTAGTGAGGAGTAACAAGCTGAACCGCATACGGGTGTGAAGTATTAGTGCGACGTGTATTTCTAATCTGCACCGCTCTGAGAGGAATTAAGCGGGCTACATCCTTCGAATACTTTCCATGAAAATACTTGTAAAACAGACTCAAGTCGCCAACCGTTCTTCGATGTTCAGACGAACAGCTCATCTCTGAACAAAATCCAACAAGTGCAGTGGGAGCTGAGCCCCAAACATGGGAGCAATATTCCATAGTTGGTCGAATTTGAGCTTTGTAAAGAATTAACAGTTGTGTGGAGTGTAAAGCTTTTTGGTTCCAAATAATATTCCCAACTTTTGAGAAGCTCTCCTTGCTATGCCTGCAACATGTTCATGACAGGACATATTTGCTCCCAAACTGTCGCTGTAAATCCGCCGTTAGATTCTACCGACCACAAACTGCTTTCGACATCGAGTATCCAAAATTTTACTAAGCCGACTTATTGGATGAACTCTTTACTTCACATTCTACTATCGATGTCCAAGGACATTCCCATAGTGTAGTCAAGGTCGCCCGATATTGTCTTTGAACAGCGTATTATAAACGTATTTTAATGAAACTAGACACCAAAAAACTTCTGACGCTGACGGAATACCTGTTATAATACTCAAAAAATGTGCAGGCGAACTAACACCAATTTCTGCAAAGTTTTCAATCTATTCTAAAGAAATGTAATATTTTCTTCCCGGTAGAAAAGCACTACAATTTGAGGAACCTAAAAAAGCAGGGAGACCCTGCCAAACAACTACCGACCAGTAGCACTGCTTTCAATAATATCGAACGTAATGAATCAGGATCTTCTAAAATATCTAGAAGAATTTAATATTATTAGCGACCATCAATATGGTTTTCGTGAGCAAAGATCAACAGGAGATATTCTACTTTATGTAACACATGTTATTGGTATGGTATTTTGTTTGCGTGTTTCGTCTTTCTTCGGAGATCGTTCTTTACGAATGGCGGTCGACGAATTTCTTTCTAATACCTTCACTATCAACGTCGGTGTGCCTTAAGGGTCCATACTGTCTCCTACTTTCTTTCTTATTTACATTAAAGATCTGCTAGCAAGGGTCCAGGACAATCTACAGCTTTGCAGATAACAGTACGCTTATTTCTTCATTCACTTTAAATGCTCGTACATCAGCTACTCATGCCGCAGGCAACAGGAAGTCCTTCAGCTTAACAAAAATCTGGCAGAAATTCTACGTTACTATGACAGCAATCAAGTAGAATTTAGAGCTACAAAAACCCAGGCAGAACTTTTTTCTAAAAAAGTTAACATTACTCAACCCGACTTAGTTATATCCGCACACTTTATTCATCTAGTATCGTTAACTAAATTTGCTGGGTGGAGAAAATATGTCTTGCCATAAACATGTCACCCGCATTGCAGACACAGCTTCTTAAAAGCTGAGAATATTATTTCGAACTAGAAAGCTTTACACTCCACAACAACTGTTAATCCTGTACAAAGTTTAAATTCGACCAACGAAATACTGCTTCCATGTTTGAGGCTCTGCTGCCAAACATACACTGTAATTGTTGAATTTTACTCAGAAGAGAGCTGTTCGTCTGATGGGAGACTCAGAACTCACCAGATCCTCGCTACCTTAGGACAGCAAAGAATGGTTGGCCATGAATCTATTCTACAAGTAAAGTGTTCGATGGATGTAACCCAGAGTGGCGCATGCTAGAAATCACAACCTAATGAGGTTCAACTTCTCATACAACCCTTCAAGCAATATCTTATATGGAGAACTTTGGAATGATTTGACGAGGGCTATGTTTCTTACCGAGTACAATTTACGGCGCTTCTAGACCAACGTGAATCGTTTTTTTCGACCCACGCGTCGCTCTTGTAGCGCTTTAGGGATTTCTCTGCAGCACGTGTGCTATGTCCATAAAAAAAAAACCAGTCAAATGTAAATTGGACTTGCTCAGTTAGTGTTCCGTACCGTTAAAATAAAATAAAATCCTTACCTAGTTAATTAAGTCCTGATCATAGGATGTCATTGTTTTTTTTCTTGAATATTGAATATTTTGATATTGGTTGTTGTATATTCCGTGTATTGATTTTAAATTCTTCGGCGATGTCGTGATAATATATCATTCCCTATAAATATTAGCACGACGTCACATTGAACAACGCAACCAATATTTTATTACTTAATTTTTTATAACAAACTCAATAATCAATCAATTATTTACCATCGCAGGGCGCTAGATCAGCGCATATATTGGAACTCGGTAAATCCACAACTTTCAGTAGTAACCTAGTTCGGGCGAGCTTTATGGACCCTATGGTTATCGGACAACAGCAAAATTGTGATTCTTCATAAATTCAAGTATTTTTCCTTAATATCCTCTTTTAGGTTTTAGATCGCCCTTCCATAAACATCTTCATTAATTACGGAAAAAGGGTATATATATTCTATGATAATTGCAAAAAATAACTCTCATCGTTGTCTAAAGAAGCCAAATCTTAAGAAATTCCTTCCTTCATTAGTTTCAGCTTTGGTGCAAAGGATCCATCGTGCAAAAACTATTCATACTCAAATCTTCATCAACAACCTTGAAAAAAAAAACTGTGTTTTCTGATACTTCAACTTCTTTAGCAAATAGTGGAATCCTCATTCCTCGATCTGACCGCAGCAGATTCACATCAAGCCTGATGGTTTTCTTAATTCTAGCTATAACCGGTCTTTTTGATCTGGGATCATCCTGAATTGAGTCTCGGCCTCACCGAAACTGTTTACATCAAAATTTGACTTGAAAATAAGATTCAAATTCCTTCCATTTATTTTTTACAAGAAAAGAATTCGTAAAAACTGCAAAATTCAACAAACTAGTACAAAATTTTATCATAATACTTAGACCAGCAACAGTTATTTAATATATAAGCAATTGTCTCTAGGTAGATAGTTCAAAAAATACACCCTCGTACATACAAAAAAATTTTAGACATTTAATTTTTGTGTAACAAATAAGCAACGAGATTTTTTAAAAAATAATCCTTTCCGTTACAATGCAGGAAATCTGTTTTGATTTTCTATTTCAAATTTTACAGAAAACAATAGTTTCTATTATTGTTAGTACTACTTATACTAGTTTTACTTCATATTATAATGACATTATTTAAACGTATCCCAGAATATCTCAGAATATCATGTCCAGAATTCTTCTTGAAAATTCAAAATTTTGAAATTTCATATCCCCATTCATAACCCCAGTTTGGAACAAGATTTGTACTGTTTTACTAAATTATACACTTTTCTTAAGCCAACAGACTCGACTCTTACCTTTATATTAGGAAAAACTCTTAAAATATACATAATAATAGTCAATGTGCCTTTTACCATTACTAATAAAATCTAAAGTAGGTTTATATTTGTTACGTATACCGATTTTATGACTTTTGAATATTTATCATTACCAGTTAAATGTAATTATGAGATTAGCAACAATTAAAGATATCCTCCGCTAGCGTAATAACATGTAAGTGTAATAGCATATTTCAATGCAAGTGAGAGAACTCTCACCCATTTGTCTTGGCCTTCTGAAAAAGTAACTTTTACTTTAATGCATTTAACGTACTGCTTCATAAAAGCATATTATTAATTATATTTGTTTACATTTCAAATTATAAAAACATTAGCAGTCGGTTTTTGGTACACAAAAAAATATAAAGTAAATTTGAGCCAGAACTTTCGTTACATCCACCTCTTTTAGTGCATTTTTCTCTTTCATAGTAGTGTAAATTCAGATTAACCTGGTACCCCCTAAATTTATTAAGGGGAGTTCTCTCTACATATATCGTCGTTTTTCTTCTCTCACGTAGGCCTAACACGAATTATAGCAATATCAGGAATTTTCTTTAATATTGACGAGATTTTTAAACCCAAACAAAAAAAAAGTAAAGCCCATTTCTTTTTTTAGTAAGAGTATATGTATAAGAATTGCTAATGCTCCCATTTGTCACAGCCTCATAAAATCTAGTCTATGTTCACCTCAAGAACCACAGACTACATATCAGTAAAAGAACAAACTTTATTTCTTATATATATATATATATATATATATATATATATATATATATGTTTATGTATATGTATTATATATATGTGTTGTATGTATATATATAGATATATATATATATATAATATATATTTATATATATATATATATATATATATATATATATATATATGTATGTATATATATATATATATATATATATTATATGTATATATATATATATATATATATATATATATATATATATATATATATATATATATATATATATATATATATATATATATGTATATATATATATATATATATATATATATATATATATATATATATATATATATATATATATGTAGTATGTACATATATATATATATATATATATATATATATATATATATATATATATATATATATATATATATATAATTTGATATACCAGTACAAAATAAGTATCAATGGTAATTATTAACACAAGACATTATCAAAATAAATATTAAAAGTCTTATATAGTATAACGTATCCTGATCGACGTTCAGCGTATCCTGACGATATATAAAAAATCATTTTCTGCGTTCATGGCAACTCCTTAAAAAAGGAGTGGTGACTAGGTGTTTTATAGTATAAATCGCTTGGAAAGCGTAAAAAATATTGTCACGTATATTTATTAATTTTAATAGTTTGTTATATATAGTCACATATAACTTATTAAAATACAAATTTAGAAAATATTCAGATATTCAGCTGTTAACGATAAATATAATAGTATACTTTCCTTTCTAATAGTCAGACTTTTAATATTGTGAAAGTGAGTGAACTAAGAAATTTTTTAAATTTTGGAAGTCTAACAACACATAAATTTAACCGATCCGTCATTAGCCCAAACAAGTTTTGAAAGCACATTAGAAGATCGAAAGCATTTTAATGTAAATGTGCCGAGGCTTCACGAAAACTGATATTTTAAATTCCATTTCTCCGTAATTTTGTCAAGAAATAGGCAAGAAACAATTTTAGGTAAATGGCGACAATAATTTTCTGCCGTAAATTATAATAATTAAAAACAATATTCCTGAACTGATATTAATTAAAAAAGAACTCATATGAAGTATTTTTTTTTAAATACAGATATATGATATATTTTACAGCATCTAAAGCGACATGGATATTCTGTTATTATTTTATCGTTAAATCTATATTATCTTGGCAATAGTTTGTCTTTGCATTTATATAATTTTATTGGAGAACATTTTGTTAGTTGTACAGTTACCGAACTTATTAGGCAAGTCAAAACTTGTACAATAGTAAATCAAACAAATAAAAATTAAATCTGATACATCTCCCTACAAAATTTCAAAATTTTCGTTACTTTATTACAGCCAATTTAATATATTGGATTTATCAATTACCTATAATTCATACTCGTCTAATATATACGATTATTATAAAAGCTTTATTTTGTTTTATAATACTTTTTTAATTGAATATAACTTATTCAGCTGGGTATAATTTGCTGTTTTTTTGAGGTGTAAATAAAATATGTGAGAAAAACAACCTGATTTCTTTATATATATATATATATATATATATATATATATATATATATATATATATATATATATATATATATATATATATATATATATATATATACGAGTATATATATATATATATATATATATATATATACATATATATATATATATATATATATATATATATATATATATATATATATATATATAAATCAGGTTATTTTTTACAATAGAGGTTTCACGGAGGGTGGAATGTAATACATTAAAATTCCGGATTTCAATCCGTCCGCCTAACAATGAATTTATACGACGTTTCGCCAAAATCTCATTTGACATTCTCAAGTGCTCTTACTGCTGCTGCTACTCGATACTGTGACCTTGCTGCTACGGCCGCTGGAAGCTAACTCATTGTTAGACGAACAGATTGAAACCCGGAAATTTAATGTATTATATATAAATATATAAATATATATATATATATATATATATATATATATATATATATATATATATATATATATATATATATATACATAAATATATATATATATATATATATATATATATATATATATATATATATATATATATATATATATATAATCTTTTAATTCTTTTTAGAAGTATACATAGAATTTCATTTAGAACCCTTTTAAGTCTCTCGCTCACCAATTGTGTTAGCATTGCGAAACTATTTATAACACTTAATTCCAAGTACGTTACTCTTTAGGGCCCCCATATAAGCTTTTGTTAACTTCTTCAGTTTCATAACAAAAGTAATTTACGTTATTTTCTCCTTTTTCCTTTATCGTAACAAAGATGCTAATTAAAAAAAAAATCAATACCTAGAATTTTTAATAGAATCGAAGTTTGAGATATGTGTGTTGCTATTTAGAACCAGTTTTTCTCTTATAAATTCTGAGAAAAAGTTTAAACCCAAAATATCAGTCAAAATTATATAATTAAATATTTTGGTCGTAAAAGTATCAAATTTAGTAAAGGATACATTGTTGAGAAATTGTACACCTTCCTTGTTTTAGAGTTGTAAAAAGCCAATATTCTTTAAAAAAGGACCTTTCAGAGTAAATACCCTTAATCCAGGGAAAATCTCATTAATCTACCATCCGTCCAGAATTATGGGAGGTCCCGATTAGATAATGAACCTTCTCTTCATGCTCCAAGCATCATCTGCGCTCAAGATCAACTTTTACCCTAATGCGAGTAAGGTACCCATTTAGGTGGCAGTGTCCTCTAAGGATTTTTGTCATCTTCTAGTCTTCGTGCTTAAATTCCGTAAAGACATGGTGTATTCAAAGTTAGGGCACCTTATAAGATTCTTTGACTGTCTCATCTCTGCTTCCTCCTTCTAGTCCCTGACGAACCTCGAACCATTTCATCATCTCCCAACCACACATGAGTATAACATAGAGTTCTGACTGGAGAACAGATCGGTTATGTAAAAAGAGGCTTCTTTAATTTGTATCATGCACCACAAAATCGTAATTAAGAGTTTTTGTATACCTCTTCTCGCACTTTGGTTTAATTATAGGTATACCCCTAAAGCGGTCAACATTAACCATTACGCGTAATCAGATTAAAAAGATTTTTAATTCTTTTTACCTGGTTAGAACACTCACTTCGCCAAGTACATCCTATATATATTGTATAGAACATTATCTCTTATTGAATCCTTTTCTTCTTCTTCTTTAGCCCGTAGAAGTCCACTCCTGGACATAGGCCTCTTCTAGAAATTTCCATGCCGATCTTTGCTGACCGGTCTGAATCCAGTTTTTTTTTTTTTCCGCATGTCGCTGAATGTAGTCCCTCCATCGCGCCTGCGATCGTCCAAAACTTCTCTTTGTCTCCCTTCATCTCCACTGCGTTGTTGAATACAGTTAGCAAATATATTTGGGAAATATTTTTTGCTTTCCATCTTGTCTATTTTTCATGTGCTTGTTTTTGTTATAACCATTTTACTATTATCAGAATTCTTAACATAAGCAAATGTCAATGTCAATTTGCATAGACAACTTCGACCAAGTTAGAAAAAGTTATTTTGCCCAATAACAACATAAAAATATATTTTGGCGTTTCTAAAACCAAGAGTTCAATAAAACTAAAAAATAATATACAGATTGTGCCGTATTTCATATCAAATTGAAGTGATTTTCCGCCATTTTATAAAGATTGAACGGAACATCTTTAGAGGTCCCTTCTCCGCGAGATTAAAACATAATGTTTTAATCGGGAGAGACAAAACTCTCTGAAAATATATCTTTCAATCTCAGGCCAAACATCAGGAAGTCACTCCAGTTTGACATGATCTGAGCCCAGGGACCATAATAAGTCATCTTATCAAAGCCGTTTCATGTTTATGATGTATTATTATTGAATTGTGCCTAAAATTTATAATGCTCTTGATAATTTAGACAAATTTTATTACAGAAAGGGAAATAGTATAAAATAATTTATGAATTAATTATATTTATCTTTTATTTTAGATCCTTTACAGGATGTCGGAAAAGAAATCTTACAGTCCGACTGAAGCCAGCGTTGAGCAAATGAACGGTCTGAATTCTCTTGATTGTTATAAAACTACGCCTGGTGCAATCATCACATGCATCAATGGAATTGACAACTTTGCTTTAGGTAATTATCAATATATCTAAACTGACAAAAAGTACCTCTTAATTAGGAGTGGAAAGCTTTAATTATTAATTCTATACAGTAGGCCGTCAAACCTTTCTTTGTTGTATTAAAATTATTATTTTTTTTTTAAAGTATGTTTCAACTGAATAATAATACTGATTAGCGAAACGCTACCGTAATCATGCTTAACACATGGCATTACTGACAATTAATTTTTTTTTTCATATCCAGTAATTAATATTAGCCGAGGTGTAAATTTTATTTCTGGTTTTAGAATCAGATGTGCAGATAAACGGAAAAAAAACAAAAGTTAATAGTTTATCGAGAAGTATGTCTACCATGTCTACAGCTTCGCAAAAATCGAAAACCAGATTTTCAGATAATGGAGACGACAACCCGAGGTAATTAATATTTTAGTTTTATTTTTTTTTTAATTAATAATTTATAATATTAGCAATGACATAAGGAATAAACTAACCTATTATTTTCATCATTTACTTTATATTTCATTGTCAAAGTCACAAGATAATATTATACTCAAAAAAATGATTTCGGATGCCGCTCTGCATCTGCATTACAGTAAAGAAATGAAAAGCATATTCTTTTGCCTTCATTTTGCATATAGACCATCAACTATGGGTTATAAAAATACATTAACTTAATATGCAGGGACATTATAATTAATGAATGAATGAAACGTTCTTTTTCTAACAGTGCTTCATCCGTTCCGGACATAAGCGATTAACAGCTATTCTTACTTTATTAGCAGCAATACGAAAATACTATATCGAACTGAGACCGAACCAGCATTCCCATAGGTTTTTCATCCAGGAGTACGTCAAATAGCCACATTTCGAAGGCAGTTATTCTCCTCATTACTGCTTCTTTGATCGTCCAGTAAAGTAGAACAGAGAAGACATAGTCGCGCAACATTCTGACCTTCAGTTATATATATATATAATATATATATATATCACATTATATATAGCCTTCCTTTTGTGTCTTACAAATAGGGTAACGGACCCAGAGATGGGGCCAAAGGGACATGATATCGTCTAAACGAAGATATTCTTTTTTATTTTCTAAGAGGTACAAAATAGTAAATTTATGCCTTTTTATATTCGTTTTTTCTTAAAATACGATAGATATCTCTATTAAATATAATTTCTGGGCAATATTATTAACTATTTGTCTTTGTTATGCAGATAAAAGTGGGAGCAAATGTATGGGTATATATATATATATATATTATATCTATATATATCAATATAGATATATATATATATATATATATATATATATACATATATATATATATATATTTATATATATATATTATATATATATATATATACATATTACTATATATATATATATATATATATATATATATATATATATATATATATATATATATATATATATATATATATATATATATATATATATATATATATATATATATATATATATATATATATATATATATATATATATATATATATATATATATATATATATATATATATATATATATATATATATATATATAATATATATATATATATATATATATATATATATATATATATATATATATATATATATATATATATATATATATATATATATATATATATATATATATATATATATATATATATATATATATATATATATATATATATATATATATATATATATATATATATATATATATATATATATATATATATATATATATATATATATATATATATATATATATATATATATATATATATATATATATATATATATATGTATATATATATATATATATATATATATATATATATATATATATATATATATATGTATATATATATATATATATATATATATTATATATATATATATATATATATATATATATATATATATATATATATATATATATATATATATATATGTCATTCGTGATTAAAAAAATTATAAAATATATCTATCTAACATACCTCTACATACAGAATAAGTATACTTCTTTTTTACCGAAAATCATGGCTAATTTATCCATAGTTTGGCATCCTCAGTATTAGTGTTGTAGTAATAATACCTATCACTCATCAGAGTTCCAATCGTGAACTAAACCAACAAACAACTTACCGGGGGAAAACTCCATAATTTGACACTTGCTTTATGGGTTATATTTTAGAAACCTGTCAGAAATCCCCTTTGGAAGTAAGTTTCAAGAAGTCTACTAATCATCCACACATATATACACATAAGGCTAGATAAGAACCATTATGTGATTTTTTCCCGATTAAGCTCCGCACAAGAAAGTCAAACAATGCAAAATTTTCAGAACGTAGACTAGTTTACATATGCAGGTTGAACGTTCTTCTGTGAATTTCTTACTGATATAAATATAATAATATTAATAATATCAATAATGATGTGTTGAAATTCCTGTACTAAAATATTTATTCGTATTCTCTATCTCGGATTACTGAACGCTGCCAAAAAAAAAGGATTTAATATTTTGTTCAATATTTCAACTTTTCTGCACCTTAACATCAACATTTAGCTATATTTCTTGAATTTTGGTTATAGTTACTTTAACTTTACATTATGTCTAACAAACGGTTCGCTTTACATGCTGTTTAACAGACTATATGTTTATTGTCGTCCATTTTCACATTTTTATTGATGCTGTTAAATTAATTATTGTTTCAGATCTTGGTGGTATGCGTTTTGTCTAAAATGTAGATCAAAAGAATCCACTCCGGAAACATGGGAACCTAAGTACTGGTCTGCGCTTTGCCCATACCCTTTTTGTCCCGATTACGGAAGTTTTTCCAGATTGCTGGCTCTTGTTATTATCGGTGTGGTATCTTGGTGTGTTTTGTATACCATTGTAGGTAAGTACATACCTTTCATATACCGAAAATAATTTTAGAGTTACAGCATTGCCATAATCCCCTCATTTTTCTAGAAATTTTAATATGTTAAAAACAAATTACGAACAATTTTATATACAATGTTTGATATTGATAACTAAAAATATAGGAGAAAATTAACCAACTTGAACACATCTATCGGCAAAATACACAGAAAATCAAGGCGTAAATTAACACATTACACAACAGTGTAATAACGGTCTAAGTCATACAAATGCACTTTTTGAGTTTTACTTATTTTATTTTAAACATAAGAGCATTAAAGCGCTAACTTTACTTTCAGGCAAAAATCTTTTTAAGATCCAAAGTTTAAATTTAATTTTATTCAAATTAGTATTACTTAGGCCATGGATGCATTTAGTTTTTAATACAAATATATATATTATATATATATATATATATATATATATATATATATGTATATATATATATATATATATATATATATATATTCATAAAATGAGGCCATTTGTATAATAACGAGTACAATCAAAGTTTCTTTTCAATTAAAAAAACAAAATTTAGCCAGAATGAAACTTGTTTTCCATTTTAACACATCCTATGATTTATTTTAATTATTTATATATTATATATATATATATATATATATATATATATATATATATATATATAATATATATATATTTATATATATATATATTATATATATATATATATATATATAATATATATATATATATATATATATATATATATATATAATATATATATATATATATATATATATATATATATATATATATATATATATATATATATATATATATATATATATATATATATATATATATATATATATATATATATATATATATATATATATATACATATATATATATATATATATATATATATATATATATATATATATATATATATATATATATATATATATATACATATAAATATGATTGTTATTATACAAATGAAAAAGTATCGTGAAAAATGTTTTTGCTCTGTTATCGTGATTCATAACAATAGCTTTTATATTATTATTATTCCTTAAATAAAGTCCTATATTTCATACGTTTTCAAACCTTGTTCAAAGTGAAGTTAAATAATGTAAATATATTGAAAGAAGTTAATAAAAATAGATGTAGAAACTTTAAAGTATAATCCCAAAATGTGAAGAGAGAGAGAACGGATTACATTAAAGTTGCATATTTAAATTTCTTGCTCAGAATTTAAAACCTAAAAGAAATTCTCGCTTTACCATCCTTCAGCCTAAGAAATAAAAGAAACAACCGGTCAAGTGCAAGTCGGACTTGCACAATTAATATTCCGTACGTTGATTGCTTTTGAAATAAAAAATTTTGTTACGGCGTTATAAAATGATCAATGACAATACAAAAAAAATTGTGCGCAAGTATTACTTTATATATATTTTTGAACTCATGTTTTTACAAGCTTTCATTTGGCACCCTATTCGATGAACTGGTAAAAAAAAATTTCTTTTCTCTTCCGATTTCACCCCAAAACTAACCCCTTAAGTCAAAACTTAACTTTCAAAACTATACGGCTCTGATAAAGCCATCAATTCCTATATTAGTGCCAAATGTCAACTTTCTATGTCAAATAGTTTCAGAGAAAATCAGATGTGACAGACGGACAGACAAACAGACACATAATTGATCTTATTAGTGTTCCGTACGGAACACTAAAAAAAGCTGAACGCAGAATATATTTCTACCACTACTATATCAATTATAATTTGAAATTTGTTTAAAGTTATTACTCCTTCCTGAGACAATGGCTGAAGTAAAACTTTTATTATTTTATGAAGGGAGCCGTGATCAGCAACTAACACGAAGGCTGAAAAGTTTTTGGTCTGACACATAGATGTCGCCCTTTTCAAAAAATCCATATGATTTTAGAAAGTACCAACCTTCAAACGATACGTGTCAAAATTTCATGACATTTCGACGATTAGTTTACAAGTTACAGTGGATTTAGTGACGCTACTTTCAAAACAATGGAAAAATATATTTCATGTGTTGATCAAACACTGTTTTTTTATTTGAAAATTGCATAAAATAGCTGACACCCCAAAGATATCAAAAGAATGTGTTGATCATATTTTGCACGAACATTTGGGCATGAGAAAGCTCTGTTCGAAATCGGTACCGAATTTGCTCACAGTGGACCAAAAACAACAACGTGTTGATGATTCTGGGTGCTGTTTGGACCTGTTTAAGCGCAATAAAAATGATTTTTTCATGTGATATGTAACAATGGATGAAACATATATCCACCACTACACACTGGAATCAAATCGGCAGTCAGCTGAGTGGACAGCAGCCGGTAAAAGCCGCCCGAAGCGACCGAAGACACTGCAGTCGGCTGGGAAGATTTTGTTCTCTGTATTTTGGGACGCGCATGGAATAATTTTCATCGACTATGCTGAGAAGGGAAAAACCATCAACAGCGAATATTATATAAAATTATTGGTGCGTTTGAAGGCAGAAATCGAAAAGAAATGGCCCCAAATGAATAAGAAAAAGGTGCTTTCATCAAGACAATGCACCGTGCCAAAGTCAATGGTTACGATGTCAAAATTGCATGAATTGAAGTTCGAACTGCGTTCTTATCCACCGTATTCTCTAGATGTGGCCCCCAGCGACTATAATCTATTCGCAGACCTCAAAAAAATGAAGAAGTTATCACCGAAACTGAGGCCTATTTTGAAGGCAAAGACAAATCATTCTACAAGAAAGGTATAGAAATGTTAGAAAAACGGATTGTATCGTTCTTGAAGGAGACCATATTGATGAATAAAGTCGAATTTTGCAAAAAAAAAATGTGTTTTAAGTAATGTAATGAAAGACTTGATTTTTGTGTTTAAGTAGCTAGACTTTATCCAAATTGAGCTATTTCTGTGTCTGCCAAAATTTTCAAATTTCAAATAGTTTAGACTTAAATATATACCATTCTATACATACCCCTGTTTGTTTTCAGGACAAATTGCTGCTCCGCCTAGCGGCAAGTTGTTTCAACTTTTTGGTACTTTGCTTGGCAGCCAAATTTGGAGGTTGGGTAACGAGTCTCACTAGTTTGCCTGGGCTTATTGGAATGCTCTTTACTGGAATACTCATGCAAAATATTAACGTAGTTAATATAGATGCGTCTTTTTATCCAATAACTAAGCATTTAAGGTAAGATATGCTTTTCACACTCAAAAATCATTGCATCAAGCGGCTAGGACAAATAATTCATCATTTTATTTTTCTGAAATCTTTAACCAACTATAGAC
>CM032447.1:95021047-95093547 GCA_019049505.1 Pachyrhynchus sulphureomaculatus
ACATTTCAGTTTTATAATAAATTTATCATCATGTTCCCTAATAAGCCTTGTTTTACAAGGCGATAACCTATATTTTTTATCTACTGAAAATAATCTACTATCTAAATATATTTTTGGTAATTTCCTTAGTTTCATTTCTGTTTTCACAGTTGTATCAACGGAATTATCATACATTTTTACCACAACTGGTGGTGTTTTTTCAAGAATATCATACAGAAATTCACAAGAAATCAATTCATTTGATTTATCCTTTATTTCGCTAGTTATTGCTTCAAAATGCTGGTACTCCGATTTCTCCAGTGAACTACATAATAGTACTCTATTAGGCTCCAATAATTTATCATTAAGTTTAAATCGTTGCACCACTTTATTTCCTTCTGGAACAACAGCATTTAAAAATATTCTATCCTGTGTGCATCCAACTTTAATTAGAAAAAGACTATTATTGAACTTATCACAAAAAAGGTAAACCATATCTGACATTTTGTTGGGATTAATTACAAATTTTGGGTCCTTTAAAAAGTGTTCTCTATGTAACGTCTTGTAATGATCAATTAGATAAAGTATAGATATCTGATTGTTCTGACCAAACGGACAAATAGGGCACGCAATTTTTACACCATTACATGCTTTTTCGTGCAAAGGAACGTCTTTATACATTAGTAATATGTTACAACCTTCGTATTTGTTTATGCAAGGAAAAAGAAAAGAACATGCCACTTTTTCATATAACGAGTGTGGGCTAGTAGTGTCGTTCGTGTTACATCGTCCACAAGATGTTTCTCCATTTCGGTGTATCTGAAATCATAGAAATACTAGTAATAGCGAGATTTTTATTAAAAAATAGCGCCGCACCAAATGGCGCTAAATTGGGAGTGTCAAATAGCCCAGTTAAAAAACATGTTACTAACATGCTGTGCTATAACCACATGAAACTTATTAGCCAAAAAAATAGAACACGATTAAACAGTAATAATTCAATGAAAAAAAAAACAATTAACACCGTTGTAATAAAATAATATAATTGCAAATAAAAATAAATGATCGATTGCAACAATAAGCTTAGATAATACCTGGCCTAAGTTTACCCTAAATTCAGCTATCTGATGTGTCTGAAATGTGTGTGAAATTTCATCAAAACTTGTTAATGCAATAGTGGAATTAATTATTTTCTGATGCAAATCAATTAAAATTTTGTTAATTACTGCAGGTTAATTTAAGCCTGATACAGTTTCGCTTGGATTAGACCAATTCAACCTTAAATATTATTATAGACTTAAATATACCTTGATTCTACAAATACTTAAAAATGTGCCTCTTTTTCACGTGATACCATCTATTAAGTAGAACCTGAATACTCTCAAGAGCCCTACTATATGATTTGAAAATATTTACTAGGTAGTTTACAGTCTGTCAAATAAGAACGTATCCGCGGTAATTCATTTTTGGTAGATGCGAATCTAGTGATTCAAAATCGGTAAGGAAACCTTTGTCTACGACGCATTCTAGTAAAAGTATCAGTCGATTCCGAACTTACGTCGAAATCACGTAAAACCCAGACTGAGTCACTTGATTTGCGTGTAGGTTCGAGGCAGTCTTTCTTTGTTCCCATCCAAAGGGGCCTAAAACGGCATATTCCGCGGCCGCTAAATAGATTAAAAAGCCGGTATCGTTTGTGAAGAAGTGGATAAATTATTTTAACTAGGCGAAAAACGTCGACGACTTGACAAAACGTGGCTCGATAGGCAAAGTCATTCCGAAAATCGAAAAAAAAAAAACGAATCGTTTCTTTGTTTTCATGGGACCCGAAATTGACGCTACGGCAAGCAGCGGTGAAATTAAGAAAATCGGGTTTGAATGTGTCCCATGAGACCATTGGTCAACATTGTCGTGCTCCTGATGTCGACCTTTGCTGGGTGAAAATCACGTCGCGAAGCGGCTCGCTTGAGCCCACGATAAGATACTAGCGTGGCCCTCACAATCGCCAGACGCCAACTCTATTGAAAACGTTTGGTCTCTTGTAAAGGGACAAGCTCAGAGGAAAGACTCTGAGGATTTTGGCTCGGTTGTCTCGCGAGATTCGAAAAATTTGCAGAGTATGCAGAAAATCTCATCGACAGCATGCTTCGAAGATGCCAGGCGATTATTGATGCAGGAGGCAATTAGACAACTTACTAAGGTAATTGCGCCGGTGTCAGCAAACCAAAGAATACATTGATAGCAAAAAAATGTTCTCGAAACACATTTTTTCAAGAATATGAGCAATCACCTCTAACCTGACAGACTGTAGATACTTGGTTTGACTGTCATTTTAATTAAAATATTACGTAAAAATTAATTTTACGAGTCGCTTATGATTAGTCGATGCACCACTGGTTACTTTATTTGATGTTTTGGCATAAAGCGTGCTTACACAGGGTTTGACCTTCTTCAGACTAACTTAAAGATAATTTTTCATTTCCAATTACGTATGTAGAATATAGTATATCAAGTTTCAATTATCTCTTTATAAATCTCTCACACCATTTCCCTGCCCAAATTTTTTATGAATAATTCTCACTATAAAGTAGCCTTTACATAAGTTATAATGTTTGGATTACATTTTTCTTTAGTATAAGAAAATTAAGTTCAGTATTTATTCTAGAACTGTGTGTTTGCAATGTAAGTACAAGGTCAATCACTACCAAATTCAAATGCTTTCAGTCTCCAGTAGTTACATTCTGAAGATTTAAGTTAAAACCTCATTTAACAGGCTGTAGCTAGTTAGATGAAGTAACCACAACATTTTAGGATATTCCCTATCTCAACCGATAATGGGAATCTCCCCCCTTTCCTTCCTGTAGTTACAGCCCTGTTTAAAAGTTAATAAAGAATAAAATGAAACAGAGTACAAGATTTGTGAAAAGTATAATTAAAACACACCTGCAAAAATAAAGAACAAATTATGAAAATTGTATAGTTATTAAAAAGATAAGGATAAAACTATTTTCATATATGATTTTTCAAACAGCAGGATCAACTAAAATTTTTATGACACCTGCTACTCAAAATTTTAAACTTTTTTGTGTATCTTCATTCTTGGTCACTAATTTTTAAATGCAGTTTTTGAAATTTCACACCATTAAAGGAATCTTTTTTGAGAAAAATCCACCACTCCCTCAAACATTGATTTTGTTGTCGTTTGGTGCCTCCCTATATAAGTAACTCCATGTGTTCTCTTTTATTCCTTAAAGATATGCCCCCTGTCCTTTCCCTCTGCCCTTTGATCTTGGCTGTCAGTGTTGATGCAGTACCTCTTCTACACTAATGACAACTATTTCCATTTTAATGTTTGAAATTTGTATAAGCAGAAGTAAAAAAATTTTGAACAGAAAACAACCATAAATTGATATATTCGGATAGTGTCTAAATTTACTTCTTCAATGCTATAGGGACATAAAAATTGAGTTTTTCAGAACAACTTCTAAACCAAAAAATAACTCAAAATATGCTCCCATCAATTTTTGGGGAATATGGACCAAAGAAATTTTTAAAATTCCAAAATTTCTTTCAGTTTCAAACACAAAATTATAAGTAAGGTATAGTTTTATCATTAGTAGGCCCTATAAATCTCTTTTTTTTTGGATTTGTGTGTGTGAAAAATCAGGACAGGAATATATTCCTTAAGGTTGCACCATTGAACTTGTCATATCAAAAATGCCATTTCTTCAGGTATGTAAATATCTTGAAAAGTGTGAATGTATATAAACGAAATTTAGAATTTTTATTGTAATGTCAATATATACATATTTGCTTTATACAACACTGATTGACCTGTTTATTGAAAAATATTTTTAAATTTTATCTTTTTTTGGAGATACAGTCAGTCAAAGTGAAACTCGTACACTATAAAAATTTTAAATATTTTTATCTCAGTGTAAAATAAACAACAGCAAATACATTTTGTGTGACCTGCGTATTAGTACAAATTCCTCAGCATATAGTGATCTAAAAAAAATTTGGAATGTAAACAAATTGTTATAAATTTGCATTTAGAACGCCAAAATTAAACTCGTACAGTTAGTATCTAATTGTTGTAAAAATACCTTGAAACAAATTTATTCTAAAATTATAGTGTCTGGTGATAGTTTTCAAACATTTACTGTCGTTTAATTTTGTTTTTAAAATATGGGACGGCAACGAGGACAAACTTGCGTTGCCGAAAGGGAATTGATAATCCATCATTTTCAGATGGGTAAGTCCTACCGTCAAATCGGCAAGATTGTGAACCGAAGTCATACAACAGTTCAAAGCATTGTAGACCGCTACAAAAATGAAAATAGAATAAAAAATAAAGTTAGGAAAAGTCCCAGAAAAATTTTTAATTATTACGACGAACGATGGATTTTTGCGAAAAGTGGAAGAAGATCCAAAAATTTCTGCTCCTAAGCTAGCAAAGGAAGCTGAAAAATATTTGCATAAAAGTGTTAATCCACAAACAATTAGAAATCTTTTAAAAAAACATAAATTAAATAGCAGGGTTGCTAGAAAAAAGCCATTTATTAGTAAAGTAAATAAAGTTAAAAGACTACAGTTTGCTGAAGAATACCGTGAAAAGGATTTTGAATTCTGGAAAGAAGTTATTTTCACTGATGAGAGTAAGTTTAACATTTGGGGATCGGATGGGCAGCTAAGAGTATGGAGAAGGGCAAATGAAGCACTAAAAGAAAAAAATCTAAGAGCGACAGTTAAGCATGGAGGAGGATCCGTTATGGTGTGGGGGTGTATGTCTGCCAAAGGCCCAGGAAACTTACATTTTATAGAGGGTATAATGGATCAAAATATGTATTTGGACATATTGAAGCAAAATTTAAAGCAAAGCGTGGAAAAGTTTGGATTGCAGGGATCATTCAAATTTTATCAGGATAATGATCCCAAGCATAAAGCACAACAAGTTAAACAATGGCTCTTATACAACTGTCCAAAAGTACTCTCGAAACGCCACCACAAAGTCCAGACCTTAATGTAATTAAAAATTTATGGAGCCATTTGAAAATTGCCATCAGAAAACATGAAATTTCTAATAAAAATCAAGTCAAGGCTGTATTACAGGAAGAATGGGAAAAAATATCGCCAGAATATTGTGAAAAATTGGTGCGGTCGGTCCCCAATCGACTAAGAGATGTGATAGGAAACAAAGGCCTACCAACAAAATATTAGACAGTATAGAAAAGCCATTTTTTTACATTTGTACGAGTTTCATTTTGAGGTTTAAAAATAATATTTTTATTTTTTCTGTTAAAATATTTGGAATAATTTACTATTCGCATTGTTATTTAGTTATACTAATTGGGAGTTAAATGATAAAATGTTATTCTTTCAGTGTGCTTTTTGTGTTACAAATAAAATTATATTGAAGCTAGTGTACGAGTTTCACTTTGACTGACTGTATACAATTGTAGTTAATAGTTTATTTCTATACTGAGCAGTATTGGGTACTGATCCGCCAAGTAGACTCGGCTAAATGCCCTATATTATTCCGTATGTACTACCCTTGTATATATACTGCCAGAATAATGTATATACAAGGGTACCACCACGTACTACGTACCTTTGTTGGCCCACATGATAGATACCTCTTGCAAATACAACAGAGTAGAGTGTTTAAAACGTCTTCGGGTAAAATGGAAACCATTACAAATGACACTTTTTTGCATTCAATAATAAATATATAATGCAACTATTACGATTTTGCAGCAATACTTAAAATCCCGATAGAACGGTAACGACTGCTACAACAGTCCCACATATAAGGCAGAAATAAAACAGGTTAGGGTTCAGATTAGTTTTTCCACTTGCAAGATGAAGGTAGATTTACACGGACAGCAATTTATTTTTCAAAATCCACCAAAGAAGTCTGACGTCAATGACATTGAAATTTAATGTTTGATGATCTTGAGCAATTCGCGTTTCCAATTAAACATACCATCATTTCACAACAGTGTAAACAAAAGAGCGCAGAGACGATATTTATAGCCACCAGAATTTGGAAGGATTAATTGTCTATTTAGATTGGTCTTATAATCCTGCCAAATGCTGGTCGTTATAAAAATCTTATCGGTGCACTTTTTATTTATGGTTTCTTAATAACAAATATCCATTTTTCGAATTTATGTTGTCTCGAAATCTAAATCTGCAAAATTAAATATTTCATTTTGAGAAAATTCTATTTCCTTTGTAACATATCTAAAATAAATTATTTCTAATTACCAATACCATTCTATACTACAATAAACTATATTTTTCTATTTTTCGTACTGTTCAACTAACGAGTGCTGGAGGCACGACCTTTTTGTAGATTTTTCCTAGTAAATACATTCAGGAAATAGAACTGATTTAAATTTCTCAATTTTAAAAGTCCAGTATTTCAATTAGTATTCTTAAAAATTGACAATGATTTATTAACAAAGTACTGCCTGTGTAATATTCCATGATTCAACTTGACACCAAAGTTTGCCGTGTAAAACCGCCTTAACACACTTCCTAGTTTTGACGTATTAGGGAACTAACCTTAAATTCCTGTTTTGTTTATTATTAGGAGTATTTTTATTGGTTTCATTACTATTTTCCATTCGAAATTCATGTTTAAAATAAATAAAGTTATGGAAATTGTCGTTAACACACCGATAAGTTCATTTCTTATAATTGGGGGTTATTTTTGGTTCCTAAAAATTTATGTGTACTGTGGACACTTTATTTTAATTATAAAATGATCATTGTAATACCATATCACTAGCACATCTATGAAACATTAAAAGATAAGGTTTATTTTTGGGTCCTCGGTAAAGAGGATTTGATATGAAATATGTTTATTAGGTTTTCTAGCTTTTAACAAATATTTTAATACTGGGATAGAATTCATAACATTGTTTCTTTACTAGGTATATACTATAAAGTATTAGTTATTTACATTCAATAATCTATCAATTCACTGCTTTGCAATATATATTTCCAACCAGTTTAGTAAAATATTACGATATATAACCTGTAACAATAAATAATTTAATTTTGATTTGAAAATACTCGGTTTAATAGAACAGTTTGTTCTTGGAGTTCTTTCAAGAGCAGAATCTTTGTTGATAATACTTTAGTAACAATAGGGCTCTTCACATAGAAGAAACAGTTGAAAAAATCTTAGATTTGATATTTATATTTCGAGATCTCTAATAAACAATTAGCAAAAATTCGACACTGCTTCTACTCCTGAAAGCAACTGGACCTTTTGCCCTCTTAAAGAAGTCTTATATCTTTAAAAACTAGTATAATTTTTAGCTCTCTTCCTGCCCTAGGGAAGAATTGCAGTTCCCGTCCTCTCCAAAAACAAACATTGGTAAATAAGTAAAATAGTAGACATTATCAAAAAATATCTTAAATATAACATTTCCCTCTGGAGATGGTGCCCCTGTACCTTTCAAAAAGCCAAATAAAATTCAAGAGTAATAGAATTTTTAAAAACATTAAAGTCGAGACCCAATTTGCAGCTCTTCATGTATTCTAGAAGTAGAGACTCTGCCACCACCACAAAAAACAAATTTAGGATTATAATAAATCAACAGAAAAAATATGGAGGGAACAGTGCCCACAAGTACAAACATGTAAATTATAATTTTTCCACAATTTTGTGAGTAATTTTAAAATTTTCTTATTTTTTAAATTTTTACAAACACACAACTCTCAAATTGTATGTAATTATTCATTCAAGTGACTAAAATTATTTAAAAAAATTTCATAAACAGAGTCTAACAATTTTTGATGTTCTAAACTATCTTTTGTGTATGTATTGTAACTTGATAACAAATTGTTCTACAAAGTGGCTAAATGATGAAGTTTATTTTATTGCACTTAAACTTCCATTGGATCAAAAGGGACATTACATGAATTTTAAATATTAGTCATTCCAAATTAATCTATATAATATATATTGAGTGTGTGAATTAATTTTAAGGGATTTTGCGGTAAAAATATCGCTTTATTGTAAAAAATGGGGACTTCCCTGCAGCACGTGTGTTAGACCCATAAAAAAAAAAATTCAAAGTATTGTCCATCGCTAGCCACTACTTTATGCCATCTTTGTGGCAGCACATTGAAAGAACGACTCATCTTTTGAGGCTATCCACGAATCGACCCACTTGCAGGTCAGTTGCATCCTTTGTTGTCGGTAGCATTCCCCAATAATAGTTTCGTTGGATTGGAGCAGCTTATAATATACTACACCCAGCTGATCTCACCAGATACCCAACTAGGCTTGAAGCCATGAATATTCGGCTTTGGCAAAGATGTTGATGGTTCACCAGATTTCCCCCATGATTTTATGTGCTTTGGATTATCGTAGCGTATCCATTTTCATCACCATTTACAATACGATGCAAAAAACGATTTCCGATTGTGCCATTGTTCACAGGTGAAAAATCGCCTTTCAGCGCCT
This sequence comes from Pachyrhynchus sulphureomaculatus, assembly GCA_019049505.1. Taxonomy (NCBI): domain Eukaryota; kingdom Metazoa; phylum Arthropoda; class Insecta; order Coleoptera; family Curculionidae; genus Pachyrhynchus; species Pachyrhynchus sulphureomaculatus. The sequence goes on from CM032447.1 coordinate 95,029,512, forward strand.
CTTGGTTTCCATTCGGATGGCACCTAATTTCCTTGCTTTCGAATCATTCCCAGTACATGTAAGTGCTTGGAAATGGTCGTGCGATCAACTCCTAATGATTCTGCAAGTTCTTTTTCCATTTGGCACATGGTCTTCAATTCTTTATCTTTAAACTTGTTCGGCTGGCTTGGACGGTCTTTCTCTTCCATGTCGAAATCACCACTTTTAAAGCCTTGAAACCAGTGCTCACATGTTTTTATCAATGGAATATAATCACAATAGGTTTTCGACAGCAATCGATGACTTTCAGCAGCAGTTTTCTTTGAATTAAACAAAAAAAGTAAATGATGTTTTGTTGGCACGTAATTCGACATATTCATGGTAGCTTACACTTCGGCAAAATAACATATAATAAAAATTAAAGTCTAATGATGGTGGTTCACCATGAATATAGCAACAGTATGCCCCGATGTGATATAATACAAATTATGCCCTCTCTTAAAAATCCTCAAAATTAATTCACACTCCTTATAATATAATAATGTATATCAACAATATTATACATTAACACTAAATAGTTTCTAAAATGTTTAAGAAAGAAAATTGTTAAATTTTTACTTGGCTACAACCTGAGAAATTGCTATAATTTTTAAAACCATTCAAATTAAACCCAAAATCCAAATCTCTGTCCTGAACATCTTCTAGGGGCTGAGATGTAGACCCGGCTTCAATCATAGAAAAACCATTGTATAATAGTCTTCCATGGTCAAGGCAGGATATTATATATATATATATATATATATATATATATATATATATATATATAATAATGCAACGTCTCTCTGTCTGTCTGTCCGTTAGTGCGCTTATCACTGGAGAACTACTTATCCGATTTACGTACTTTTTTTTTTTTTTTAAACATACATATGTTCTCTGGCCAGGTTATAGGCTATATTTTATTACAATAGGTAGCATAGGGAATGAGCAGTGACGATAATAGTGAATGAAGTCGGAAAAAAGTTTGACGCTAGCGCGTTCCCTTGCAGTACACAGCCTAAACCATTAAATTTGGAACAATATTATGTAGCAGAGAATATCTATAATCTATAATATATATAAAATGCAATGTCTCTCTGTATGTCTGTCTGTCCATTAGTGCGTTTATCAGGCAAGAACCACTTATCCGATTTACGTGTCTTCTTTTAAATTCATACATATATTCTTTGGCTGGGTTATATAGTAATAATAATAATCTATATCTATAATATATGTAAAATACAACGTCTCTCTGTCTGCCTGTCTGTCCGTTAGTGCGCTTATCCCTCGAGAACCACTTATCCGATTTACGTGATTTTTTAAATTCATACATATATTCTCTGACCAGGTTATATAATAATAATAATAATCTATATAATATATAAAAACGCAACGTCTCTCTGTCTGTCTGTCCGTTAGTGTGCTTATCATTCGTGATTTTTTTTTTTAATTCTTAATTTAATATATGTCAAAAAAAAATTATAATATATATAAAACGTAACGTCTCTCTATCTGTCTGTCCATTACTGCGCTTAGCACTCAAGAACCACTTATCCGATTTACGTGTTTTTTTCTTATAAAATACAAAGGGAATAAACAGAGACAAAATGTAGGAAAAAAGATGGAAGTTTAGCAGTAAGCTTCGCAGAAAGACTGAATAGATGGTGGGAATAGTTTAAAGAAACACTAAATGGAGATGAAAATGAGTTGAATGGGGACAAATAAACCCTGCAAAGAAGAAATAAGAGAAATACTCAGAACCCAAAAAAAATAAGGCCCCGGGTGGAAATTCTAGAACTGATAAAAGCTGGAGGAGTAGATCTGGAAAATGAAATATGCCGGTTGGTGCAAGAAATATAGGGAACAGAAAAGATGCCAGTGAGCTGGAGAGAGTCGCTCATTTGTCCAATATACAAAAAAGGAGACCAATAGCCTTACTGGATGTCGTGTACAAGATAGTAGTGTTGACTATCAAAAACAGACTAGCAGAGAAAGCCGAGTCTATTCTGGGAGAGTACCAGTGTGGATTCAGGAAAAATAGATTGGTTACAGACCAGATATTTTCGATTAAGCAAATCTAAGATAATAGCTTAGAACAAAATTTGGCACTACACTTGGTCTTGGTGGATTCCAGAGAAGCATATGACTCTGTAAATAGAGAAGGACTCTACAAGATAATGGAAGAACTAAAAATTCCAAGTAAATTGATTCGCATGGTGAGAATGACCCTGAATGACACAGAAAATAGAGTTAGTTGAGGGCAAAGTATCAGACAAGTTTAAGGTGAAGAGAGGATTAAGACAGGGGGAACCAGTGTTGACATGTCTATTTAATTCAGTACTAGAGAAGATAATCCAGGAGTCAGAAATAGATATACCAACAAACCTGCCAATGCTTGGCCTATGAGGATGATGTAGCAGTGATCGCAAGAGTAAAAGAGAACCTCAAAAAAGCCATAAGTAGGATAGAAGAAAGGGGAAGGATGAGAGGACTAAAGATAAATGAGAAAACAAAATACATGAAAATTACAAAGAAGAAGGATAATAAAAACAACAAAAGTTTAGATATAATAAACAACTTAGGAAAAAGATATATGTTTGAAAAAGTAGACAAATTTAATTATCTGGGAGTAGCAATAACAAAGAGTGGACAAGAAAGGACGGAGATACAAGAAAGAATAGCGAAAGGACAGAGATGTTTGGGGGCAATGAATCCAATATTGATATCAAAGAATGTATCAAGAAAAGTAAAAGAAAGAATATATATAACAGTTGTCAGACCCAAGGTGACATATGGATGCGAAACGTGGAAACTGAATGCAAGCGAAAAGGAGACGTTGGAGGTGTGGGAAAGGAAAGCTTTGAGAAGAATCTACGGAGGAAGGAAAGAAGAGGGACTGTGGAGAAGAAGAACAAACTACGAATTAAAATGGCTATATACGAAACCCCTTATAAGCCAAATCATAATAAGCCAGCGATTAAGATGGTTGGGACATGAGGCAAGGATGAAGGAAGAAAGACAGGCAAAGCAAGCCCTAATAAGAGGAGTGGTTGGAAGAAGAGGCAAGGGTAGACATCGATCTACATAGATTCAGGCAGTAAAGCAAGATCCGGAGTTGATGGAAATCCCGCACTGGGAAAAGCTAACAGGAGACATAAAGAAGTGGACACAAGTATGCAACCAAGCCATGAGCCTCTAAGGCCCTTGAGCTATATAATAATATAAACATAACGAATAAGCAGTGACGATAAAGGTGTATCAAGTCCACGCGAGCAGAGCCGCGGGCACGGCTAGTATATATATATATATATATAATCAAATCAAATCAAATCAAATAAAGCTTTATTGTAAAAAAAGATTGTTCTTTTGTCTACAAAGCTATCTATATTATATGTATATACATTATTTCTAAGGTTAAAATTTATTCATGAACAGTGACATGTACAAAAGTTCACATTTGCTTAATAAATAAAAGAAAAAAAGAAAAAGACATACACCTACACGACATATACACACTTGGTAATCAAAGAGTGTCATCAAAAAACTCCTTAACTGAATAGTAGGCCCTCCCAATTAAGAGCTTCCGAACCTCCCGCCTAAATCGGTTATTATTTAAAATTTTCCTGACGTTCAGAGGCAAGTGGTTGAATATTTTCTTACTCATAAATATTATAGAGTCCCTTATTAAAGCTGAAGAGGGAATGGGTAGTGAGGCCACATAAGATGAACGCGTCGTGGACGCACAAGAAGCCCCTATCTCTTCCTCAAACTTACTATGTATAAGGCAGGCTGTTTCAATAATAAATATACAAGGCAATGTTAGAATTCTCTTAGTAATAAACACACTCCTGCAGGATTGCCGAGAACTCAATTTGAACATATAACGCAGTGCTCGCTTTTGTAGCATAAAGACCTTATTCAATAATTGGTTAGAGCAGGAACCCAGAAACATACCCCATAACGGAGGTGTGATTCAATCAGAGCAAAGTATACATTTCTCGCGATAGAAACATCTAATTCCCGAGACACTACTCTCAAGGCAAAACATCCCTTGGCAATCCTCTTACAAAGCTGCAAAGTGTGAGTAGAGAATCTCAATTTAGTGTCTATAAACAAACCCAAAAAATTTGTTACAAGTCAAGCCTTCAATAATTTGCGAATCAAGTGAGATATTGTTCAATTGACATTTAAACGAAACAATGTTAGTTTTAGAAATATTCAGGGTTAGATAATTTGAATGACACCAATCTACGATTTTCACTATATCCCCACTGATGTCGCATTCCAACTGTACCACGTCTCTATTGTGCCACATCACAGTTGTGTCATCGGCAAACATCGTAAATACCCCTTTGACATTAAGTTTTGAAAGGTCATTAATATAAAGCAGAAATAACAGAGGCCCCAAAACAGAGCCTTGTGGAACTCCACAAGTGACACTCAATTCACGCGACTCATTACCGTTAAAAAAGACAGATTGACAGCGCGATGATAAGTAAGATGCCAACCAGGCCAACGCCACACCTCTGAATCCGTAGATTTCAAGCTTACCCAGCAATATCCTATGATTCACACAATCAAAAGCTTTTGCGAGGTCACAGAACACCGCCGCAGCAACCTCTCCATCATTTAACTTGCCATATAGGTTTTCTAGAAACGAAAAAATCGCGTCATTAGTGTTTCTGCCAGCCCGAAAGCCAAACTGAGAGGTGCTCAACAAGTTATACTTAAGGACGAAATTGAGAATACGACCACTCACGAGCCTCTCGACCACCTTAGCCAACGTAGGAAGCAATGATATTGGTCTGTAGTTAGAGGGTAAGCTAGTTTCGCCCCCTTTAAAGAGTGGAATAACTCGTGCCCGCTTCAAAGATGGAGGGAAATGTCCTACAAGAAATGATTGATTGATTGCCTCAACCAGCATATGCAATGCTGCGTCAGGCAAAGCAGAAATAACCTTCATTGAAATATTATCCCAACCTGAGGCATTCCCATTTTTCACTTCAGCAAATATGCTCTTCATTTCGCAAATATCCGTAGGATAAAAAATAAAACGTGTCATCCACCCGTAGATCATCGAGATAGCGCAAAGCATCCGATTTAGGATTTAAGTCAGAGGTTAAGTCCGCCGCTATCGTGCAATAAAAAGAGTTTAAGATATCAGACGTTAAACCAGAACTATTGGACAGGGTGCTGTGCTTATTACTATTAAGTTCGTTCACAATTTTCCAACTCTCCTTCTGTCTGTTATTAGAGTCATGTAGTCGGTCATTATAGTACAGTTGCTTTGCGGATTTAATTGTCCTTCTATAAATGCCACGATATTTGTTAAAACAACGAACAAAATCAGAGTTGTCGGCAAAGTATTTTCTTAGCCAATGCATAGAACGCATGTTTCGCGAGGATATTATAATTCCTTTAGTAAGCCATGGTTTTTTCTTTTTTATTTTCAATGTTTTAACAGGAAAGGATCGGTTGAAAGTATAATATAGTAATTCGTGAAAGTATGCTAGTGGGTCATCCGAGTGCATAATTATGCCCCACTCACACTCAGCACATAATTGAGAAAACCTACTATAATTCTTCCTTGTATAAAGCCTACCTCTGCGTTTTCCGTTATTATATTTTTTCATTAACAATTTAAAATTACATAAAATTGAATCATGGTCTGAAAGACCCGCATTTATTACTGAACACTTCACAAGGTTCCCATCGCGATTTGTACAAACATAATCAATTAAGGACGAAGAATACTTCGTAACTCGCGTCGGCTCCTGAACAAGCATATTTAAATTTAAAGAGTCCAGTAAGTTAGACACCAGATGAAAGTTAACATGCGACTGGTCATTAAAATCTATGTTTAGATCTCCCGCCAAGATTATCCATGCGTGCCAAGGCAAGGCCAAAATGAGAGTTTCCAATCTAGATATAAATAAAGGAATGTCATTATTTGGTGGTCTATACAAACAGACAATAAATAAATTTAATTTAGGAACATAAACCAAAGAAAATTCAAACTCTTTTTCGACAATCATGTAGTTGTTCTTCTCAAAATCAACAAAAGTATATGTATCCAAAAAAGAATTATTCACCATTATCATAGTACCCCCGTGGATACAGGTACGCCTTGAATACTTCGACACTATAGAGTAGCCCTGCAAAGGTACCGATTCTTCATTATGCAGCCAGTGCTCTGTTAAGAGCAATATATCTGGGCAATCTACACTATTTAGAAAAAGTTGGAGCTCATCAGTTTTATGCCTTATTGATTGAATATTTAACAACAGAAGTGAGACACCGTCAGTATTGCTTACGCTAAAAAATTATCATTATTGACCACACTCTGTTCACAGTTAACCTGAGAGATACAAATACTCTTATCTACAGCCAACCCGGGCTCAGATTCACTAAAGTTTACAGTAACTCCCCCCCCCCCCCAAGTGTTGCGGCTTCCCATTCATTTTCATTAAAATAATCTGATTAGCGATAAATCCACACAGGAGTCTCTTGCCAGGATATGACGGTCGACAATGCCAAGACCTTTCCTCAAACTGCATGAAGCCATCCATAGGCACGAACATCAAATCATCAGTTCTGTTTTTATGTATAAAAGAGTGTATGCCCATGTTATTTTCATATATCAAACCATTTAATACCTTTCTTCCAGCAGCATAAGCAGCACCAACCACAATCACATTAGTTTTCATCGAAATACACAATATCTTGGTTAAGCTGTCAGGTGATATCGGTTTATCCCTGAGAGCGTTTTCGCCGCCAGCAAACACTATCACATAGTCGTTCTTTGATAGGGTACCACTAAGTTTAATGGAATTCTCAACCACCTCTTCAAACAGTAGACCACTGGCGTACTGACAGTTAATATCAAAACCTGCTTTAGTATGTTTTTTAAAGATAGCAGAACAACCAATAACATCATCCCTGTTTCCAACCAGTAATAGTTGAGGTTTTCGGTGACGAGCCGAAATTTTTTGGTCTACCTTGTTGACAAAAGGCATACTTGACTGTTTGTTTTCCAGATTAAATACTGTGTTACGAAGTTGCTTGATTTCGTGAAAGTAAGTTTCATTGTCCTTTTCTAGTGTTTCCACTGAAACCAGTAAACTTTTATTTAAATCTGTTAGTTCATTTATTTTCATCTCAAGATCGTGCTTTGTTTTAGTAAACGATTCTAACTTGGAAACAGTTTCCACCTCTTTCCTCTTTAATTCTTGAACCTCGCTAGTCAGGGACGAGTTTCGTTTATTCAATTGATCTAATTGCAATGAATATGACCCTTCTGCATCAGACACAACATCCTCAAACACCTGACTGCCTCTCTTTAATCTCTGAATGCAGTCATCTCTTTGCAAAATTTCTCTATTCAAGGTCTCAATGTTTAATTTAAGTATTTTTTCCTGATTGTCCCTGTGGTTGTAAGTGGATTGACAATCACTGGAACAAAAAATCTTATAACCGCTGATTTTAATGATCTCGGAGCAACGATCCATGCAGCTCGGATGGAATACACCGCAACACACCACACAGCAAAAATTGGAGAATTCCTTATTCTTGCAACATTTAAATGAGCGTTGCATTTTTAAATCTGGTACTGGCTCACGATTATTTTAGTCCACTCTTGCCACAAACAATAAGTTAATTTTGATTCAAATATATATTCTTGATCGTCTGGGCTATAGATAAATTCGACACACTTATCACTAATATCTTTATCCTTTTGTTGCACACTATAAAAAAGTTGTTATTATTAAAATATTTTCTATTGTCCTATGTTCAAGACCCAATATAAGACAAAGTATCGCAATTAGGATAAAAATAACAGGTAGATACAGTACTATAACACCAAATGTACAACTTGTCAAAAAATCATAATTTAACAACAACAAAAACCACTCAAAAATGACTAAAAATGAGAGCACAATACACACGAATTACACGTTCACAAACATCCAAACGAACTATATATATATATATATATATTTATATATATATATATATATATATATATATATATATATATATATATATATTTATATATATATATATATATATATATATATATATATATTTATATATATATATATATATATATATATATATATATATATATATATATATATATATATATATATATATATATATATATATATATATATATATATATATATATATATATATATTATATATATATATATATATATATATATATATATATATATATATATATATATATATATATATATATATATATATATATATATATATATATATATATATATATATATATATATATATATATATATATATATATATTATATATATATATTTATATATATATATATATATATATATATATATATATATATATATATATATATATATATATATATATATATGTTTATTATATATATTTTTATATATATATATATATATATATATATATATATATTTTCTTATTTCATATATATATATATATATATATATATATATATATATATATATATATATATATATATATATATATTATATATATATATATATATATATATATATATATATATATATATATATATATATATATATATATATATATATATATATATATATATATATATATATATATATATTATATATATATATATATATATATATATATATATATATATATATATATATATATATATATATATATATATATATATATATATATATATATATATATATATATATATATATATATATATATATATATATATATATATATATATATATATATATATATATATATATATATATATATATATATATATATATATATATATATATATATATATATATATATATATATATATATATATATATATATATATATATATATATATATATATATATATATATATATATATATATATATATATATATATATATATATATATATATATATATATATATATATATATATATATATATATATATATATATATATATATATATATATATATATATATATATATATATATATATATATATATATATATATATATATATATATATATATATATATATATATATATATATATATATATATATATATATATATATATATATATATATATTATATATATATATATATATATATATATATATATATATATATATATATATATATATATATATATATATATATATATATATATATATATATATATATATATATATATATATATATATATATATATATATATATATATATATATATATATATATATATATATATATATATATATATATATATATATATATATATATATATATATATATATATATATATATATATATATATTTATATATATATATATATATATATATATATATATATATATATATATATATATATATATATATATATATATATATATATATATATATATATATATATATATATATATATTGACTATATATATTGAAAGTTGTAGAGCTGATATTTTTTCCTATACTTACTCTTGTTCAAACATTTTTTTACTGACCGTAAGGCTTTTGGGAAAACTAGGATAAGAAAAATAATTATTAAATGATTCCGTAGTCTTACATATTACATATATACAGGGTTTCTATTTAGTGTAGAGTTTTATATCTTCGATATTTTATAGATAAGTTTGGTGCATTTTTTTAAAAAGATCTTTAGGTGTATCACAAAAACAGCATAACATTATTTTTTTTAATGGAACACATATAGATATAGTGTTGTTTACAAAAAATATCCAGAATTTTGGTTATAATTCAAAGATTTTGAGCACACGTACTTTTTTAAAGAACCCTGCACTTCACAAAATATTTTTAAATTGAATGTTCTCACGTCTTCCAATTTTTGTTAATCTGTTTAACTTCTTCTATCTGCAGGAGAAACCGAGAAAATAACCGGCCAATTGCAACGACTTGCGCAATTAGTGTTCCGTAAGTTGATTGCTTTTAGAATAAAAAGTTTTACAGAGGTATAAAATGGTCAATGATTTCACAAAACACACCCCCCAAATGAGTTTTCAACAAAGTTTGTTTTCGATTTTTGTTGGAAACTGATGACCTTGAAATTATCATTTTTTATATACCAGATAAATTATTAAAAGTACTGCACTCGTGAAAATTTTTATTCGATTTACACCCTGTGGAAAATATTCCAGAATTTTTTCTAAATTTTTTGATCAGTACTTTTCGAGATAATGAGGGGACAACGATTTTTGGCAATTTTTAAAAGGAAAGTGTGCGCAAGTAACATTATATATATTTTTGAACTCGTGTTTTCACAAGCTTCATTTGACACCCCACTCGATGACCTGGTAATTTTTTTTTTCACTTCCGATTTCCCCCAAACTAACTCTTTAAATCAAAATTTAACTTTCAAAACTACACGACTCTGATGGGGCCTTCAATTCCTATATTAGTGCCAAATTTCAACTTTCTATGTTAAATAATTTCTGAGAAAATCGGGTGCGACAGACGGACAGACACCGAACTGATCTTCCGTTCGGAACTCTTAAAAAAAAAACAAAATAACCATAACGAATATCAAATAACCTTTGGCATGTCACCTTAAATTAGATACTATTAATCACCTACACTTAAATTTTATTTGTAATACCCAAAGAATAATTCGATTATTTTAACACTACGCATGCTGCAAATAAATATAAAAATATATTCATTATTTATTATTCCTTCGCTTTAATACTGCGCTTGACACTGAGAGCGATACTACATTCCCCTAAAAAAAAGTTATCTTTATGTTCAAGATACTGGAAACTGACCTAAATCCGTTGTGTACGTTCAAGATAAACATTTATCAATTAAATAAAATTCTATATAAAGATTAATAAAACTGTTATTTGTTCGGGCGGTATTTCACCTCGCCCATCGATGATCCCTTGCCCACCAGTTACTTATTCCAACCAACAATGTGCTGTAATGATGTTCCCGTCCCTAAAAAATACCAGCCCAGAGGGGGTGATTTCCAAAAAAGGGCTCCCTCTTATTTAGAAAAAAGAACTTATACTACTACAACCCCCTTTCCCAAAGTTTTACCACCTTCTTAAAAAACCGGTCCCTCGGGTGGTCATCCCATTCCCCTCTCTTTAAGCACTGCCTGATATACCAATTTTTCTCCATCTTTCCAGACTTTAAATTTCGAAGGAGGGCTCTTTTGTGGTTTTCTGATAGGTTCAAAAAAATAATTACAAAAAATATCTTTTAGAATTTTGCTGAAGAAACTTTTAACTTTTTAAGCTATATTTTCAAAAAATTAGATGTAAATTGGGACTTGCCAAATTAAACCTGTGTAATAATTATTTTATTTGGTCTATTAATGTTAACTCCATAAAATTAAGTGGAAAAAAAACATTTTTCTAATACTAATCTCTAGTTTAAATTGAGAGTCTGTTATTCAACTCTTAAAATATACATATATGTGCTACGATAGGCGCGAGTAAAACGAAAATGAAACTTTAAAACTTTTGAGCATATAATATAAAACTTTCTCTTATTTTTGTAATTAGCTTTGGAGATGTGGGGCCAGTTGCTGTTTTAATCTGATCCGATCACCGTGTGGGAGACCGTCCTCTCGGTCTTTTGCCCTCGACATTATCTTCCACAATCAACCACTCTACTGTGTCCCTCCCTCGTGCTGTGTAACCAAAGTATCTCAGAATGTTTCTATTGACTATAGTAGTCAGTCTTGTTTGGATGTTAAGCTCATCTAGGATGAAAGCATTTGTGTGGTGCGCTGTCCAGTGTATCCGTAGCATTATTCTGTATACCCACATGTCAAATGCGGTGATTCGATTCTTGTCATTTTTCTTAATGGTCCCGATTTCGGCTGTGTATGTAGCAATTGGGAATATTAGTGTGTTGATGAGACATAATTTGGTATTCTGCATCAAATCACTGTCCCTTTATATTTTTGTTAGCTTGTACGGTCGCTGTTCTGGCCATAGCAAGACGTCTGCGTATTTCATTCTCACATCCGCCGTTGTTTGTTATTAGGTAATTGAAGGGGCTGACTGTTTCATACCCTGCAATGTTTCTAACGTGAAGCTGATTGTTTCGGACTCTGTCAATCATCATCACTTTCGTCTTGGTTTTATTCAACTGCAACCCGTATTTGTTGCTGACGATGTTAAGTCTGTCCATGATGTACTGGAGCTCTTCTTTCGAGGCCATCAAGACTATGGTGTCGTCGGCATATCGTAGATTATTTATTTTAGAACCACCTATTGTTATGCCGCTCTGCCAGTCGTCAAACATCTCTTTCATGATGTGTTCATTATATATGTTAAACAATATAAGTGATACAATGCATCCCTGACGAACGTCCGCTTCGAGTTTGAAGTCTTGCGAGAAAGTATTAGTCACCCGGATAGTGACTGTATTTTATTCGTATAGTACTTTGTATACATACCTAATATATATATTTTTTTTTCAGACAGGGAATTTAAATATGCGAACACCGAGGAAAATATTAACAACTTGCAGAATAACTCAAGTGAGGAATACTTTAATCATAATGATTGGTGAGTATTGTTTTAATAACAAAATGTAAAAGAAAAATTTTTGTTGCGGAGGTATAAAATGACCAGTGACTCCACAAAACAGACCCAAATGAGTTTTCAACAAAGTTTGTTTCCAATCTTTACTGAAAACTAATGACCTCGAAATTTTTGTTTTTTTTTTTTATATATCAGATAAATTATTAAAGGTAATGCTCGTGATAATTTTCGTTCAATCTACACCCTGTGGAGAATATTCTAGAGTTTTTTCAAAATTTTTTGATCAGTACTTTTCGAGATGAAGGTGGCAGCGGTTTTTCACGATTTTTTAAAAATAATACAATGAAAAATGTGCGCAAGTATTACATTATATATATTTTTGAACCTGTGTTTTTACAACCTTTCATCTGACACCCCACTCGATGACCCAGTTAAAAAAAATTTTCGCTTTCGATTTTACCACTGAAAACTTAACCCCTTAAGTCAAAATTTAACTTTCGAAACTACACGGCTCTGATGAGGCCATCAAATCCTATATTAGTACCAAATTTAAACTTTCTAAATCAAATAGTTTTGAAGAAAATCGGGTGTTACAGACAGACGGACGGACAGATACTGAAGTGATCTTATAACTGTTTCGTATGGAACACTAAAAAGTTAATATTCAAAGCAATGGGCTATCGTAGTAATATTTCTCTTCCTAAATTTTTTTTTCTAATTTAGTCAAATCGTTAATAATTTAATATTTTCTAGTTAACATTTCATTAGTTTTTATCAAATTAACAATTTATGCTAATTCAAATATAGCATAAAACATACTATGAATTTTAACCTACATATCTTCTTAACCTTAATAGCTAACAGTTTGAATTAAAATAACTTAAGAGTAAAACTTAAATAAGTATTAAACAGGCGATTAAAATATAACTTATAAACATCTGGGAATTTAGCAATATTGAAACTTAAAACTAAATAAAAATCAATATTAATTGACAGCTTTCAATATTAAGCTCACATCAGCAAGAGATATTCATTATTGTATCTTACTACCATATTACGATAGCTCGGCTGTAATACGACGAAATCCCCAGATGCTTCGCTAGATGGGAGATCGGTAAATAAGTGCAGAAATAATAATAAACTGTTCAATTTTAGCACTTAGTATTAATTTTTATATAAGTGGGTTGATCTACCCTCAAGATGGCGCTGCCTCGCGGTGATGGTTGGTATATCTTTCCTAATAATTCTTCTGTCAATCTGTAGTTTGAACGATCCCTAACAGAGGGCAGTATGCTTTAAATATTAGGCGCACATGAGATACTAATTGGTGTTTCTTAATATTGTAAAACATAATTTTATTACAATATTAATAGATTAAAATAAAATATAAAGAAGTATATAAATATATGTATCATCCTTATATCAATAAAATTTTGTTGGAGGGACTAAACTAACTCTCCTAAATCCGGCACTGCTCTGCACATAGGTATCCTAATTTACTTTATTAAATATTAGCTACCTTAATCCTGTATGTTTGCATTTGTATATTTACAGACATGAATGAGTGCTTACAGAACTGTTTACTCATTTAGATTAAAAAAATGTTAAATTTGCCCTGGTCGTTGTTAATATCTCACAAAAGCAACCTCAGACTGCACACTATTAGGGTCAGTGTTCAAGTGTCAAACTGATATTTTTAGGTTAAGTTAACATTGCTTTAACTTTTTTAACCTTTCTTTTATTACTTAAAACTTACTTATTCTTTATAGTAATCATGTGATGTTTTTAATAAATTGTGTGTGTTAAATTAAATAGTAAAAATAAGTTAATATTTCAGTTTTATATTGTGTATTATATATTTAGATATATTTAGAACCCTTTCAATGTCATCCACAGGTTTACTAAATAATGCGTAAGTATATAGTTAGAAAGCAAAAGTTATTTTTTTAAGTTCTTATATGCAGAGTATTAGAGCTTGTAATATTACGCAAGTTGCAGGGTAATAGTGTTTTATCTTGTAATTTTTGTTGTTTTTTTTTTTCATTTATTTTAGACAAGATAACTTTCTCGGGTGTACTTCATTATTTGAACCACAGAAAATACAGCCATCGCTATAGAAAGGCAAACACGTGGAATAAAACGACACGGCAAAACGAAGCCGGCTAGCTGCCGCCAGATCGTAAAAATGTGCCTCTTCGAGTTTCTCAGATATGCTTCGCATATTTTTCCCTATTATTGTTACGACATTTTTGAGAACCACGACGAGGCACATTTTAAGATGCCGGAAGTAGCCAGCCGGCTTCTTTTTGCGGTGACGTTTTGTTCCATCTCTTAGTGTTAGTAGCCATAGTTAAATTTTCTGTGCTTGAACGTTTTACTTTTTATTTTATTACTTTTTGTCGCCTTTTATATTTTTAATAAGATATGAAAAAAAATATGTTATTATCTTTATATAGGAAAACATCTTATTTGCTGGAAACTGAACACTTTTTACATTAATACATACACGCAAATTAGTATGGATTTAATGGTGGTAGTACTAAGAACGGTCTCCAAAAATAAGATAATATTAAAGCCGCATTAACTTTTTATATTTTCTATAATAATTTGCCGATATTTTGAAGAGAATTCTCAGAAAATAGTAATAACAATGCCAAATTTTAGTGTCTTAATTTTTTTAAATTCATATTTTAAAACTGTAAAAATTTCAAATCAGATATTTTTTGGATTAGCGAGTTTTATATACAATATGAAAAAATTCTGGACGAATAACTAGTATTAAAAAATTAACTGTTTATTAGCCTATTTTTTTTTATTGTATTAGAAGATAGAAATTTTTTTCACACTTTTCTAATTTCTGTTTGAACAAGATGATCTCTAGTAGGCCTAATATCAAGTCCGGAAAATTTGGGATGAATCTGATAGGTCAAAACTAGTGGCGTAGTGAGATTCAAGAGTGTGGTAGATGGATACAAATATAGAACACTAAAGCCAGAGCTGCTTATAGAGGATAGTGCCAATTGGCAAAAAGATCGTTTTGCACTGGATCTCTAAAAACTTAGACCGCTCTCAACATTGTAAATTAAAAATCGTTGACTGAGTTGAACTTCAAAACCTTACATCCCCTTTAAAAATCGATGGCAAAAAGAGGGACGAGATTTCCGTATTGCTTCAACTTTGAATATAATTTCCTATATTCTTCGATCGATCTGTGTATTTATTGCCTAGATAACTCCCCAAGCATAATTATTATTGTTAAAAAATATAGAGAAAATGGAGAGTGTTAGAGTGGGTAGCTTTAAATGTGTCATGTCATTTATCCTGTTCAGGATTCTAAAAATTAAGTTACTTTTCATTACCAAAAAAGGTACGCAGAAAACAGGTAAAATATTTATTTTACTTACCTATTTGGTACAATATTTCACCGTAATATAGTTTTGAGTCACTGCTACATATATTTGTGGATTATTTTATCTTGTTTTCAATATTTTTTTGGTATGTGTGACTTTGCTAGGTTCAAGGGACGATAGAGGGTATACCGGTACAAGAGGCTTTTCTTTGAGGAAAAAGAAAATGCTAAAGGCGGAGTTGTTTCTAAAGTGGGGGGAGGCATATGACAACCTAGTTGCGAAGCCCCTCGATGAAAAAATACTGTTGCAATGAAACTCTAAAAGCTGTAGATGTGGCCTCTTTTGGCCCTTCCTAGACTGCTCCACAGTATACCGTGTAGTATGAAAATAGTTTAATACATTTAGATCTGTAATTCCCGAAGTAGTTCAGGTGGACCCCCAGGGGTCCACGGGAGACTCGACGGGAGTCTACGTTGGCGTGAAAAAAAATGGGGGTTCACAAGTTGTAAGTGGGGGTCCACGAAAATTTATCTGGTTTCGATAGTAAAGAACAAAAATGTTTGCTTCGCTTTACCTATCAATGTAGGCAGATAATATACTACTCAAAAAAATTAAGGGAGCAAAAAAAAATTCCAAATTTTTCGGTGATTTTTGACAGGCTGTATTTCGGTGAAAAATGGTCGTATTGAGACTTTAAAAAAAAGCATTTTGAAGCTTTAAGATTCTAATTTTCAGATTTTTTGGCTAAAATTTTTTAGGTGCTACTGTTCTCATGCAATCCTAACAGATAGCGCGAAAAAATAATATTACAAATATTTTGCTTTTTTTTTTGGTCTACGGGCTTTAAAAAAAATTTTTCAGTTAGGCCGGCATATGGATCAGATAGCCTGTTTATTTAACATTAATTTCCTTGTTTTAAAACCTCCCTTAATTTTTTTGAGTAGTGTATTTTAAGAAGGTCAGCGACTGTTACTTGTAAAAACCTGCATATTCGATATTCAGTACAACGCGCGTCGAGACTTGCAAAGCGCCGCCCGCCCGCCCGCAAGGCAACCCGTTCAGACGTGCAAAGGGACGAAATACGACTTGTGCTGTGCTTGCAATCTTGAATGAACTTGTTTGATTCTTCACCAATATAAATACGAATGCCAAGGACAAACGTTACTCATTTGTTCCCGGAATTTTGAAAAGAAAAGTGTGAGTGAATCGATGTCAGTGTTTGCCAGTGCCGGAAAAAGTAAGTACCTGCCTATTTGTTATTCATACTTTTATTTTATATTGTAATAATATTATATTTGTTATGTTTGTAGTAGGTACTTAATAAATATTAAATACTGAACAGGGCCATTATTCGATACTTCTATAAAAGAACAGAAAGCCGAGAAAGATTGAACTTTTAGTACTTTTTATTATAAAATTATTTATTTACCCGACTGTGGTGATTCACTAAAGGAGAGATATATGATTGACCTGCATGTTTGTACATATTTCAGTGCCCTCGTAGTTGCTAATGCTAAATGACTAAAAATATTTTCATAAATTGTACGTGTCTTTATGTACCACTAGTAACGTACATCAAAGTAATAAATAAATCATTAAAATCGCGGAGTTTTGATGTCAAAATATTCTTTAAAAGTATTTTCTCTCGAATTTACAGAAATGTATCAAAATATAATTAATCAAAAAATATTTTATATTACATTAAAATAGGTTCAGCCGTTTTGTGAAAACCTCTATATGGGTCTTAGCAGTTTATTGCTTTTTAGTTTTTTCATTGCAATAATTAATTAATCCTATTTTATTCTGTTAAAATAGCCATATCCTGTTAAAGTCGCCTTATGATTACTAAAACAAACATTTTTTTTCTTTACAGGTAGGTAACTGATACGAAACATGGCTGAATCTAAGAAGAAATGTCGACAGTACAGTGTTGATTATTTGAAATTTGGTTTTCTTCCATCAAAGGCAAACAAACGATTGCCCATATGCCTTTTATGCAACAAAGTTTTGAGCAATGACTCTATGAAACCATCGAAGATCATCTAAGAAGGTGTCATCCTGATAAAATAGGTAAAGATTTAAAATATTTTCAAACATTGAAGGAAAAATATGAAAAGAGACCCACCGTGCACAGTATGTTCGCTTCAATGTCTCAAAGTAACGATGATGGCTTGCGGGCATCTTACAATATCTCATTGCTTATGGCGAAATCTGGAAAACCGCACACCATCGGAGAACAGTTAATTTTACCCGCTGTTGAAGAGGTTTTAAAAACTGTTCTGCACAAACCTCCATTTGACGTACTCAAAAGAATTCCTTTGAGTAACAACACTGTACAAAGACGCATTGATGAAATGAGCTCTGATATTGAAAGCTTCTTGTGTAATTATATGCAACAACTCATTTTTCTATTCAACTGGACGAGTTAACTTTACCTGGTAATGAAGCATTATTATTGGCATATGTTCGATTTGTTATGGACGAAGAAATCCATGAAGAGCTGCTATTCGCGAAAACTTTGGAGACGAACACTAAAGGCGAATCAATATTTAATGTCCTGAGTGATTTTTTTAAGGAAAAATCGATTCCATTTACAAACATTATTTCGGTGGCAGCAGATGGAGCTCCTGCCTCTTCGGGCGATATCGTGGGTTTATAAGCCATCTTAAAAGAATTATACCAGGAGTAACTTCAATTCACTGTGTCATCCACCGACAACACCTGGTAGCGAAAAATTTGAGTGATAGATTTCACCAATCGCTTCAATTTCTGATTAAAACAGTTAACAAAATAAGAAGCAATGCGTTGAATACCCGTTTATTTGCACAATTGTGCGACGAAAATGATGACTTCCAACGATTGCTCTTAGATACTGAAGTACGCTGGTTGTCGAAAGGTGCATGTTTAACAAGATTTTACTCACTTTTTGAATCAGTTTTAGAGTTTCTGGAAAGTAAAGATCCAGATTTAAAAGAAAACCTGATCAAATTGAAAGCAGACATCGCGTATTTGACAGATTTGTTCAAAAAATTTAATGACATTAACTTGCAGTTACAAGAGGACAGCCTAAATTTAATAAAAACAAAGGGTGTAATTTCGGCTTTTCTTGGAAAATTGAAATTTATGAAGCAAAATATTAGTCGGCGCGAATTCTCCCAGTTTCCAAACTTGTCACAGAACAGAATGTCTTGATATTCAGACATAAGCTCAACATTTAAATGCCCTGCATGATGACTTCAAAAATAGATTTTAAGATATTCTGACGATGGAAATACCACCATGGATCATAAATCCATTTGATGAAACGGAAGTGGCGAATATGGTATTACAAGAGGAGCTACTCGAGCTTAGCACCAATGAGGAGCTGAAGGTGAAATTTAAAAAAGGCTATCAAACATTTTGGCTGCAGGCAGAAATACCCGAAAAATACCCTGGGCTGTGGGAAATTGCGAGAAAACTTTTGATAGCGTTTCCCTCGTCATACCTTGTCGAAAAAAGTTTTAGTGTCGTTACAAACCTATTAACAAAAAAAAAGGAGCAGATTGAACATCACAGAACGGGGAGATTTGCGGTTATTCCTTACAAAACTGAAGCCAAATATTGATAATTTGATGTCAATCAATCAAGTACATCCCTCCCATTAAAATTATGACTATTTTTTTTTAATTGTTGATTTGTATTGTTGAAGTTACGGTACCTTATTAATGTTTAATTTTAATTCTATTAAGTCTGTAATCATATTATTTTAATAAATAGAACACAAGAAAATATATTATTTTTCTTTTAATTTTTACCACGACGCAAATTTCCATCGTTAGATCTAATCTTCACATTTTTTGACGAGTTTTGGGAATATGGTAGAAATGCAGCAGCAGGGGGGTCCACCGAAACCAGTAAAATTTTGAAAGTGGTCTACGAGAAAAAAAAGTTTTGGAACCTCTGATTTAGATTAATGAGCCCCGATATCATATGGAAACGAATTTTTTACAGAAACATCTAGGTATGTAATTTTGGCGGTTATTTCTACGCTACTCCCCTTAGCAGTGATATCTTCAACAACAAAAAAGGCTCCATACCTCAACGGCATGACATGATGTTTACGTTTATTTGAATGTGTTATTTAAATACGACTTTTATGAAAATTTAGTACAATTTGTTATATCTTACCATCTTGTTCCGTACGAACCTGAATAAGTACTAGGAAATTTTGTTCTCTTGTTTATCGATCCTAGCTCGACTGATGAGCCATGATATGGCGAAACGCGTCTCGGGATGGATCGACGAATAAAAGAACAATATGTAAACTGCCGAAATATGGGGCTTCGTCTGTTTTCATTTATTTTACATTATATGCCTGAGGGGGAACCCTGGAAATCTGCGCTGCCTGCGTTGAAGTGTTGGCTGTGTCAATTCATACCTGATGTGTCAGCCTCCGATGAAGTATTAGGTATGTGTACTTAGTACAATTCGTTGAATATTACCAGAAAGAACCCTTTCGTAAGTGGAACTCTAAAATATTAGATAGACCCAATTTACAAATCGATGACTAAGAGAAGAAGTTTTTTACAGAAAAGAACTCTTTCATGCGGCGGAACAGTAAACACATACACCAAATTTAAAACTCGATGACTAGCTGGGAAGGTTGTGAATTGTGAGTGATGACTGGAACATTAAAAACTTGCACCTAACTTAAAAATCGAACTGGTGGGGGATAGGTTTTTTATAAAAAAGAGCTCTTACATACCTTTAAAAATTTACATACAATTAAAAAAAAAAACGACCGAGTGCAAGTCGGACTTACGCAATTAGTGTTCCGTACGTTGATTGCTTTTAAAGTAAAAATGTTTGTTACGGAGGTATGATCAATGACTTTATGTTTTTAATTTTCTCCCTAGGGGAAGTTTTGTATTCGTGAAAAATCTTCCTTCCAGATTTTTAATCACAAAAAAGTTTTCGGTTTTCAATTTCCTTCGGACTCTCTTTTTACTGCTAACCAGTTGGCCAGTGTGTTGGCAAAATAACTTTCGAACAAATTGAGATATTGATTTCACATTTGGTACAATGGAGTAGGAAAGTAACAATAGTTTTTGAGCGATATCCTTTCAAGGGTGAAAGAAGAAGAATAACAATGACAGTCTTGTTAAGTTATTGAATACATTTTAAGCATAATTATTTATTAGTAAATATATAAAAGATTTAAAGGGTCTAGAAGGGGTTTGAGAGGTTGTGATATATATTTATATATATATATATATATATATATATATATATATATATATATATATATATATATATATAATCATATTACATTTAAGAATCTAGCCTGAAAATTTTTATTTTTTCATTATTTTCAGTTGTAGCATAAATAGTATTTAGAGGGAAACGTTAGTTTTCAGTTGCAAATATGCTTCCTCTGGTCAACTTTTTTCTCACTAAAAAACCGAAATGAAAGTAAAATTTTAATATTTATTTTGGAAATGCATCATAATGAAGTACTGAGTAAATCAGTTTACACATTTTTAATAAAGCAGCTTAAAGCATAATTAGGTTTTATTTCAGTTTGCCTAATTACTCAGACATAATAAAATTTATAAGGTTCTTGTGTGTTCCGCGAAAAATAGCTGAATATAAAATGAGCCATAATTTTGAATCTTTACCAGTATTGATATATAGAGTATATTTTGTATTACGGATTGTTCGATTTAGAGAATAAATATCTACGTTTTTGTCCATTTTATTGAACAGAAATACTAAAATATCAGTAACAACTAGTTGCTAGTCGGTAAACAATTTTCGAGTTCATGCCACTGGCGGTAGTTTTAGCCCGAAAGTCTGAAGTTTCTTAAAATATTGAACGGCGTTCTCTCTTTTTACATATATATATATATATATATATATATATATATATATATATATATATATATATATATATATATATGTAGTAGTGGTTTTTCGGGTATCCCGTGTTAGCTTGAAGTCCCTTGATGGACGGTTTCGCTGACGTTTCGATTCGATGGAATCTCATCCATCTTTTTCAAAGCGTTAATCACTGGTTGGTGTCTTGGCGTTGAATGTCGAGACTGGCTCCGAGTGCGCCGGTTTTATGTGCTCGGGGGTGGCTCTATTGGTCGGACGGATCTGGCCAATAGAGGCTCGGCTTTGGCTGCGCGTTGTCGGTCCTGTGGTTCTTTGTAATGGTTGTGTTGGTGAACTAACATATGATTGAATTATTGTTTCTCTTGGTTGGACTTGGTACTGGGATAGAATATGTTTCCAAGAGTTCGGTAAACGTTGGCTATCATCCCGATTTTTTAAGTTGTTGGGCCTCTTTTCTATTTCTATGGCTTCTTTGATTACCCTAGTAGATAGGTTATTACTTTTTTGTAGGGTTCTGGTTTTGTCAAAATCGATTTTTTGGCCGGTATTATGTGCATGTTGTGCTAGAGAAGAGGTGGTGGATTTTTGTTTTACGGCGTTTTTGTATTCGTCTCTTCTGGCGCTAATTTTCCTGTTTGTTTGGCCTATGTATGAAAGACCGCAGTCCTGACACGGAATTTCATATACACCTTGATCTTCTAAGGCTATAATGTCTTTTGGTGTAGGTAGAATATCTTTAATTTTTTGATTCTTTGTGTAAATGGTCTCAATTTGGTGTTTTCCTAGAAGTCTTCCTATTTTGTCTGTGATGCCTTTTATATATGGGAGAAATGCTTTTGTAGTATATATCTTTCTTTCCTGTTTGTTTATTTAGGGCCCGCTGGATCGTGTTTTGACTGTATCCATTTGAAAGTAAAACGTTTCGAAGGAGCTTGGTTTCTTGTTGCAAATGTTCCTTGTCTGTTAGGGTTTCTGATCGGTGAGCTAAGGATTTGGCAACGGAGAAGAGTTGGTCTGGGTGATGATGTGAGCTGGCATTTAAGTATCTGTTTGTATGTGCCGGTTTTCTATATACTGAGTGAGACAAAGAACCATCTAATTTCCTTTGAAGCAAGACATCTAGGAATGGTAGTTGTTCTGCTACTTCTCTTTCCATTGTAAATTTAATGTTTGGATGTATATTGTTAAGGTGTTCCAGGAACTTGTTTAAGTTGTCGTCACCGTGTTGCCATACCACAAAAGTGTCATCTACGTATTGTAGCCATGTTTTCGGTTTATGTGGAGCGGTTTCTAGAGCTAGTGTTTCGAAATGCTCCATGTATAGATTAGCTAGTGCTGGTGACAATAGAGAGCCCATCGGTGCACCTTCTATTTGTTTGTATCTTTGGCCTGAATAGACGAAGTATGTATTAGCGAGGCAGTGTTTTGATAGACTGATGACGTATTCGCGCAAGTTGTATTTTGTCTCTATGATAGACAGTGCTTCGGTAACTGGTACTTGCGTGAAAAGGAATACGACATCAAAACTGACAAGTAAATCATTTTTCTCTAGCTGCATGTTTTTTATGATTTGAATAAAATATTGTGAATTTTTCACGTAACATGCGGCTTTTTCCACATGAGGTTGCAGAGTCAAGGCTAGGTGCTTGGCTAAAGCTTATGTCGGGGAACCAAACGAGCTGACTATTGGTCTTAAGAGTGTTTGTGGACTTTCAGTAATCCATACATTTTTGGGCATCTTGATGATTTCTCTCTAGGGATAAGTTTCTTTTTTGTTTCTTCACTAAGAGAGGAGGCCTTGATTACGGATTTAGTGGTTTTCTCTAGGTATATTGTCGGATCACTTGTGATGGCTTTATACGAAGGATTATTTAAAAGGTTGAGCATCTTTTGGCGGTAATCGTTAGAGTTAAGAACCACGGTGGCATTGCCCTTGTCGGCTGGTAAGACAATAATTGATCGGTCTTTGCGCAGATCGCGCAGGGCTCGCTGTATGTATATATATATATATATATATATATATATATATATATATATATATATATATATATATATATTCAGGGGCGTGCTGGCTCACCGGGACTTACAAAGTGTATGCAAAATTTATGTTCGCAAGAACCACGAAAATTTTTCATATGTCTAGATAGTATCGAATTCAGACATTCATAATCCTGCGTAAATCTAGAATTATTCGTATATAAATATAATTTATTATATGTGAACTGACACGAGAGACTGAAAGCGGACGACGCCCTAGAAACGACGATCCTACTTTGAATAAACATCTCGAAAAGTCACCTGAAAAGTCTGCAGTTATCAAAAATAGAGCTTTCGGAAAATCTCGGGCTTCTTACGGAAGCGAAGGTTTTTTATTATTTCTAAGCAATGAAACTTTCAATAAAATCATTATGCTAATAAAACAAGAAATAATTTGTACGATAGCACGTTCGGTGAGGATGGCTGGAATGTTTTCCATAATGATGGATTCAGGCACTGATGTTTGTTCTTGGGACCAGTATGTTTTCATTGTCAGATTCATAAATGTACATAATGAAGTAGTTGAACGTCTTATCGCTGTGAAAAGAGTCATTTCTAGCAAAGGGAAAGAATTATGTTATTTATTGCAAACATCTTTAATGTGGTCTTGTTATGAAAAATTGCATGCATGGTCAATATAGTGGAGTTTCGGCACATTTGAAATATGTACACACTTGGTGTCATGCACACGTATTAAATTTAGCTATATCTGATACTGCTGAATGTATGGGCTATGCCATATCATTATTTGGAATATTACAAGAATTAACTGTTTTCTTTAAATAATCGTGTAAAAGAATGTTTGAATATGAAAAAACAAAACCTCAGGTCAAATTAAGCCTTATTGGGCAAACGAGATGGTCTTCCAAACATGATGCTTTGTCAAAAGTATTTGGACATTTTCAAACATGGAAAAACGCGGATTAATATTCTAGCATTGACATCCAATCTAAAGCTGGGGCTTTGTCCGTTTTCATTTGTTTTACTTAATTTGCCTAAAGGGGAACCCTTGAAAACCGCGCTGCCTGCGTTGAAGTGTTGGCTGTGTTAATTCCGTCGGCTTATAGTTGGTATGTCAGCCTCCAGTGGTGTATGTGATATGTATACTTAGTACAGTTCGTTTTATCTTACCAGAAAAAACTAACTACTACTAAAAATATTATACCCAATTCTAAAATCGATGTTTAAGGGAAGAGGTTTTTCACAAAAATAACTCTTTCGTACACGGAACATTAAACACTTACACCCAATTTAAAACTCGATGACTAACTGGGAAAGTTGCGAATTGTGAATGATGACTAAGAGCTAAAGTTCCTCGCAAAGAAGAACTCATGCGTACAGTGGAACATAAAAACTTACGCCTAACTTAAAAATCGCACTAGGGGGGAAAGATTTTGCATAAAAAGAACTCTTATATACATCTTTAAAAATTCCTTAACGTAAAATAGTTAAATTATGCAGATTAATACGGACATACTATGGATGTAACTCCTTTTATTCATTATGGATTGATAATCTGAAGGGCTTTTAATGTACATATTCAATAAAAAAACTTGTCTTTGCATTTTGACATATGTTATATCATTTATATGCATATTTAATAACAAGGCATTTATAAATTTATCATTTACAAATATATAACCTATGATTAATGTCTCCACTTGTTATTTATGTAGTTTAGTCAGTACGTGTGTTATGTTGTAGAGATAAGCTTAATTACAGCTTTATTGTTCTTTGGTAGGTTATAAAGTAAAGTAAGATAGATTATTTATATTTATTATTCGTATTTTTGGAAGCAAAGGTGTTTTTTTTTTCCGTTCAGCTTTCAAGGTGGATTTTCAATTAGAAACAGTTTGAGTCTTTTTGCACCAAATACGGAGCATTATGAGAACAGTTTAGTATATTAAAATTTAAATTGTAAATCCTGAATTTTAAAAGAATAAAGATAAATGTATATATATATATATATATATATATATATATATATATATATATATATATATATATATATATATATATATATATATATATATATATATATATATATATATATATATATATATATATATATATATATATATATATATATATATATACCAGGTGTACAAGTATGAAATGCGGATTTTTTTTCTAAAAAAACATGTTAAATTCGGAAGAATGATCAAAAGTGCTTTATATATTATTATTTTTATATTTATATATTATTATATGCTCCATCACTTGTTATACATTTTTCCCATCTTTCGGGCAATTTATGATTACCACGCCAGTAAAAATCTTCCCCTTTTGCTGCGAACCATTCATCGAGCCATTTTTTCATATCTTCGTACGAACCAAAGCGCTGCTCAGCAAGTGCGTGACCCATCGATCCCCACCCAAACAAGTGGTAATCGGAAGGAGCCAAGTTAGTGAGTAAGCCGCATGGGGTAGAACTTCCCAGCTGAGTGCTTCCAACGTGTCGCGAACTGGTTTTGCCGTATGTGATGGAGCATTGCCATGAAGAAAAATGACTTTGTGTTGCCTCTTTCGGTATTCTGGCCTTTTTTCAAGCAGCGAACGGTTCAAATCGGTCAATTGGTGTTGGTAACGTTTAGTATTAACCGTTTCCCCAGATTTTAACAACTCATAATAGACCACGCCGCTCTGGTCCCACCAAACATAGAGCATCGTCTTTCTGCCAAAGCAATTCGGTCTTGCGGTCGATGTCGATGGTGCGCCTGGGTCTACCCATGATTTTTTGCGCTTGGTATTCTCAAAATAAATCCACTTTTCATCCCCTGTACTATACGATGCAAAAACGACTTCCTTTTGTACCGAGCGAGCAAAATGTCACACGTGTTTTTGCGCTTTTCCATTTGCCTGTCGTTCAACTCATGTTGTACCGGCTTCTGAATCTTTCCCATCTCTCGTAGCCGATTGGAAACAGCTTGTTGACTAACGCCCAATTGCTCGGTGAGTTGTTTTTGTGTTTGCGAATCATCTTCGTTCAACAATGCTTGCAATTTCACATCTTCGTATTTTTTTGGCGGCTTTCCACTTTCCTTGTCTGCAACATCGAGGTCACCACTTTTGAAACGCCGAAACCATCGTTCACACGTATCTTGCGATGGAAACATGTTCACCATAAGCTTCTCGAAGTAATCGGCAGTTTTCTTCAAATGAAAACAAAAAATTAATGCTGTCCGCGAATGCTCTTTGTTCGGTATAAATTTCGACATGTTGAACACAACAACACAACACTAGGCACACACTTTTCCAATTTATTACTCGTGCGCGTCTGACACTTGTTAATGACATAAAAAAAAGTGTCAAATCTTTATAGCACAAACTGCATTGGTGCACCATCTGTTGTCTGAAATCCGCATTTCATACTTGTACACCTGCTATATATATATATATATATATATATATATATATATATATATATATATATATATATATATATATTAGCCCAGGGAAAAAGAAATACTATTCAGTTTGTAGAAGCTAACAAAACTCTTAAAAAGTCCATTAAAGAAGATAAAATATAACAGTTAGAAACAATGATAGAAAAAATTGTAGAACAGAATAAAAACATGAAAGCACTCCGACAAAGCCTAGGAAAACTACACAACTTAAAGGATGAAAATGGAGAAGATGTGAAAGATCTAACACACATGATTCAAACATCTTTTCAAAACTTTTATGAACAAAAAAACCTTCCATAAAATGATCTCAAAGAAGGTCGAAATAAAAAGATAATCAATCTTATATCCATTCAGCAGTAGCCTTTCCCCTTTCTAATTTGTTTTGTAGTTCAGTAATCATTGCCTGTATGTCATCAAAATTATCTGATATTAGCACTACATCATCAGCATAATGCAGGTGATTTAACTTTTGTCCATTTATATCGATCCCCTTTTTTTCCCCATTCGAGTTCCTTGAAAACTTCTTCTAATGCTGCTATAAATCGTTTTGGGGCTCATGGAATCGCCCTGTGTAACTCGTTTGGTAGGTATAGGATTTGTTTTACTATCCGTTTTTGTTATCATTTGAGCCTTGTTATAAATTGTTCTTATAAGATGAGCATACCTATAGTCTATTCTGCTGTTATACTAGTGTGATCAAAAAATAGTAAGACTTTTAAATTTAAATCGCTCGGGCATTTCCAAATCGAAATATTTTTTTTTCGTTAGGTTAGTAGGACCTTAACTGCAATCTGTGTCAAATTTTAAGGCCAGCGTCAGTAGATAATAAGATTCGCTTGCATTTGTTCAACAACAAAAGTGCGTTTTTCGATTTTTAACATGAGTGAAAAAATTCAGCAAAGATGTTGCGTTAAATTTTGTTTTAAAAATGGTTTTTCGGCTTCCCAAACGTTCGAAATTATAAAAAATTTGGGCCGATAACTTTTGGTTTTTTCATCACGATAATGCGCCTTTTCATACAGCATTTTTTCATCAAAAATTCAACTCATATCATTCCACAATCGCCCTATTCGCCTGATTTAGCTCCGTCGGACTTCCGACTATTCCCTAAACTCAAAAAACTGCTTCGACATCGTTTTGAGTCGATTGAGGAGATTAAAACCGAACCGAAGAAGGCTTTAAAGGCCATTCCAGAAATCGAATTCAACAACTGTTTCGAAGACTGGAAAAAACGTTGGTATAAATGCATTGTATCCAAGGGGGATTACTGTGAAGGGGACGAAATAAATTTGGAAAAATAAATAACCCGTTTTCGTTTTATTTCAAAAGTCTTACTATTTTTTGATCACAGTAGTACAAGGCTCTTTCGACGGCCCAGCTCTCGATACTATCAAAAGCCTTTTGATAATCTATAAATACCAGGTACAACTTTAAGTTATATTCTGTTGCTTTCTCTATTAAAGTTCTGATAGAGATGATCACAAATATTAAAACTCTTCCTGAAGCCAGCCTGTTTTACCGATTGGTTTAATTCCAGCTTGTTTTCCAATCTATTAATTATTATTTTAGTAAACAATTTGTATATTTGTGAAAGTAATGATATTGGATGGTAATTGTCTAACGTAGTCTTATCACCCTTTTTAAAAAGTAAAATTGTTGAAGCTGTGTTCCAATTTTCTGGTGTCTTCTCTTGTTCTAGGCATTTATTGAAATAGAGTCAGCACCTGTACCACCAAGGCTCCTCCTTCTCTCATTAATTCTGTTAATACTTCGTCAGGTCCTGATGTTTTATTGTTTTTCATAGTTTTTAATGTTCTTAATATTTCTTCGATTGTTAACTCTGGTATTTCTTCTGAATTAAGATTGATTGGTCTATTTCGACCTTCTTTGAGATCATTTTGTGGGCGGTTTTTTTGTTCATAAAAGTTTTGATAGTATATTTGAATCATGTATGTTATTTTTTCTAGATCTTTCACATCTTCTCCATTTTCATCCTTTAAGTTGTGTATTGTAGTTTTTCCTAGGCTTTGTCGGAGTGCTTTCGTGTTTTTATTCTGTTCTACAATTTTTTCTATCATTGTCTCTAACTGTTGTCTTTTATCTTCTTTAATGGACTTTTTGTTAGTTTCTACAAACTGAATAGTATTTCTTTTTACCTGGGCCAACATATATATATATATATATATATATATATATATATATATATATATATATATATATATATATATGTATGTATATATATTCGTATATATATATATATATATATATATATATATATATATATATATATATATATATATATGTATGTATATATATATATATATATATATATATATATATATATATATATATATATATATATATATATATATATATATATTCGTATATATATATATATATATATATATATATATATATATATATATATATCCGTATATATATATATTATATATATATATATATATATATATATATATATATATATATATATATATAGTGGCGTGCAAAAGTTTCCGGCCAGTGACATTTCGTACTCTAATTTATTAAAAAAAAAGACTAATTATTTGATGATGATGATTTTTAATCATTATGAAATGTGAGTATGAGATGTAGGAAACAAAATAATACAGTAAAAGATTATTATTTATGTTTGTGAATATATTTATTATTATTATTCTTACATTGTGCAAAAGTTTCCGGCCACTTTGTACTACGAGAAAAATTATTAGTCCATATGCTCTATAATAGACTTAAATTATATTTTTATGTTAATATTTTGTAGCCATACCCTTTGCAGCGATACCAGCCGAATAGCGATGTGGCATTGACTCAATTAATCGATTAATACAAGCAGGTGAAATTTTATCCCATTATTCCTTCAATGATTTGAATAATGCGGCTTTATTTGAATATGTATGCTTATGAACTTGACGATTTAGCGTTTCCCAGAAGTGTTCTATTGTGTTCAAGTCCGGTGATTGAGATGGCCAGCTTAAAACTCTCACATTTGAAGCCGAAAACCACTGTTTTAACAACTTGGATGTATGTTTCGGGTCATTATCCTGCTGAAATATCCAATTCTGCGGCAATGTTTCTTCAGCATATGATAACAAATTGTTTTCTAAAATGTCCTTGTAAATATCAGCGTTCATATTTCCGTTGATCTCGATCAATAGACCACTCCTTGTGCAGAGAAAATTCCCCAAACCATCACACTTCCTGCACCGTGTTTTTCAGTAGGAATTTGGTACCGAACATCATTTCTCGTACCAATAGGACGTCGTACATGTTGTCTACCATCGCTTCAAAAAAGATTAAATTTAGATTCGTCTGAGAAAGCTACTTTTTTCCAATCTTTGATTGTCCAATTTAGGTGATCTTTGGCAAATTGTAATCGAGCCTTCTTATTCTTTTTACTGATTAATGGTTTTTTAATACCTATACGGCCAAAAGTCCCACATCATGTAGTCTTCGTGTCACAGTATTACGACTAACATCAGCTAGGTTTTCATCCTTTAGCTCTCGTGCAATTTCGGCAGCAGTTTTCTTGACATCCGCAGTTGATTTGCGTTTAATGATACGATCTACTTTTTTAGACGTTTTTCTTGGTCTTCCACTACGCGGATGATCTTTTAAACCATATCCACAACGGTATTTTACAATAATATCATTCACGGTTGATTTACCTATCGATAATAATGAAGCAATCTCACGAGAAGACTTTCCTTCTTTTGAAAATTTTATTACTCTCACGAATTTGGATTTGCATATGGCGAGCCATGTTTATGCTCCCACGACCTTTTATGAATTAAATGTGAACATTCAACGCGCTATTATTCGTAAATACGTCTTTGAACGTCTTACTGCGGCAATGTATATTATGTGGCCGGAAACTTTTGCACATATGAATATAAGAATAATAATAATAAATATATTCACAAGCATATATGATATTCTTTTACTATATTATTTTGTTTCCTATATCTTATACTCACATCTCATAATGATTAAAAATCATTAGTCTTTTTTTTTAAATAAATTAGAGTACGAAATGTCACTGGCCGGAAACTTTTACACGCCACTGTATATATATATATATATACATACATTTATCTTTATTCTTTCAAAATTCAGGATTTACAATTTAAATTTTATTATACTAAACTGTTCTCATAATGCTCTGTATTTGGTGCAAAAAAGACTCAAACTGTTTTTAATTAAAAATCCACCTAGAAATCCACCTGAAAGCCTTTGCTTCCAAAACTACAAATAATAAATATAAATAATCTGTCTTACTTTACTTTATTACCTACCATAGAACAATAAAGGTTGTAATTAAGCTTATCTCTACAACATAACACTCATACTGACTAAACTACATAAATAACAAGTGGAGACATTAATCACAAGTTATATATTTGTAAATGATAAATTTATAAATACCTTGTTATTAAATATGCATATAAATGATATAATATAGTATGTCAAAATGCAAAGACAAGTTTTTTATTGAATGTGTACATTAAAAGCCCTTCAGATTATATGTCCGTATTAATCTGCATAATTTAACTATTTTTCGTTAAGGTTCCATTTTTAATGACGGAAAAATATGGAAAATCTTTCTGCTGAACATTTTCCCTTTTTTAAATTGTATGTAAATTTTTAAAGATATATGTAAAGCTCTTTTTTATGCAAAATCTTTCCCCCCAGTGCGATTTTTAAATTAGGCGTAAGTTTTTAATGTTCCTCTGTACGCATGAGTTCTTCTTTCTGAGGAACTTTAGCCCTTAGTCATCATTCACAATTCACAACCTTCCCAGCTAGTCATCGAGTTTTAAATTGGGTGTAAGTGTTTAACGTTCCGTGTATGAAAGAGTTCTTTTTTGTGAAAAACCTCTTCACTTAGACATCGATTTTAAAATTGGGTCTAATATTTTTAGTAGTAGTTAGTTCTTTCTGGTAAGATACAACGAACTGTAGTAAGTGCACATATCTAATACTCCATTGGAGGCCGACACACCAACTATAAACCGACAGAGTGGTTTACAAGGCCAACACTTCAACGCAAGCAGCGCGGTTTTCAAGGGTTCCCCCCTCAGGCAAATTAAGTAAAACAACTGAAAATGCAGCAGTCTACCCACTGTTCTCTTATTCGTCAATCAATCCCGAGACGCGTTTCGCCGTATTACGGCTCATGGGTCGGGCTAAGATCGACAAACAAGAAAACGGAATTTACTAGTACTTATCCAGGTACGTATGGAACATAATGGTAAGATATACCAAATTGTACTAAATACACTTACCTAATACTCCATCGGAAGCTGATTCAGCAGCTGCCTGTGTTGAAATGTTGGCTGTGTCAACCACTCTGTCGGTTTGTAGCTGCTGTGCCAGCCTCCGATGGAGTATTAGATATGCGTGCCTAGTGCGTTGAATCTTACCATTATGTTCCGTAAGTACCTGGATAAGTAATAGTAAATTCTGTCCTCGTGTTTGGCGATCCTAACCCGACTGATGAACCGTGATATGGCGAAACGTGTCTCGGAATGGATTGACGAATAAGAGAACAGTGGAATAGACTGCTGGAAATATGGTCCTTCGTCCGCTTTCAGTTGTTTTACGTTATATGCCTGAGAGCTCTTTCTTGTGACAAACCTCTACGACCCCTAATCATAAATTGTTACATTAAGTATAAGTTTTTAAAAGTCTGCTGTATGAAAATACGAGAATTCTTTTTTGTGAAAAATCTTCCTCCCTCTAGCCATCGATTTTTAAATTGCATGTAGATCTTTACAGTTCCAATGTGTGAAAAAAATAGTTTTTTCTTTGTTAAAACCGTCCCCCTAGATATCGATTTATAAATTGTGTGTAGGTTTTTAAAATTCCACTGTATGAAAAAGTTTTTTTTTTCTGATAAATCGGCTTCTTCTAGGTATTGATTTTCATTTTACTGTGTTAGGCTTTTAGAGCTTGAATGAAGGAACTCCGGTTGTCGATGGGCGCCTTCCCCTCTTTAAGGAATAAATTCGGTTATCAATCTTTTATAGGAAAAAAATTCCTTCAGCTTTCAGCTTCTGACTGGGAGCTCTTACTGATTCAACTAATAAACTGTTGAACATTTTATTAATCGAAAATGGACTGTTAGATTGTGACGAATGAAAGATTAGGTCAGTATTACCATAGACGAAAGAATTATTTCCGATAAGAACTTGTCTCTTAGTGTAAACTTTATACAACCAAGTAATCGATGGTAAGTGCTTCGGTGGTTGGGCATCAACAACCAAAACGACTCAGACTTATCATACTTCGTATCTCAATGGCATGCAGTGGCTTCGTGAGAAGCTGTGCTAATAACATTGTGTTTAAATGTCTTACTTTTTTTAGAGATTTTTAACTCCTTTTGAGCAAAAGTCATTTGAGTTTCATGTCTTTATATTAGTCCATTAATCTATAGTATTACACAAGATTAAAACGTGGCACCGTGCGGTCACAAACGTGCTGTTGCAGGACTCTACTTACAGTGCTTTTATAATTTTATTTTTTATGGACTTTATTACTAAATTTTGGTCATGGCAATTAAAAAAAAATATATTTAAAAAAATCCTTCAAGAAAACCGTAAAAATCATTTCATACATCATAAATGTTTTTCGCATATAAAGATACGCGGAAGAATGACCAAATATTTAAAATTAAAATATTTTTACAATATTTTAATAGAAATTTCGGCACAATTGGCAATATGATTGCACTAATATTACATCAAAGCATTAATCCTTTATATTTTATTTTGATGCTATAACTCGCGATAATAACAGAGTGTACGTACCTCCAATAGAAATCGCGGTACATGATACATCATTTTGATCGCCATAAGATTTTGTTCTTGAATTTGGAGAAGTTTTGCTGGGTTTTTATCGACACAATGCAATGAAACAAGTAAGCATATTTTACTTTTTGGGTAAAGGTTCGCAGAAAGTAATATCTATTCACAATCTTGACTTTTTATTGGCATGCAATATTTAATTACAGCAGCAATTCCACACATTAGAAGTGAAATTTTTTGCCAACTCTTCACTATATATATATATATATATATATATATATATATATATATATATATATATATATATATATATATATATATACACTCCTGGACAAAATTAACGCAACAATATATTAAATCATACAAATCTCTATAATGAATTAATTTTAATAATTTTTAATGAACATTGGTTACACTAAAAGTTAGAAAAAACTTATTCGGATACTTTAAAAGTGAATTAGCTACCAAATTTCTCTATAAGATTCGAATTAAAATTATTCTTAAGACCTAATAACAAAATCGTTGAAATTATGTAATAATGAAAAAAATAAACTGGGACACTAGTAGCAAAATTAATGGTGTAACTGGGACACTAGTAGCGTGTGTTGCCTCCTCTACTTCGGATGACAGCGTTTATGCGTCTAGGCATGCTTCTAATTAAATTTTGGATGAAATCTTGAGGAATTTGCTCCCATTCTGTGATAACTGCATTTTCAAGTTCCCTCAGGTTTCTAGGTGCAGGTATATGACGTTTCACATTTTTCTTAAGGTGATCCCATACATGTTCTATCGGATTCAGATCCGAGCTTTTTGGTGGCCATTGCATAATCGGTATATCAACTTGATTAAGATAATCGAGTACCTCCCTAGCCACGTGAGGTCGCGCATTGTCTTGCATAAACAGGAAATTGGGCCCCACAAAATGACCGAAAGGCATCACATGTTCTATTACAATATTCTCAAGATAGTAGTCAGCATTCATGGATCTCGTACGGACAGGAACTAACTCTGTGCGAGCATCAAAGCAGATGCCACCCCAGAACATAACAGAGCCACCGCCGAATGGAATCCTTGCAGAGATATTGCAAGGAGCAAACCTCTCTCCTGGTCTTCGCCATACTCGGTCACGACCATCTGGATGTTTTAGACTAACCCTAGTTTCATCTGTGAAGAAAACTTGTTTCCAATCATCCACAGACCAGTTTTCATGATTTCGAGCAAAACGTAACCTGGCAACTCTGATCTCTCTAGTAAGCAAAGGCGCAGTGGCTGGTCTCCTACTGTTTAATCCAACTTCATTTAACCGTCTTCTAACTGTTTTAGAAGAAATTGTGACATTGCGAACAGTTTCGAGTTCGTTTCTTATTATAGAATTAGTGACAGTCCTGTTTCTTAAAGCATATTGTCTTATAAAACGTTCATCTAGGTCGCTAGTGCATCGTTTTTTTCTCCCTTGCCCTAGCCTTCTAGAATAAGTTCCTACTTCATTCAAGCGTCTTACCATACGACCTATTGTGGAACGATGTTGGCCTAACAAATTAGCAACATAACTCTGACAATATCCCTCGTCCAATAAAACTGAGGCTCGCACTACCTCGTGTTCAGTTAAATTCCTTGTTCGATTCATTTTTCTAATTCTTCGGGGTCAAAAATAAAACAGTCTACCACAAAAACGAATTACTTTGAAAAAGGAAAAAATTTATAAGCTTACTTTTAAAGAAAATCTATCGCATTATTACAGAAAATTGTTTATCTTCTAAAAAATTCTTTAAAACTGTAAATCTAAACGAATTGTTTTGATTTCTGTCATGAACAACGAAACAAAATATGCATAGCCTACTATTCAAATACTCGATAAACTTTAAAACTGACATAAGAAAAAGATAAATTAATTTTCAGATTGTTGCGTTAATTTTGTCCAGGAGTTTATATATACATATATATATATATATATATATATATATATATATATATATATATATATATATATATATATATATATATATATATATATATATATATATATATATATATATATATATATACATATCTATGTATATATATATATATATATATATATATATATATATATATATATATATATATATATATATATATATATATATATATATATATATATATATATATATATATATATATATATATATATATATATATATATATATATATATATATATATATATATATATATATATATATATATATATATATATATATACATATATATATATATATATATATATATATATATATATATATATATATATATAATGCAACGTCTCTCTGTCTGTCTGTCTGTCGTCTGTCTGTCTATCTGTCTGTCTGTCTGTCTGTTAGTGCGCTTATCACTGCAGAACCACTTATCCGTTTTACGTACTTTTTTTTTCAAAACATACATATGTTCTCTGGCCAGGTTATAGGCTATATTTTTTTTACGATAGGTAGCATAAGGAATGAGCAGTGACGTAAAATAGTGAATGAAGTCAAAAAAAAGTTTGCCGCTAGCGCGTTCCCTTGCAATACACAGCCGAAATCATTAAATGTGGAACAATATTATGTAGCAGAGAATATCTATAATCTATAATGTATAATATATATAAAATGCAATGTCTCTCTGTCTGTCTGTCTGTCCATTAGCGCGTTTATCACCCTAGAACCACTTATCCGATTTACCTGTCTTTTTTTAAATTCATACATATATTCTTTGGCCAGGTTATATACGAATAATAATAATAATCTATATATATATATATATATATATATATATATATATATATATATATATATATATAAAATCCAACGTCTCTCTGTCTGTCTATCTGTCCGTTATTGCGCTTATCCGAACCACTTATCCGATTTACGTGATTTTTTAAATTCATACATATGTTCTCTGACCAGGTTATAGATATATATTTTATTACATCTGTAATATATATAAACTGCAACGTATCTCTGTCTGTCTGTCCATTAATGAGCTTATCACTGGAAAACCACTTATCTGATTTTCGTACTTTTTTTTTTAAAGCATACATATGTTCTCCGGCCAGATTATAGGCTATATTTTATTACGATAGGTAGCATAAGGAATCAGGAGTGACGATAATAGTGAATGAAGTCGGAAAAAAGTTTGCCGCTAGCACGTTCTCTTGCAATACACAGTCTAAACCATTAAATATGGAACAATATTATGTAGCAGAGAATATCTATAATCTATAATATATAAAAAATTCAATGTCTCTCTCTCTGTCTGTCTGTCTGTCCATTAGTGCGTTTATTACGCGAGAACCACTTATCTGATTTACGTGTCTTTTTTTAAATTCATACATATATTCTTTGGCCAGGTTATATAATAATAATAATATATCTATATCTACAATATATATAAAATGCAACGTCTCTCTGTCCGTCTGTCTGTCTGTCCATTAGTGCGCTTGTCACTGGAAAACCACTTATCCGATTTACGTACTTTTTTTTTTTTAACATACATATGTTCTCTGGCCAGGTTATCGACTATATTTTATTACGTTAGGTAACATGAGGAATAAGCAGTGACGATAATAGTGAATCAAATCGGAAAAAAGTTTGTCGCTAGCGCGTTTTCTTGCAATACACTGCCTAAACCACTAAATATGGAATAATATTATGTAGCAAAGGATATCTATAATATATATAAAATGCAACGTCTCTCTGTCTGTATGTCCGTTTGTGCGCTTATCACTGGAGAACCAGTTATCTGATTTACGTGCTTTTTTTTTAAACATGTTAAACCATTAAATATGGAACAGTATCAAGGAGCAAAGAATATCTATAATATATATAAAATGCAACGTCTCTCTGTCTGTCTGTTTGTCCGTTAGTGCGCTTATCACTGGAGAACCAATTATCCGATTTACGTGCTTTTTTTTTAAACACACGTATGTACTTTGGCCAGGTTATAGGATATATTTTATTATGTTAGGTGACATAAGGAATAAGCAGTGACGATAATAGTGAATCAAGTCGAAGAAAAGTCTGCCGCTAGCGCATTCTCTCTGCAATACACTGCCTAAAGCATTAAATATGGAACAATATCATGTAGCAAAAAATATAATATATATAAAAATGCAACGTCTCTCTGTCTGTCCGTTAGTGCACTTATCACTCGAGAACCACTTATCCGATTTACGTGTTTTTATAAATTTATACATATGTTCTATATAATTCGATATAAGCCTATATAATGGGAGATAAAGTGAGATAATGGAAGATAAGGAGAAATAATGAGAGATAAGTCGAGATAAGGTGAGATAATGGGAGATAAGTATAAATAATGGGAGATAAGGAGAAATAATGGGAGATAAGCAGATAAATCTAGATAATGATAGTTATGGTGAGATAATGGGAGATAAGGAGAAATAATGGGAGATAAGGAGGAATAATGCGAGATAAGTTGAGATAAGCCTAGATAATGGGACATAAGGTGAGATAATGGGAGATAAGGAGAAATAATGGGAGATGAGCAGAGAAAATATATATATATATATATATATATATATATATATATATATATATATATATATATATATATATATTATTGAGTAACATAAGGAATAAGCAGTGACGATAGTAGTGAATCAAGTCCACGCGAGCGGAGCCGCGGGCCCGGCTAGTGTATATATATATATATATATATATATATATATATATATATATATATATATATATATATATATATATATATGTATATACATATGTATATATGTATATACATATATATAGGGTATATACATATACAGTCGACTCTCTATATAGTGAAAGACCAAAATGTTGACCGAAATTTCACTATAGAAAGTTTTTCACTATATAAAGAGAAAATCCGTATATATTGCTATGTATGTAGGTCTTGAAAAAATTGCACTATAAAGAGTTTTTCACTATATAGAGTTTCACTATAAACAGTGTCGACTGTATATGTATGAATATATATATATATATATATATATATATATATATATATATATATATATATATGTATATATATGTATATATATATATATATATATATATATATATATATATATATATATATATATATATATATATATATATATATATATATATATATATATATATATATATATATATATATATATATATATATATATATATATATATATATATATATATATATATATATATATGTATATATATGCATATATATATATATATATATATATATATATATATATATATATATATATAATATATATATATATATATGTATGTATATACATGTATATACATATATATATATATATATATATATATATATATATATATATATATATATATATATCTATATATATATATATATATATATATATATATATATACGAGGTGCGATAATAAAGCAATGAGACTGATTTTTTTTTTTTTGAACGAAACGTGGCAACCCTGCATCCTTCATAGACACTCCATCTTTGACCTTGATCCTGCACATCCGTGTATCCTCTCAGTCTTGAGTAGTGGTGTAGTAAGTGAATACGTGCTTTTGTATCTCGTCACGGAAATGTAATCGCCAACAATTGCGCAACGATACGCCATTTCTTTTTGTGTTCAACTTGGTGAGAATGTGACGACAACTTACTGTAAACTTTTGGAAATGAGGTTATGTCAAATGTTTTGTGAAGGCAGAACGAATGTTGAAGACGAAGACCACAGTGGACGACTATCAACCTACGGACAGACGTCAACACGGCCAGGGTGCGTGAAATCGTACGATCCGATCGAAGATTATCTACGAAAATGATTACAGGAGAAGTGAACATAAATCGGGAAACTGTTAGCCTAATAATAACAGAAGATCTAGCCATGAGAAAGATTTGTGCGAAAATGGTCCCGAAAAATCTCACAAAACAACAGCGAGATGCCCGGAAAAATGTGGCAGCTCATCTATACAAATCAACCCAGAGTTATTGAATCGTGTTATCGCTGGTGATGAGAGTTGGTTTTCCAGTATGATCCAGAGACAAAATGCAAAAAGTTCACATTGGTGTTCGAAGGGATTAGCCAAGCCAAAAAAAGCTCGCATGTCGAAGTCAAAAGTGAAATGCCTTCTTGTGTGCTTTTTCGAGTCCAACGGCATTGTTCATAAGAAGTGGGTGCCTCCTGGACAAACAGTTAATCAATATTTCTACAAAGGAATTCTAGAAAGACTTCGAAAACGAGACCTCCGTGTCCAATCAAACATTGCTGATACGTGGATTCTTCATCACGATAATACGCCATGTCATTCTGCATTGTCTGTACAGCAAGTTTTAACCTCAAAACGCATTTCAGTACTACCACAGCCACCTTATTCACCGGATCTCGCTCCATATGACTTTTTTATTCCCAAAAGTCAAATTGGCCGTCAAGGGATACCATTTTCAAACAACAGAAGATGTCCAAAATGCTGTGACAAGAGTCTTAGACAACATTTTAGAAGAAGAGTTCCGGAAAAGTTACCAGCAGTGACAGGTACCTTGGGATAAGTGTTACAAGCAGAAGGAAACTACTTTGAAGGAGATCACACTACAGCAAATAATTTTTTTTATCACATCAGTCTCATTACTTTACTGTCACACCTCGTGTATATATATGGTATATATATATATATATATATATATATATATATATATATATATATATATATATATATATATATATATATATATATATATATATATATATATATATATATATATATATATATATATGTATATATTATATATGTATATATGTATATACAGTCGGACAAATAAAAACAAGTCAGGCATTGTTCACTAACAAATAAAAAACACTGATAATGTTTTTTAATTTCCACTATATTATTATTTTTCGTGACAATTGTCTCAGCACACGGTGCCTTCTTCGGACGAATAAGAATTTTAAACTGAATGTAGTATTGAATACATATCCTTAAATATAGTATTTTCGTTCCACCTGTTTAAAAATCCTCAGTGTACTTAGATAATTCTAACTATATAATTGGGTACAATAATATAAAACCATAAATACACAATATACTATCGGAAAAACCTTAATATTTAATCCTGCTTATTGTTCTGGATAAATCTGGTTGGGTTAATTTCTAATTTTTATAGAGTTTTAATAACGGAGAGTTGTTTGTTTCAAGTTGTTGATTCAGTAAAATGCTCCTATTCTTATATTTGTGAATCTTCATGCTTTCTAAGAAATTCAATTTTTTAGGTTTAGATTCATTATGAAGAATTTTAAAATTTTCTTCAAAATTGTGGTTTTCTAAGATTAAATGGTCGGCATAATTAGACATGTTATTTTGTTTTATATAACTTCTTTTATGTTCGTTAATTCTTTTTTGAAATGATCTACCTGTCTGACCAACGTAGAATTATAAAAAATAACAAAAATAAAAGTGTTAAAATGACAAAATCGAGAGTAAACCAAATTAATTGCGGTTCTTACTCAAAATTCTACGTTGGTCAGACAGGTGCTTGTAAACTAATCGTTAAAATGTCATGAAATTTTTACACGTATCGTTTGAAGGTTGGTACTTCCTAAATATCATATAGATTTTTTTGACAAGGGCGACATCTATGTGTCAGACCAAAAACTTTTGATCCTACGTGTTACTTAGCAGCTGCTGTTGGCGTCATTTTCGGATCTTTTGAATGATTACATAGGAACACAGCCTGAGGCGCGAAGCGTATGCATGTACTATTTAACCATAAATAAGGTTAGAAATGAATCTCTTACCACAAGGCATTATTTACAGGGGTGCCTGTAAATAATGGGGGGGTGCCCTCAACAACAAAAAAAGAATTTCTTTTACCGACTACAAGTTATATTACATTTTGATGATGGTTTTGTATATATAGGAATTTCATTAACTGTAAAGACTATTGTTTTTATTTTAGCCCGAAAAGCAACCCGATGGAAAGTCCGCCATGGCAACCCAAATTTTGGTCCAATCACAAATATTGTCCCAGTTTCCAAAAAACCGTCAGGTTTATTGCATTTGTACTTATCCTCCTAGTTACTTGGTACACATTATACATTATCGTTGGTGATACTATGCTTCCACCAAAAGGAAAACTGTTTCAAATAATTATTGCAAGCGGATCAGCCATGGTTGCAGGCTGGTTAGTTAGCCTTACTAATTTGCCTGGACTTATTGGCATGCTCTTTATTGGAGCACTTTATCAAAATTGTGGTATTATTGATCTAGATGAATCTTTTGCACAAATTAATAAGTTTTTAAGGTAAGTATGTTACATATTCCAAAATTATTTATTTAGTTTATTACAATTAGATTTACAAAATTTATTATACTTATTCAGATTTAGCTGAACCGTTATCCTGGCTATTAGGACCTTGTTTACAGCTGCCCGGAATAGTCCTGTTGTTGTTGAGAACCATGTTTGCAGGTTTTTCAACCACGAAACACGTCTCCTGTTTGATCGTCTTCTTCCGTCCACCTTGCCTTGCAGTATCACATGAAGTAGACCATATCTTTCCTCGTTTCTCATGATGTGGTCCAGATATTCGAGTTTTCTTCTCTAGATTATATTAAAAATTTCCATGTCTTTGTTCAAGAGTTCTAGCACTCTCTTGTTGGTAGTATACTCTGTCCAAGATATTCTAAGCATGCGCCTGTAGAGCCACATCTCGAATGCTTCTAACCTTTTACATGATACCGTAGTTGCAGTGCACGACTCCGCCCCATACAGAAGCACCAGAAAGACGTAGCATTTGAGAAATCTTATTTTAATTTTTAAACTGAGATCATGACTTTGGCCATTTTTATATAGGCAGCTCTCGCTTTTTCTATTCTGCATCAAATCTCCAATGAGTGATCTCATTCTTCATTCACTCTGGTACCCAAGTAGCAAAAAGTATTGACTCTATCAATATTTTGCTTGCTAATATAGACTTGTCCGTGTAGTGCAGAGTTTTTGCTTATGATCGTATGCTTTGTCTTCTTTGTATTTATATCTATTCCGTATTCTCGACTGACATGTATTACTCTGTCCATCAGCATTTGCAGGTCCTGTGAGTTGTCTTTGAATATTCTGGTGT
This sequence comes from Pachyrhynchus sulphureomaculatus, assembly GCA_019049505.1. Classification (NCBI taxonomy): domain Eukaryota; kingdom Metazoa; phylum Arthropoda; class Insecta; order Coleoptera; family Curculionidae; genus Pachyrhynchus; species Pachyrhynchus sulphureomaculatus. Next base: position 95,072,675 of record CM032447.1, read on the forward strand.
CATGAGCGAATCTAATGTTGTTAATTCTTCTTCCATTAATGGTTATTCCTGCTGAAATATCGTAGAGTGCTATACTAAATATTTTTTCTGTGTTTATATTAAATAAGAGTGTTGACAAGATACATCTTTGGCGTACACTACGTCGGATTTCTATGTTTTCTGATATTTCCCCTTTGACTCTGATATTGGCTATTTGTTCCCAGTAGAGATTCTTTATAATGCGTACATCCTTATCATCTATTCATCTACAAAAATCTACAATTTCTATTTCTTAAATTCTAAAGAAAAACGATTTACGAAATAAAAAGAGGTAATACTGTGCTGTGCCTCGGCTTTTTATTTCAGCAGATTCAGTAATAGCTAAAGGATTTAAGACAAAACACATAAATGGATTCTGGGGTAAAGATTACTGCCAACATTAACAAAATTTGGAGGCCATTGTTTCAAGTGCATGCGCTGAAATTGTACCCAAAGAATGACTACATTCTCCCGATTCAGCTATAAGTTACCACCCAAGGAAGACCCAGGAACTTTTTACATTGAGACATATCCGGTTTGTAATTCCTAAATATGGGTTGTCGAATTCTCCTGATTGTTTACCGATTGACTTTTTCGTCTGAGGTTACCTCAAATAGCGAATTAATAAGAAAACATTCACACGATGTTGTAATTTAAAAAAAGAGCCATTTGGGAATATAGTGGAGGATTTCCACCAGAGTACGATTAATAAATCTTTGAAGGCCTGGTCAAAGAAGTGCCGGAAAATATAATTTAAAAAGGGTCGCCATATCGAGACTTGTCACTAATTGCTCTAAAATATTAATAAAGTTATTTTATTTCGAACTTATTCAAGTGGATTGTTTCAATTTCTATATCTAATTTGCTGCGAGTTTATATTTAATTCAGTGAACTAGTAATGTCGAAAATTCTGTTTTTTTTTTTAGCCTGTTCCGATCTGACACAATATGTTACTTCTTCCTTTATTCAACCCATATGTTAAAATTGTGTATTAAGGTTAATCTAAACTAATAATAAAGTAAGTTAGTTTAAAACCTTAGTACTAATGATTTAATTGAAGAAAAGATGCAAAGTTTTTCACTATTATTTTATTTATTTTTTTTTAGAGGAATAGCATTAATAGTCATTTTAGTAAGAGCCGGACTAGGTTTAGATCCATCGGCATTACGTCGTTTAAAATTTGAAGTTATAAAACTCGGAATTTTACCTTGGCTGCTAGAATCGGTTGGTGTGGGAGTTTTAGCTTATTTTCTATTGGATATGCCATGGACTTACGGCCTAGCTCTTGGATTTTCCATTTCTGCAATATCGCCAGCAGTAACAGTTCCTTCTTTATTAAGGTAATACAGTTCATTAATTTTCGAAAAAATGTATGATATGTAATAGGACCAGTCCACACAGTCTACACAAAATAAAGACACCTAAAAACAAGTATAACCTGGATTTATATATCTGTCAAGACATATTTTCTCCGTATAAGAAACTCCATGTTCAAAACAGATATTACTATTTGCTATGCTAGAAGAATGTAGTTTTTAGTGTTCCGTACGTAACATTTATAAGATCACTTCGATAGCTGTCTGTCCGTTCGTCTGTCTGTCTGTCCGTCCGTCTGTCATACCCGATTTTCTCCGAAAGTTGAAATTTAGCACTAATATACGAATTGATGGCCTCATCAGAGCCGTGGGGGGGGGGGGTGAAATCAGAAGTGAAAAAAAAAATTACTAGGTCATCGAGTGGGGAGTCAAATGAAAGCTTGTGAAAACATGAGTGCAAAAATATTCTTTTCTTCGTATTATTTTACACAAATTGCCAAAAATCACTGTCTTCCCCCTTATCTCGAAAGGTACTAATCAAAAAATTTTAAAAAAATTCTGGAATAATCTCCACAAGGTGTAGATTGAACGAAAATTATCACGAATGCATTACCTTTAATAATTTATCTGGTATATATATAAAAAAAAAAATCAAGATCATCAGTTTTCAACAAACTTCGGAAACAAACTTTGTTGAAAAATCATTTGAAGTGTATTTTGTCAAGTCATTGATCATTTTATACCTCCGTAACAAAATTTTTATCTTAAAAGCAGTCAACGTACGGAACACTAATTGCGCAAGTCCGACTTGCACTCGGCCATTTTTTATTTACTTACCTTAAGAATATAGTTTCTTATATAAAATAAATAAACAAACATTTCTTAAACTGTTTCGTTTGATTCCTGTCTACAGATTATTGTTTACTTTTTGATTCATGGCCAACAAGTAGGATGTTACCTGACAGGATCAACTAAAAATAGAAAGTATGCGCAGTTTTCAGAGAAAACTGTTTCAGAAATTTTTATACATGTTGCACAAGTTATTTAGAATTTTTCATAGTTCAACTCTTTGCTACATTTAAACCGTATATGTGTGTGACATTTCATGTTACACACACTGCATTTGTTATATTCTGTTCAGAGAAGAGCTGTTCGTCTGATTGGAGACCCGGAACTGACCGGCGGCCTTGATTCCCTGGAACATCGAAGAACGGTTGACGACTTGAGTCTGTTCTACAAGTATTTTCATGGAAAGTGTTCGAAGGATATAGCCCGCTTAATTCCTCCCAGAGCGGTGCATGTTAGAAATACATATCGCGCTAATACTTCACATCCGTATGAGGTTCAGCTTGTTACTCCGCTTACAACGCTTTTCAAGCAGTCTTTTATATGGAGAACATCTTCCTTTTGGAATAATTTGCCCAGGGCTGTGTTTCCTACCGAGTACAATTTACAGCGATTCAAGAACAACGTGAATCACTTTTTTCGCACACATGTCGCTCCTGGAGCGCTTTAGGGACTTCCCTGTAGCACGTGTGCTAGACCCATAACAAAAAAATCTACCAGAAAGGTTATTTCATTAATTAGATATGAAAAATGGTAAACGAAAAACATGGCTGGGAATCAAAAAAACATGGACAAACAAATTATAGATTCTTCTGGATTTCTTCTGTTTCGATTGATAAAGTAATACTGATCTCGCCGATTATCCTACCGGCTTCTTCAGTACGAAACTCTTCGCTAGCTCTGCAACCTATGAAAGTTTCCTATTAAAATAGACAAATATACTATGAAGCTACTAAAAATAATTTATTTTAGGTACATTTAAAACGAAATAAAATATCCTCGTAATAACCTAATAGGTCTTTTAAACAATCATTTCAAACGTTTAATTTTTGAAATCACGTTAGCTTGAAAAACAATATTTTCAAATTACCTAATATCGCCGAAAAGATAAATTTCACGATAACTGAAGTCGGATTTGTCGTAGATTGTTTTTTTTTTTTAATGTTCCGTACGGAACTCTTATAAGATCACTTCGGTGTCTGTCTGTCCATCTGTCAGCCGATTTTCTCAGAAACTATTTGACATAGAAAGTTGAAATTTGGCACTAATATAGGAATTGATGGCCTCATCAGAGCCGTGTAGTTTTGAAAATTAAAATCGGAAGTATTTTTTTTTTACTAGGTCAAGTGGAGTGTTAAACTAAAGCTTGTAAAAACACGAGTTAAAAAATATATATAATGTACTACTTGCGCACACTTTTCTTTGCATTATTTTTAAAAAATTGCGAAAAATCGCTGTCTCCCTCTTATCTCGAAAAGTACTGATCAAAATATTTTGAAAAAATTCTGGAATATTCTCCAGAGGGTATAGATTGAACGAAAATTATCACAATTACACACACATCACATTACTTTTAATAATTTATCTGGTATATAAAAAAATCAAAAATTTCAAGATCATCAGTTTTCAGTAAAGACCGAAAAAATTTTTTTATTGAGAACTCATATGGAATGTGTTTTATGAAGTTATTACTCATTTTATACCTCTGTAACAAAAAATTTTATTTTAAACGCAATCAACGTACGGAACACTAATTGCGCAAGTCCGACTTGCACTTCGCCGGTTATTTTTTTATTTAATTTGTGCATTTTCTTGAACCTTACCTTAATCTCGGACAACATAAGGTTTAAAATTGATTGGAAATGAATACATTTTAAGCTTAGCTATTTGTTGTCAGACATACAAGAGCTTAAAAGGGTGGAAAAGACAGCTGGTCGCGATTTTTGAAACAAGTTTTTTTTATTATTTCCAATTTTACGACAAGTAGCAATGTTTTCAGTTGTGAACATAACTGAAATCCTTCCTCTGCATAATACTTTTCATTAAAAATATCGAATTGTAATTCATGCATTTATTTTTTAATTTAAAACTGTGTGTGAAGGAAGTACTGAATAAATCACTTTATCCCTTGTAAATTAATTTTTAATTCAATTTCTTAAACTGTCAAAGTTTGTTAATTAGTTTATTTATTTTAGATTGAAAAGTAAAGGTTACGGAGTAATCAAAGGAATACCAACCTTAGTTATGGCCATTACAACTCTGACAGATGTATTTTCGGTTGTTTGTTTTGGAATAATCCAAGGTTTTATTTTCTCAACTGGCAACTTAACTAATTTAATATTACAGTTGCCAGTTTCTGTGATTGGTGGAATTTGTTTCGGATTAATATGGGGCCTAGTTTGCAGTTATTGTCCAGATAGTAATGATTCATTTAATGTAAGTTCGACTATATTTTTAACTTTTCTAATTGAATAATACACCTATAAAGGTTTTGGCAAAGTAAACTTTGCTAACAGTAGTAGCTAGGACAGGTAAGTATTTGTATTGTAACAGTTTCATTGTTGTTTTACTATTATTTCAAAATAACTTTACTGGTAACATGTTACTACATTTAGAAATGATTTTTCTACCACAGAAGATGCTTTGAGATAACAAAAAGGTAATTCTTTACTTAAAAGTTTTTTATGGGCCTAGCACACGTGCTGCTGGGAAATCCCTAAAAGATGTGTATTTCTAGCATGCACCGCTCTGGGAGGAATTATTCGGGCTACATTTATCGAACACTTTCCATGAAAATACTTGTAGAATAGACTCAAGCCTCTAACCGTTCTTCGATGTTTCAATGAATGAAGATTGCTGGCCAGTTCTGAGTCTCCAATCAGGCGAGTAGCTCTCTTCTAAATAGAATTGAACAAATGCAGTGTATGTTTGGAAGTAGAGCCCCAAATATGGGAGCACTATTCCATCGTTGGTCGAATTTGAGCTTTGTAAGGAAATAACAGTTCTTGTGGAGTGTAAAACTTTCTAGTTCGAAATAATATTTCCAGCTTGTGAGAAGCTCTCCTTGCTATGCTTGCAACATGTTCATGCCAAGACATATTTGCTCCCAATTAACGCCCAGCAAATTGAATGACGCTGCTAGAGGAATGAAGTATTCCGACATAACTACTCTCCAAAATAGAATTTCTTCCAGATCCTTGTTAAGTTGAACGACTTCCTGCTGTCTGCGGATATTTGCATGAGTAGACAATATTCGAACGTTCAAAATGAACGAAGAAATAAACGAACTCTGAGTTGCGAAGCTGTAGATTGTATTCCTGGTGTTTTCCAGCAAATCGTAAATGTAAATGAGGTAGATAGTAGGAGACAGTATGGAGCCCTGGGACACACCGTCGTTGATAGTGAAGGTGTTAGAAAGAAATTCGCCGACTGCCACTCGTAAAGAACGCTCTTTAAAAAAGCACGAGACCTATAAACAGAACTTTTCAGACATACCAGAAAATCGTGGCTTGGCCAATAATCCATCGTGCCAAACACGGTCAAATGTCTTGGATATATCAAGAGCAACCGCTCGAGATTCTCCAAAGTGTTGAATTGCGTTGTTCCAAACATGTGTTACATAAGTTAAAAGATCTCCTGTTGATCTGAGTTTAAAAAAGCCATATTGATGGTTTTCAATATATTTTTTCAAGACATTTTAGGAAATGCTGATGGATAGCCTTTTTCCATGGCTTTCGATATTATTGAAAGCAGTGCGATTGGTTGAACTGTGGCGCATTTCCAGCAGGATGGAAATGTTCCCTTTCTGTAGGACAGAAAACTTATGTTAGTTTTCTTGCGCAGATTTTGAGTTCTATGACAGGTATTCGGTCAGCGCCAGAAGCTTTTTTTGTTGTCTAGCTTCATTAAAATAGGTTTTATGATACGCTTCTGAAGACAATATCAGGCATCCTTGACTACCCTATGGGAGTAGCTGATGGTGTTTTTTCCTTGGAAAGCCACAGTAGAGTGTGAAACAAAGAGTTTAGCCCACAAGTTCCCTTTTTCAACGGATGTTGTTGCAATAGAATTATCTGGTCGTGTGAATGGTTATTTTTCTGTACGAACAAAGATATTGCAATTTATGACGTTAAGATTTTCACGTCATTCTGCTGGTATAAAAAATTATTTTGGTGATGTAAAAATCTCCGTTCCGTCCGTTGTTACTGCAAGGGAGGTACTAAACTCCTATATATCTAAAATCACCTTGCAACACATTTGTTTTCGAGTTTTCGGGCTATTACCGTTACATTGTACTTGAAGAGTGTTTTCTAATTGATGTTTTTAAGGTAGCTTATAATCTAACTGAATTATTAGGCTGTAGTGTAGGTGATGATAGTTTTTTCCCAATTTAACTACTGTTGATGAATTAGAAACTACAAAGGTAGTCAATTTTTTTATTCCATCATAAAAAAAATTGTTTCGAACTTCACATAATACTCGTTTACAGCACAGATAATCTCTTTATTCGACGAAAATTTATTCCCTCTTAAGCTAATCCTTAAGGTTAGGAGACAAAAAAGCCACTTTAGGTCAAATCTGGGAAATACGGTGGTTGGGAAACTATTGCGAGGCTCAGCTCGTGCAGCCAATCACTGTTTTACCCTTTTCCAAGTTGTCAATCATAATGATACCTGTGAGTCCCAAAAATAGTTGCAGTCATTTTTCCCACTGATAAAATTGTTTTCGCCATTTTCCGTACACTTTTACCTTCGCCAACTAACTGTTTTGGCTGCCATTTTGTCTCCGGGGTGTAGTAGTGCATCCAAACTTCGTTTACAGTCACAAAATGAAGCCCAAAGTTACGCTGAAATGTCCTCCCTCTTGCGTTTTTGGTCTGAAATCAACAAACGCGGTACCCATCGGCACTTAGCTTTTTAATTTTCAGAACTTCATGCAGGATATTATGTACCCGTTTATATGAGGTGCCTACCATCTCAGCAATCTCACGATGCTTAATGCGCCGATCTTCCTTCACGGTATGATCAATTTTATCGACCATTTCTTTGAAACTTTGAACACGACCTGTAACGGTTCACGCTTACCAATAGTTATACGGTTTAATAAAATTTCCCGCCATTTCTTAGAAATTTGCCAGAATTATTAATGCACTTTCATACATTTTACTTTACCACCTGTTCCATAGCACCCCATAAGAACAATCAATTAAAAGGGCAAGTAGATGAAGATTTGTAACATTCAAAAAAGGGCAATTTACGTTTTATAGATATACAGTTTCAAAATTTGCATTATCAGGATAGACGTATTTTGAAGCGTAGATTAAAAAAATTAAGACAAAATTTGTCTGTCAAACTTGGTTTTTGAGATATATCTCTATCGAACCTTAGGTTACTAGTGTGTTATTCTATTTTGTGCACAGTCAAGGTCTAATTGGTCATTTTAGCACCCTTATATAAAATTTTTTTGAAGCTAACTCTTGTCCCAATAGTATATAGGTTTCTGCGAAATTATAGTTCTAAAAAAATTGAATAAAAATACCCTAAAATATTGATTTTGTCAACATGATAACCAACAATAAGGCACTAACAACAATGTGGCAATGTTGTGTGAAGCAATAATTTCAATAAAATTGACTTAATTTTTCCATAAATGTCGGTTTCTTTTATCACTTTTAATAAGAAGAAATATGTTTGAGACCGAACAACATTGTTTGGTGCACTTATTTCACTGAAGTCACGTGAATCTAATAACAAATTATTTTTATGAAATTGTGTAAAAGATCAAAGCATTATAACTAAATTAATTAAATAAAGTGAAAAAGAAGAAATAAAAAACTTAAATCTAGCACGATTAAAAAAATATAATAAAAATTTTCTTCCTTGTAGTTCCGGAAAGTGGCACAATCATCGTGTTCTGTATTGTAATTTCCTACTTATAAATTAAATGGACTGCAAAATCCTTTATTAGTAAAACTACGTACCGATATATATTTATTTTATTTGAAAACGAGCTAGTTGACGGATTTTCTTAGTATCACCTTATTTAAAATACGAGGTGCTAGTCAATACAAGATATAAACAACATTCTTCTGCACGATATCTCTTTTATAATTAAAACCCAATGCCATAGTGTAAAAGAAATTTTGGACTTCTTAATTCTTATTTGAATCTTCCGTACATATAGACCGACGAGTGAGAAGGAAAATTTTCGCGAAAATGAAAGACTGGCCTGTCGTGTCAGATTATTCAATGTAAAAGTAAATTTCTTTACTATCCTATCGTCTTTTAAGAGTTGATTTAAATGAAGTAGCTATTTACTAAGTTGTAATACAATAGAGACGACTTTAAAACACCTGGCTCAATTTTTTAGTTAACCTGTTTTCTTACGTACATTTTGGCCAACCAGTGGAGGCAAATGCCGTACAATTTTCATGAATTTTGGAAATTTTTAAGTACAGCTTGGAAATCGATGCCAACATAATAGTTTTCTCACTCTAATTTGGCCGCGAGGCCACTTTTCTTCTATTGTATTGCATTTTTTCACGTTTTAACGCTTTCGGCTCACTATTTCTTAAATATCTTAGCTTCTGTTTGTTGTTATGCGACAGAAAAAAATTCGTTTTACTCGTCACAAAATTGCCTAAAAACTGCGAAGATTGTATTAAAAAGTATTAAGTACATAACATAAAAAAAAAGTATTTACTACTGCAAATTGAAAAATGGTTTCTACGGGATGGTTTTTACGGGTAACTTCCGTTCAACTCGATATTACGACTTCAAATTATAGGAAATTAAAGCTTTAATATTAGCAAAAAAAGTGTGCCAAATTTTATTATAAAATATTAAAGATTGGTCAAAATTTGCATTTTAGTCCAAATGCTCTTCGAGATGGTTAGAAGGAAAAATAAAGCCTATATAAAAAAACTATCTTATTTCTAAATTTTTTCGTTACGAAAAATTCAATTTTTTTCGCTTTTGTTCTAGAATAGGTCTGGTTCATTCACTTTATTTCTATTCAATAATTTATCTTAAATATAACACTAGAAAGTGATTTTAAAACAAATACTGCCTATGTTACAATAAAATTATGATTTAGATAACAGAAAAAGAAAAAATAATAGTACAACGAAACAAAAATGAACTAAAATAATGCAAACAAAGAAACTGTTGAGAGTCAAAAATTTTTCATAAAGATGTGTTTTTAATTTGGTCACAAAATCACTTGGATAGTCTAATGTACCCTATATACGTTCCTTAAACATCTTAATAATAAAATCTTATTAACAGAAAATATAATTACAAATCACAAAACTGTAATATTCTGAAATGTTTAATGAGTTAAAGAATATACGCGACACATAAATAAAATAAACAGGGAGATGTTAACCTTGCAACTTATTTCGTTTTTTTAATTTTCAAATTACCTTATATTATGTTTAGGTATAAGTAGGTAATGCCTTTAAATCTAAATATTCTTTTTAGTGTTCCGTACGGAACACTTATAAGATCACTTCGGTGTCTGTCCGTCTGTCTGTCCGTCTGTCAAACCCGATTTTCTCCGAAACTATTTGTCATAGAAAGTTGAAATTTGGTAGTAATATAGGAATTGATGGCCTCATCAGAGCCATGTAGTTTTGAAAGTTAAATTTTGACTTAAGGGGTTAGTTTTGGGGGGTGAAATCGGAAGTGAAAAAAAAATTTTTTACTAGGTAGTCGAGTGTGGTGTCAAATGAAAGCTTGTGAAAACACGAGTAAAAATATATATATATATATATATAATATAATACTTGCGCGCACTTTTCTTTGTATTATTTTTGAAAAATCGCGAAAAATCGCTGTCCACCTCTCGGAAAGTACTTATCAAAAAATTTTGAAAAAATTCTGGAATATTCTCCACGGTGTGTAGATTGAATGAAAATTATCACGAGTGCATTACCTGTAATAATTTATCTGGTATATAAAAAAAAACAGAAATTTCAAGGTCATCAATTTTCAGTAAAGATTGGAAATAAACTTTGTTGAAAACTTATTTAACAAAATTTTTTTGACTTAAGAGATTTTTTGAAAACAATCAACGTACGGAAAACTAATTGTGCAAGTTTTCAACTTGCACTTGACCGGTTGATTTTTAAAACTATGACTGTTATTTCAGCATTAAAATAGTAATAATTAATACGTTTTCTTTTATCATTTGGGGTGTGTTTTGTGAAGTCATGAATTAACAAAATTTTTTATTGTAAAATAGGTATTATTTGTTTTTATTTTTAATAAATCACTTTTTCATGTTTATTTAAGATAAAATATTGAATAGAAATAAAGAGAATGAACCAGACCTTTTCTAGAGCAAAAGCGAAAAAAAATTGTATTTTTCGTAACGAAAAAATTTAGGAATAAGATAGTTTTTGTATATTCTTTATTTTTTCTTCTAACCCTCTTGAAGAGCATAAAATTTCGCATATATTTTTCTTTTTAAAAAACGTCCTACGACCTTTTGCCCACAAAAAAATCCATAATAAGATTTGGACTAAAATGCTAATTTTGACGAGTCCTCTTAATATTTGTTAATAAAATCTGGCGCACTTTTTTGTTAATATAAAAGCTGTATTTTCCTAAAACTTGAAGCCGTAGTATTGAATTTCACGGAAGTTACCCGTAAAAAAACCATTTTTCAATTTGCTGTACTAAATACTTTTTTTAGGTTATGTACTTAATATTTTTTTAATGTAATCTCCACAGTTTTTTAAGCAATTTTATGACGAGTAAAATGAATTTTTTTCTATCGCATAATAACGAACAGAAGCTGAAAATATTTATATAAATAGTGAGCCGAAAGCGTTAAAATGTGAAAAAATGCACTAAAATGGAAGAAAAATGGCCTTGCGGTCAAAATTAAACATTATGTTGGCACTGTTTCAAAGTAGTTAAGTCGATTTCCAAGCCAAAAATTTCCAAAAATATGAAAATTTTACGGCATTTACCTCCACTAAACATTTAAAATAAAAATATAAATGTTCTTTGCTAACACTGGAAAAAATTCGGTCGGACTATTAAAAAAAAATCAACTCTGCAGTTATGTATGCAAATGTTACTCCTAAACTCGATTTTAAAATTTGTAAAATATAAGGAAATTTCAATATTTTAGGCTCCTTTGAGAGTACTACTAATTCTGGCTGGAGGTATACTGTCGGTATTTGGTAGTGATGCAGTAGGCTTTGGTGGTGCTGGACCTCTTGCCTGTGTAGTAGCACCTTACGTTGCTGTACTGTCATGGACAAGACGAGGTTGGACAATGGGAGAAAATCCAGCATCGGCCAGTTTCAAGATATTCTGGATGATATTTGAACCAGTATTGTTTGCAATAACTGGTGCTCAGATTAAATTAGATAAACTTGATGGAAATGTTATGCTTATAGGTAGGAAATTTCGACTTCCTTTACTTCCTAAGTTTTTTTTGACATTTTCTAGTTTACAAATCCACCAATTTTGATACAGTCGGTCAAGTAAGAACGTGTCGCGCATTATTCATTAAAAAATATATTTCTGTTCATCCACTCTCCATCAGCGTCGATGATCGCCTAGCATCTTCGGGACATACTGTCGACAAGATTTTCCGCATATTCTTGGGGCAAAGGCTTCCAAATTGCCCGAATTTGCCGTGACAGCTGTTTCACACTTCACACCCTTTCACTACAAAGCTTCTGGTCGATGTATGCCCACCCGTTCTTGATTGAATTAGCATCGAGCGACTGGGATAGACAATCTAGTGTGATGATACCGGATCCCCCTTTCTGCTGGCTACATGTTTTACTTCGATGTTTGGGATCGCTATCCTCTGGAAGAATCCACTCTTCATTTTTGTCGACAAACCACCATTTGCCAGTCGGTACTAATGCCTGCAACATACGCCAGATAATAGAAAAAGCCAGGGAATTCCAAATAACAACCTATATATGTTTTATAGACCTGAACCTGAACAAACTCTGGTCGATTCTAATCAGCATGGGAACACCTATACATCTTGTAGACCTTATCCGATCCCTGAGTGGGAACACAAATGGCAGAATTAAACTGAATAATTCTTTTTTCGATCCCTTTAACGTAGTCACCCATATGTAGTGAACATATAATAAGGTCTGTTTTGAATGGCTGGAGTGGGGTTGTGACAATCGGTGGAAAAATGCTAAATAACCTTAGATGTACGGAAGATACTTTTATACTTGCAACTTCAATACAAGACCTAGCATTAATTATGGACTGCCTGGGAATCACTAGCAAAAACTATGGATTGACAATTAATAGAGCGAAAACCAAAGTAATGATTGTTAGTCGTGATGAAGATCTGTCACACATAAATGGAATTGCTGGTTGCACTGTTGTAGACCATTTGGGATCCCTTATAACTAACAATGGTGGCTGTGAAGCGAAAGTAAGAAGATGTTGGGTATGGCTAGACGACCATCAAATTCATTAAGATCTGGAAAGATCCAGCTGTTACAAAAAATATAAAGTTAAGATTGCTATCCAGCCTTATATTCCCATAGCAACTTACGCATCGGAAACATGGAACATTAAACAAGCAAAACAAACAAAAGACGAATCGATGCGTATAAGATGTGGGCATATCGAAGAATCCTCAAAGTATCATAAACCGAACACCGTACTAATGTATCTATTCTTGAAACGCTTACTATTAATGACCTACTTTCAAATAGAATTAATAGACTGTACCTGAAATATTTTGGTCACATTATGAGAAAAGCCATGGAAAAATTTGTAATAACGGGAAACGTAAAATGTAGAAGAACAAGGGGACGGTCTCCGACAAGATGGTCCGATCAAGTAAGATCTCTCCTTGATATGGGTACACACTAGTTAAGTCAGGTCGTCCAGGATCGAGATGCCTGGAGATTGACTATTGAGGCAGCAACTGCATATTGTCACCGATACTCCTATTTTGGTGAAAGGATTGAGAGAAAGTAATACTAATGCCTTCTTGTAAATCTAGAGCATTTTTCCAGCGTTCAAATTGGAGATAAAGATAAAGAGTCCCAAAACCTTTTTCGAAAAGACATTCCCAAACACGGATCTTCACAGGGTGTTTCACGGTGCGCTGAACCAATCGGTTAGTGGAAATTGACCAGGCTCGTGGAATGATAACATAATCCCAAAATGAAACTTTATCAGAAAAAATTACATTGCTTCAGTCTCGATCTATGTTTTCCGCAATGATTTCTTATGTACTCCGCCACTTCAAAAATCGTTAGCCCGGAGATGAGCACGACTCGTTTCATACGTTATATCCAAACCTTTCTGCTTTAATTTTTGTGGCCTGGGCACAAAGTCAGCTGAGGATTTCGGGAAAACATGTTAATAATCATTTTTTTGTCCTTGTCGGACACTTTTCCTCTTGATGCACATTCTGGTAGATCATCAACATTTTTAACTGAGAGTATCGTTTTACCCACTTGCTAACGAATGCCCTCGAATTACTCATTTTCAAACCTTTTAGCATATGCAGCACTCATGTTCGATAATCTACTATCTAACCATAAATAAGGTTAGAAGAGTTTTTTTACCGATTACAAGTTATAAGCGACAAGTTCTTACTTGAACGACCCTATATAGCAAGATTTATGACAGGGAATATTTTCTAGGTATTGGAATCTTGTTGGCGGGTATACTGATTAGAACTGTATTGACAGTAATTTTAGGAATCGGATCAGTATTTAATGTAAGGGAGAAAATATTTTGTTCTCTCGCAATGGCTACAAAAGCTACTGTTCAGGTATGTTCAGACAAACAAAAAAAGTATTTTTTTTTAATGAACAGCTTCTTACATAAAGAACCCAACCTATATAAATAAAGAAAAATTTCTATCTGCATTATGTGGTGCTTAACAAATCATTATTTTTGCGATATGAGTTTAATATTTTTGTATATAATCTGTGAATATTTGAGAAATGCTAGAAATTTTTCGTTTTATATAATTCTTATAGTTTTTCTCTTGAACGAGAAAAGTCCTACCCGCATGTTACTAGAGTAGCTTGTAATACGTGAACTACATATTACTGCTTTAAAGAAGTTCAATCATCACAAATTAAAACATGATCAAATCGTTTATATATTGGATTAGTACTCATTATTTTGAATGTTCACTGTTTGAGTTTTACACAAATAACTAATAGAAATCAGTGTTACGAAGACAACTTAAAATAAATATTAAGATTGGGCGTATTTAAATATTTATCTTTAAAATTAATATAACATACAAAGGTATTCGGGAACTCACTTATTCAAATAAATTTTATCAGATTTAACCCAGTCGTCACAGCACTTTTTAATAACTGAAGCTCATATCGTTTTTATCTATTTTCCCTCTATTCCTTTTTATTGCTTCAGTCGATTCAAAATTCCTTCCCCGACGTGTTAACTGGAGGTTGAGAAATAGAAAAAAATCACAGGGATGAAAATATGATACTTAGTTGATGGGGTTTGCTGAATTTATGGCCAAGAATTGATGTAAGCGACGCCACATTATCGCAACACAAAATCCTAGCAATCGAGACATAAAATCAAAGAATTGTTATTCCACAAATCTGCTCTTGTCCGGAAAATATTCATGCAAACATCTCATAACGTACAAAAAATATAATTTATTACCGATGTGTCTCAAAGGAATTCTAAGTGTTTAATTAAAGAAAACAGTAAACATAATTTTGATTTTTAAACAATATTTACGTTTTTATTTGGATTTTGGTTCATTTTGAAGAGATATTCCGAAATTGTTTTGATTGCATGTTATTTTCGTAAACTTATTGCCAGTTATGATGCGTTTCATAACTGGCTTTTTTTGGAAAAAAATCAGTTCTTTCTGAACAAGTAATGATACGCCCAAAACATCAGTTAGAATATTGTAAACAGATATCCGAGACATGTCCAGCTCAAGAACCTCTCTTAGATGGCCATTATCAAGCACCATTTCGTTGATTTTTTTAATGTTTCCCTCGGATATAGACGTTGATGATCGAAGAAAATCAGAAACCACTTATTAGCATTCTTACCAGTCATACCCTTGTATGTTTTCGATAGACATGACTCACTAAATATCTTTTGTAGCTTTTTCAAAGATTCAGCACAAGAGATTTCGTCGATAACACAAAATCTATGTAAACCAAATTCTTTGCTCTTTACTTTCTCAATATCGCTCTCTTTTGGCTTGCCATACAGCTAGTCGCTATTGGAGCACTTTATACTGAATTTTCATTGTATAAAAAAATATTCGGGGAGATTGGGCCGTTGCTACATATTACAAAACAATGAACTAACAGGAACATAGATATGTTTAAACTCTTCTCGTTCTGGCCCAATGGGAGCAATTTAAAATAAATAGGTAGGCTCGCAGAAATATAAATTTGAGATTACATGGAGAGTTTTTTACAAGCAACACAATAGTTATATTCAGAATTCAATTAATTTTTAGACATTTTTCAATTCGACTAACGTAAAGCGCTGTATTGGTAAAATTTCAAGTGGTAAATTCCCTTTACTTTTTTAAAAAATGTATAGGAGACAGATCTTATGTTTTAAGTATGAAACTTTCACTTAAATGTAATCGATATTACGCAATAATCGAAAATGGTAATTCAGACAATAAATCATAGTTCTAAAAATTAAGTTGTCTTAAACTATAATTACTTTTCCATCATTCATTCGCCCACTAGAGACATTTTCGGGAATCTTTACTCTTCGCGTTTAAGACACTAAATATTCCAATGCAATTGTAATCGTAATGTAATTTAGTCAGTACTATCTAACGAGATATAATTAAGTCGTATTTAAGCCATTTTATTTTCATTTCTACTAGTTAGCGGACTTGGATCGCCCTTTCACTAAAAGTGCAATAGACCCAAAACAAAAACACAACCCGAGCTGCTGTTGACCAATAACTGAACTTGTAAACGTTAATTTGCGCTCCATTTAGAGCTCGTAAGCTAGTTACAGTTGAAGATAATACTCATGGCGGTAGCCTTTTGCTTTAAGAATTTCAAAAGATATACAGATTTTAACGTCACTGGACGTAAAACAGCTAAAACTTTATTTCAAAGGCTAAAAGGAAAAGGAGAATATCGTACTATAATGGCAAGAGGAAAATAGAACATTTTGAAAATACAAAAAAAAAACATATTCAGGGGGGGAAAACGATCACCAGTGAAATCCTGAACTGATTCTTATTGAATTCACACCATCGCAAAGATGGGATGAAGTATAAAATGGGTCCCTATACTCGGGTTAGCTGTGATCCACTTGAAACTGATTTTTTTTTATTTGAAAGCTACTGCTAATCCACAAATAGCGGTAGTAGCGCCCTATTTCACACTCTAGGGCTTTGCTCTTCGATCAAATTTTCTACTGTTTCACATCCGATGGTTTTTTAAATTGTTCGTCCCTGACATGATAAGTGCCCCCTTCACCTATTACTACTAGTAGCAGTAGTAGTAAAAGTAGTAGATGAGGTTGTAGTAGTAAATATAGTTGTAATGGTAGTAATAATGGTTGGGAGGGCCTTATAGCCAAGCAAATAAACCAGATATATCCTTTATTCGAACTTCTACAGTTTAATGTTGTATTCAAATCATTTGATCGGCAAGCTGTACTCTCAACCCATTAATTTTACGCTATTATTTCATACTCCTCTCGTGCTACGAACTTCGACGATTGACAGCTTACTAGCTATGACACTGTACGTGGTATTGCAGTACCTTTTTACACATCGACTTTGAGAGTTTACTAATGTCTACTGAATTCCAACCTTAATATAGTTTAATAAGTAAATATGCTGTCCTGCCATAGATCGAACGTACGAATCTGAACACGTCAAACCGGAACTGGAACTGCAGGCACAATTACCACTCGCTGGACCTCCCAAACTTTTAATAAAAGTCCAGAACACACTATACATATATATATATATATATATATATATATATATATATATATATATATATATATATATACACATATATATATATATATATATATATATATATATATATATATATATATATATATATATACATATATATATATATATATATATATATATATTATATATATATATATATATATATATATATATATATATATATATATATATATATATATATATTATATATATATATATATATATATATATATATATATATATATATATATATATATATATATATATACAGTAATACCCCGCTTTACGCGAGGGATACGTTCCGAAAAAAATCGCGTTAACTGAAATTCGCGTATATCGAGGTTTATGATTAAACATAGTCAAAATTTAATACAAAAAAATACAAATCATTTTAATCAATCACTTTAATTCTAAGAACACTTTATGCAATACATACTCTTATTTTTTACGGAAAAATACATCTATTGTCTTTTGGGTAACGTTTTGTTTACGTTCTTGTAAAATACGTTCATAACACCCAACACTGTTTTTAATTGTTTGACACACGGTCAAGACACGGTCATCATTATTGTCTATACTCTGCAATATGTCCAAACCTGAATAAATTTTTGAAAGTGCATTTTGTATTTCCCCTGAAGATAAAACTTTCTCTTCTACTTGTTCTTCCTCATCGTAGATAGGATTATTCTGTAACTCGATCAGATCTTCATTGCTAATAGGATCGTCGTGCGTTGCTACAAGTTCTACGAGATCTTCTACCGTGACATCTTCAAGTTCAGACCCCTCAATCATTGCAGCAATGTCTTCAAGCACTTGTCTCTGCATCTGGACAATTCTTCTAGGTGCTTCCACTACATCTGGCCAAAGATTACGCCACACCCCATTCATACAACTCATTTTAACTTCCTTCCAAGCCTCTTCTATGTTGTGAATAGACTTCATAATGTTGTATGACTTCCACCACTCTCGCATAGACTGTCTTCCTTCCCCGTCAGTTTCATGAATTAGTTGGCTAAAAGTGCGGCGATGGTAATAAGCTTTGAAGTTTGCTATTGCTCCCTGGTCCATAGGTTGTAATATTGACGTAGTGTTTGGTGGAAGGAACTTTACGTACACTTTTAAGTCTCTGGGCGTATCAAGTGAGGTTGGATGTCCTGGGGCATTGTCTAAGAGTAATATAACTTTAGGTTCAAGCCCATTTCTGTCACAGTATGATTTGACTGATGGGCAAAAACTATTAGAATACCATTCTTGAAAAATTTCCCGTGTAACCCACGCCTTTCTGTTTGATCGCCACACAACTGGTAGACTTGTCTTGTCTGTGCCTCGCATTGCACGGGGGTGTTTCTGAATGGTACACTAGTAAAGGTTTCAGTTTGAAATCACCAGTGGCATTACCACCCAGCAGAAGTGTTAGTCGATCTTTCGCATCTTTGAAACCACTGGCTTGACGTTCTTCCTTAGAAATGAATGTTCGAGATGGCATTTTTTTCCAGTAAAGTGCGGTCTCATCATCAACATTGAAGATGAGACAAGCAGGAATTTTCTCTCGTCTAACGAAGTCTTGAAACTTGTCTGGAAACTCAGCTGCAGCTTGAATGTCCGCGCTGGCCGCCTCGCCTGTTATGTGGATATTGTGAAGATTAGAACGCTGCTTGAACCGATGGAACCAGCCTCTGCTGGCAGCAAAAGTCGGAGTGGCACTCCCTTCTCCTTCTTTTGTTTTCAGCATCTCATACAAAGATTTTGCTTTTGTGCATATGAGATCTTGACTTAGTGGTGTGTTCTTCTTATTCAAATCTTCGATCCAGACTGACAGTAATTTCTCCATTCTTTCTAAGATAGATGATCTCGAACGAGAAAGTTTTGTTGCACTTATAGGTGTTGAACCTTCGCTGGAGATTTTAATTTTTTCCCGATTTTTATAAATCGTTCTCACAGTCGATTCTGAGAGTCCAAAATCTCTCCCAACAATTGTTGCTTTGCCTCCATTTTCCATTCTTCTTAACACTTTCATCTTCAATTCCAAAGTGACGCTTTTACGCTATTTTTTCTTTACAGGCGGCATTTTTAACGTAGGGTTAAATTATGTATGTATGTATCTCCAATAAATATTAAAACAAAACTGCCAGCCGACCGAACTAACATTACGGAACAAATGAACACACGAAACGAACGAGGAAATCCCCATAGAACAAAGTCGAAGGACAGGGAATTCCCATTCTTCAAAGAGAATATTCAGAGAAAGCGGGGATCCCCCCGCGACCATAGAGAAGTTAATGACTACATGAGCGCGAAATTTGAAATTCGCGTTATAGTGAAACCGCGCGTAACGGGGTCGCGCTAAGCGGGGTATTACTGTATAACTGTATATATATATATATATATATATATATATATATATATATATATATATATATATATATATATATATATATAGCTAGACGCTTAACACTTAACATATCCGAAGAGCGACTCAACAAGATTTGCTGATGATTTTGCACTTTTTGTCGAAAAAACGAAATCGAATTGAAAAAAATCTTCCAAGAATTACTAACTGAAGGAAAAAAGGTCGGTTTAGAGATGAACATCATAAAAAACAAATTCATGACTAACGAACAAACAACCATTAATGATGCCCTATCTATACACCGGTAACAGGTAAAAAGTTAGATTCATATGTGTAGTTGGGACACGAAGTAACAATCGAAAAAGTGAATCAGCAACTGGAGGTTAATCGAAGTATATGCCTGGGATGGGCGGCTTACGGTGAAATGAAGCAAGTCTTTCAGTCCAAACTGCCTTTAAAACTTAAAAGTAGAGTATATAACGAATGCATTCTACCAGTAACAACATATGGGTAGCGAAACATGAGTTCTGACAAGGAAAGTTATTAGAAAATTGCAAGTTCACCAGAGAGCAATTCAAAGGAAAATCCTAGGTATATCACCTAGAGACCGCAAACCAAACGATTGGATAAGGAAAAAAACAGAGTTCCAGGATATCGACTTATCTGTAAACAGTTTATCCGTACTTACGTAATATAAAACACCACTCACTGAACTTGTGGCGTAAGTAACTATTGTTTTATATTTACATTTTTTTTTGTTTAAGGCCGCGCTGGCTCCTGTGCTAATTGGTTTAATATCAGATCAAACATCAAAAGATTACCAACATGCTGAAAGGGTCATGATGATTAATATTTTGTCCATAGTCTTGACGACTCCTCCGCTAGCCATCTTTTTGGACATTTTTGGACCAAAAATTCTGAGAAATGATTTACTTGACAGTAGGAACGATAATCATGAAACCTCATTAGAAATGCCACCTGCTGATCAAAACTCTCAACATTAGTGTAGTCGAATTAATTTGATTTTAATTAGTTAAGGCTAATAATTGTCATTATTTGGTGCCTGTATTTCTTTTCTGATGACATGGTCGGTTTTTTTTTCTGAATACTTCAAATAAGTTAGTTCGGAATCGCCTCTATAATTTTACGTTCTTTTTTTTAATAATTTTTAAGTTATTTGATAAAAACAATGTTAGTACTTATTACATTATAGTTAATGACTTTACAGTTAAACCAAAATGTTTTGTTTTGTATTTGAAATTAATTTTTTTCATTTGTCATTCATATGTGAATTATTATTATTTTAATTTTAGAAATTTGAACAAAAATGTAAAAGTACTTAATTGAATATTTTACTTTATGATTGTTGAAAATTATTATAA
>CM032447.1:95096047-95121047 GCA_019049505.1 Pachyrhynchus sulphureomaculatus
TTTATTGACTACACTTGTTAGATACAAGTAAATTGATAGTTGATAAGAAGTAATTTATTTTAAACTTCTCAAAAGTTACTTCTTACAAGTCCAAAACTCTGGGTGGATATAGTGTAAAAACATAAATCCCCACGTTTTGTCAAACCCGTTAAAAATTTCTTGTTACTTAACAACTTGTTTTTTTTTTGTAAAACAGTGGAATTTTATTTGAATCATCCAAATGTGTTTGGACTGCGGTATTCCCAGCATTGTTGTTTTTTTACTTAAAAATCCATTGTTGTAAGAATTTTTTTAAAATCATAGGTCTTGTTACTAGGATGAACATGAACAGGCCTCTCTCATGGTACATGGAATTTTGTAAAATTTTAAAACTGCCCGAATTGCAAAACACTCATAGCGAATGTTTCTTTATATGGCCGAAGAATCAGCCATTTAAATATATTTACAACATCCTGTCATTACTAATATATCTTCCATTATTATTATTGTTATTATTTTTTTACGTCAGTTAAACTATTAAGGCAATGTTTTTTCGAAATTTGTAAAAGTTGTATTTCTACACGTGCGCAGAAGTAAAATAAAACTATTGTCTAAAATTACTGATATATTTTTTTTACTCTTACTAGATGTGCTGGAGATACAGCAGACTAAACACATTTAAATGATATTGCTTTTCAGGAGGTTAAGCAGATAAAAAGAATAACGAAAATAAAATCTCATTGTAGATCAGGACCCTGTTTTACAAAACTACATCTTGTTCATTAACAAGAAATTTTTAACAGTTTGGAAAAATATAGGGTTTTTTTGTTTTCATAAACACCCACAGTTTGTTTGTGACTTGTAAGAAGTGAATTTTGACAAGCTTAACATAAATTACTTGTTATCAACTATCCGTTTTCTTGTATCTAATAAGTGTAGTCAACAAAATAATAACTGACACTAGTTCTCTGAAAATCATGTTCCACCTACCATTTAAGTTATATTTCAAGATAGTTTGACAAGTTACAGTTACTTCAAAATGTCAAAAAATGTTGAAAAAATGAAGAAATTTTTGGAAGACACCGAAAAATCTTTAAGCCCAGAGTTATTTTTTAATCTTCGACTTGCGCGAATAAATGGATATTGGACAGTTACTACTCTGCTAAGTACCCGAGCGCAATGTACAATAGGAGGTACACATAGAGTCAATAAATCAAGTTTGTGTAGAAGTATTAGAAACGTTGTGTAGACAATGAATCGAATTAAATTTGTTTTATGGCCTGAATATATTCTAAATGTTGCTGCAGGTTTTTTTTTTTTTTTGTTATGGCAGGATTTCCTGAGGTTATTATGTGTGTCGATGCGACACTATATAAATAAATAAACGTTTGATGATCATAATGAAAACCACTCCATTCATTGTACGAGTGCTCGAGGGCGCAACTTGAAAATCTGGTATGTCTATGTCAATAGGGTGATAGCATACACGATGCTCCTGTTAGGCGAAACACCAGTTCAGTTATTCTAGGTAACTCTGGCTATCCTTTATTAGAATGGCTTATGACACCAATTGAACTACTCAGTATATATCACCACTACACCAAACACTTTATTTTTGCACTCGACGCGCGTTTATCTAACCATGTTAGCTTCATCACGGGTGAAACGCGCGTCGAGTGCAAAAATAAAGTGTTTGGTGTAGTGGTGATATATACTGAGTAGTATCATTGTGCCAAAGATTCCACATTCCCAACTTACACCAATTGAAGTAAATTGATGAAGCAAGTGCTACTTGTAATAGAGCCTGTACAAAAAAAACCAATTGCTTAGTAGAAAATACTTTAGATTTTCTCTGCTTTAATTATCTTTGTGTAGCTCCTGCTTATGCAGCTAATGGATATAAATATTACACAACATTCTGCAATATTTATCTACACGGGAAATACTTGACCTTTTCGTGGATAAACAAGCTAACAAAAATCAAATCTATGAAACTACCTCAGTTGGCTCCCAAAAATTTTGCCCAAAACATATCCTCTGGTCCTCTGATAATATAATATGGATTTAATCCTAATAGAAACCTACATTTTTGTATGTACCTCCATTCTGGAGAAATTCTATGCATTGTAGGTTCATGTTTTCTAAACTATTTGTCATATCTATTAATAATTTTTCATGTTTTGTCGACTATTTTTATACTAATATCTTACTTAGAGGGTACTGTGCATAAAATGAAAAACGAAAGTTTTATTTTTAAACCTGTTTTACTTACTTCTGTGATTTTACACTCTCACTTGAGAGGTAATTTTAAGTTTCATTTCTTTTTTAATGCGTTCCAAGCAACTATTTTTTCTATCCATCCGATGATCTTAAATTTTATCAAAAATTTCTTTTTTTTATTTTCTATCCTTGTCTTTTTATAATACTCGTATTAGAATTAAATATATCTAGATTCTTCGACTTAAAAACTGTATCTCATTTTCGTATGACGCCATCTATTATGTGGAACCTGGACACTATTAAGGACCCTATTCTATAATTCTTTTATTAATAAAGATATTTAGTAGGTAATGGAAAAATTTGGTTAGAAGGCAATTTTTATTACAATATAACTTTAAAATTAATGTCACAAGCCGCGCATTATAGATCCTTGGACCTTTGATTACTTTATTTGATTTTTTCGCTTGAAGCGGGCTTAAATAGGGGTTGACACTCTTAAAACTGACCTAAATTATGCACTCAAGAAAGTTTCACCATCTATTAATATATTCCAATTGAAGTAAAAATTTTAAACCACCAATTAAATTGGCGCAATGGGAGTAACTGTAAGTGCGAGTTCTAGGTATGGATATATCTTTGATATAGTAAAAAAAAATGTGCCAGTTGGACTTACGCAATTAGTGTTCAGTACTGTGATTGCTTTTAAAATAAAATAAAATCCTTACCTAGGCCAAGTTAATTAGACCCCGACATCTTAAAATCCAATATGTATTATTGTGTTATAGCATCTTAGCTACCTAATAGCTAATAAATAAATCTAGCTCAATCTAGAATCTAGTATTAAAAGTGGAACACAAATATTTACTACCTAAATATTTAATTATAAGTAATTAAAATAAAACTATTTTGTCGACGTGCCGTAATGAAAGAAAAATAATTTACCTTCACCATTTTGTAGGGGTTTCCTTCGTTCTCGGTATTTTTTCAATATTTTTTTTTTATACCAGATAAATTATCAAACGTAATGCACTCGTGATAATTTTTGTTAAATCTCCACTTTATGAAGACTATTCCAGAATTTTTTCAAAATTTTTTGATTAGTACTTTTCGAGATAAGGTAGGCAGACAGGGGTGTTTTTTCCATTTTTTTTTTAAATAATACAAAGAAAAGTGTGCGCAAGTATTACAT
Source organism: Pachyrhynchus sulphureomaculatus (assembly GCA_019049505.1). Lineage (NCBI taxonomy): Eukaryota > Metazoa > Arthropoda > Insecta > Coleoptera > Curculionidae > Pachyrhynchus > Pachyrhynchus sulphureomaculatus. The sequence goes on from CM032447.1 coordinate 95,099,436, forward strand.
CATATATATTTTTGAATTCGTATTTTCACAAGCTTTCATTTGACACCCACACGATGACATGGTAAAAAACTTTTTTCACCGATTTCACCCCCCAAAACTACCTCTTTAAGTCCAAATTTAACTTTTTAAACTACACGGCTCTGATTAGGTCATCAATTCCTATTTTTGAGCCAAAGTTCAACTTTCTATATCAAATAGTTTCGGAGGAAACCGGGTGTGACGGACAGACGGACAGACACCGAAGTGATCCCATAAGTGTTCCTTACGAAACACTAAAAATGTGGAAGTTATGACACACTAAATTTTACAATATGGAGCGCAGAATTAAAAAAGTCATAAGCTATCTTGTTAATTTTTTGTTATCAATGACAGTGTTCATGATTTTACATCTACTAACATTGGACAGGCAACAACAAAAACAACAATAAAGTTTAATTAGGTATATTTTAATATGTTGTGTACAATTTTTATTATACAGAATAAATCAGAAATATATCCGACGTAAAGTACTTAACTTAAACAGCATAACAAATAGATTTAGGAAAAAATTGTTACTTAAATTCTGATTTATCCTGCAAGACTCAACGATACTTCAGATTCAATCTTATAACTTTCTTAGTTATCGATGAATAAAAGTTGTCTGTTTGTTATATATAAATAATTTGTACCCAATTGTTTACATACTTTTTTTAAAGTTAAAAGCTTGATTTTATTTGGTAAAAATTTCAAAATATAAACATAAATGTTATAAGAAAGAACCGTAACTGATCTTGATTTATCATGCTTATTTCAAATTATGGTGCATTTTATAACGTTGTGTGTCAAATAATTTACTATAATATATAGGAAGCGTACTTCAACAAAAAATATTTCGTGAAATCCTCAATTTCTAAAAAAAAATCTAGTCAGTCAATAGCTTCCTACATATTTAACACTAATATATTAAAGTTAATTGTATTATATATTTTATAAATATTGTAAATGTATTTACACAGAATTTTGTTATTAAAAATTCAAAAATATATATATATTTTTTTATTTTATATGGAGTATATAAGTTCATAGAATACTTTGAATATATTATCTAGAATAACATATGAGCATTTTTAGAGATATACACGGTGTTATTTAAGTATAAGTCAAAATTTCAGAACATGATTCCTTACTTAATTATTTTAAAACAAAAAGGTTTAGTCTCTAAAATACGATATTGCATTTTTTTTATGTTTTCAGCAATTTTCACATAATACATGTCACTTGATGGAAGGAAGAGGGTGCCAGGACTAAATTAAATGTCACTTTAAATCGGGTATACCCTAGGGTAGTCATCTGCTATCACTCTTATTTATCATTTATATCAATATCTTTAAGAAATGTTGGATGACTTTAAGGTCTGCAAGAAAATATCCGGTGCCAGTGACTATGATGATCTGCTATCCTATGTTTATTGATTTCATAACTATTAACAAGAAATAGTTTACTTATTAATCTAAATAAGTGTTTCTAATTTCCATTCACACGTAATCACTATAAAATAATAAATAATTGTAATAATGGTGGATGACAGTCAGGCGAAGACCTTGAAATACTGCGACACATTGTTCGATGTCTCCATAGATAACTTTAACAATAGTACTTAAACAGTGTTTGAATTTGTTATTCGACAATGTAAAAACTTTCACAATTTAACTACTAAGGACTTGCTTGCTTTTTTAATAATGATTCGGAATCCTTTGTACAATATGAACATATATCCCCTAAAATCTGCTCAAAGTAGATTCTTGAAATATTTAACGTTACATTACAGCGACTGAAGAACAACGTGAATCACTTTTTCCGCACAGGTGCCGCTGCTGGAGCGCTTTAGGGACATCCTTGTAGCACGTGTGCTAGACCCATAAAAAAAAACGTTTAGAGGGAATGTTCGATATTATGACTACTCTACGATGAGGTCTTATAAGATTATATCTCTGGAACATCAAAAGTCACCTGCTAACGTGCATACAAATTAATCTTTCGGCCTGGTAACAGTCAATCTTTCTCGATGGAGCTTTTGGCATAAAAATTTATTTATGTTACCGTTTTATCGAACGAATAGATCGTTAAGTTCTCCATTTTCTAGAATGTTTAAGTGCTCGCATTGTGTGATGGAAATTGATATTTTTTCTCTCTTTCTCAAGGTTTTTCAATGCAGATTAAAGGGATTATTTTCTTGTATGTATTCTTGGATTGCTATTACTTGTTAGTTTATATTTCGCACTTAATAAGCATTTGTATGAGACTGAATTACTAACGAATCTCGTAAAATGTTTTATGGAATTTATATTGAATGTATCCTAAAGAGCAGTAAGTAAAAAAGAATTTTGTAAATTTTATTTTGCTTTTTTCTACTACGTTATTGGCTATTTATGATATTTCGAGCAATTTTTACCTAAAAATCTTATGCTATTCATTCAATACGTCGAGTTCACTAAGAATTTAACATATTTGTACGTCATACGATGAATCTGGTACATACTTTAAAGTATGTAACAAAATTTTATTGAATTATTTTTGAAAATGTCTAAATCAGGTAAACAATACCAAAAAAATAATAATAATCAAAATTTCGCACCCGATATTTTAAGAAATAAAACAATTCAGACGTATGTTTTTATAAACCTTTTGTATTAAAATTGAGTACAGACACACATCTTGAAATTTGATTAGACACCTAATTAACACCTGTAATAGATATTGAGAACAGGAAGATTATAGAAGATAAATGTTGCGTGTCTAAAGTATTTTTTGTTTGATTTCTTAGATTCATTATTTAATGATAAAACACATTTTATATCGTATGCCAAAATTCTTAAGCCCTGGCCACATGATAAGATTTTGTCTTGATGATAACATATAACCCTTATTCCACGAGAAAAAAAACACTTGGTCGTCAAGATTAAAACTCGGGACATAAGCCGTCCGTAGGATCTCCTACAGCTCCTAGAGGGATAACGTATGGATGGCCTATAGATATCGAGCACTATTCATGTAGAAAATATTTATAACCAGAAAATTACGTCCCAACCAAAAAATAAGACCTTAGACACGAATAAAATACTTATATTTGTAAATTGTTTATACTATATAATAATATGCTAGTGTTGTGTTTTTATGACTATTGAATTGACAAAAAAAATGAACCTTTAAAATTAAAGCTATTTAAAAAATTGTGTTCTGTCTCTGAAATAACCAGCGTAAAGTGCAATGGTATTCCTGACTGTTTAAATACTGAATAAATCGTAAATATAGTAGTAATTGCCTTTTGTTATTTCACTACTGAAATACTATCAATATATATTAAATTGGTTGAATAAGATACGTAATTAGATATATGTACGTAGTTTTTTTCGTTGATAAGTGTGTAAAATAGGGTAAACAATACTAGATAAAAATATTGAAGAGAGAAACATGCTCCTATGAGGCAGACTCATTTTATGCCATTTGTTCATATTTCGTTTTGTTTATGACACTGGCGAGACAGCAGGACAAAATTACTCCCACTAGTGGAAAGAAAGCTATTCCGATTGCTGCTCCTGCTACAATGCCAATATTTGCATCCAGAAAATCAATTACTTTTGAATAACATCCCTAAAAGAAAAAAAAGCCTTTTAAAGTCAAAATTGAGACAATTGTTTTTTATATTTTGAAAAAAGTTTCTTAAACCAAGTATGTACCACTTTGTTCGGTGACCTTCTGCCATTTTTCTGACACCATTCAGGGAATTCTGCAGATGTCAAAACAAATGGTAATCTGACGATGCAAAGTTCAGTCTATACGGTCGATGCATTAAAACTCGCCGGCCAAGCTCTCTTAATCTTGCCTAGTCGAGACGTGTGTGATCTGGCTTCGTCATGATGGAAGACGACATTCTTTTTGTTGACTAGTTCCGACCGATTTTTTTCAATCGTGATCTATATATATATATATATATATATATATATATATATATATATATATATATATATATATATATATATATATATATATATATATATATATGTGTATATTACATTAAAATTCCGGGTTTCAATCCGTTCGTCTAACAATGAATTTGCACAACGTTTCGCCAAAATCTCATTTGGCATTTTCAAGTGCTCCTGCTGCTGCTGCTACTCGATACTGTGATCTTGCTACTGCTGCCGCTCGAAGCTAACTCTTAGTTTAGTTCTAGTCTTATACGAGTGTATATATATATATATATATATATATATATATATATATATATATATATATATATATATATATATATATATATATATTATATATATATATATATATATATATATATATATATATATATATATATATATATACATATATATGTATATATATACAGGGTTACAGGGAAAGTCGTCCTAGATAATTAAGGGCGTTATAGTTTAGGTCGTTTCTGACCGATTTGACTCTATGACATGATGTCCTAAACTTAACCGTTTTCAAGATATTGAAGTTTAAAAATTTTCTAAAAAAAAACATGTTTTTTTGCTTTTATATCGATTTTTTTTTTTTATTAGAGGTTCTCGAGTGCGATTTTTTTGGTTATTTTTAGTTAGTCTGTATGTCAAGTATCAAAAATCATCAAAAAAATTTGAACTAGTTAGTAACAGTTTCAAATGGCGGCTTGTTAATGTTTCTAAATTACGAATTTTTACCAAGTGTTTCCTACTTTAAATCAATAAAGAGAAAAAAAAATGTATGGAAGTTATTCTGCAAATTATTTTAAAAACTTTTACATCTTTTTAGCTATCTAAAACGGTATAATATCTACTGGATTTATTGAAAATTCTAAGAAAATGAGATTTCAATAGGCCCAAATGTAGAGTAACATAATAATAGAATTTAGATACTACCAATTACCGGTTTACTACCTGCACCTTCAAACAATAAAAAGGGTTGGGTAAGCATTTTTTTCCGGTCGGGGTACTCTCTGTGCGAGTGACATTTTCTGTTCACTAAACATCATTGAATGATTTTTAGTCTGCTCATGCGATTCGTCCGTAGTAGATGTGCTATACCGTGCTTATATATATATATATATATATATATATATATATATATATATATATATATATATATATATATATATATATAAAATGTATTTTTTACTTTCTTGAGCATGAATGTCAGTATGCAAAGTAACACTGTTTTTCATTATCCATATTTTTCTAACTTCATCATTAAGGTGTGCGCGGAATATTATGTGCCGCAAAATAATTTGTTCATTATTTTGCGCACGTTGCAATTCTTATTTTTAAAGATAGAAATTTATCACAAAATACAGATATACAGGAAAGAAGCACATTTTTCTAGTTATTAGGTACATTAATATTTTCAATAAAACCACTGCATGAACCAATATTTATTCACAATCTTGGTACTTAATTTTTGAAGTCGATGGAGCAACATCTGAAATTGGATTAATTCTGTCTTATAATACACTGGTGAGCAAAAAAAATCGACTCAAACGATTTTGCTTCATTTGACAAAAATCCTTGAATTTAATTTTAAAACAATGGTATTATTTTTGATATCATTAGAATCCTGATTTTCTACTCTTTCCAATAATAGCAAAAACATTTGGATTTCCAAAATATTTTACTGATTAAAACGGTTTTACTCAATAGAACCGTTTTTGCTCGCTCAGCAACGTGTCCGTTGCGCGCTATTTATCCCTATAAAAACACAGACAACTGCATTTTCCTATCATTCCTTTATCGGAACTTGAACCGTCAACATCTCTGCTACGTCATCGGAAATGGATACCATCCCGGAAGAAATGGCACAAGTAATTGTCCTATTGCAAAAAGGGCTTAGCCAAGGCCAACGTGTAGTCGTTGCACAACTGCACCTGAGCGAGTCAGCTATCTCCAGAGTCTACAGACGTTACCAAGAGACTGGCGCCTTTACATGGAGACCAGAATCAGGAAGAAGAATGTGTACCTCGGAGCAAGACGACCCCTTCATTGTCTTCTCCAGCGAGTCCCAAATGTGCTTACATGGCAATGCTGGAAGAAATGAGTCTATAGGAGACCTGAGGAGCGTTATACGTAGTGCTGTATTACTGAAACAGTCGCGTACGGAGGAGGTTCTGTCATAGTGTAGGGAGGCATCTCACCAGGTGCGTAAACCGACTTGGTTTTCGTGACTGATGAGACTCGTAGTGGTGGATTAACTGCTTACCGGTACATGAAGGAATACGTCGTTCTTACGCTAGGTCTGTTGGCGATAGTTTCGTGCTAATGCAAGCCATTTGAGGCCACATGTTGCTGAACCGGTCCGGCAATACCTGACGGAGTTCTGGCCTCAATCCAATCGAGCACATGTGGGATGAGCTCGAGCCAGAAATCCAGCCTCTGCATCGCCGAGGGACTTAAAGGTTGCGATGGTGGAAGAGTGGGGAAGAATTCCACAGATAGTGGTGAAAAAGTTCACCCACTCCATGAAAAACCAGCTGGAAGCAGTAATAAGAGCTGGGGGGGGGGGGTAATACAAAATATTGATTTTGGTTTTTATTAACAAATTTAATTGTTAAACTTAAAATTTGTTTAATTTTTCCTTTCTCTTACCCCTATTTTCAATCCTTATTCTCCTTGTTTCCCCTTTCAATAATTTTAATCAGTAAAAAGTAGCATGAGGTATGCTAAGGAATTTGGTATCATTAGAAAGAGAAGGGAGAACGTGTTAAATGAAGCCAAATAGTTTGAGTCGATTTTTCTGCTCACCGGTGTATTTATATTAAGACACAATGGCTGTAAAAAAAAATTGTTTTCGATTCATTCCTGAAATCTGTTTGGTCTTCTCAAATGATTTGTTCTCGGCAACCAAAATAGTATTTGCCATTTACCGCACTGGATAGAAAAATAACTATAATATCTTAAATTATTATTTGTTCCTCATAATAAGATTGGTGGGATAAATAAAGAAAAAAGTAATTGGTGGTTAGTAGTTAGATCGCTAGAAAAGTCATAGTAGATTACTCAATTTTTTATGTTTTCTTGTGGACTTCGATTAGACGATTAGAATCCGTTGGCGATTCCGTGGCGTACTGACCACCAAGTTAAAATATGAATACATCTAGCTCAAGAACGCACTACTGGAAGCTGCTCACAAAAAATTTGGTCACCGACATCAGTTTGTTCTCATTTGATTTTTGTCACAACGTATTAATAATTACCTGTCTCCTAGTTTTCACATGAATACTAAAGTTAACAATATGCTATGCTACGGTGCAATTGTTCAATGCATGCATTATGTTACCACCTAGTACCAATTTACCCGATCCTAGCAAGTTCTCAGTTTTTATTTTTTTTTTAATTGGTTCGAGCACACGTACTGCAGGGAAGTCCCTAAAACGCTACAGGAGCGACACATGTACGGAAAAAGCGGTTCACGGTGTTCTTGAATCGCTGTAAATTGTACTCGTTGGGAAACACAGTCCTGGGCAAATTATTCCAAAGGGATGATGTTCTCCATATAAAAGACTGCTTGAAAAGCGTTGTACGAGGAGTAACAAGCTGAACCTCATACGGATGTGAAGTATTAGCGTGACGTCTACTTCTAACATGCACCGCTCTGGGACGAATTTAGCGAGCTACATCCTTTGAACATTTTGCATGAAAATACTTGTAGAATAGGCTCAAGTCACCAACTGTTCCACGATGTTCCAGCGAATCAAAGCCGCCGGTCAGTTCCGGGTCTCCAATCAGACGAATAGCTCTCCTCTGAACAGGATCCAACAAATGCAGTGTATGTTTGGGAGCGGAGCCCCAAACATGGGAGCAGTATTCCATAGTTGGTCGAATTTGAGCTTTGTAAAGAATTAACAGTTGTTGTGGGGTGTAAAGCTTTCTGGTTCAAAATAATATTCCCAACTTTTGAGAAGCCTGCAACATGTTCATGCCAGGACATATTTGCTCCCAAATTGACGCCCAACAAATTGAGTGACTATGCTAGGGGAATGTAGTGCCCCGACATGACTATGTCGGGTTCAGCAACGTTAACTCTTTTAGAAAAAACTGCTGCCTGGGTTTTTGTAGCATTAAATTCCACTTGGTTCCTGTCACTCCAAGATAGAATTTCTTCCAGGTCTTTGTTAAGTTGAACGACCTCCTGCTGTCTGCCGATATTCGTCTGAGCAGCCGATGTCCGAACATTCAAAGTGAATGAAGAGATAAGCGTACTGTCATCTGCAAAGCTGTAGATTGGATTCCCAGTCTTTTCCAGCAGATCGTTAATGTAAATTAGAAAGAGAGTAGGGGACAGTATGGCGTTTATAGTGAAAGTGTTAGAAAGAAATCCGTCGACTCGTAAAGAACGCTCTCTGAGCAAACATGAAAGCCACAAACAGAACTTTTCAGACATACCATAAGAGCGCAGCTTAGCCAACAGTCCATCATGCCAAACACGGTCGAATGCCTTGGATATGTCGAGAGCAACCGCTCGAGATTCTCCAAAGTGCTCAATTGCGTTGTTTCAGACATGTGTTACATAAGTTAGAAAATCTCCTGTTGATCTATGTTTATGAAAGCCATATTGGTAATCGCTAATAATGTTAAATCTTTCAAGATATTTTAGATGCTGATTGATAGCCTTTTCCATGACTTTCGATATTATTGAAAGCAGTGCGACTGGTCGGTAGTTATTTGGCAAGGTCCTTCTTGCCTTTTTTAGGTATCGGCTGAACTGTGGCACATTTCCAGCAAGAAGGAAATATTCCCTTCCTGTAGGTTGAAAAGTCTACAAAAAACTGGTGTTAGTTCCCTCGCACAGTTTTTGAGAACTATAGCAGGTATTCCGTCAGCGCCAGAAGCTTTTTTGGTTTCTAGCTTCATTAAGATACGCTTTATGATACGTTGTCTGAAGACAATATCGGGCATCTTTGACTGCCCTATGGGAATATTAGATGGTGTATCCGTATTCATTTGATAACAACTGAGCAGAAACCGAAGTCTATATACAAGCGATTCAAGAACAACGTGAATCCCTTTTTCCATACACATGCCGCTCCTGGAGCGCTTTAGGGACTTCACTGTAGCACGTGTGCTAGATCCACAAAAAAAGAAAAAACAAGGTTTTAGTCATACTGAAACTTTTTACAATTAAAAGAAGAAATTAAAGAAATTTTCTTTACCTTCAAATGAAGAGAGAAAAAAGTTAAATATATTTCGAAGACGAAAAATCCGCTAGAGAGGGTTAATTAACTAACATTGAAGTTGATTAAAATATTTCAACTATTTATTGTAATAGGGAAACTTTTAGCTACCTACCTGCAAATATATTTCTCTAGCAGCTAATTCCGTGTTACATCCATCTTTAATACAACATGAAGATGGTATTGGTAAGCTATGGGGAAGGTACAGCCAGTCATCTGCTTGATGGTTTCCACAGCAATGAAGCTACAATCCAATATAATACAGAGTAAAAAACGCCGTAGAAATAATTAACACACACACACAGTTTATATTTGCAGCAGCCTGGCCCGTTCAAATATTGCGAGCAATGTTGCCAACAAAATCTTCACCCTCTGTTCACCATATTTTTGTTTAGGATCACTAGACGTCCGTTAAAACGGGAACCTTTACAGCAAAGATCTTTTATTCGTCTTTCTGTCAATTTGTTTACTATAACTCAAAAAATACCTATGTGATTTACGGTCTGCCAAGCAAGAACGTGATCGCTCGTATTCTTGAAAAAATGTGATTCCAGAACATATTTTGCCATCAGTGTATTCTTTGCTGTGCTAACAACGGCGTAATTACTTTAGTTAGTTGTTCAATCGTCTTCTGCATCAAAAATCCCGTGGCATCTTCGAGGCATGCTGTCAACGAGATTTTCTGCAGACGAAAATCTCGTCGACAGCATGCCTCGAATCTCGCGAGACTACTGAGTCAAAGCCCTCAGAGTCTTTCCTCTGAGCTTTCTCTTTACCAGAGAGCAAACGGTTTCAATAGAGGCCACTCTAGTAACTTATCGTAGGCCGTTTGACGACGTGATTTTTCGCCCAGCAAAGGTTTCTGTAACGGGGTTCGGAATTCGACATCATGAGCACGAAGATGTTGTCAAACGGTCTCATGGTACACATTAAAGCCAGATTTTTTTAATTTTGCCGCTCCTTGACACAGCGTCAATTTCGAGTCCCGTGAAAACAAAGACACGGTTCGTTTTTCGACTTTCGGAGTGACTTTGAATAACGAGCCATGTTTTGGCAAGTCCGACGACTTGCCATTTCTCGTCTCGTTAAAATGATTTACCCACTTCTTCACAAACGATACCGACTTTTTGATATATCTAGCAGCCGCGGATTGTGTAATTTTAGGCCCCTCTGGATGAAAACAAAGAAACCGACACGCAAACAAGTGTTTACGTGATTTCGACGAAAGTTCGAAATTGACTGATACTTTTACTAAAATGCGTCGTAGGCAAAGGTTCCTTCTACCGATTTTTTATTAAATCGCTAGAATCGCATCTACCAAAAATGAATTAACGCGGACACGTTCTTACTTGACAGACTGTAGTTCAAGTTTAACTTGCATATTTACAATTATCTTCCAATTACAGAAACAATAATAAAATATTTTCACCAAGGATATCAAACGAAATTATTTTGTTGGGAATACCTGACTATCGGTCGTCGCCGACCTATTGATTTAAAGATGTATTTTTTTGATTATTTTCATTATTAATTAAATGGATTATGTCTACAAAGGAAAAATCTAAAAATAACACATAACTCCAAATGGTAGTTTATTACGGAAATACTAATCCAAAAAGTAAATACCGAAATAAAAAATTATACCATTTAGAGCGGTATTCATTCTTCATAGTACCTAAAAATATGTAGTTGGGTATGCGTTACAAGGGTTCAAAACCCATACAAAGTGAGACACAGTTGCTTACTATCAAGCAGCCTTGGCATATTTACTTAAAACACGATGTCTTACGTCCTACCAAAACTGATCGATGGCAACGGCTAGTAACAAAAATTTAAAAGATTCCTTAGATCACCAGCTTTTGCGATATCACTAAAAGTATAATCTAGTAAAGTGTATAATTTTCGCTAATAGAAAAAGTAAATAATAGATTTATCACTGGCAGCTGAATATTTTACAACTTCATATAACCATACATAACCTGCTATTAAAACTAAAAAACACTCTCTTGCGATATGTAAAGCGGTTTGTACTACAAAACAGTAAACTCATTCTGGTTTCTTGTGGCATTGCCATGAGCGCAAAATAAACTATGTTTTCCTTGTCAACAAGATCTCAATTTAGACCGTTGTTTTCTACCTATCCTTATTGCACTCATTGAAATTTCAAATGAATTGATTTGGAGAAAATCGATTGTATTAATGACATGATTTATTTTGAGTATGTGGCTGTCGTTTTTAAAACCTTTCAATAAAATTTTTAACAGATATATAGAATCAAGAAAAAAATTAGTTAAAGTGATAGTAAAAGCTTTCACCTATAGTTCAATGTTACATAATATTACTTACAGTTCGTTGGATTACATCCAGATCAGTGGAAACTTGTGTACTGTTGTCATTGTGGTAATTCATCATAGCTCTAGTTAGTCCCTTATCAAACCCTTCAGTTAGTTTTGAACGATATGCGAAAATAGATACTCCTGCTCCAAGTTCAAGTACAAATACGATGGCCAAAAATGCCCCATACTAAAAAAGAAAAAAAATAACGGATTTCACTTTCTTAAGGGTAGGCGACAGAATTATGTAATTAGTATAAAAATAGCACTTTTTACAGGAGTATGATAGGCTGATGATACGAGCCACGGGCGTGAGTGTGGTAAAACTTAGGATTATTAAGTTACATAGTGTGCCTCCTCTCGAACACCATTAAAGAGGTAGATATAATATATAAATTAGAAATAATAAATGGACACAATTTTATAACTACACATGATACTTCCAAACTATTTGGCCAATGAAATTGATTTTCTTTTGATTGATATTTAAATGCTACGTTAACCTCTGACGTTGTTACGCGTAAGACACCCTATACCCAAATTAAAACAAAATCGCCTGAATATTACCATTTGTTTCATTATGACAGAACTTAAGTCTAAACGGACAATATGTATGGCAGTTTTTTACGATGTGCAAAAATTTCACACACCCTGTATGGAAAAATAAATCATTTTTCAATGACTGCTCGATAAATGTTTTAGAAATGCTAAACTCCGCTTTACCTGTCAAATTGGCAATCATATGTGTCACTTTTCATATGTTCATTAAATATATATATATATATTATATATATATATATATATATATATATATATATATATATATATATATATACACTAGCCGGGCCCGCGGCTCCGCTCGCGTGGACTTCATTCACAACTATCGTCACTGCTTATTCCTTATGTTACCCAACGTAATAAAATATCTCCCATTATTTCTCCTTATCTCCCAATATTTCTCCTTATTTCCCATTATCTCTACATAATTTCCATTATCTAGGCTTATCTCTGCTCATCTCCCATTATCTCACCTTATTTCCCATTATCTAGGCTTATCTCGACTTATCTCCCATTATTTCTCCTTATCTCCCATTATTTCTCCTTATCTCCCATTATCTCACCATAACCCCCTTTATCTAGACTTATCTCTGCTTATCTCCCATTATCTCTCCTTATCTCCCATTATTTATACTTATCTCCCATTATCTCATCTTATCTCCGTTATCGAGGCTTATCTCGACTTATCTCCCATTATTTCTCCTTACCTCCCATTATCTCACCTTATCTCCCATTATCTAGGCTTATATCGAATTATATAGAACATATGTATAAATTTATAAAAACACGTAAATCGGATAAGTGGTTCTCGAGTGATAAGCGCACTAATGGACTGACAGACAGACAGAGAGACGTTGCATTTTATATATATTGTATTCTTTGCTACATGATATTGTTCCATATTTAATGCTTTAGGGATTGTATTGCAAGAGAACGCGCTAGCGGCAAACTTTTCTCCGACTTGATTCACTATTATCGTCATTGCTTATTCCTTATGTCACCTAATAAAATATATCCTATAACCTGGCCAGAGAACATACGTATGTTTAAAAAAAAAGCACGTAAATCGGATAAGTGGTTCTCCAGTGATAAGCACACTAACTGACGGACAGACAGACAGACGGACAGAGAGACATTGCATTTTATATACATTATAGATATTCTCTGCTACATAATATTGTTCCATATTTAATGGTTTGGACTGTGTATTGCAAGAGAACGCCCTAGCGGCAAACTTTGTCCGACTTCATTTACTATTATTGTCACTGCTCATTCCTTATGCTACCTATCGTAATAAAATATAGCCTATAACCTGGCCGGAGGACTTATGTATGTTTTAAAAAAAAAGAATGAAAATCGGATAAGTGGTTCTCCAATGATAAGCGCACTAACGGACAGACAGACAGAGATACGTTGCATTTTATATATATTATAGATGTAATAAAATATATACCTATAACCTGGTCAGAGAACATATGTATGAATTTAAAAAATCACGTAAATCGGATAAGTGGTTCTCGAGGGATAAGCGCATTAACGGACAGACAGACAGACAGACAAACATTGCCTTTTATATATATTATAGATATAGATTATTATTATTATATAACCTGGCCAAAGAATATATGTATGAATTTAAAAAATGACAGGTAAATCGGATAAGTGGTTCCCGCGTGATAAACACACTAATGGACAGACAGACAGACAGAGAGAGAGAAATTGCATTTTATATACGAGGCATGTTTTTTAAGTAAGTACCGTTTTGCGATTCCGCCGCCGCAGCGATACGGTCGGCGTTCCGCGCATGTGCGCTGGTAACCTACATCTCATGTCTACGCACTGACGCCATTACAGTCTGATTCTTCATTGTATACGTTGTTTACTGAGTGTTTAAGATGCCTCCGACAATCGTGAGTCCCGCCGATTGTGAAGTACGGGCTGTTATACGATTTCTTAGTGCTAAAGGCGTAAAACCGATCGATATTCATCGTGAGATCTGTGAAGTTTACGGACAAAACATTATGAGTGATGGAATGGTAAGGAAATGGGTGAGAGCATTTAAAGATGGCCGCACAAATGTGCATGATGAAGAACGGAGTGGGCGTCCTTCGGTCGTTAATGAAGATTTGGTGCAGAAAGTGGACGAAAAGGTGAGAGAAAAACAGACGCTTTAACAATTTCATCATTGTGCGACTGCTTTCCTCAATATTCTCGTAGTGTTTTGTATCGCATTGTGACCGAGAAACTTGAATTACCGGAAATTGTGTTCACGTTGGGTTCCAAAAATGTTGACGGATTTGCACAAAACCCAACGTTTAGGCAGTGCATTGACTTTCCTTGAGCGGTACCACAATGAAGGTGAACATTTTTTAGACCAAATTGTTACTGGTGACGAAACATGGGTGGCCTACGTCACACCAGAATCGAAACAACAATCCATGGAATGGCGACATTCATCATCACCCAAAAAAGTGAAGTTTAAGCAAACAATTTCTGCCCGCAAAATCATGTGCACAGTTTTTTGGGACAGAAAAGGAGTATTGCTAGTGGAGTTTCTGCCTCGTAATGAGACAATCAATGCAGCGTCTTATTGTGAGACATTGAACAATCTGCGTCGTGCAATCCAGAACAAGAGACGTGGCAAGTTGAGTAAGGGTATCGTTTTGCTGCATGACAATGCCCGTCCACATGTGGCTAATCGGACCAAAGATCTCATCAAATCTTTTAAATGGGAAACTCTAGATCATCCTCCATACAGCCCTGATCTGGCGCCCAGCGACTACCATTTGTTCCTGCACTTGAAGAAGCACCTGGGTGGTCAGCGTCTTCAAGACGATAACGAAGTCAAAACATTTGTGATACAGTGGTTAACAAGTCAGGCGGCAGAATTTTATGAGGAGGGTATTCAAAAACTGGTGCCACGTTATGACAAGTGCCTCAATATTCACGGAAATTATGTAGAAAAGTAGATTAAGGTACAGGCTTTCATGTAAAAATAAAATTATAGCGATATCTTTGCACGTCTTTTTTTAATTCCAAAACGGTACTTACTTAAAAAAACATGCCTCGTATATTATAGATTATATATTACAGATATTCTTTGCTACATAATACTGTTCCATATTTAATGGTTTAGGCTGTGTATTGCAAAGGCACGTGCTAGCGGCAATCTTATTTCCGACATCATTCACTATTTTACGTCACTGCTCATTCCTTATGCTAACTATCGTAATAAAATATAGCCTATAACCTGGCCAGAGAACATATGTATGTTTTAAAAAAAGAAGTACGTAAATCGGATAAGTGGTTCTTCAGTGATAGGCGCACTAACGGACAGACAGACATAGAGACGTTGCATTTTATATATATTATAGATTATTATTATTATATAACCTGGCCAAAGAATATATGTATGAATTTAAAAAAAAGACAGGTAAATCGGATAAGTGGTTCCCGCGTGATAAACGCACTAATGGACAGACAGACAGACAGAGAGACATTGCATTTTATATATATTATAGATTATACATTACAGATATTCTTTGCTACATAATATTGTTCCATATTTAATGGTTTAGGCTGTGTATTGCAAAGGCACGCGCTAGCGGCAAACTTATTTCCGACATCATTCACTATTTTACGCCACTGCTCATTCCTTATGCTACCTATCGTAATAAAATATAGCCTATAACCTGGCCAGAGAACATATGTATGTTTAAAAAAAAAAAGTACGTTCTTCAGTGATAGGCGCACTAATGGACAGACAGACAGACAGACAGAGAGACGTTGCATTTTATATATATTATAGATATATATATTTAATGAACATATGAAAAGTGACACATATGATTGCCAATTTGACAGGTAAAGCGGAGTTTTTAGCATTTCTAAACATTTATCGAGCAGTCGTTGAAAAATGATTTATTTTCCATACAGGGTGTGTGAAATTTTTGCACATCGTAAAAAAACTGTCTGTATTCAACTGGATAATCGTACATCCATAATGTAATCCACATCAGTTCATAGTTATTGTTAAAGTTTGGTTGATTCTGTTTCTAAATTGTTCATTTTTTTTGCTAAAACTTTGGTTATTAAGTTCTTCAAATAACAATACTGCCTTCAAAATCACTAATGACTGGTGTCTATCTAATTCTAAAGTTCCAAACATCTCAGTATACAGAGTGCCCTATATGTATTGGATAATGATTCCACAGCTTTTATTAATCAGTGTATTAAAAAATGTTTAAATAAAAGTTATACAGAGCACATGCTGATGTTAACAATAAAATGTTTTGAACTGTCAGTTCGAAAGAAATTAATAAATTATTTTTTTAATGGAAAGCCCTGTATATTAGTTTATTTTTGAGTCCCACTAAAAATTCTAGATATTGTTTGTTTACCATGTCTTAATTGAATTATACTATATGTCTAAATTGAATTGTTTTGGAATTATTGATATTTGAAATTAAGTAGATCAAATTAAAAAAAAAAATAAATAAGCTAGCTTACTGCTGGCAGTAAATACATTTACTTTCAGGTAACGACTTAACGCGTCAAAAAACGATTTATGGAACGAATCAATAATGATCCTAACCTAATTCATAATATTGTTTTTTTTGAAGAGGCTACATTTTGTCTTAACGGAAGAGTTAACAGGTATAACTCTCGGCACTGATCTACTGAGAAACCCCACGGGATAATCGACAGTCATTCTCAAAGACCACAAAAGATAAACGTGTGGGCAGGGATTTGTGGACGTCATATCATTAGCCTCTTTTTTATCGATGGAAATCTTACAGGTCAGCGGTATTTACAGTTACTCCAAGAGTAAGTTATTTCAACTTGTGCAGGTCTTTTTCCCGATGAAAATAATTTGGATACCCCTAACAGGAATCTGTGGTATCAACAGGAGAGAGCACCTCCTCACTATGAAATCAATGTTCAATAATCGATGAAGAGGCAGACCTTACGCCACTCGAATTTTTTTTTATGGGGTCATTTGAAAACCAAAGTTTACCGAAATCGACCTGAAACTGTAGAAGATTTACAACAAAGAATTCAATATGAAGTAGCACAGATCACCCCGGATTCTCTGCAAAACTCTGTTCAGGCTGTTTATGACAGATTGGGTCATTGCCTCACTGTTAACGGTAGACATTTTGAGCAATCGTTACTTTAAAAATAAACCTAGAAAACCTATTAATAGTTTTTTGTCTTTTTTTTATTTTAAGTTTCAAATGACAATAATTCCAAAACAGTTCAATTTAGATATATGGTATGTTAGACAAATAATATCTAGAATTTTTAGTAGGACGCGTTAAGTCGTTACCTGACAGTAAATGTATTTACTGCCAGCAGTAAGCCAGTTTAATTTTTTTTTAATTTGATCTACTTATTTTCAAATATGAATAATTCCAAAACCATTCAATTTAGGCATATAATATGTTAAACAAACAATATCTAGAACTTCTAGTGGAACTGAAAAATAAAATAACATACAGAGCTTTCCATTTAAAAAAAATCAAGATGGCGTAATTTCTTCGAACTAAGAGTTCAAAATATTTTATTGTCAAGGTCAGCATAGGCGCCGTATAACACCCTATAACTTTTATTTAACCATTTTTTTGATACACTGATTAATAAATGCTGTGAAATCACTATTCCATACATATGGGACACCCTGCATATTAAAATTAAAAAATACCTTTAGGGTAAGGTATCGCTTCTCCCCATCCTGCAGTAATGATTTTAAATGAGACAAGTAGCGCGACAGATGGTCCTTGAGAAGACACATTTACTTTATAGACATATATATTTGCCCCATATTCAATATAGTGTGCAACATGTATAAAAAACTAATTGTCACAATTTTGTGAATTATTTCCTACTACGACACATGCCATACTCGAATAAAGTGTTTTTTTAGCACCTGTATCTGTAGGTATCATTTTATATTTAAGAGTAATTTTAAATATCTATCAAAATAATTGCAAAAGGTGAAAGAGAAATGCTATTATTTATAGGTATAGGGTGTTTTTTACTTGAGCCTTTTTAACAGGTTGAAATACTATTGACTAACACATTTTACCAAATACAGCGCAGAGGTCCTTCAGAAAACTATTTAAAAAAGTTCCCGAAACCGTCTTTGTTCGGACCCCAAAACCGTATTTAAACACAGTAATTATCTAGCTGTCACAAAATCTGTTGTATTGAAAGAATTTTTATTTAAAAGAAGAATGGGAAACCAAACTTTAAACGGCTCACTAAACTGGCTGGCATATTAAAATTTTACCTATTGGAAATTAAAAATCTGAAAAACTTCCAGACGAGCTTTTAATACGTCCGAATTTTGTAATGTAATTTTATTAAATATTAAAATATTATTTTGCAAATTTTAATTTGTTTGTTGTTGGAGCATATATATAAAAACTCTAACAATTTTAGAATTTTTTCAATAATTCATAATCTATTTGGGAAAATTTCACAAACTTCAACTAATATTATCATAAAGATTAAGTCATTGGACTAACGAATTTTTGAAACATTGTGTTTTAAAGAAATTACAGCACTTCAAAATATTTCGTTGAAAGCAGGGCGCACATTTAAAATTCATGATGTGTCACTAGTAAATCAAAGAGAACAATTTTTTCTTTTTTAATATGTTCAGAATTTCTACAAAATAAATTTTGGTATAATATTTTTAAGAACTAATAATTTTTATTTCGTTCTAAGAATGAGATTTCATGCTAATTAGGTATGTAAAACATACATTTTAAAAAATTAAATTATTTTTATATAAACCAACTACATTTTAGGAAATTAACCTTTTTATTTACAATATGTTATAGTATATTACATTCCCTGCTCTATCAATTAAACAGAATGGATGGTTTGCGACCACTTTAAATTGAATTAATTAGGTCATTAAAAATTAAAGAACATGCTTTTCACTCAGTGAAAACTTTCAGATTTATTTAAATCATTCTTTAGTTACATTACAAAATATAATATTATTTGTTAGTAACACTATCATAAATATAACATAAAATATAAATTAGGTAAATGAGGCTACAACTAGAAAGGACCTCGCAATTTTCTTATGAAAAACTGGTTTCGGTCAAATTGGCTGAATTTTTCTTATGTGTAGTTCTCAGCTTTCTGAACAAAAGTGTCCATGGGTACAATCTTCAAAAATGGGCAGATTTCAATTTAAGTACTAATAAAATCCATTTTTTAAAACCATTTTGATAATTTTGATAATTACTAAATTAAAGACAAAAAAAAAAAAAAAGTCTCGCACTATGAACCTGAACTAACCCGAACTAACCATCAGATCTATATGTACTTTGGGACGTTAAAACCAAATTCGAGGTCTAAATTAACGTCATCATTGTGACCCTTCCTTGAAAAACAAGTAAAACCAGATAGAATGGAGTTTAAAAAAATTAAACATTTTAAAAAAGTAGACTTCGATATCGTACTATTTTTGCGGTGTTGAAATAAAATTAATTAATTTAATAATTATCAAAATGGTTAAAAAATGGATTTTATTAGTATTTAAATTGAAAATAACTCGGAATTTGCCCATTTTTGAAGATTGTGCTCATGGACACTGTTGTACTGTTCAGAAAGCTGAGAACTACAGCATATCAAAAATTCAGCCAATTTGACAGAAACCACTTTTCCATAAGAAAAGTGTGGGGTCCTTTGTACTTCAATATAGAGTAAATAATCACTCAGTTCGCAAAAAGGTTTGATACAACAAAATTTGATATAACAAAAAACATATCTTAAATACATCTCAGTTTAGTACGAAAATAACACAGTCAAATTCCAAACGATTCTAAATGTCTTATTACTGTACTTAAATGTTACGGTTTCAAGATATGTAACCATGGTTAACTAAGTTATATTTTATATTCTACTTTACTAATAAATAACCATGACTGGCCTGAATTAGTCCGAACTAACCTGAAGAAGGATTTAAATAAATCCGGGTAAACGAAGTCTTCTTTTTTTAATGTTAAAAATACAATGGTAATTGGCTGCTCTACTAAATTTTGGTAGGGCTTAAAGTTACTATCCACGGCGCCAAAACTAAACTAATTTGTATAGAAAAATAAAATTTAGTATAATAATATAGTTACAGTGGACACTCGTGTTAGATGGGAGAACAATTGACAGTGCCTTCCGGCTTCACGAGAAACGTGGCATAGCTTATTATTTTTAATGAAATACCCCATATATTTGTAATTCGAACTCTACGACAAATTCTAGACAACTCTGGTGTATGTCAAATATAGATAGTTTTTCAGATACTGGCCTCCGAAAATGATATCAAATGATTCGATTTTTCTTAAGAGTGTTGGACGATACTACCTGAAAAAAAATACAATTTCTTGTTTTGCTTATAAAATCTTATCCAATGAAGTATCACCGGCTATCACCGGCTGCTGTCCACTCAGCTAACTGCCGATTTGATTCCGGTCTAAAGTGGTGGATCCATGTTTCATCCCATTGTCACATATCGCATGAAAAAATCCTTTTTATTGCACTTAAACAGGTCGAAACAGCGCTCAGAATCATCAACACGTTGTTGTTTTTGGTTCACTATGAGCAAACATGGTACCCATTTCGAACAGAACTTTCTCATGCCCAAATGTTCATGTAAAATATGATCAACACGTTCTTTTGATACCTTTAGGGTGTCAGCTCTCTCTCACGCAATTTCACTTTACGGTCATCCAAAACAATTTTGTGGATTTTTTTGATGTTTTCCGGTGTAACCACCTCATTTGGGCGTTCAGAGCGTTCAACATCATTTGTGTCTGTACAAACGCGTTTAAATTCAACATATCAGTAAATGGTAAAGTTTCCAGTCCCCCGTAACACTTATCAAGCCATTGCTTTGCTTGAACGGTATTTTTTCCTATCGAAAAACAGTGTTTAATCAACACACGAAATTCGATTTTTTCCATTTATTTGAAAATAAGTAGCGTCACTAAAACCCCTGCAACTTATAAACTAATAGTCGAAATATCATGAAATTTTAACACGTATCTTTTGAACATTGGTACTTACTAAAAATCATATAGATTTTTTGAAAAGGGCGGCATCTATGTGTCAGACCAAAAACTTTTTAGCCTATATATATATATATATATATATATATATATATATATATATATATATATATATATATATACATATGGTTTAAAGTAAAAACAACTGAAAACGGACGAAAGACCGTATCTCAGAAGTCTACCCACTGTTCTCCTATTTGTCAAATATGTAGGATCGACAAACAAGAAAACAGAATTTTCGGTACTTAAGTCAGTACTGACGACCAGTAATGGCAAGATATAACGCCTACCTCGTAGGTGGCACTTCAACAGAGGGCTGACTCACTTCAGCCATTCGCCGACAGAGTGGTTAGCAGACTGCCAACACTTCACCACAGGTGGCGCGAACGTTCGAGGAATCCCCCTAAGGTATATGTGGTTTAAACCAAGAACAACTGAAACTGGC
>CM032447.1:95126047-95234025 GCA_019049505.1 Pachyrhynchus sulphureomaculatus
ATCTCCATCAAGAGCAACGCAATCATTCCAGCGCCACTCTAACATTTCAATACCACTTTTGTAGAACGATTTATCTTTTGCCTCAAAATAGGCCTCAGTTTCAGCGATAACCTCTTCATTCGTGCGAAATTTCTTACCGGCGAGCATTTTTTCAGGTCTGCGAACAGCCAGTAGTCGCTGGGAGCCAAATCTGGCGAATACGGTGGATGTGGGAGCAATTCGAAGTTCAATTCATGTAGTTTTGCCATTGTTTTGATTGACTTGTGACACGGTGCGTTGTCTTGATGAAACAAAATTTTTTTCTTTGCCATATGCGGTCGTTTCTTTGCAATTTCGGCCTTCAAACGCTCCAATAACGCTATATAATATTCACTGTTGATGGTATTTCCTTTCTCAAGATAGTCGATGAATATTACACCACGCACATCCCAAAATACCGAGGCCATAACCTTTCCAGCCGATTGTTGTGCTTTCGGGCGCTTTGGACGAGGTTCACCAGTTGCTGTCCACTCAGATGACGATCGTTTTGATTCCGGAGTGAAGTGATGGATCCATGTTTCATCCATTGTCACATATCGACGCAAAAATTCCGGTTTGTTACGTTTAAACATGGCCAAACACTGCTCAGAATCATCAACACGTTCTTGTTTTTGATCAACAGTGAGCAAACGCGGCACCCACTTTGAACAGAGCTTTCTCATAGTCAAATGCTCATGCAATATAAAGCCAACACGTTCTTTTGATATCTTTACGATGTCAGCTAACTCACGCAACTTCACTTTTCGATCATTCAAAACGATTTTATGGATTTTTTTTGATGTTTTCTGGTGTTACCGCCTCATTTGGACGTCCACTGCGTTCTGCATCATCGGTGTCTCTACGACCACGTTTGAAGTCAGCAAACCAACGTTTTATTGTTGTTTCTGATGGAGCGGAGTCCCCATAACACTTTTCAAGCCATTGCTTCGCTTGAACGGTATTTTTTCCCATCAAGAAGCAGTGTAAAATTAAAACACGAAATTGTTTTTGATCCATTGTTTTTGAAAATAACAAAAGTAGCGTCACTCTTAGCACAATAACTCACAAACTAATGAATAGAATATCATGAAATTTTAACAGCTGTCTTTTGAAGGTTAGTATTAACTGAAAAAAAAGGTGACTGCAATAAAACTAACGCCATCTATGTGTTAGGCCCGGGACTTTTCAGCCCATGTGTTATACATTAATCCCAAGTAAAAATTTCTCTCTACACACCGTTTCAGCTGAAAAAAGATATAATAAAAAATAACATAATTTTCATATCCCCTATTAATTTAATCGAGAATGTAATGAAAGCCTAGCATATATTCGGGAGAATTAGCCTAGGTTTTGTCCTTTACTACAGTACCCCGCAATGATGCCCTTGACTTAGGAAGATGAAAGTTACACATATCTGAAGAAATCGCAAATTACTATTTAGTATAGTAATAATAATCATTATCATAGTAATAACTGTTATTTCGAAAGGTGTTTGCACCCTAAACTTCCCATTGAATAAAATAATGTGATATGGAATGCCAGATATGGTTAATACATGCATTGTGTCCTACACTAATTACATATAAATACGTATTCATATTCTTTGGCTGACATTTTCAACGCATATTTTATATCCTTTTCTACACAATATTCCTCAATTTCATAAAAAGTGAATTTAAAAAAATTCATCCATTTTTTTACTAATTCGTGGATATTTTCTCGGCCGGCAACACTATAATCATAATACGTCACAGTACTACCACAGTAAACATAAAACAGAGTAACAATAGTCCGACTCGGCACCTTTGATCTCAAGGGGTTCGAGTTTGTAATGATCACACGACCTGTCGCCATATTGGTGCTATGATGCCCGTGAGTTTTTGAAATATTCAAATTCCTTCTTTAAGAAAAA
The DNA here is from genome assembly GCA_019049505.1 of Pachyrhynchus sulphureomaculatus. Taxonomy (NCBI): domain Eukaryota; kingdom Metazoa; phylum Arthropoda; class Insecta; order Coleoptera; family Curculionidae; genus Pachyrhynchus; species Pachyrhynchus sulphureomaculatus. The sequence goes on from CM032447.1 coordinate 95,127,978, forward strand.
TCCTACTCTGTAAAATAAAAATGAATTTTGCTGATTGAAAGAAAGGAAAAAAAACGAGAAAAGCTTTTTTTAGAAAGATTTTTTTATCAAATTCTTATTAAAACAAATATACAAAAAAACAGGGAAAAAGACAAAAAATACAAGGAGAAAATATATTTGGTTTCAAAGTTTTTTGCACATTATTCATTTAAATATCTGATTGTTGAATTTATATTTCTCAAATATTAGAGATATTGTTCGGGGGGAGGAAAATGTTCATATTCAGAATATATCTCTGCACACCTTCAGCTTCGCGCGTATAAAGTCAACAATCATGCTCCTTATATGTCAGCGAATCCCTGTAATCAGGAGAGATTGAAAATAACCATAATTATCATTTTAAGATGAGATCGTCTTTCTTCTGAAACATAACTATTTTACAAATAAAATGTGTCTCTAATATGAAAAACATTTATCATAATTTTTATATAATATACTTTTTAATAGAAATAAAGAATATTTAATAAATTACCTTTTAGGATCTTCGGGAAATCTAAAAAAACTAATTCCTTTAGAGATACCATATATATTTTTACAAGCGTTAACCGCACAACAAAAACTTCCTCTTGACATCTTTTAAGTGTTCCGTACGGAACACTTATTGTTCCGTACGGAACACTTATAAGATCACTTCGGTGTCTGTCTGTCTGTCTGTCTGTCTGTCTGTCTGTCATACCCGATTTTTCTCCGAAACTATTTGACATAGAAAGGTGAAATTTGGTAATAATATAGGAATTGATGGCCTCATCAGAGCCATGTAGTTTTGAGAATTAAATTTTGACTTAAGGGGTTAGTTTTGGGGGGTGAAGTCGGAAGTGAAAAAAAATTTTTTTTACTAGGTCCTCGAGTGTGGTGTCAAATGAAAGCTTGTGAAAACACGAGTAAAAAATATTTATATAATATTATACTTGCGCCCACTTTTCTTTGTATTATTTTTAAAAATTCGCGAAAAAATCGCTGTCCCGGGCCTTATCTCGACAAGTACTTATTAAAAAATTTCAAAAAAATCCTGGAATATTCTCCACGGGGTGTAGATTGAACGAAAATTATCACGAGGGCATTACCTTTAATAATTTATATGGTATATAAAAAAAAAAACCACAAAAATTTCAAGGTCATCAGATTTCAGTAAATATTGGAAACAAACTTTGTTGAAAACTCATTTGGAGTGTATTTGTGAAGTCACTGATCATTTTATACCTCTGTAACAATTTTTTTTTTATTTTTAAAAGCATTCAACGTACGGAACACTAATTGCGCAAGTTTAACTTGCACTTGACCGGTTTTTTATAATTATTGTCAATTATAACATCAAAAGGTAATTTACTTATTGTAAAATTATTAATAATGGTTTTCAGAGCACGTTATAAAAAAAAAACTCTCCTTGAAATCCAGACGTAAACACAACCCGCAACCGCGCTGGCAGCCATGTGGTTGGTATAATAGGGGACGCATGCGTGATAAAAAAAACAGGTCCTAAAAGTTATCTTGAGCGTCGCTACTGTATTTTATGTTTACTGTGTTACTACTAGAACTTGTAAATATGGACATTAAAAGATCTAAAAATAAGTTTCCTTTTTGTCTAGGAAAATGCTCATTTTTACAAAAAAAAAAAGTGTCATTGACATTTACTTTCTTGTATTAAAGAACAAAAGCAGCATTTGCTGCTCGTTATTACCACAAGTATCTAAATAAAATACAGTATGTTTGATAACGATAATATTTGCCACTCCATAAATAGGGGGTGCTTCTTAAATAAGGTCAGCTTTATTAGACTTTTTGTGCGAACGTAGCGGACGGAGCAAGGTAACATAATATAAGTGTTCACCTTAGTAGAGTGTGTCGTTTTGTTACAAAACTGGTTTAACTTTTAAGTAAACCTCAGACAGAATGACTAAGAATATCACGAAATAAGGAGTCTGTTCAAATGTTCATTTCCGAGAATCTTGACCTCTCAATACACAGATGATCAAGTACCGTAAATATTCCCGTGAATGTGTTACACAACGTCCTGGACCTCAACAAAATTGCTGCGATGCAACAATTAAAGTTAACTGATATTGCTCAAAGGCACAACTTCAATAATTAAACGTTTAAACTCTTTTCAACATTTACAATATCATATTACCGGATGAGGCGCATTTCCGCCTTAACGGTCACGTCAGTAAACCTAATTTTCGTTATCAAATCCGAAATTAAAATATCACAAAATTTTGCATATCCTCAGTTATTTAAAAATATTTTTACTAAACCTAAACCTTACCACATATAAAAGTACAGGTTGTCCTTTTATAGTACAACAACAAGCCAAAGATCCGATTAATATTATAAAAGAGCCAGTTCCGATTAAAACGTACGGAGCTGTTCCGCTGAATTCTGTACTCATTTCCATGTACTTGTGCAATTCCACTTCCATCCATATTCCAATAGCTAATATTGCAATTCCAGAGACCTGAAAAATAAATTTAATAAACAGCAGCTAAATACAATATTCCTTGAAATCCGTGGGTTTACAAAGATGTTAAGATATTTCTTACGAGTCACTGTTAAAAGTAGTTTTGCTTGAAATATTGAGAAATAATAGATTTTAGCATTATACATTCACTGCTTCAATATAAAGATGGTTTACCACGCCGTATTGCCATAATTAATTGTAAAAGTTTCAGATATTTAACACGTAAAAGTTAGGCATCTATACTTTTTCTTCTATCAAAAACATGCATTTTATAATTTTTGTTGTATGTGCATTAAAAAGTAAAAAGATACAAAAAATATATAAATAATAAATTACTTTGCTTTCATTTGTTAAAATATGAAGGCAGTTTACCTCCTAGTTTTGCAAAAATATTTAAAAAATATTACTTTTTAATGTATTTCCGCTGTGGCTAAGTAAATAAAAATAAATAACACGTGATTGCGTGCGACGGAAAGCAAGCGAGAAGCTACGTTGCCACATTCATTATACTCTGAAAACCAAATTATTTCGCGTCTTTCTCTAACATAATGCTCTCTCTGTCTTCTCATAAGAACTACCTTAAGTGCAGAGCCGGAATCAAGACAGTTATTTCCCTGTGGACGTAGGGAGATATTTTAACACCGTATTCTATATGAACGGGGTTGCTAGGTCACAGACAAATATGCAGCTTGAAAAGTAAACGTTTCTGGAATTATCACTAGTCACTGGCAAATGGAGCTTCTTATTTTTCGATCTATCTAATATGTTTTATGGGCGAATTAGGAAGGTTTAACCCTATAATTACCAAGACATGAAATGATCTAAACGTGTGAATACATATTGTATCTTAAGATGGGTTTAAACTTAAAATTAAACTAATCCTGAGGCAGAAGGTCTCGTGTAGTGACGTCTTTTGGCCCTAGGCGTTTCTGACTCTCAGGTTGGGTTGGCATTATCCAGGAATTTAAGCTCAGCGTTGGAGCGTTTGGAGGTCTCGATGAAGCTAAGTATTTCGGACGAACCATGGGGGTTTGGCGTTGATAAGCAGGCCCTTACTTTGGACTATCTAAAGGGTGAATCTGTGTGTGCGTACAATTTAACACCCATGCCGTGCTGAAGTGGATGAGGATGGCTCTGATGATCATTTTGTAAAATGCCGACTTTCTGCGTAATGACAATTTACTTGTTTAGAAGAGGGTATAATTTGCCGAGGAACTAATTGACTTTTTTAGTGGAGGAGGCGACAGAGTCCTTCCTTACTAGCCGTTTGTCGTAGTGGAGGCCCAGGTACTTGATGAGGTTGAACCACTGGATTCTGGTACCGTGGACGGTGAGGCTTGCCGGCACGGTGCTGGAAGAAATATGATGGCTTAGGTCTTGGATGGGTTAATATGTATTCTCCAACGTTCGAACCAAGGGACTAAAGTGTGGAGGTGGCAAAATAACAGTTTTTTAAAAAGCCAAACATTTAATAGAAGAGAATCATATATTTATAAAAACTTTCATATTTTACACGTTTGGAACCCTCGAGATCAGTAAAAGAGAGAATACAAACACTGTTAAATGACCAAACTGGACCTTGGAAATTCCCCATTGTTGAATTTATTTAATGATGATGATGATGAATTTGTATAATTATTAAATTTTGTAGTTATCCTTTAGTTACAACCTACCTGTAAATATTTACTTATCAATCTATGAAAAAATGTTTATTTCATTCTATACCCATACTTTTGATGAAGCTAATATTTTAGCGAAACACGTGTCAAGTATAAAAACTAAGAAAGTAGAAATATTACTAAAAATTTAGTTTTATATATATATATATATATATATATATATATATGTATATGCATATATATATATATATATATATATATATATATATATATATATATATATATATATATGTATATGCATATATATATATATATATATATATATATATATATATATATATATATATATATATATATATATACATATATATATATATATATATATATATATATATATATATATATATATATATATATATATATATATATATGTATATGTATATTTATATGCTCCTCCTCCTCAGTCCGATCACTCTAGCAAGAGTTCGTGCATGGAATACCCTATGAGCGGCCTCACCTGGTCTGCCCATCGATTAGGAGATCTACCTCTTGGGCGCTTCCCGTTTATTTTTCCCTCCACCATAAGTTTTTCTAGATCGTTTCTTCTAGAGATATGCCCAAGGTATCGCAAGTACGATTGGTTTTATTTTGGTGGATAGGCGATTCATTATTCTTAGTTGGTTTAGAATGGAGACATTTGTTCGGTGCTGTGTCCAGGGTATCCTCAACATTCTTCTGTACACCCATGTTTCGAAGGCGTCAATTTTTCTTCGTGCTACAACATTTATCGTCCAAGTTTCTGAGGCGTAGGTAGCTATGGGAAATATTAGTGCATTAATAAGTTTTAATTTGTTATTTTGAAATATTGCTGAGTCCTTCCAAATCTTGGTCAGTCTGGTTACTGCATTACGAGCTATGTTTAGTCTTCGTTTTATTTCTTTATCGCAACCACCTTTGTTTGTAATTAATGATCCGAGATATACAAATTCCTCAACTACTTCAAATCCCGCTATTTCCCTGATGTTCATTGGGGTTCGATCTATGACCATAATTTTAGTTTTATTCCTGTTAAGTAGTAAGCCGTATTCCTCGCTTACTGTATTTAATCTATTCATTATATATTCCAATTCGATGTCACTAGATGCTATAATGAGCGTATCATCAGCATATCTCAAGTTATTCACTTTCCGGCCTCCCACAGAGATACCGCCATCCCGTCTCATAATATATTCAGAGTATGTGTTAAAAAGCAACGGAGATAAGATACATCCCTGTCTAACACCAGCTTCCAATTTGAATAAGTCTAATAGAGTTTGATCGATTTTTACTCTGGCATTGCTATTTTCATATAAGGATCTTATAAGCTGGATCAGGTGTAAGGGAACTCCCATACTCACAAGTATCGGCCACAACTTGTGCCATTTTACACAAATCAAAAGCTTTGGTGTAGCCTACGAAGCATAAATAAGCCTTGATGTTAAATTCATACGTCTTTTCTATGATCTGACGTACATTAAGAATGTTTTCCCTTGTGCTTTTTCTGGAATAAAACCTGTCTGCTCCTCAGATATTTCTGGTAGTATAAATGATTTTAGCGGTTGTTGGTTATCTGCAGCATTACTTTACTAGCGTGGCTTATTAGAGAGATTATCCTGTAATTGTTGCATTCTGTAGGCGATCCTTTTTTAAAAAGTGTGATAAACATTGACTCGGTCCAGTCATTAGGCCACTTGCCAGACTCCCATATTAAGTTACAGATTTTATGAAAAGCCTGCACTCCCAGTTCTCCCATAGCCTTTAATAGTCCTGAAGTTATACTATCTATTCCCTGGGCTTTGTTATTTTTTAGTGTGTTAAGGGCTTTCTCTCTACCTCAGATCTCAGTATATGGGGTTCTTTTTCAGACATTGAGGTATTTAGATCAATAGGTTCTTCCCTGTTGTTCTCTTCATACAGATTAATACAGTATTTCCTCCAAACTTCGGCTATTCCTGGTTTGTCTGTAACGATTTCGTTTTGGTCATTTCTTATCAGCTGTGTTCGTGGTTTAAAACTCTCTGGCCAGGTATTTCACTTTTTTGTAGAGTTCGTGGGTTCCGCCTTTATCTGCATGATGTTCTATCTCTTGACAAATTTTACTGATGTGCTAGTTTTTGTCTCTCCTACATGCTTTTTTTTATCTCTTTATCTAGTTTTCTTGTGTATATATATATATATATATATATATATATATATATATATATATATATATATATATATATATATATATATATATATTGTTACTATCTTTGTTGTTTCTCGTTCTTCTACATGTTGGTTTCTCAACATCATTGTCTTCTTTTTGCCTGTTTGTAGTCTTATTCTGTTAAGGGAACCATTTCTCTCTGTAATACTTTATTCTGTTTTCCTGATATTTTCTAAGATCTTCCTTGATCTGCTTCCACACTTTCCTATTGAGTTCTTTGAATTCTGTTATGTTCCTTTTGTTCTCATTTAATAATCTTCTTCTCTCCTTTACCATTTCACGGGATATTTCACCAATTTTGGTTGTCTTCCTTTTTGATCGTGTAGCCTGCGGCTGGCCTCTAATAGTTCTGTTGTTATTGTCATATTCAGTTCGTCAAGCCCAAGACATTGGTATCTCTTAAATTTTCCACATATTACTCTTTGTTATTTTTTAGAAGTTCTGAATCTATTTTATTTGTGACTGGCTGATACTTGCTCCTGCCCTGCTTAGTATTTATTTTAATTTTAGCTCGAACCATACGATGGTCACTTCAAATTGATATTGAATTTATAACCGTAACATCCTGAACAATATCTTTTTCTCTGGTTAAGGTATAATCTATTTCATTTTTTGTAGCTCCGTCTAGAGAGTCCCACGTCCATTTTCTTTGAGGTTTTTTGCTAAAGAACGAGTTCATGGCGTACAGTCGGTTCAACTCCATATAGTTCATGAGTGTATTACCTCGTTCATTTCGTGTTCCATATCCGAAATTTCCAATTTTAGTTTCTGATTACTCTATTTTTCTTCCGAGTTTGGCTTTCCGGTCCCCAATAAGTAATGTATAGGTCTTTTAAAGTGATTTAATGACATGGTTATTTGGTCATAGAACTCATCTATCTCTTCATCTATATGCGTTGTTGTTGGGGCATAAGCCTGTATTATTTTCAAACTTGGGTTCTTATTGAAGAATACTATAAAGATCTATACAGCTCAAAAAGAAGCCCACCACACAGATCGGTGGAGAATTTGTCAAGAATAGTGACCAATGTGAACTCAGAGGATATGCCAGATAATAACAATGAAGAGATAGAAAGGGCCATAAGAGAAACAAAGTGCAATAAGGCTGCAGTACCGATGGGATACTAGCAGAGCTCCTTAAGGAGGGCAGAAGAAAAACTATAGAATACCTGAGAATTTTGTTCAATAAATGCCTGGGGGAAGGTAGAATACCTGAATGTCGCAAACAAAATGTTCACCGAAATTATTACCAACAGACTAACTAGTAAATTTAACCTATATCAACCGACAGAACAGGCTGGCTTTAGGAGGGGATACGGAACATGCGACCATTTGCACACTTTGAAGATACTCATAGGAAAATCCAACGAATATAACCTGCCTCTGTACTTAGCGTTTGTTGACTATGAGAAGGCCTTCGTAGAACTATGGGCTGCCGAAGAAGCATTGAACAACAGCAGGATAGACTCTCGGTATAGAAACCTTACACACAATATATACCAGAACGCAAGTATGACGGTGTATTTGGATAAAGAGTTGCAGACGAGAGTAATACCCGTTCAACAAGAAGTGAGACAGGGAGATACGATTTCCCCTAAGCAGACGATGTACTTCTTATCTCATCCAACTGGAACGAGCTGAAAAGTATGCTAACTGATCTCCACGAAACATCGATTCGAAAATGATTAAAAAATCAACTTCAGCAAAACGAAGGTTATGACCAACTCACATGACCACATCGAAATAATACTAAATGGAACAAAAATAGAACAAGTGGAGCAATATGTGTATCTGGGCCAAGCTATCAAAATGAATAAAGATAACCAAACAGCAGAGATAACAAGAAGAGTGAAAATGGGATCGTATGTCCTCAAAAACCAAAATATTCCTTTATACCTAAGAACTAAGGTTTTCGACTCCTGTATCCTACCAATCCTCACTTATGGAGCCCAAACATGGACATTCACACAGGCAAACATCGATAAGTTGAAGATTCAGAGACAAAGAAATAGTCGAAGAAGTGGAAAATTGCTTAAAAAGTTTCGCTTATAGAGGTCAGTATAAAGAGTTATTGAGCCCCGGTTTTTTGGGGCAAGGATGTGACACTTCTTATAGATTACTTTGAACACGACGAACCAGTCACTGAAAATTGTTATTAACTAAATATCGCCAAAAATTTTTGAAAAAACGCCAAGGAAAAATGTCTAGAGGGATGCTGTTTTTTGCAAGACAATGCGCCTATTCACATATCGCTACAGTTTTGGACTTCGACTGATTAATCATCTCCCATATTAATCTCATTTAGCTACCTGCGACTATTACCTACTTTCAAAACTGTAAAAGGACGTGAATTGATTCGATAACCAGGGCAAAGAATCTTTTTTGAAAAGCCTAGAGTTAACATATTTTATACCTGTTTAGTGGATAAAGTTACACAGGTTACATTCAACCAGTTCTTGTTTTTGAGATTTATATATACATGTATGACATAACTGGTTAATAAACCCAACTAATGAAAAATGGAATAGATATAAAGAACTAAATAGAAAAGTAAGAAATAAAATAAAAGAAGCTAAATATAAAAAGTGGGAAAGAAAGTGCTTAGAAATTCAAAGTTTAATTGGGGGAGCAAGATCGACGGAAATATGAAGATGCGTAAAAAATATGAAAACCAATAATAATACCAAGATGTTAAATCAGATAAGTTTGGAAAAAACATTATAAACAGCTGCTGACAGAGGACAGAGCTCAATACCAGATAGGTGTTGTAAGAAATACAAATATAACACCAAACAAAAACATACAGATCACAGAAAATGAACTACAAAAAGTAATCAAGACTATGAAAAATCACAGAGCTCTAGGACCTGGCAACATATACTCGTATACTGAACTAATAAAATACGGAGGAGACACACTCTAACGAAAAGATTATGTCAGCTAATAAACAACTGCATTGAACAGTGCAAAATTCCGGAAGAGTGGAAAACATCTTACATTGTATCTATCTATAAAAAGGGAGAAAGTAAAGAAAAAAATAACTACAGAGGATTAAGAATTAATACAACCTTAAGCAAATTGTTTGAAAAAATATTGAATAAAATATTGGAAGAATGATTGGTGAAGAGCAAAGTGGATTTGTAACAGGAGGAGGATGTGTTAATAATTTGTTTATAATTCAACAGCTAACACAGAAGAAACTAGATAAAGGCGAAGAAACACATCTAGCCTTTGTAGACTTAGAAAAGGTATACGACACTGTCCCACGGACCAAATAATGCGAGGTTCTTGAAAAACGTAATATTAATGAGTATTTAATAAATGTTATAAAAGGGATGTACAAGGGAAATAAGTCCAATCCTATTGACTCCTCGAAAGGGCTTCGCCAGGATTGCGGCTTATCTTCTCTTTTATATAATCTATATATAGAACACGTACTTAAAGAATGGAAAAGGAGTGTTGGTGGAATGGGAGTCCCAATCAATAATCTGCGCCTATTTACTCTCAATTTTGCCGACGACCAAATAGTGATAGCTCAAGATTCATACGACTTAGAGTTTATTCTTCGAAGAATAAGCCTAACCTACAAACAATGGGGTCTAAAGGTTAATATAAATAAAACCAAATTCCTAGTGAGAAACTCTGAAGCAAAGTTCATAATACTTATCGAGGATCAGTCAGAAATCAAACAAGTAGACCAATATAAATATCTAGGAATCACTTTAACTAAAGATGGTTTTGAATCCCATGAAATCAAGAACAGAACAGAACAAAGTAGGAGAGTGATAGGATGTTTGAATTCCATATGATGGGATAAACATATAAGCACTAAAACTAAGAAACATATTGGAAAAGCGCTAGTAGAGTCAGTGCTGTGTTATGGATCAGAGATTTGGACAATAAATGCGGATTACAGAAGATAAATTAACACTGCTGAAATGGACTATTTAAGAAGAAGTGCACGAAAGTTTAAAAAGGACCACATCACTAATGAAGAAATAAGGCGGAAAATGAACGCACAAGAATCAGTAGTAGACAGACTTGAACTAAAAAGCTTAAAATGATTTGGACCCCTAATGCGCAAGGACGAAAATAGATCGCGTTTAGATAGATACCACCTGACAAGAGAAAAAAAAAGGAAGACCAAGAAGATTGTGGCCCATCGGGATAAGGACTGTAATGGAAGCAAGAGGTCTAATTGACGCAGATGCGCTAGATAAAGCAACCAGGCGTTTTGGCACGGGAAGACAACACCTAGCTGTATAATATCGTTTATAAAATAATATATATATATATATATATATATATATATATATATATATATATATATATATATATATATACATATATAATATATATATATATATATATATATATATATATATATATATATATATATATATACATATATATATATATATATATATATATATATATATATATATATATATATATATATATATATATACATATATATATATATATATATATATATATATATATATATATATATATATATGTATATATATATATATATATATATATATATATATATATATATATATATATATATATACATGTATGATGAAATTCGTATGTAACAGTCAAATGAATATAAACACACATAAAATATAATTACGGCCCTGCGAACGACAGATTTTATTACGTAGGAACCTTGTGCTTTAACTTATTTTCAAAACTAGTATATCATAAATTAAGAGGTTATGCTATAGCCTAATAACATTGTATTTGGTTATAAATTTTAATATATTACAAAAATTCTTTATCGAAGTAGTATTAAGGGTAGATGTACCTCAATACGTTGTTTTCTTCGTTAATATAAATACGTACAAGGAAAATAAATTTTTATCTATCTGATAAAAATATTATATCTTTCAAATAAAAATTAATCAATACAAGACTTAATCAAAATAAGGAAACTTTTCATTCCTGCACCAGCTGCTATATTTTCCAGATGTTTTGCCATTTTAATAAGATTTACCTTTTATTAAGGAATAAACTGAATAAAATACATATAAATTCTTTATTTTCTCCGTTATTTTTGAAACTAATGTGCCATATTTTAAAAGGTTATAAACTAACAATGAAAAGAGTAGTTGTATGAAACATTTTATTTTTTATGTTATGATTCTGAAATTTGCAGCTTTTATGTAATTAAAACGAAATTATATCTTTTAAATAAAAAATGAAACAATATAAACTTACCCAGAATATAAAATTAAACACCATAAGGAAACTTTTCATGCAGGCAAGAGCTGCAACAGTTTGCAGATGTTTTCCCATTTTAATATAATTTAAATTGATTAATGCACGAATAAATTAATATTTTTCCCTACAAATTGACGACTTTGATGTACGAACACAGTAATTAATTGAAATTATCACAAATGATTAGAAATAACGTCCTTGCTTCAAGAGATATGCGTCTCTCCCTATCCAGACTGTTGCGAAGGAGGATATTTTCAACGTTTACATGGAGTATGCGCCGAATTTAAAACGATTATATCGAATTTTCTCTTTTTTAGTGTGCAGAGTCGATTTTTGTTGTCTTTAAAAAAATTAAATTGACATGTTTAGGCAGAGAACAAAGTATTGGAATAGCTAGGAATATAAAAGTAATTTTACTCAAAAGTAAGTTTATCCTATGGTTTAGGTGTGAATATCTCTATAACTGTTTAATTTACAGGAACAGTATACTATATCAAATGTTTTAGAGGATTCTATTTACCATGGGGCTTAACATTGACGATGAAAAGGTAAATCACTTTTGTTTTTACCGACGACATTGTCTTAATAACACACAATATGCGAGAAACACAAACTATGCTTCACGTGCTGCAAGAAGCTTCAGGAAGACCCAGTTTATAATAAATCTTTTATTAAACGATACTAGAAAACTCAATAACATGAATATCGAGCAAGTACACCGATATAAATACCTAGGATATGAAGTCAGCAGAGGACGAGACAACCAATACATGAAATTCAGCGGAGAATAGGTGTCTCCTGGGCTGCATATGGCAAAACTATACTTTATATTTACATCTAATCCTTCGATCTGTTTCAAAAGAAAAGTTTTTGACAAATGCGTGCTACCCGTTCTTACATACAGAGCCGATACTCCCACATTGACGAAGAAAAATATCATCAAAATATGTCTCATGCAAAGAAAAATAGAGAAATCAATGTTAGAGATCACATCTCAAATCTCATTAACAGGAAAGTACATCTTAAAACAAAAGATCTACTACAACAGAGAAGACAACTAATCAAAGAAAATAAAAGACATACAGTAGAATATGCAGAGATAAATAAACTAGCTTGCAGAATGGCGAAAGAAGATATTTTAAAATCCAAAGAAAAGGAAGTAGAAAGGTTAATACAACAGAATGGATCCTTAAAAATATTCAGAAGACAGAACCATCAAAAGAAAGAAATTATAAGGATAAAGAACAAAGAAGGAGAAACAATCACCGGTAGAAACGAAATCTAAAGACAGCGCAAGAATTCTATCAAGATCTATACAGGGCCCAAAAGAGAAACAACAGTACAAAAATAGAATCAAAAAGGAAAATAGTAAATGAGGGATCAGAAAATATACCACCCATAAACGAGGATGAAATAAGATACGCGCTACACAAAACAAAAAACGGAAAAGCCTAAGGAAACGATCAAATAATACCTGAGATTCTAAAGGAAGGAGGAAGTAAATTATGCGAACTTGCGAGACTATTCAACATATGTATAGAAAAAGGAAACATCGGTGAAGAATGGGAGAACGCGATCGTAATTCTGATCCATAAGAAAGGTGATACGGAAAATCTTGAAAATCATCGTCCAATAAGCCTGCTCTCACAGGTATACAAACTGTTTAGCAGAGTAATACTGAACCGACTAGAAAATAAGCTAGATATATTTATAAACACAGAACAAGCCGGGTTCAGGAAAAATTATAGCACTCTAGACCATATACAGACGATGCGAATCTTAATCGAAAGAACCAGAACATTCCGCTGTGACTGGGCTTTGTGGATTTCAGAAAAGCCTTTGACAGCATTGAGATTTGGGCGGTAATGAAAGCACTGAAGGACGCAAGAATAGACGACAGATATAGTAAAATAATAGAAAAAATATATGACAATGCTACAATGCAAATAAAGCTTGATAGTAACACCGAAAAAATAAAAATGCAAAAAGGCGTCAGACAGGGCGATGTAATATCCCCAAAATTATTCTTAATCGCTCTAGAGAACGTGTTTAAGAACCTAAATTGAGAGAAGAAAGGTATCTTGATAGAAGGGCATCGACTGAACCATCTATGCTTTGCGGACGACATAGTGCTAATAGCCCAAAGCAGGGAGGAATTGTAGACAATGTTGAACGAACTCTAGAAGGAATCCGGAAAGATTGGTTTAGAAATGAACATGAACAAGACCAAAGTTTGCACAAACGACAAGAACAATCAAGAAGATGTAGTATAAAGTCATAGAAAAAACGAAGAATTACGTATATCTGAGACAAGTACTTGAGATGACGAGAGAGAATCAAACAGCGAAGATTGAAAAAAGAATCAAGCTATCTTGGCCAGTTTTCGGAAAAGTCAGAGACATTATGACGGCGAATATCCCGCTACACTTAAAAACAAAAATCTACAATGAATGCATATTACCCGTCACGACATATACCTGTGAAACTTGGATCTTCACCCAGAAAAACATAAACAAATTACGTGTACACCAGCGACCGGTCGAACGCCGAATACTAAATATATCTCTAAAAGATCATAAAACTAACGAGTAGATTAGACATAACACTAAGGTGACAGATTTTATCCAACGAATAATTACACTAAAATGGAACTGGGCGGGACACGCTGTAAGAAAGCGAGAAGGATGGTATACCAAAGTCATCAAATGGCGGTCTTGGGAGGAATGCAGGAATAGAGGTAGACCTTTTCAACGTTAGGCAGACGATATCAAAAAACAAGCAGGATTGTCATGGTATAGAAAAGCGAAAGACCGAAACGCATGGCGTAATATGAGAGAGGCCTATCCCGAAAGTGGGTCGACCATAATCGGTTGTTGTTTCAAAAAACATCGATGCTGTGCGCAACATGATTAAAGAAGATCGGCATATGGCTTACAGGGAGATAGAGGCATCCTTAGGTGTATCAAAGAGTGCAGTACATTCGAATATGAATGCACATTTAGCTGTGAAAAAGATATGTTCTCGATGAATTCCGCATAATTTGACCAAAACTCAAAAACAGGCTCGTGTCAACTGGTGTAAGGAAATGCACAAAGAATTCGTCAGACATACAAAATCCTTTTTCAACATCGTAACAGGAGACGAAACTTGAATATATTCGTACGAGCTGGAAACTAAGCAACAATCAACTGTTTGGGTGTTCCAAGATGAACCGAATCCAACAAAAGTGATTCGTTCGCTTGTTTCTTTAATTATATTGGACATGTTACAACCATTGCTTTAGAGAGTCGAAGAACAGTTAATGCTAAAAGGTATACAACAATTTGTTTACCAGAAATCATCGATGAAATCAGGAAAAACAATCGAAAACGTCGCATCATTCTTCTTCATGACAATGCCAGCTCTCACACAGTACGTCAAACAAATGATTATTTGACGCAGAAAAACATCGAATTCATGTTTCATTGCCCGTATTCACCTGATTTATCGCCTTAACGACTTCTTTCTATTCCCGAACGTCAAAAGAAAAATGCGTGGACAGCGAATTTCATCATCTCAAGAAACTGTTGAATCCTTCCAAAACCATGTTTTTAAGGCATCAACTTCAGAGTGGAAAGAATGTTTCGAGAATTGGTTGGAACGCAAGCAAACGTGTATAAATCTTAAAGGCGAATATTTTGAGAAACCATAAAACGATTTGCAGCAAAAAAATTTTTTCTTTCATTGTTTTTGTAAAAACTTAAAAGGTAGCCCTCGTAAGCATCTGATATCAAAAATATATTTGTTGTCAGATGTCTCTCAAGGTTTGTTGACATCCCGGTTATCATTACAGCCTACTATGCATTAAAATATTTATTTGAGGTACTTATTTTTGAAATGGCGTATCCGATACGGACGTAAGCGACCCTCTCGCCTTTACCTGTGGTTCGTGCCTTTTTTTTTAAGTATTCGCCAGGCAAAGGGACCCTGCAATTTAATGCCGATTCCCAACGGTCAAAATAAGAGGGCTTTACTAGGTATGATACTATGGATGGTTTGCCATTGCCTTCCCAAGAGAGGCGACCGTCACGTTTAAATCGTTTTTTTTTTTAATTTACTATTTCCCGAGCCGAGAATCTAACTAAGGCGGAGGTATGGTAGAACAGAAAAATCAAGCATTGCTGAACATGCCCTTGAACATAATCATATATTCATCATCATTAGCTTATTCCATCCATAGTGGGATATATGCCTCCCCAAGTTGTCTCCAATGAGCTTTGTTGTTTGCTTTTTGCATCCAATCGGGTCCTGCTAATCTTTTTATGTCATCCGTCCATCTTGTCTGTGGTCTACCTCTCCATCTTTTGTGTTCTCTAGGCCTCCATTCAACTATACGGCGTATCGATCTGTTATCATCCATCCTTGCGACATGCCCCGCCCAATTCCACCTTAATATACATATTCGTTGTATTACATCTGTCACTGTTGATCTTCTTCGTATCTCGATGTTAGGAATGCGATCTTGGAGTCTAACATTTAGCATTCTTCTCTCCACTGCTCTTTGGGTTACCTGAGTTTATTTATTATACTGCTATTTAAAACCCACGTTTTCAGTATCATATGTTAATACCGACACTACATATTGATCGATATAATCATATATTAGCATCAGATAATTTAAGACAAATGAAAATTGTGTCGGATTAGAGATTATTAGATTCACCTGAGAGTACCGAAGTTATAAAAAGTACACATAGTCTAAACTAGAAAAAGGACCTATTTTTTACAATCCAATATACAAGTTATTTAAACAGAACTAAGCCTACATCTGTGATTGATCACAATCTTAGTATAAAGTACTGTGTAATCTTAGGTTTAGTCAATCATCGCTTTCAACGTAACGTGAATTGTGTGCCAAAATAAAGAGTTTATTATAGTGGTGACAACTACTGTGTAGTAAAATAAGTTTGTCTGTTGATAAATGTAGTTAGTGGCTGGTTCAAGGTTTTCGGTAAAGTTATTTACCCAATGCTTCCCTCACAAATACACAGTGCTAAAATATATACTAAATTCGACTTTCTCTAAGAAAAACTTAAGCCAAGGAAGGGCTACAACTAACCTCTACATACTATTTCTGCTGAAATTGTAAAATATAAAAAAAATTACCTAACTTTCAGATTCCTTCACTTTACAAACCCTGAAAATGACGTATAACATGATATACATGAATCAGTCCCTAAAATCTCCTTCTCCACCCTTCATCCCTTTCTATTTTTTCACTATAAATAAATATATTTTAAATTTGCCTTAACTGAAACCAGAAAAAACCTACTAGTGCTACTAATACGATACAATATTTAATGACCTCCGAAATCGATAACTCATTTCGTTCGAGAGTAATGGTGTGAACAAATCGGCAAATAGACGGACAGAAATGAAAACTATGTTTTTCATAATCCAGGAGCATGTAGAAATGCAAAAGTTGTTTCACGAATACTACCTCCATTTAGCAAGGAGAGTAAAAATAAATACTGAATTTGACTTTCTCACATAAAATATAACTTCACTCACCATATTTTAAATGATAGGTATTTTATAGTAAGACACTATTCTTAAAAGGACATAAACTGAGATACTGCTTCTGTTAAAATTAGAAATAATGAAGAAATAACCTAATTTGCAAATTTTACGACTCCAAGATTCCTGAATGCAAATATTATATGACATATGATACTATACTGACAAATGGACGGAAATTGGAAAAAGATTTTGTGGAGACCCTGGAGACCCTAAGACGTGAAAAAGTGAAAAAATCTGGGCAGGTGATTTTTTTAACAAATTTTCTGAGCAAAAGAAATGAAACGTAACTGCTGGCATTCAACTATTTGTCCAAACAGGTTTTTTGGAAAATAAAAATTAAGTAATTACAATGAAACCAGGTATGAATCCCTTTAATAAACCTAATAATCAATGAAGAATACAATAGTGATGTTATACATGGATTAAAATATAAAGGTTGTCTCAAAAATGCACTGTCGCCCGTTTATATTCTTCTCTACCTTTCGATACTTAAAAATAGTCTACCATGTTAGATATGTCCACCTTCTAAAAGATGCAATGTAAACGTGCTAAGAAATCGATTTTCCTGAACACGGGTTGCAGTTGTATGCGTATAAACCATTTGAACGCTGGCAGAAATATTATACATTACAGTTTACATTAATTTACTGCCATAGAAATTGGCTAATGATAAAAAGCGTATTACTGTGGATAAAAGAAATAAATGCATAATTCATATAAACTTTATTTCCGCAGATAATAATACAAAAGTAAAATAACACATAAAAATAATTTGTTCGCGAAAATATCCATGACTTATTTTTATTTTCACTTAAATAACAACAAAAGTAGTCATAAATTTTCCTAAAGTTACTAATATTATTAAATTTTGAATATAATAAGTTACAAATTCGAGCTGACGTATATAGTACCTGTCTTTTAGTTTAATTCTGCATATTTCAGTGAAGCACAATCATATCAGCTCTCCAACAAAAAACTACACTCAACCATAGTAACTCCACGACTCTATACACCACCCCACGGGCAGTTGACAAAATACACATATTCTGTCTTTAAAAGATAACATAGCAGATATCCCTTCTCGGTCTATTTCAAACGTACTAACTAAATTTTCACTTCCTATTTTCCTTATTTCTTAATGTAAGCTTTCCCTAATTAACTCTAGGGCCTTTTTTTAATTTCCTTTACCTGCTGTCCTATTTTAAATCCTCTATTTCATTTTTCTTATGGTCTCAACAGTCTCGATCAGCATAGTTTATTGTTGGTTAACCCTTTCATGTATTACTGAACCCTTTTATTATACTATATTGTGTCTCTCAGTCCCTACTTATACCTTTAGATTATTCCATGTATGTTAAATTTTGAGAGCTTAGTTTTGGGGGTTAAAATCGGAAGTGAATAAAAAATTTCGAAGATCATCGAGTGGGGTGTCGAATGAAAGCTCGTGAAAATACGACTCCAAAAATGTATATGATGTAATACTTGTTCATACTTTTCTTTGTATTATTTTTTAAAAAATGTCCAAAGGTCGCAACCCCCCTCTTTTGAAAAGTACTGATCAAAAAATTTTGAAAAAATTCTAGAATATTCTTCAAACATAATACCATAATTTATTTAGTATAAAAAAAACTAAGAAAACTATGTGTCTTGACAATATAGTGGAGGTTTTGTTAATATACTTTTCAGTACATTACTTCTCGCACGTCACTCCTGCACCGAGAGAAAAGAATTTTATTTTATTTGTTTATAATTAAACAAATATTTAGATAGTAAATCTTTGTTTTACACTTTTATTACCAGATTCTGGATTGAGCTAGATTGATTTATTGAATAAGCTAAGATATTATATCTGTTATAAATTATTGACTAAGACTATATATTATTGACTAAGAAAAAACGTGAAAATACATATTAGATCTTAAGATATATACATGTCAGAGATCTAATTAAGTTAGCCCGGGTAAGGATTTTATTTTATTTTAAAAGCAATCACCGTACGGAACACTAATTGCGCAAGTTCAACTTGCACTTGACCGTTTTTTTTACTCAAATTTCACTTTTATTTTGGTTACTACTGTCTAATTTGCAAATCTGTATGCGTTTTTACACACATATAATGCTGATAGAATGATATAAGTCTCAAGAGATAAGTCTACCAGTTTACCAAAACCAAATAACTGAACAACGAAACTAAAAATAACAACCAGGATCTATTAATTGAAGGTGAAAGAATAGGAAAGGTACAAACATTCATATATTTAGGACGGAAAATAATTTAAAAGCTGACTTGGATAGAAGAGTTTCGTTAGCTTGGTCCGCGTTCGAAAGGTTACAATCCACATTTAAATTGGATATCCCAAATACAATAAGGCCAGAGTGCTAGATCAATATGTACTGCCGGTATTAACATATGGCACTGAAACGTGGGCTTTAAATAAAAGTATAATATATAAACTCCAGGTAACCCAAAGAGCAATGGAGAGGAGAATGCTAAATGTGAGACTTCAAGATCGTATTCCTAACATCGAGATACGAAGAATATCAAAAGTGGTAGATGTAATAAAACGAATATGTATATTAAGGTGGAATTGGGCAGATTATATCGTAAGGATGAATGATAACAGATGGACACGTCGTATAGTTGAATGGAGGTCTAGAGAACATAAAAGATGCAGAGGTAAACCACAGACAAGATGGACGCACGATATAAAAAGACTAGCAGGACACGATTAGATGCGAAAAGCAAACAAGAGAGCTCATTGGAGACAACTTGGGGAGGCTTATATCCAACTATGGATGGAATAAGCTAATGGCGATGAGGATGATTGGTTTTTAGGAATCAGCCGTAATTCTCCTTACCATGTATGCTCTCTTCAATATTCCTTGTCTGCCTTTGTCTACTCCAGCATTCATTTTATTCTCCTATTTTTCATAGTTACGTTCAATATTTACCCGACTGTCGTCAAGTGCTTTATCCTCTAAGTCATCTTCGACATTTATACAACTACTTAACCACATATCCGTGTTTGTATTTATTTCCACTTTTTATACTCATCTCTGGGTTAATTTCTCCATAACTCTTTCCGTTTTCTCCCTCGTATTCTTTTTCTACATGTTATTTTTAATGTCTTCTCCTTCCTCCATAGTGTTAACTCCAAGAGTTACATTTTTCTTCCAAAGATTCACCGAATTTCACAGTTATAGTCCTACTTATGCCTTTTATATACGGAATTGTATAAGTCAACTTCAAGTAGTTTATTATAAATGATCACCCACATTGGAGCTATGTGATATAGATTTAGGTTACCTAAATTTTTAAACCAACATTTATAGTCTAAGGTTGTCTTCTAAAATTTACCAATTTTTACTGTTCGAGCCTGCCAGGATCTTTAATATATCCCCTAATTTCACAAGTTTAATTCACATATAATCTGCAATTTAAGTCTACTACCAAGCGGTTACTCGCATTAGGTGACCCCATGTCGATTTCAATCACCCAAAATATTTGAATTCGCTTATTGTATCTTTTGAACGTCTCTTCATAAGTGCTTGTACCCAGAGGTCCTAATGTCGGCAAGCTTTTAGATTTTTTTTAAGAGTCTTATAGCAAAAGTTAATTTGTAAATACATCGAGAATCTTTTAGAATAGCCAGCTTGTAGAGACGCGTGTAGCAGAAAATACCAAAGTGCCTTTTTAGCGGGCACATTTTTAATGTTACCCAAGAATATACTAGAAAATATATCATGCCAACACTAATCTGAAGGAGATATTCTTTATGAACTCAAAGGAACAAAAAGGCAACATGCTCACCTTAACCCCCTTGTCTAAATTACGGTTTAAATTTAATTTAGAAACCGTTTTGAAATGATAATAAACTTCTATTTATTAAAAAGATACCATCTACACGAAAAAGAGAAAGTTTTGTTATCTAAATATTTTTAAAAACTATAACGTCACAACCTGAATTAAGTTAATATCAGTAGTATAACAAGCGGGGTTCTGGATCACTTCGATGGCATCTTTTCATTTCAGCAGTAGTAGTCCATGACCTCTAATTGACCTTTTTACAAGAAGTCCTGAAAAATGTCCTGAAATCTAGAAGAAGTGCTGAAATCTGTGCAAGAAGTGATCGTCAATGACGTCACAAGTCCAGTGGTTGTTGAACAGTGCCCTTTTGGCATATTTCCTGAATTTCTTGAAGAAGTGTATACCTGTTTACCTGTTTACCTGTATACCTGTACCTGTGTCACCTGTTTACCTGTAATTTACCTGTAATATCTGAAGAAGTGTTCAATGAGGTAATTTGTCCAGTGGATGTAGCTCAGTGCCTTTTTGTCACTTTTGTTGACCTTGGGGACTTAGAATAAATGTGTGTTAAATGTTGTGTATTAAATTAAATTAAATAAGTTAAAAAAAGTCATGTCTGTAGTAGGATTTGAACCTACATCTGTTGGTTTCAATACTGCAAAACCTGGGGACTTATCCTACTTAGCCAAATAGGATTCGTAATAGAGAATGCAATTGTTGGGATGACATAAAAAAGGATTGGTGAATAATATGTGAAAAGTCTGCAAAGTTGAAATTTGTACAAGAAGTAGTCGTCAATGACGTAAATTGTCCAGTGGATGTTGAATCAGTGCCTCTTTGACAATATAAGTTGTCTAAAAGGTGTAAAATTAGAGGTAAATAGGTGTAAGATAGGTGTAAATAGATATGAATAGGTGTAAGTGTGTATGAGAAGAAGTCTGCAAGAAGTAGTCGTCAATGACGTAAATTGTCCAGTGGATGTTGAATCAGTGCCTTTTTGGTAAAATAAAATTTGTCTAAGAGGTGTTTTAATGTTAGATGTGAATATGTGTAAGCTTATTAGTTAAGAAAGTGCAAGAAGTAGTCGTCAATGAGTTAAAATTTGTCCAGTGGCTGTTGAACAGTGCCTTTTTGTCAAGTTTAGATGTTTGAAAAATGTCTTTCTAGAGGTAGATAGTCTGCAAGAAGTGATCGTCAATGACGTCACAAGTCCAGTAGATGTGGAAACAGGGTATCTTAACTTCATTAAAAACTTTGTAAACTTCTGTTAGAGGAGAAGTTGTGTGGAGGCTCGTTGTGTAAAAGTGGATCAATAAGTAATATTTTAGTAGTAAATGTGAGCAAAAAGACCTTATTAGGTTAGTATATTGATGTAAAATTTGTTAAATGTTCCCCTATAAAGTTGTTTGGCGCCGTAAGTCTGTAAAAAATGTGTGAGATAAGGCAAAATGTAAACAAAAAGTATGAATAATGTGTGATTCATGGTACTTTTTGTAAGTAAAATTGAGGGTAAACAAGTGGCTCGTTAGGTCAGCAAAGTAGATAAGAGAGGTCAAAAATAGTTGATAAGAGATGAGTGAATGTATGTGAGAATGTAAGAAATAGCAAAAAGTTGTATTAATAGGAAAATTCCATGCAAATAATTGAAAGAGCAAGAAATTTATTTGGCTGTGGGAAAGTTAAAGACAAAAGTTGTTGTTTGTTCTCAAGTTATTATAGTGATATGAAATGAGTCTAAGTAAATTTAAAAACGAGTTTTTGTCCTCGTTTGGATTGTAAATCTTAGTAAAATATTTGTTAAAAATGAGATGAGCCTAGCCTAGCCTGGTCTCGTTGTGGGAACGTTAAATATAATATGAGAGGAGAATAAAACACAAGTATGAGTACACGGAGAAATATATTAATAAATTCTAAAATGCAAAATGTTACAAAATGTTACTATACATAAAATTTATATTGTTTAATATAATTCATTCAAATCATCTGTTTCCTTGTCTTTCGTTGGCTTCTCTGGCATTTCCTTGTTGTTCTTTACTGGTAATATACCTTGATGGCATGTGTTTTTGCACCATCCATTAATTTGAAAATCTTTTTAGAATCACATGCCAAACATCTTTCATTATACAGATCTGTTTCTCCCTCTACATTTGGGACATTTTATTCGTACAACAACTGGCATTTTTAATGATAGTTTTATCTCAGACACCTGTTATTGAATTAAGTTTTGTTAGATAAAATCTCAATCTTATATAGAAAATATATTCCTACTACTACTACTACTACTTATTACTGAACATTAGTTTTATCGATCCAACTATTGTGTTTATTATCAAAACCTAACCATTTTACAAGTACTTTATTTCCTTGTCGTTTTATTACTTTTTCAACTAAATAAATATCTGGATATTTAACTTTTTGCAGTTGGAGTTCATAAAATCCACCTTTAATGTCTTGATTGTGTTCATCTTGAAGTAAATACGTAACGGGGTTTGTATATTGTACCTTTTTAATAGTAAATATTTCCGTAGACCAATTTGGTTTGTAATGTTTGTCAAAAACACCTCTAAGTTTTGATATGCGTACATGATCTCCTACTTTATATTTTGTTTGAAGTGTAGTCATCTTTATGTTATTATAAACCGTGTCAAGTAGAAATTTTTCATGTTTTTTAGTTACCTCACTAGGTTTTAGACCTATAGTTCTATGTTTTTTATTATTATAAATATGGATGACTTTCGGTAGTAATTTAACCCACTTATAGGATCCTTGAATACTAAATTCTTTCCACATCATACTCTTAAGGGTTCTGTTAAACACGTTCCACAATTGATGCCTTCTTTTCACTGTAAACGACATAATGTAAAATATTATATTTTCTCAAAAGGTTTTGTACTTCCTTTCCCGTAAATTCTCCACCAGAATCTGTACACAAATTGATTGGAATCTGTTGTTTAAAAACATTTTCAAGAGCATGTGCTACTTCATTAGATGTTTTTGTCTTTAATGGATAGGCCCATACGTATTTGGAAAAACAATTAATTACAACTAATATGTATTTAAATCCTTATTTTCTTTTTCAAATTCTCGCATTTCTACCAAATCGGCTTGCATTAGATCTAAAAGTGATTTTAAAATGACTCTTCTACGTTTAAAATTTTCCTTGCAGGTCTATGAATTTCTTCAACAATTTGTTTTTTTACTTTAGTTGCATAGTTGGACATTATTCAATAATATTAGCTTCACGTAATTCTTCAATAATAGAGTTGATCTCGTTTGTGTGACTTGTATTGCCAGCTGTTTCAGAGGCAACTAATAATTTTAGTCGTTCAACCAACTCATTTGGATCATCCCAGTATACATAATCGATTGGATTATTTGTAACTTTCATAAACATACCATGTCCTACTCTTTCAGAGTTGTCTGATTCTTCTTCGTCTTCCGAATCTGTTTCTATTTTATTTAAATTTGGTTTAATAATTTTCTTAAATTTGCTATGTTGTATAGTTTTAATATCTCTTATTGCACTTGAATCAGATAGAATTTCAGCATAATGTTTAGCATCATTTTTAGTATATTTATTTGGTGGATTTCTATTAAAAAGTAGTCCATATAAACCATTGGTACCTCTATATTTTTTAGATCCAATTATGAGATCGGGTCCATCGAAATTAATAGTTTGATTACCTATTGAAAATCGTTCAATGTCTTTATCAAATTTTACTCTAAATTTTCCCTCAGAATCACCTTTACCTTTCGGATTCTTAAGATACATTTTAATATATTTTGCAGGTAAAGGATTATATTGTTCATAATAATCTGATATAAGGATTTCTCTTCTATGGTTTTATTTAATTGATCTTCGTAATTTTTTTTGTCTTTTGGCTTCCTCATCGAAATGTTCCTTTTGAATATCTTTAACGAGATGTTTTCTTAAACTGTATGGCTTAGATGTTGTAGTAAAATGCAATTTTCTCTTGATAGGTAATGCTGCTGACATAGGTGGTTTAATTGCCATCATTCCTCTAGGTGTATCGGTGTAAGTTGTCGGGATGGGTTCAGATGCTATCGAATCTTTATCAGTTTCTTCCAGTTCACCATCATCATATTCATCTCCTTCATACTCATCATCTTCATAATCAGATTCTTCAGATTTTATATTTACCTCAGGAGGTGCTTCAAGAGTTTTTGTTGTTGGTATTTCATATTTTTTTGGATCCAATTTATTTTCAATATTTTGTAAAAATGTTTCGTTATTGGTTGAAATAAAGTTTCATGTGCAATTTGATCATGTTTTAAAAGATTTAATTTATTTTTGATATCTCTTCGTTTGTGTGTTAATTTTTGTTTAACACTCTTTTTACTTGAGTTTGTATTCTTCCTGTTAGCCATCTTGTTTGAAAGACGTTTAAGTGAATATTAATTGTATATAAACATCAATTTAAATATATATAACTGTCCAAACCATAACGATATCTTCCTTCATCAATTTTGTTGTCCTTAAAAAGTGATAAGAATCCAAATGTTTTATTCCAACAAAAAGAACAGATCTTTTTAAAACGTTCAAATGACATATCGGTACCAACATGATCGGAATAGACATGTCGTAAATTTAAATCATCCTGTTTGAATAAAATAAGTACATTGGCATTGTCTCGTATTAAATGTTTCGGGATTTTTGCATAGGTTTGACATAAAATAAAAACAGTCAATGTTGTTGTGACGACCCATACTAAAGTACTCTCGTATTACATCTTGTTTGTCACAGGCTACATCATCGAATATAAATACAGAATTACGTTTTGCCTCTGACGGTGTTATTATTTGTTCACTGTTATCGAAGGCGAAATATCCTATTCCCTTGACAGGTTTTAATAATTGTTCCAAATAAATATATTTAGGTTGATATAACGATTTCGAATACAGGTAAACATTCTCAAATTTTAAAACCATTCGGATGTTCAAGAAGACTTAACATAGTTGAAGTTTTTCCACAATTACTAGGACCTGAAATAATACATCGCATCGTAGAGGGTAATAAGATACTATGTTTAACATTGTTCTTAAATTCTTGTAAATCGTGATTTTCAACTTTTAGTCTAGTTTTTTGTTGAACAATTCTCTTCATTTTACACAACACATTCAAAGTTAGAATAGAAATAAGTATAAAATAGGATGTTTGTTAAATTTATAGTTAGTATATAGTTTGTTTTCGAAAATGAAATACTATTCTAGTGACAGTACATTTCAAGGGAGTGGACTTTTAAATACTGTTATAAAATAAACTTCCATTTGAAGTACATTTACCGGGTTATCAATTTTGTGGACCTGGTACAAATCTACAAGAACGTCTAGCTCGTGGTGAAAAAGGCATTAATCCTCTCGATGAAGCTTGTAGAGAGCATGATATAGCCTATTCAAATTATACTGCCTTATCTGATCGTCATCAGGGCTGATAAAATTTTACTTAAAAATGCTTTAACTCGAATTAATGCACAGGATGCATCTTGGAAGGAAAAAATTGCAGCTATAGGTGTATCTGCTGCCATGGACAGTAAACTTAAGTTAGGTATGGGTTATAGTAGAAAAGGAAGGGATAGTAAACAAGATAAAATAAATGAGAATGATAAAACTAATCAGTATATTATGAATGAAACGAAGAAGAACATTAAACAAACCACAGGTATTATTAAGCAAAGTGTAAAATCAACGCAAAATTATTCTAACAAAAATGGAAACGTTGTTGGAAAAGACAATAACTTAAAAACAAATGCTGAGAAGAAAATAAAAGCTCCTAAAAATAAATCAGCTACTACTACTAAAAATAAATCAGCTGTACTACTAAAACGAAAACGAAAACTATTAAGAATACTATTAAGAAGAAGAAACCTCAAATAGATAGTAGTGAAGATGAGGATGAATACGAGGATGAAAAAGAAAAAACCAATTTATAATTATCACGAAAGAAAAATTAAGGAAAGGATAGCAGCAAATAAATTATCAAATACCACAGAAGTACCACGTAGTAACAGAAAGAGGAAACTTGATAATAATATTCAAGAAGCAGATGTAAAATTGTTAGAAAAGAGACTTAAGCGAGATATTAAACAACGACGACAACAAAAACAACAAAAGCAGAGTCGAAAAAATCGTAAATTAAATATTTCAGAAGAACCACCTACTACTAATACTCCTTACATTTGACATGGATATGGATACTAGTACTAGTCAAAAACGAAAACGTGATAGTATTAGCAGTGAAGAAGAATTTGATGAGGATTATAGTAAAAAATTTAAATTATAAATACAGTTATATAGGAAAGTCTTATTAAATATAGTTTAGTTCATTTACAAACCTTTCAACCAAAGGGAAAAAAACACTTATTATTATGGCAGTCAGTAATAGTCGTAATCGTAGGAAAAGAAAAGAGATTAAATCTAAAAAGAGACAAAGGGGAGGAAAACGTAAAAAACAAATAAGAAGGAAAAATAAGAAAAGATTAAGTTTTCAATCTGTGGCAAAGAAAATAAAGAGGAATATTTTTAAAAGTAAAGCCTACAAGTATAAACAGTGCGCTTAATATTGCAATTAAAACGGTTAAAAATGAAAAAGGAAAAATCAACACACCTCGGGTTATTAAAATTCCTAAAACTGGAGGAATTTTACCCTTAATACCTATATTTGCAGGTCTTAGTGCCTTAGGGGCTTTGAGTGGAGGAGCAGCAGGAATAGCAAAGGCCGTTAATGATGCTCGATCAGCTAAACAACAATTACATGAAAGTCAACGTCATAATAAAACAATGGAATCAATTGCTATGGGGAAAGGTCTCTATTTAAGACCCTATAAAACTGGAATGGGACTGTTTTTTTCATCATCGTCTTCCTCCTCACCGAAAGTACCAATAACATTACCCAATCGGGCTTTTAACGAATATCGAAATGGAAATGTATGCAAAAAAGTTGAAAATTCCCCCCTTATTTTCGAGGAGTCTTTATGAAGGATAGGTTACCTAGAAAAATTTATAAATACGAATCAGGAGTTATTAATTTGGATAACGATTCTGGTCCTGGTACTCATTGGACTGCTTACAAAAAATATGGATCAATCATTTATTATTTTGATAGTTTTGGAAATTTGTTACCACCAATCGAAACACAACTGTATTTTCAATCCAAGGAACCAAGTACTATATATTATAATCATGCTTCTTATCAGTCTTATAATTCTATTATTTGTGGTCATTTATGTTTAAACTTTCTGTATAATCCTGTATGTTTAAAATAAAAGCAATTTACAAGTAGATATTGTGTTAGTTATTTATATTATTTTGAACTGATTAGAACTAATATTCAACAAAAAATGTCATACACATTTACATTGTCAGGAAATGAATCTATATTGACAACAAATTTTATCCTCCTATTATATTAAACGAAAACGAAGAGTTTGTTTTGGGGTTGATTAATTTTGCCAGTTATTATTCAATTCCAAATGTTGACAAAACCAATAATACCTTTCACTATGGGAAAGACAACACAGAGATTGTTTTACCAGAAGGATCGTACGAACTTAGAGATATATACAAATATTTACTCGAACAAAATAAGCCTACAATCCAAGGAAGAAGATAGACCGAAATTATTTCTTAGTGCAAACTTGAATACTCTCAAGTGTGAAATTAAATGTACAGTAAAAATTGATTTTACTCAAGAAAATTCTATAGGAAAAACTATTGGGATTTGGTAAAATTGTCCTAAAACCGAATACACAGTACATATCTGAAAATCCTGTAGATATTTTCAAGGTGAATTCCATCTGTATTGAATGTAATTTAGTAAACAATTCATATAATAATGAAGCGCATGTGCATATAATTCACATGTTTTATCCTAATGTAGAACCTGGATATAAAATATTGGAGAACCCATCAAATGTCATATATTTACCAATCAATACACGTTATATAGATGAAATTCAGCTTAAAATCACCGATCAACATGGTAATTTAGTTAATTTTAGAAAAGAGTTGGTCACAGCACGTTTTACACTTAAAAAGAGTTTAAATATGGTATTTATATACAACCATAATTCATTTGACATACCATTCTGGGACTATAATCATTATAATCAACAAACTGAATATAAAACCTGTAGGAAGGATAAACGTCTCAGTTTACAACGACCATTGAAAGAATTAACTCCTGAGAATAAAGCTGTTTTACATTCTTTGGGATTTAAATTGAAAAATTAATAAACAACATTGCAAACAAAATAAGACTATTTTGGTGTAGATTTAAGTTACAAAATTAGTACAAGTATTGAGAGAATTTTCCTAATAATTAGGTGTAAGTGTAAATACAAGGACAAAGAAGAAGAAGAAGAAAATGAGTTATAACATACTAAAAGTTGGAGAAAGTGTGTTACATGACGATGCAATTGTTAGTTATCAATATCATACTCATCAACCTTATTCGTCGTCAACTCTAAGTAACAACGATGAAATTAGAATACCTATTCAAACACAGGATCTTTATACGTTGCCCAGTCAAAGTTTTTTGTATATTGAAGGAAAATTGTTGAAAAATGATAATACCTATAGTGAAAATATACATTTTATCAACAATGGTATAATGTATCTATTTGAAGAAATTCGTTATGAACTAGGAGGAGTAGTAATTGATCGTGTTAGAAATCCTGGAATAACTACAACCTTAAAAGGTCTCGTATCATTTACTCCAACCGATAGTAATAGATTACAAAATGCAGGATGGTGTGAAAAAGAGATTCCTATTCTAGTAGATGGAAGTGGAAATTTCAGTGTTTGCATTCCACTAAAAATTATGATGGGTTTTTTGCTGAAGATTTTCATAAAATTGTAATGAATCTACGTCAAGAATTGATATTAATCAGAAGCAGTACAGATTTAAATGGTATTCAACACATTACAGATAAAAAAGGAAAATTATAAAGTGACTTTGAACAAGGTGCTTTGGAAGATGCCACACATTTCAGTGAGCGATCATCAAAAGTTACGATTACTCAAACAATTTGAGAGCAACAAGGATTTAAATATGGCTTTTCGTAGTTGGGAATTACATGAATATCCACAGTTGCAACAAGCTAAAAATCATACTTGGGCTGTAAAATCTTCCAATTCAATTGGAAAAACCACGTTTTATCATCATTGGGTTTCAAACAGCTATGAAAAACAAACTTGACAAAGATATGAGTACTTTCAATCACCTCAATTTGACTAATTTAAAAGTCTACTTAAATTCGGAGGTGTTTTCCCTACGACAATTTAAACTTAGATTTTGATTCTAACAATATTCAATTCTCTATGAAATGTATGCACAATTTCAAAAATCCTACTATTATACAACAATCAACGATCCATGTGTCTATCCTCTAAGATTTAAATCACATACACCTCTAGTGGTAATTGACTGTTCTCGACAGAGCGAAGATATATTGAAAGGAGGAGCTGTCGATATACGCATCGAATTTGAAACCAGTAAAAACGTATCCAAAGATACAACTGCCTATTGTTTAATCCTACACGATCGATTAGTTAGATATAACCCTCTAACCAGTACTGTTAAGGTTTTTTAAGAGAATATATTACAAGTCAATAAAACAACAAACTCTCTTATGTACTAAAATTTATTTTATTATTAAGAAAAATGTTTTATACATACACAAATATAATGTAAATAAATAAATATTAATAGAAATTTTGTAGGATTTCATTTTTGTTCCATAACAATATTCTTCTTATAGTCATAATCTGGATACATTTTTAATCCCTATCTGAAACGTAAAACATTATTAAAATATGTATGAAAAATCCTATTTGATATTATTACCAATAGCAGTATCGAGTACATTTTCCTTATCAGAATCCTCTTCACTGTCCGTATAAACTTCTTCAACGGTTAATTTAGTCTTTTTCCTTCGAGGTGGAGATGAGGAGGTTCCTTCCTCTAAAGCAGGAGAAGAAGTCTTCATTGTTATCGATTGAGGTGCATCAGACTCTTCCTCATCGAGAAGATTAAATTTATACATCTTTGCAACTTTCTCCAATATCTTAAAATCTTCTTCATTATCAATTTTAGTACGCATATAACGCACAGGTAAATTTCCCAGCTTTTGTCTCAACTTGTTACCCTTAGGACAATAGGAAAGATAAACGTACACTTTATCTCCTCTGGTTTTAATGGATCTCACTCCGTATCTACAAATAACATGCACAATAAATAATATTTCTTATTAAAATCTGAGTTTTAGTAAAAAATAAAACAATATTAGAAATTAAAAGAAATAAACTTACTGAAAGAGTTCCTTAACAAGCACATTCAAATAACGAAGAGGAAAATTAATGGTATCCTCGGAGAAAAGAACAAGAGTACATGGAGTATTAGCCATAATGTAAAATTATTCACTGTACTGTTATATCAATAATACCAAAAAACAAAATTTTAATTGTCCTTATATACTAGATCCAAACTGTTTCGTCAGAGATCTCTAGTCACGTTACAGACAACAAATGAAATAAAATGTAAGATTGCATCATGCAAAATTTCCATTTGTTATTAAAAAACTTTCGATATTTATCCCGTTATACTAATTAACTTGTTTTTGCAATAAATCAAAACTAATTAAGTAAAACAAATCTATAAAAGTTTAAAACATAAATAGAACGATTTATTTAATATAGTCGTCAGTTCAAACGTTTAACTTGAACAAAAAAATAGTATACCGGTTATTACATTTAACTAAGAAATATGTCTTCTGTCAACAACAGTAGCAACAACAGTAGCAACAACAGTAGCAACAAGAGCAGTTCCAAAGTGTTGGATTACTATTCCACAGAAATCGTACGGTCGACCGAATTAGTAAGTAGATTACTTAAAACAAATGAAGAATATAAAAGACATATAATTATCTTAAAGAAAAATATTGCTATTTTAACAAAGGGTTTAAAAAAAACAAAGTCTGTGTGAATAGTTTAAGTAAAGTGAATCAAATTTATGCATTTTGAAAAATTATTTAGCAAAATTTAAAATTCATCTTAAAACTAATAAATCTTTGATAAATAGGAAATTGATTTGGCAAAATGTCGATTCCTGTTTTCAGGGACGCATATAAAACCGGAGTTATAACAAATTTTAAGTATAAAGAACCTAAGGAATTTCTACAAAAAGCTTTTCGTGTATTTTCTCTGCGAATTAAAAAGGAACTCAAACAATTGACTATGCTTAAAGTAAATGTTAACTTTTGTGGTCTATTTATAAAAACTCAAACTGCTGACACATCCATTAAACATTTTTCAACTAAAAACCAAATAATTGATCAGAATACCAACTTGACTGAGTGGTATAAGATGAATGTAGTTGATAAAATTTTAGGAAATTTAGAAGATTTTCAGGAAAAAGACAGCGGTTGGGCCTTATGTGAAATATGGCACTTGAAAGTAAATTTAAACAAATATAATCCCATAGGTGGAGGGTTTTCCACATATGTAACAGTACCTAAATTCATTCAAAATACTAAAAGTGTTGTGAATATTAAAAATAATGATCCTTATTGCTTTCTATGGTCTGTTGTATGTGCTTTATATCCAGCTGACAACAATGTTACACGTACTTCATCTTATCCACATTTTAGTCGAGTATTAAAATACGAAGGAATTACATTTCCTATAGTATTAAAAGATATTCCTCGATTTGAAGCACTTAATAAATTGGCTATAAATATTTTCTGTGTAAAAAACCAGGAAATTTTACCTTTAATGTTGACTAATACAAAATTTTCAACTAAAATCAATTTACTTATTTTAACTCTTGATAATGAAGATTCTGATGATGATGATGATGATGATGATGATGATGATTCCTTTGAAATTGAGTATTCCAACCCTAATAATAAATTCCATTTTGCATATATTAAGAATTTAAGTCGTTTAGTAAGCAAACAAGTAGGAAATATTCAAAATAAAAAAATGGTTTTGTGAGAGATGTTTTAATCACTTTATAAGCGAATCAAACCTGACTAAACATTTAACTGATTGTAAGATACTAAATAAATCTAAAAATTACCTTACCCAAAGAAAATGAGAATATTTTAACCTTTAAGAATTTTTCAAAACAAATTGAAGGTTCCATTTGCGATTTATGCAGATTTAGAAAGTATGCTTATAAATTACATTGATGAGCATACCACTAAGAAATCCAAAAAATATCAGAAACATGAACCTTTTAGTATTGCTTACTATTTAAAATGTTCCTATGATGATTCTCTTTCAAAATTTCAAATGTATACGGGTGAAAATTGTCAGGTATGGTTTGTTAGAGAACTGGAAAAAATTGCACAACAAGTACAGGCAATATATTCAAATCCTATTAAATTATCCTTAACGAAACAACAAAATGAGGAATTTTATCATGCGAAAACTTGTCACATTTGTTCAAAACCCTTTTTAACAGATTCGAATGATGATAAGGTAAGAGATCATTGTCATTTAACTGGTGATTTTAGAGGGGCAGCTCACAACTCTTGCAATGTGAATTTTAAAAATAAAATAGTAATACCTGTTCTTTTTCACAACCTTTCCGGTTACGATAGTCATTTTTTGATTAGAGCCCTTTGTACAGAAATGAAAGGATCAATAAGTTTACTTCCAATTAACAAGGAAAAATATATATCATTTACAAAATATGTGGAAAATTCAAAGATTCAATTTACGATTTTTAGATTCTTATCGGTTTATGGCGAGTAGTCTAGATAAATTAGCATCCTATCTTGATGATGATCAGAAAAGTATTACGAAAAGAGCTTATAAAGATGATACTCAATTTAAATTAGTTACGAGGAAAGGAGTCTTTCCTTATGAATATATTGACAGTTGGGAAAAATTACAAGAAAAGACTTTACCACCTATAGATAAATTTTTTAGTAAAATTACAAATTCTAATATAACCGTACAACAGTATGAACATGCTTGCAAAGTATGGAATACTTTTAATATACAAAATCTTCAAGAATATGCTGAACTCTATTTGAAAACTGATGTCTTACTTCTGGCTGACGTTTTTGAAAATTTTCGAAAGCTCTGTTTAACTACATATGAATTGGACAGCCTCCACTATTTTACAGCCCCCGGTTTAGCTTTTGACAGTATGCTTCGAATAACCGACGTAAAGTTAGAATTGTTAACTGACATTGATATGATTATGTTTATTGAAAAGGGTATTAGAGGAGGTATTTCACAATGTTCTAATAGATACGGTAAAGCAAATAATAAATACATGAATAACGAATATAATAGCAATGAACCTTCCACTTTTCTTATGTATTTTGATGTAAATAACCTCTATGGAGCAGCCACGAGTTTTCCATTGCCTACAGGAGATTTTAAATGGGTAGATGATTTCTATCAAGAAGACAATATATTGAATATTCCTCGGGATAACGATTACGGTTATATTTTTGAAGTAGACCTTCATTATCCTAAAG
Source organism: Pachyrhynchus sulphureomaculatus (assembly GCA_019049505.1). Taxonomy (NCBI): domain Eukaryota; kingdom Metazoa; phylum Arthropoda; class Insecta; order Coleoptera; family Curculionidae; genus Pachyrhynchus; species Pachyrhynchus sulphureomaculatus. The sequence continues at coordinate 95,162,446 of CM032447.1, forward strand.
AACTATTTAATCTTCATAAAGATCTACCACTTTGTCCTGAGCATTTAGTACCACCAGTATCAGACTCTAATATTCCCAAACTACTAACAACTCTTTACAATAAGAAAAAATATGTTATTCACTATTTAGCTCTACAACAAGCTATGCAATTAGGATTAAAAGTTACAAAATTTCACAGGTGTTTAAAGTTCAAACAATCTTCTTGGTTAAAAAAATATATTGATGTAAATACTGAGCTCCGTAAATTAAGTAAAAATGATTTTGACAAAAATTTCTTTAAATTAATGAATCTTGCTCCATACGGTAAAACGATTGAAAACGTTCGAAAATATAGAGATGTAAAATTGGTGAACAAATGGTCAGGACGATATGGTGCAAATTATTATATTTCTCAGCCTAATTTTCATAGTTGTGAGGTTTTTGGCAAAGACCTGGTTCTAATTGAAATGAAAAGATTAAATGTGAAATTCAATAAACCTATTTATCTTGGAATGTCAATTCTAGACATATCAAAAACTATTTTATATAATTTTCACTACAATTACATTAAACAAAAATTTGGTTCGAACTCAAAATTGTTATATACAGACACCGACAGTCTTATATACCAGTTCAACGTAGATGATATTTATACACATATTAAAGACGATATCCACATGTTTGATACTTCTGACTATCCCGAAAATAATATTTATAATATACCGCTTAAAAATAAGAAAATCTATGGTCTCATGAAGGATGAAAATAATGGAAAAATCATGACTGAATTTATTGGATTACGATCTAAAATGTATACTTTTAAAGTGCTTAATAACAACAATAATAATAATGTTATCGAACAACTCAACTCAAAGATTATCTCAAATGTTGGAATAGTCAAAAAAAAAGCCAAAGGTGTTCAGTCTTCTGCTCTAAAATTAATTTCATTCGAAGATTATTATCAATGTTTATTTAACCACAACAAAATTGAAGTAACTCAAAATTCTATACGTAACGAAAAACATAACGTTTTATACAGTCGAACAAACAGAAAACAGGTTTAAGTCCCTATGATGACAAACGAATCGTTAATTATATTTACACAGACACTATACCCTGGGGTTATAATGATGATCCTTCATATTCTTCCTTTTAAAAAAGTAATCTATTTTACTATTTATTCAGTTTAACCGTTTTTCCCTCTAAATGATGCTACTCAACAAATGTAATAAAAATTTCCAAGCAATATCAGTCTATAATAATAATATAATGCATATTTTCAGGCTCAACATCATTCTCCTTCTTTTGAAAGGGAACAACAATTTATTAACTTAATGCCAAATGCCTATAATCATCATCTTTATCGAAATGGTAGTCAATTTTGCCAACAATGTGCAAAATTTTTCTGTTTTTGTTCAAATTCCTTGGCTCTTCATGGTATTATGGTTCCTACTACTACTACCGAACTATCTATACAGGACTTGTACTGTTATGAGAAAATTCCTGATTCATAATTTTACTTATAGCAACTCTTTGATGTCGATATCCCAGAAAAGGAAAAACTGAAAATCATTGAAAACGAACTTGATACTAATTTCATCGAAGAGGTTTTTCTGATGTATCAAAGCCAACCGATGTACGACTGGGAATGGATTGAAATGCAACATCGTTTCCATTTAGCAGAATTATTTGATTCTGTTACACATTTATATTGGAAAAGAGTGAAAAATGAACTCGACTACCAAGAATCAACATTTATTTATTATCAAAAATATTTCAATAACTACTTAAACAAAAAGAGAAAAAGGACTGAACTGTGTTTTAACTGTATACAAAAAATAAAGAAAATCTTGTTTTAAAATTTTATTGTAAGAAATTGAGCCATACATATGTTACTTATTAATATTTTACGTTTCAGATATTCAAATGTATTGACTGTCAGATTGATACATATGATTATAAGGAATGTGCTGGTTGTGAAGGATTACTAAGTATAATATGTGATAAATGCATAAAAAAACCTATTCAACCGAATTCAAAATGTAAATACTGTGGATTAACAACATCATACTGTTACTTTTTCCGCTCTCCAATTAAACCTTGGAAACCAACAAAATAACATATGAATGGTTCAATTATGTTATAGTTTCTTATATCTACTTTATTTTTTTATAACATTTTGCATTTTAGAATTTATTAATATATTTCTCCGTGTACTCATACTTGTGTTTTATTCTCCTCTCATATTATATTTAACGTTCCCACAACGAGACCAGGCTAGGCTAGGCTCATCTCATTTTAACAAATATTTTACTAAGATTTACAATCCAAACGAGGACAAACTCGTTTTAAATTTACTTAGACTCATTTCATATCACTATAATAACTTGAGAACAAACAACAACTTTTGTCTTTAACTTTCCCACAGCCAAATAAATTTCTTGCTCTTTCAATTATTTGCATGGAATTTTCCTATTAATACAACTTTTTGCTATTTGTTACATTCTCACATACATTCACTCATCTCTTATCAACTATTTTTGACCTCTCTTATCTACTTTGCTGACCTAACGAGCCACTTGTTTACTCAATTTTACTTACAAAAAGTACCATGAATCACACATTATTCATACTTTTTGTTTACATTTTGCCTTATCTCACACATTTTTACAGACTTACGGCGCCAAACAACTTTATAGGGGAACATTTAACAAATTTTACATCAAATATACTACCTAATAAGGTCTTTTTGCTCACATTTACTACTAAAATATTACTTATTGATCCACTTTTACACAACGAGCCTCCACACAACTTCTCCTCTAACAGAAGTTTACAAAGTTTTTAATGAAGTTAAGATACCCTGTTTCCACATCTACTGGACTTGTGACGTCATTGACGATCACTTCTTGCAGACTATCTACCTCTAGAAAGACATTTTCAAACATCTAAACTTGACAAAAAGGCACTGTTCAACAGCCACTGGACAAATTTTAACTCATTGACGACTACTTCTTGCACTTTCTTAACTAATAAGCTTACACATATTCACATCTAACATTAAAACACCTCTTAGACAAATTTTATTTTACCAAAAAGGCACTGATTCAACATCCACTGGACAATTTACGTCATTGACGACTACTTCTTGCAGACTTCTTCTCATACACACTTACACCTATTCATATCTATTTACACCTATCTTACACCTATTTACCTCTAATTTTACACCTTTTAGACAACTTATATTGTCAAAGAGGCACTGATTCAACATCCACTGGACAATTTACGTCATTGACGACTACTTCTTGTACAAATTTCAACTTTGCAGACTTTTCACATATTATTCACCAATCCTTTTTTATGTCATCCCAACAATTGCATTCTCTATTACGAATCCTATTTGGCTAAGTAGGATAAGTCCCCAGGTTTTGCAGTATTGAAACCAACAGATGTAGGTTCAAATCCTACTACAGACATGACTTTTTTTAACTTATTTAATTTAATTTAATACACAACATTTAACACACATTTATTCTAAGTCCCCAAGGTCAACAAAAGTGACAAAAAGGCACTGAGCTACATCCACTGGACAAATTACCTCATTGAACACTTCTTCAGATATTACAGGTAAATTACAGGTAAACAGGTGACACAGGTACAGGTATACAGGTAAACAGGTAAACAGGTATACACTTCTTCAAGAAATTCAGGAAATATGCCAAAAGGGCACTGTTCAACAACCACTGGACTTGTGACGTCATTGACGATCACTTCTTGCACAGATTTCAGCACTTCTTCTAGATTTCAGGACATTTTTCAGGACTTCTTGTAAAAAGGTCAATTAGAGGTCATGGACTACTGCTGAAATGAAAAGATGCCATCGAAGTGATCCAGAACCCCGCTTGTTATACTACTAATATCATATGAAAAACTGACAAAACATTAAAGAGTTAATTGATTGGTCCGTTACTTTGTGACAGTACATTTTAACAATAAAAATACTTAATTACTTTGTTAACTGTCACTAAATATATTTGTAAAGATTTTACAATTGCGTTATCGCGATTTCGTAGTACAACTACATTGTCAAACGCTTAACTAAGACTTAGAGACGCAATTGTAAAATCTTTACAAATATATTTAGTGACAGTTAACAAAGTAATTGACAAAACATTGTCCAGACGTAATCAAAAAATTATATTCTTGCAAAGCAGGGTATCATTCATCCTATTGAGCTAATTTCAAAGTTACGTTACAACTGTTTAACCTAAAAAATATTTCCGTAGTAAAATAGAACTAGTGATCCAAATTTTGAAGAATTTTTGTCCGCCCCTGGATAGTGACTAAAAAAAAAGTATGATATAAATCAGAAGTATCTTATATCTTCAAAACTTTTAAACTTTTAATTGTCCATATTCCTTGACAATTTTGTTCTAATGTTGGTAATAGGACATTTACCATTATTTTTCTAAATTTGGTAAATTGTATTTAAGTGCAGCCTATCAGGTAAGAACGTGACCGCTTGTATTCTTGGAAAAATATGTTTCGATAACATTTTTTTCCATCAATGTATTCTTTGATGTGCTAATAACGGCGCAATTACCTTAACAAGTTATTCAATCCCCCCCCTGCATCAATAATCAATATTTTCGAGGTATAATGTCGCCGAAATTTCTGCTACTGCAATGATCTTCAAATTTTACGAATCTCGCAAGACAACTGAGTCAAAGTCCTCAGAGTCTTTCCTCTGAGGTTTCTCTTTGCAAGGGACCAAACTTTTTCAATAGAGTTGGCGTCCGGCGATTGTAAAAGCTACTCTAGTATCTTATCGTGGACCCAAGCGAGCTGCTTCGCGACGTGATTTTCGCCCAGCAAAGGTTTTTCCAACGTGCTTCGAAATTTGACATCATGGGCACGAACATGTTGTCGAATGGTATCATGGGACACATTCAAACCCGATTTTCTTGATTTTGCCCCTCCTTAACGCAGCGTCAATTTCTGGTCTTCTTCGTTCTTCACAAACGATACCGACTTTTTAATATATTTAGCGGCCGCGGAATGTGTCATTTTAGGCCTCTTTGGATGGGAACAAACCTTGAACCGACGCGCAAACAAATGCCTCATTTTGGATTTTACTTCATCTCGACGAAAATTTGGAATCGACTGATACTTTGACTAAAATACACAAAGGTTCCCTCTACCGATTTTTTGTTGAATCGTTAGAATCGCATTTACCAAAAATGAATTATCGCTGACACGTTTTTACTTGACAGACAGTGTAAGGAAAAATAGGCGTAGAAATAAGCAAAATTATTAAGCGGGGCATTAAAAAACCTTAGTAATAACATATTTTATGTACGTTCTCGTTTTGAGGTAAATTGTTTACAAGCTCTTAATTTTTACTTACAATTTGCATTGGAAACAAACACGGTCTATGTTTATGTTTTTAGATTATGTAATCGATTTATTTACACAATATCAGCCATATTTCTTTAAGTTAACGACCTCCACTCCATTTACCCCCCCCCGCCCATGAAATAATATCACTCAACAATGAAATGAGATACTTTGATCTGACCCTGAAACTTGAAGAAATGTAAAAATCTCACAGAACGATTATTGGATGAATGCAACTCTTCCTTTTAGCAAAGGCAGAAGAAAGAAACCTTTATTTAGTTAAAAACTAACATGTATGCGTTTCCCTTAAGGGGTTAATTGCCGGTAAGTAGAAAAGGTAATACCAGTTTTACAATTCATAAAATATAAGGTAATTAGAGTTCAGACGAACATAAAACAGATAAAAGATTTATATTAATACATTAAATCAACTGAAATCAGCGAAAATAATAATATATTTTAATATTAAGTGTTAACATTATCTTTAAATACTATGTGTATACAAGTAGGATGCAGGATCTTCAATGTTTTCTTAAATCAGATATTAAATATTTCTTTTTTATTTATATTTGTGGATTGCTAATAAAATGAAATAAATAGATTTGTTGGTATGAATGGTAGGCGCCAAGATTGACATAAACCTCGGCAATGAAATATAACATTTGGTAAGAAGAGTCACCACACCAGTTTGGACTAATCCAAACAATATTGAAGAATACTAAAAACATATTAGCGAGAATCTAATAAAAACAAATCCAGGCAATGAAAGCATAGACGATCTTAGCGAAGAAATAACAACAGCGATTCAGAAAAGTCAACATTGTAAATCTAGAAAAAGAGATAAAAGACTCAATCCTCATACGCATACCCTCCTGACAGAAAGGAGACAAATCATGAGCAGAAATGATGATACTGCAATACAAAATTTCCAAAGTATTAACAGAAAAATATTAAAAGCCATTAGAAAGGATAACCGAAAGTTTAAAGTTGAAGCCATAAAAAAAAACAATAGAAACGAACAAAAGCTTAAAGATAACGGAGACATTGTTACAAACAGAATCGAGCTTTTAAGGACAGTGAAATAATACTATACTCAATTGTACAGAAACCATCCTGAAAACCAAGCATAACAGAAAATACCGAGGAGAAAAGTAATCAATCAAGGGTCGGAAGAAACTTCGGATATATCATCTAGTGAAATAAGGCATGCACTAAAGAAAATGAAAGAAAAACAAAGCTCCAGACAAGATGGTATAGTGATCAAGGCCATAAAGTATGGTTATTATGCACTTCTTAAGGCAATCAAAACTCTCTCTAATTTAAGCCTACATAATGCCTCAATATCAATTAAATGGAACAACGCCGTTACTGTTCTGTTACATAAGAAGGGAGATAAGACAGACCTCGAAATCTACCTACCAGTCATTCTTCTAAACCCTCAAATTATTCACCAAAATTATCACATCGCGACTAGAAAATAAACTGGATTTCTGTTAGCCGAAGGAACAGGCCCGATTTCGCTCATGCTTCGGAACAGACTACCACATACATACCGTAAAATTGTTAATTGAAAAATCCGTAGAATACAACAGACTCGCTTTTGTAGATTTCCACAAGGCATTCGACACCGTTGAAATGGATAGTATTATGGAGGTACCAATTGAAAGCGGCATTGGTAACGGTACGTCACCTTTATTCAGAACAGATATAAGAACGACACAATGGCTGTTAAATTACATGAACTTAGAAGTAACATCAAAATTTACATTATTCCCAAAACTTTTCATAACTATTGATGAAGAGAGAGTTAACCAACTACGATTCGCAGACAAAATCGTGGTCATCATTGCCTACGATTTGAAGGAGATGCAAAATATATTAAGAGAACTGTCTGTTGCCTGCACACGCGTGGTTCTACAGATTAACTTTGGAAAAACAGAATTCATGACTAACTTGATGCTCTCTAATAACTCGAAAATCTTTGATAAAGAAATCAACCAAATAGACATGGTCTGGGCCATGAAATAAGCATCCTGGTCCGAAACTCAACATCTGAAATTAGAAGAATCGGTCTAACTTGGGCAGCGTATGGAGTTCTAAATGATATATTTAAGAACGATATTCCAATTAGTTTGACGAGAAAAACATTCAACCAGTGCGTCCTTCCAGTCTTTACCTATGGAGCTGAAACATATTCATCTACTGTAGAATATACACACAAATTAAGGATTAAGCAACGGCGCATGAAGAGGTCAATGTATATTATGACTTTTAATGACAGAATACGCAACGAAGATCTGTGTAAATGCACTGGGGTTACAGGAGTCATCACGCTACTCTAAAATAGAAATAGGCAGGACACATTATCAGACTTGGAGACATGAGATGGACGCGCAAAATATTGAAATGGATACGAATTCGGGTCGCTAGCGTAGAAACCAGACACATTAACTACTACGTTATGGCCGCCTCTAAATAGTCAATAGATTTAATTTAATTTTCTAGTTTTTTATCCAGCACTCAAGTTAATTCATAGCTTGCTGAACACGCGGAACTATGATTTTGGGTTTTGATTTGATAGTCAAGGTTATATCATTTGCAAAAATATAAAATTTTATTAAATTAAATTTATTTAAATGTTAAGCAGAACCCTTGTAGCCTAATACACCTAGTGGCACAAAGTTTATCTTCAATAAGAACTAAAAATGATATGTTCTCACAGTATTATAATTTTGATTAAACAGCTTGGGAAGCCCTGTCATTTCATTTTAATGATCAAGCTATTGTGCTAAGCTCGAGCAAAAGATTCGTCTCCAGTATTTTTTAGGTAAAACTTTCTCAAATTTATGTGGTAAGTCTAGTTGACTGGTCTATCCTAAAGTGATTAGCTTTAAAATCAAATTATTTTAAGGTTAACATGTCTTTTTCGGAAGTAAAATCATTAATTTCGATTAACATTAATTCTTCATCTAAGCAGCAACCTTTGTAAGATTACTTGTTTGCTCTTGTAAATTATAATATATGTACTTGGCTCTTTTCCGAAAAGGGAAGAAATTACCAAAATTAAAATATATCAGAAATTTTGTCGTAGTGAAAATATCATATGTCGTTTGGAAGATTTTTTTATTGATTGATTAGTATTCCCATCTAAACTCTGTGCTCTCTTGATATTCTTTAAAAAAATGTTTAAGTCTTTTAATAAAAAAATGAGGATTTTCACGTGGACCTTACAAATTTTTGTAAATAATTTGTTAATTACATCATTTTAAAAAATCTGCAAAAAATTCTCAAAATACTGTTGAAATATTTAACGACTTTCTTGGTTAAAATTGAAAATAATAAATAAAATAATCTAATTTCTTAATTCCTTGACTCCAAAACCCTTGAAAAGAACATATTAGAACATAAACAAAACAACCCTTGAAGGTCATCCCCATATCATATTTGTATAAAATATTTGTTTATTGTCTCAACAACAACTATAAGCTTTATCCTCCCAGTAATATATATATATATATATATATATATATATATATATATATATATATATATATATATATATATATATATATATATATATATATATATATATATATATATTTATATATTATATATATATATATATATATATATATAAATATATATATATATATATATATATATATATATATATATATATATATATATGTATATATATATATATATATATATATATATATATATGTATATATATATATATATATATATATACATATATATATATATATATATATATATATATATATTATATATATATATATATATATATATATATATATATATACATACATGTATATGGGACATTCTGTGCTGTGCACAATTTCTTAATATCTACTACTTATCATAAGTTTTAATCTGGACCACATTGTGTCCTCATAAATTGCGTCAATTTATGGACTAATGGGGGGGGTCCGGTTTGACAAAGAATGACCTATATATATATATATATATATATATATATATATATATATATATATATATATATATATATATATATACAACAAGTTATCAACGTTCCTGTCTGAAATTTGAGCCAATGCTTATGTAAAAGAAAATGACTACCATATAACGGACTCATTTCATTTCAGTAATTTTATAATAGGCATGAAGCTCCCTCCTGGCTTCGCACTGATAAGCTTGGATGCTGTCTCTTTATACAATAATATCCCTTTGCAATTGGTCATCAAAAGCATCAGAGAGCACTGGACTGATATTCGCAAATACACGAAACTAACACTCGCCAACTTTCTTGAAACTTTATTTTTTCAGTCCACAAATATGTAAATTCAATCAACTTTTCTATAAACAAATAATGGGTACTCCAATGGGGGCTACTCTTTCTCCTATCATATCACAATATGTGATGGACGACCTCCTCAAGGAATCCATCCCTAAACTCTCCTTCAACTTACCATTCATAAAAAAAATTTGGTGATGATATCATTACCTCAATACCTCACAACAAAAAATGGATGAGATTCTCAGAATCTTTAATGATTTTCATCCCAAACTACAGTTCCCCATTGAAGAGGAAACAAACAACAGTGTTCCCTTTTTAGACACTCTTCTAATCAGAAAAGAAGATAACTCCGCCATAGTAGATTGGTATACCCAAACCAACCTACTCAGGAAGATACATTAACTTCCATTCCTCTCATACCACTAATATAAAAATAAACATGATACTGGGCTTGAAGTCAAGAATAGAGAGAATCTCTCATCCTTTCCTCAGACTAAAAAATCTAAATAAACTACGCACTCTACGCACCAACTCCTATCCAATCCAATTAATAAATAAATTATTATTTAACTCAACCACACCCCCTGTACAACAAAACAACAATCTTACACTGGATATTAGTGCTTTCCTCTCTGAAAATCGAATCAAATCGTATTTTTCATTTCCATACATAAAAGAAATCTCCACAAAAACAACTAAACTCTTCAACCAATTACCTAATTTAAAAATTGCTTTTAAACACAAAAAAACTATCAACAACATTTTTACTTGTCTAAAAGACAAAGATGAAGTCACAAAAGTTTCAGAAGTAGTTTACAGCATCCCTTACTCTCAGTGTGAAAAAATTTATATACGACAAACATCTAGAGTCCTAAAAGACAGAATCACTTCCCCACAAAAGTGATTACAGATTAAAGAAAAACTCTTGTGCGCTTGCCCAACATAGTAGCCAATTTTCACATGAAATTAATTTTGCTGACACCAAAATCCTATGTAAAGAGAGAAATCTCGGCAGGAGAATCTTTAGGGAGATGGTGGAAATCCACCTTCAACCCAACTCGATCAATAAAAAAACTGACAATGAAGATCTGAGTCTAATTTTCTCCAATTTATTACAAATAGGCAGTCAGAGTGAAAAACTCTTACAATATATCTGACATACGAGTATCTCTTTAATAATAATCCCACTAATTTTCACTAACTTTTCAACTTTAAAACGATCAAACAAAATGCCAACGTCATTCTATTCTCAAATATAAATTAACCACAACTTAACTAAGAGATAGAAACACACTGCCCTTAGCAAAATGACAAGATAACATAACAAAGAAATCCTTTAAAAATTATAATCATTTTGCGACCACAAATTCTCTGTACTCTTCCAACAAAATGAAGTAAAATTTTATTTTATTTCCCAGAGATGAATATGTCGAGTTTTCTTGTGTTTTTTTGATGAATAAGTGCAATAAAGTGCCCCCACAAACAACAATTTTTGAACACACCCACTTAGCAGTAAGTGTTACATATAAAATAGGGTTGTTCTTTACTTTTAATCTCAAAAATACTGATATTCCACTGTAATTGTAGCCCTGATGAAGAAAATGAAATATTTTCGAAAGCTTGGCGTAGCTAAAAAGGTGTCCAAAACTTTTTAGTTCTTTTCCAAAGACCGCTTACCCCAAGAACACAATACTGCTATATATGTACATATATATATATTATATATATATATATATATATATATATATATATATATATATATGTTACTATATATATATATATATATATGTACATATATATATATATATATATATATATATATATATATATATATATATACATATATATATATATATATATATATATATATATATATATATAGTATATATAGTATATCTATATTGCAATAGAGGTTTTCACGAATGGTGGAATGTAATACATTAAAATTCCGTGTTTCAATCGTTTGTCTAACAATGAATTTGCACGACGTTTCGCCAAAATCTCATTTGGTATTTTCAAGTGCTCTTGCTGCTACTGCTACTCGATACTGTGTTCTTGCAGCTGCTGCCCCTCGAAGCTAACCGAGAAAGCCAAGTTGCGGTTGCCATCTTTTATAGGTCGGTATCTAAGCAGGTTGTAGGGAGGATCGGGAGTGTTCGTCCGGGCATCGATATTTGCCGGCTGGGTGCCCGTATCAGTAGTAATTACGATTTCCGGCACTATGCTGACTGTTGCCTAGTAGATCCTTCGATGTAGTGGAGATATTAAGTGCATCATCCCGTTTATTTAGCTGTCCATTCTTTTTAATTTCCAAGGCTTCTCCGATTAAGCGTGTTTTATAATGTGAAATCGAAGCTATTTGTTTAGATCCCTCAAAATTGATGGTGTGACCAGTATATATATATATATAGTATACCAGTATATATATATAGTACTGAAAAATAGCTGAAGTTGTTTGTTTTTTGATACTTATTTTTATGTTCTTGGATCCGGGTAAAGATTCTTCTGTTTGTTTGCCCTATGCACAATTTTTGGCAATCTCCGCATGGGATGCTGCAAACTCCATGGTTTTCCAGTTTTCTTTTGTCCTTGGGGTTATCTAGGATGTCTGCCAAAGTGTTTTGTTGTTTGTATGCTGTGCCTATGTTGTGTTTTCCTAGGACTCTTCTAATCCTATCTGTATCTCCCTTCACATATGGTAACAGGACTCTACTTTGGTCGAGGTCCCGTTCTTCTGTCCTTGTCTGTGGATGGCGCTGCCTTTCTAATACTCTTCGTATGGACTGATCTTTATATCCGTTTTGCTTAAGGACCTTAGTGATTTGTGTAATTTCTTGTTGTCTCGTGTCTGGTTCAGGGAGTCGGTTGGATCTCGATACGAGGGTGTTAGCTACCGACTGGATTTAGGATGGATGGTGGTGTGACCCAGCGTTTAAATATCTGTTGGAGTAGGTGATCCACCGTGCCAACAGACCGACAGACCTACAGACTGACAGAACGGGCAGACCGGCAGACTGACGGACCGACCAGCGGAAATAAATATATAAATATATTTTTCTTAAATCCATGGAACCATAAATCATGGAGAAATTAAAAATCTTAGATTGTAATTTTTTTACAAATTCAATACTTTTCTTTAGCAAGAGAAGAAAAATACTATCGCACGAAGTAAACTATTTTTAGCAGATATTCTCAAATTTTACAATTTTAAATAATAACGAATTTGAGAAATGTCAACCATCATTTCCTAAGTAAAAAATTAACTACTGTTATTACCGTTTTATGTCAAAAATAGCTCTATTTGATTGTAATAACTTTTATAAGTGACAAGTGAAAATTATATTTACTCGCGTTAATACAATTTTCCTACAGACACATATACATTGTTTATTCATTTTTTTAAGAAACCATAGCACACACTAAAAATTATGTTAGTAATAAATAGATAATGAAACTAACATCAGACCCCTTCACAAAACCGCCACATTATCTACGACGTAACATTTCCTACACCGTTTCAATAACAATTTTTCTATCATTGTTTTAAAGCCTTGACAAAATGTAAAATGACACGGGTCAGAAACTTATCGAACCCGTCATTCATATGACTTTATTATAATCATATCTACCACGCACGGCGTTGCCCAACAAACAATTGAGGCTCAACGTGCGTGGTTTCCGTCTAAACAATGCAAAAATCGGATGTAAAGTTTAGTTGCCATTGAAAACATCGTTTTAATGTTTTCGACTAGAAATTTGTTGCCTAACTTCTATAATTAAATTACAGTTTCTTCTTACCTTAAAATTAAAAAAAAAAAAAATGTATTATAATATTCTTTATTAGCGCGTTGTAGTTTGCCCATGGTACGTTTAGTGTAGTGAGCGAAACATTTTATGATAAAGAACTTAAACGTGCAGTAATTATGATTAAGGAACCACGCCGTATGATTTCAGTAAGAAGTTTTTATTTATTTAGTTTATGTTAAGACTGTTGTGAAGATAAAACTTTAAATTAGTACTAACTGCCATAATTTTTTACTATTCCTCGCATCAGAACACCGTCATTCGTTGCTGATTTGACGTCATTAACTTGAGGTTGAAAAACTTAAACAAATTTGGTATGGTGATTTATCTAGTTTACCAAGTGTTTTCCTCGCGAACATACGTTTTTAAAATAAAGATCGGATTTGACTATATCACACTAAAGGATAACTTAAACCAACTTTGAGTTAATTAATAGATACTATGAATATATTAATCACAAGGAAATGAGGAACAAAAGAAGGGCTTAAGAAATATTGACAACTGACCACTAATATTTCCCCCTGTAGACTATTTTTGCTATTGGAAATAAAAAAAAAAATAACATAATTTTGAGATTTCCCGGCTCCCTACTAACTCTGAAAATTACATATAAATTGATGTATTTGCAGCAATCCTCCCTAACTCCCTCGTAATTCCCTTTAATCCTGTGACCATAAATAAAACGTGTTTATTATCTTAATCAAAAACCAAGAAAATTTTGCATGATAGTATTGAAAGATACGAAATGTACTTATCTCCAAACCTTCTCCCTTTCGATATATTTAAAAAAAACTAAATTTCGTTTGACCGTTATCGTGCGGACAAACTGTCTGCCAGGCCCACAGATACGTAGGCAGACAAATAGAAATTATGTTTTTTAGTGATCCAGAGACACTAAACGTGAAGAACTAAAAAAATCTCGGAATGACTTTTTTGACGAATATATATAAGAAGTAATATTTACTTTATATATACACAATAATGGGTTGGCCACGTGACAAATGCTGAGATTCTGAGAAAGTTGAATCATCATCATTATCATCACCAGTAGCTTATTCCATCCATAGTCGGATGTAAACCTCCCCAGAAAGTTGAATAAAACAACCGAAATCCTTAATACCATAAAAAAATCACGAAACTGCAATATCTGAAGCACATCATGAAGAATGAACAGCGATACAGATTATTGCAGGTGATATTGCAGGATGAGATGCTAGGAAAAGGAGGTCCTGGGCGATGGCCCATTTCATGGCTCAAGAACCAAGATCGTAGATATCTTGGTTCTCGATGACGACAAACAGGTGTTTTCCGAGCGGCTGTCAATAGAATCCAAATTGCCTTAATGATCGCGAACATCCGGAACGGTTAACGCACGAAAAGATGAAGATAAACAATAAAAAATATTTCCATAAATAGAGAAAAACTTTTCTTTTTAATCATTTACAAAAAGCAAAAAATTCTTATTGGCTGAAGATCGGTAACGATTTAAAGTACTTTTTTTTTGTTTTAAATATACTGGGTAGTCATAAAAGCAAGAAGGGATAACAATTTCTTTAGTTACAGTTTGTCAGAACTGTTGCTTTCATCGAAAGCTGGTGCATTTGAAATAACTTTTTTAAATGAAAGCCCTAAAATAATATTAATAATATACAAAAATTTAAAAAAAAAAAATATCTGACAAAATTAAAAATATCTAAATTCTTTGAGACAAATAACATTCCTAAGAGATGTAGTTTTATGGAAAACTTCATCTGCTTGAACCTGTTTACATGCATAAAACGGCTCTTTAAAAACGGTGGTCCGAAGAATCAAGTAATCTATTTCCATTAGAAACATCATATAAAAAAATTTATAGACTAGACTTAAGCCACCAACGTTGACACTGAATTAGGGTTCGAGGCTCTCTTCTGGATATAATCCAACAACCTGCAATATTTAATAGATGGTCGAATTTGAGCTGGTTGTAGGATTAAAAGCAATTGTGGTCTATAAAGCTTTCTAGTATGTCAATATTTCCTGTTTTTATTAAGATTTGTTTACTAAACTTGATCGTGCCAAGACATATTTACTTCCGAGTTAAGGTTTAGAAAGTTACATACACCTAGGCAAAGTGAAAAAAATATGTATATTTAAAAACATATTTTAAAGTTTATTAAGTGAATATTTTTATTGTACTTTAAATTATAAGACAATTTTTTTTTTGAAATATGTTTTAAATGTTAACACAATTTTTTTATCGGGTTAAATGGACCACTGATGAAAACTATGGCGCATCTTGTCTGAGGATAACTTCACAAAAAATAATCCATTCTGTAAAAATAAAAATAATATCGTGTAAAATAATGTAGTAGTTAAAAATTGTCGAAGGCGTTTTGTTTTTCTTTCAAAAATAAAAAATTTATAGTGTTTCAAACTTTAGCATGCAATTTTCGACCAAAATATTTATGTTTAATTACTTATTGTCTATTATAAAAATTTAAAAAATCTCTCGACATTTTGTAGAAAAAGTAATTATTAAGATTTAAAAAAAAAATAATAAAAAATACTAAAAATTGACTGAGTAATATTGCAGATAGTGCATTGAAACCGGTAGCGATCCCAATCTGTCGTCAGGTCACATTTAATGCTATAACTTTGTAATGGAATGGAATTTTCTTATTTTTTTTTTTTTTTTTGAATAATTCTTAGAAGTATAGAGAATAAAGATCCGTAAAGAAAAATCGAATTTTTGAAAATTTGAGGTGTATGTAAACCCCTTTTAAGGCACGATGCTGGTAGAATGAAGTGTTTCGACATAACAATGTCGGATATATAACGTTAAATTTTTTTTTGGAACGAAACTACTGCCTGCATTTTCATAGTATTAAATTTGACTTCCTGATAACTGATAGTAATGTGGGAAACAAAATGTTCAGCTAACAAGTTGACTTATTCAGCAGATATTTTAGCAACAGTATTGTACTATCCGGTATGGTGTAATATAAAGTTGATCTGGTGATACTCGATTTTACTGTTAGAAACCTTCTTAAAACCTACAAAAGAAAGTTATGATCTTTTTTTAGCTGTTTTGTGACATTTAATTATAGTATTTCCCCCAAGTTAAAATTATCGAAAATTTGTTGACATAAAAATCAAAGAAACGTATTACAATATGGATATAAGTCAAAGGTTCCAGGTTCAAATCCCTGTCTCAATTAAACCTTTTTTAGCAATTCGTTTAAATGCCAGATGATATATATTTCTTAATTAGTATCTTTATAAAGAATATTCCATTTGGAACAAGAAGAATTTGAAGTATAATATCGTCCAAACTGGTGTCATTTCTTTTACCATTTCACGATAACTAAAGAGCCCTTTCCCAAAAAAAATCTCTTATCACCTTTGCAAATCGATGACCGAGGGAGAGTTAGATCTCCAGAAAAAATACCCTCTCTCTTAATAAAGCTTTAGCGCCACCAAAATTTATGACTCGGTATTTCCATAAAGAAAACTTCTTTCCTTCCCGAGAAGGAAGAAATTTAAAAAAAAAAAATGAATAATTTCTTCTCATGAAACCCCATCAAAAATATATGACAGAAGAAGAACGATTTCCATAAAGAAAACTTTCTCTTCTTCCCGCATAATTGACGATTACTTTTATGTTGTATAATTATTTATTTCAATATTCTAAAAGAAAAAAAAAAAAACGGTCAAGTGCAAGTTGCACTTGCGCAATTAGTATTCCGTATGGTGATTGCCTTTAAGATAAAAATTTTTGTTACGGAGGTATAAAATGATCAGTGAGTCACACCTAAAATGAGTTTTTAATAAAAGTATAAACATGTCTAGTCAGATACTGACTCAGCAGGCCAATCAGACCAACCAGAATAAGACAAAAAGTTCCTGATATGTATATATCTTAAGATCCAATACGTATTTTCACGTTTTTCCTTAGTCAATAATGTATAATAGTTATAGCATTTTAACTACCTAATAGCTAATAAATCAGTCTAACTTAATCTAGAATCTAGTGGTAAAAGTTTAAAAGAAATATTTACTGCCTAAATATTTGCTTAATTATAAACCAATGAAATATTATTTTCGACGAAAAAAAAACCCTCACCATTTTGGCGATCAAATCATTATTTTAAATTATCAAACGTAATGCATTCGTGATAATTTTCACTCAACCTGCATTTTATATGGAGACTATTCTAGAATTTTTTCAAAATTTTTTGATCAGTACTTTTCGAGATAGTGTTTTGGTCATTTTTTTTTTAAATAAGACAAAGAAACGTGTGCGCAAGTATTGCATCACATATATTTTTGAACTTGTGTTTTCACATATATATATATATATATATATATATATATATATATATATATATATATATATATATATATATATACATATAAGTATTTGTAGACATTTAAATTATTTCAAACGCTTATTTAAAGTTGAAGCTAAAACATATTCATTTTTCTGACGAATAATCTGCGTTTCATTGGATTCTTGTTAAAGAATAAAAGTATAGTATGTACTTACACTTCAATTATATATGTGAATACCTCAAACGGCACAAATAAAAGAATAAAAGGAAACCATAAACTAAATAAAGCAAGGTGGGGGCCTTCTTCCGTACCATCATGAAATACGGCAAAGATAGTCTTTATTATTCGTCATTCTTCCTTCTTCTTGCAAACTGGAGTATTGTTACGTGCGTTTATTCACCTCAGTGTAAATAAGGAAGTGTTTCAATCCATAAAAAACAATTGTATCTTTTTTATGTTTTTTTTATGAGTGAATTGGCATTGTGTCAAGATGCAAGTGTTTTGACCTTGTCAACGAATATGTAAATATTTTGTTATTATTATTATTATTATATTATTAAGTAGGCGCTCTTGTACTTAGTAATCGAACTGGCTCAACCCAAAATTTGCGACTTTCAAAAATGTCTAGTTCCAGTCACCTCTATTATATTTTATTTTATTTTACATGTCAATTCCATCTTTTTGGATAGAGGGGCAGATGTCTCGCCTGTTCTGTGATAATACTTGATAATATGATGTTGACGCCGGTCATTTTTTATATTCCATACTAAATTTTTTTATACTTTGGGTAAAATATATTTTAAAATAACCTGAAAAGTTGTCCCAAAAATAAGAATAGGGAAAACAAGAATAAAAATAAGGGAAACACACTACGCAGGGCTTAAAAAGGTCGTAGTAATTATAGGTTTTTACTTCCTCATTTTGAAGTGAATTTCTTTAAAATTTCTAAGTTTTACTTATAGAAAAGAGTTAGTTCACATTAACGATATATTTTCATTCTAAACGGTTTTCTACTTCGCCAAACACCATCTATGTATGTTACCTTTTTGAATTATATATACGATAAAATCTAGATATTTTTGAAATATTTTCCATATATATATATATATATATATATTATATATATATATATATATATATATATATATATATATATATATATATATATGTATATTGTATATGTATATGTATATATATATATATATATATATATATATATATATATATATATATATATATATATATAGTTTATCCCAAAAAGTTTTATACAAATGTTTATCTTATATATTACAAAAAAATGTATTCTTTATAAAAAGTTCTACATCACATGGAAATCCATAATCAAGCACCAAAAGTTTAAAATATTTGATGGCATACAAGGAAAATAAAAAATAATGATTTATAATAAAGAGTTTGTTTAAATTTAAATACAGAGCAAAATATTAATTGAAAATGTTAATAGGAACTAAAAAAATTATGCTCACGTTTAGATTTGTGGCCTTCCTAGTTAATTTTTTTTTATTCAATAAACCAACAATTACTGACGTATTTACTAGAGTTTTTTTTGAATTTTTAAGTAGGAAAGCCACAAATCCAAATGAGATCATAATTTTTTAGTTCCTATTAACATTTTCAATTAATATTTTGCTCTGTATTTAAATTTAAAACACACTTTACTCTTCATTATAAATCATTAGTTTTTATTTTCCCTGTATACCATCAAATATTTTAAACCTTTGATGTTTAATTATGGATTTCCATGTGATGCAGAACTTTTTATCAAGAATAAATTTTTTTGCAATATGTAAGATAAACTTTTTCTCCATTTGTATAAAACTTTTAGAACACGGTGTGTGTATATATATATATATATATATATATATATATATATATATATATATATATATATATATATATATATATATATATATATAAATATTAGACTGGCACAAAGAACCAAAGTATCGGTTTCTTTAGACGCACTTTTTTTAGGTTCTACTATCTGTCAGAAATTAGCCCTCCAAATTTTATCAAAAAATATTAAAATATAAAGGTTGCTCAAGCCCGTTTTTACCAGAATATCACATCTTTTTAAGCAACAGAGGTTAAATTAAAAATAGTTTTTTGAGCTTTCATTATGCTCTTGACGTTTATATATATATATATATATATATATATATATATATATATATATATATATATATATATATATATATATATACATATATATATATATATATATATATATATATATATATATATATATAAATATATATATATATATATAAATATATATAAATATATATATATATATATATATATATATATATATATATATATATATATATATAAATATATATATATATGTATATATATATATATATATATATATATATATATAATATATATATATATATATATATATATATATATATATATATATATATATCTATATATGTTTTAAAGGCCTCTGAACACCATTAAGTACTTGGCCCCTACTGAACACTAACTCGAGTAATCAAAAAAAATATCCAACAAAATTTACAAAAAAAAAGCAATTTTGAGGTATTTTATCGATTAGAACGGATTCTATAAGAAGTCGGGACTAATTTTTTATATATATATATATATATATATATATATATACATATATATATATATATATATATATATATATATATATATATATGTATATATAGTATAATTCGAGTAATCAACAAAAATATCCGACGAAATTTAAAAAAAAAAAAAGCATTTTTGAGGTATTTTATCGATTAGAACGGATTCCGTAAGAAGCCGGGACTAATTTTCTTAATAAGATACTTTTGAGATCCCTGAACACGATGACATTAGTGTTTTGGCCGTTACTGTAGTATAATTCGGGTTATCAACAAAAATAACCAACCTTATTCGCAAAAAATGCACTTTTTACGTAATTTATCGATCATATCAGGCTCTATAGGAATACTGTACAAATAAAAAAAACTGTATTATAATAATTTTTATTATACATATATTCAGTTTTCGATTCGAGGAAAAAAAATATTTTCTGGAATGCCCAATAATAAAATTATTGGATATTGAAAAATTTCTAATATTATCATATGATTTGAGGTCTGAGAATGACATTTTTTATATCAAAATTATATTTAACAAAAAAAAAATATTTTTTTCTATAATTGTATCATCTACTTAAAAAGATTATTTAGGCACTGTTCATTAAACTTTTTTTTTATTAAATTTAACCTCTGATACATAAAAAAAATGTGATAACTTGGTAAAAAATGGACTTGAGCAACCTTCGAATTTTAATATTTTTTGATAAAATTTGGAGGGCTTATTCCTGAATATAGTGGAACCTAAAAATAAAGGGCTTCTAAAAAAACAGTACTTTCGGTTTTTTTGGGTTAGTCTAATATATTATATATATATATATATATTATATATATATATATATATATATATATATATATATATATATATATATATACATACATACATATATATATATATATATATATATATATACATATATATATATATATATATATATATATATATATATATATATATATATATATATACATATAAACTGTTTGAAAGCTGTTTCTTGGAACATTTACTATCAAGCTCACGTCCCTCAAAAATTTCACCTTGATTTAAAATTATATAAAAAAAACAAACTCAATTTATTAAAGATTTGATTTTGATATAAAATATCATTAAATTATCATTGTATCAACGATTTACATATAGGTTATGCGTTGTATCACAGAACAGCTGTTAAAACAGTTTAAAGCTGCTTAGAGCTACTTAAAATAGATCTTTTTTCAAAATTCGACTTTATTTATCAATATAGTCTCCTTCAAGAGTAATACAATCAGTCCAATGCTTTTCTAAACATTTCTATACTTTTCTTGTAGAAGGATTTGTCTTCGCCTGCAAAATAAGCCTCAGTTTCGGCGATAATTTCTTCACTGGAGCCAAATTTCTTTCCCGCAAGCATTTTTCTGAGATCTGCGAATAGATAATAGTCACTGGGGGCCAAATCTGGAGATTACGATGGCTAAGGAAGCAATTCGAACTTCAATTCATGCAATTTTGCCATCGTAACCACTGACTTGTGACACGGCGCATTGTCTTGGTGAAAGAACACTTTTTTCTTGTTTATTTCTGGCCGTTTCTTTGCGATTTCTGCCTTGAAATGCTCCAATAACTAACTATAATATTCGCTATTGATGTTTTTTCCTTTCTCAGCATAGTCGATGAAAATTATTTCTTGCGCATCCCAAAATATAGCCGACCGGTCAAAATATTCTTTGGATTGTTCCAGGATACGAGGATTGTTACTGTATACTTGATTCTACAATAACAATCAGGGCTTCGTAAGAGCTAACTCCTCTTTTAGTAGTCAATTTAATCGTAAAAATTTCTCCATTAACAAGCAAAGATATGCTTGAAGTATATAATGTCGCCCAATTCTACTGTAACCTGATGCTCTGGTTATAACCATCACAATTTTTAGATGTGAAAAAGCTCTCAATCATTTCCACATATAATTTCGAAATAATAGCTGTTGTGCTACCTATATCATTCTCAAAGAAGTACAAGCCGAATATTTTACGTGCAGATATATTAAGCCTTCACTGTAGGGGAATGTAAAGGCTTTAATACTTTAATTTTAGATTTATCGGATGCCAATAACGTCAATTCTTTCTTATGGCGTGGCCGTTAAGGTAAAAATGTGCGTCATCCTCATCATAAATGCTGAAAAGCATTCAATCATTTTAATAACGAAGTTGACCTCTAAGCAGCATCTATTGGCTTTAATTCTTGCACCAGCGGTATCTTGTAGGGGTGCATCTATAAATATTTACGGAGAATGCGTTAAAACGAACTTATGGGAACATTTACAACACTTGATTGTTTCCGTACTGAGAGGTCGAGATTGTAACCCCTATCAGAGCTTTACTTGAAGTTAAACCAATTTCTTCAAACTTTTGCGTCCATCTTTTAATTAGTTGAATACCTGAGGCCCCATTTACGCTATTAAAGTAATCACTAAGACTATCGCGTCTCAAAATTATTGGTATGGTAAAACTTTCGCATGCCAAGGACACGCTCCGCTCCGATAAAACGATCCAGAGCAACTAAATTTCTAAGCAATGGACTTACGATTTGTCCTATAAATGATTCCTTCCGCCTGTTGCGTTCACGCAATAAACCAACCAATTTGAACTTAGCTGTGGGAACCATTCTTATAAGCAAGTTTAGTAAAATGATGAAAAGCCAGCCAGCTTTTCGGATCTGGTACATTCATTGAATCAATCAGTAATACTAATTCTAAAAAAGCAAATGATAAAAAAGGTATCTTTTTCATTTTTGATATTCAAATTATAGGCTTATAGTCCTTGGTTATAAAAATCTGTAAGTTTAATGATGGTGTGGGTGTCACCGAAACATCCGCCTTATTTAGATTAATAAATATGTCATACTTACTATCTGACAACTCATATTGTCGCCAACAGATACTCCTTAAAGCTCCCTCAGTGGCATCAACCACTTTCTACAGCTACTTCTTAAGTGTAAATTTTTTTGAAAAAGTATTATTTTTTGATCTGTTGTTTATTCAGAAAATATTTCTTACTATACTAGCGCGGAAAATACAATTTTCTACATAATTTTACTAGGAAACTAAGTTTAATGATGGAGTGGGTGTCACCGAAACATCCACATTAGTTAAATTAATAAATCGTTATACCTACTATCTGACAACTCATTTTGTCGCTAACAAACACTCCTTAAATCTGACAACTCATATTGTCGCCAACAGATACTCCTTAAAGCTCCCTCATTAGCATCAACCACTGAGCTTAATTTTTCTACAGCTTCTTAATTGTAAAATTTTTTGAAAATTATTACTTTTCGATCTGTTGTTTATCTGGAAACTGTGGTAGAGTGAAAAATACAATTTTCTAAATGATTTCACTAGGACGCAGGAACTATGAGCTGTGTTTGCCAATATTTCATTACAGACACGCAAATTTTGACAAATATATATTTATTATTATTATTACTTATATGCAAATATCAAAAAATTAAATATGTGTCATGTCGAAAAAGTAGCGTATTGCACTGTTCTTTCCGAACTTGGCACGTAAATAACTATGAGTTATTAATAGTGACTGCTGCGTATCTATGACATTTTAAATTAGTTTTATATTTTAAACAGTATAAATGTTCGAAAACTGTTGACTTACAATTCAAAAAGTACGATGGCGAAGTTATTTATTTCCGCTCTGTAAAAAATGACCCATATTTAGTTCTTGATTTTTTTGTGTAACAACACTTTACAGTTCTTCTGTGACAATGTAATTTATTTTCTTATAACAAGTTGTTGACTTTGTCGAAACAATAATTTATCGTAGCAATTTGTTCACCTCAATCTAATTCAGTTTACTTTTTCTTGACTTATTCCCGTTATGCTTATATACAGATATAAAATTTTATTTCACGGATAGTTAAACCATTTGACAAGTTTGTTAAAGAAATTTTCATATCAACACGATTCACATTAAACAGTAAGAATAATACATTTTTCTTATTTGCGTTTAACGATACTTTTTAAACAAATCTTCGGAAAAATTTCTGCAAAACTAATTATTTAGAACAAAATATCTTTTTTTTAGCAACTAGACATTGCAATCTACGAGCTAAATTTACAACCAAAAAATTAAATCCTACTCAAATTAATATTTAGTAAATATTAAATTTTAAAAATGAATTAAAACCGAACGATAATTTTCTTTTTTTGGGTGCTGCGGAGAAATCCCTAAAACGCTGCAGGAGCGACCCGTGTGTGGAAAAAAAAAAAAAAAAAAAAAAAGCGATTCACGTTGGTCTTAAATCGCTGTAAATTGTATTCGGTCGAAAAACATAGTCCTAGACAAATTATTCCAAAGGGATGAGGTTCTCCATATAAAAGACTGAAAAGGGTTGTATGAGGAGTAATAAGCTGAGCCTCATACGGATGTGAAATATTAGCGCGACGTGTATTTCTAATATGCCCTGCTGTGGGAGGAATTAAGCGGCCTACATCCATCGAACACTTTCCATGAGAATATTTGTAGATATAGGTACTACAGTTCCGCCAATCACGCGAACAGCTCTCTTCTGAATAGAATCCAACAAGTGCAGTGTATGTTTGGGAGCAGAGCCCCAAACATGGGAGCAATATTCCATAGTTGGACAAATTTGAGCTTTGTACAGAATTAACAGTTGTTGTGGAGTGTAGAGCTTTCTAGTTCGAAATAATATTCACAACTTTTGAGAAGTTCTTCTTGCTATGCTTACAACATACTCACGCCAAGACATATTTGGTCCCAAATTAACGCCCAGCAAATTGAGTACCGATGCTAGAGGAATGGAGTGCCCCGACTATGTCACCTCAAGATAGAATTTCTTCTAGGTCTTTGTTAAGTTGAACGACTTCCTGCTGTCTGCGGATATTTGCCTGAGTAGTCGATAACAATTAGATGCTTATACTGCACTCTGTCGGCGACTTACTAAGTCTATTCAAGCAGAGCGGCACAGCACGGCTGGCACTTATTGTAGAAACGCACCTTTCTCGAGCTTACTGCTCGAAGGCATAGATGGCAGCATTGATATAACAACTAAAGACGAAACGAAAAGAATCGCATTTTTAGAAGTTACCAAAAGT
Source organism: Pachyrhynchus sulphureomaculatus (assembly GCA_019049505.1). Taxonomy (NCBI): domain Eukaryota; kingdom Metazoa; phylum Arthropoda; class Insecta; order Coleoptera; family Curculionidae; genus Pachyrhynchus; species Pachyrhynchus sulphureomaculatus. The sequence goes on from CM032447.1 coordinate 95,187,939, forward strand.
GTTCTTCGTATTTGCTGAACCATCCCAAGACACGTTTCGCCGTATCACGGCTCATCAGCTGGGCTAGGTTCAGCAAATACGAGAACACATTTTTAGTCCTGTATCCAGGTTACTAACGGAAAACTATAACAAATAGATGCTTATACTGCACTCTGTCGGCGACTTACTAAGTCTATTCAAGCAGAGCGGCACAGCACGACTGGCACTTATTGTAGAAACGCACCTTTCTCGAGCTTACTGCTCGAAGGCATAGATGGCAGCATTGGTATAACAACTAAAGACGAAACGAAAAGAATCGCATTTTTAGAAGTTACCAAAAGTGTTCTTCGTATTTGCTGAACCACCCACAAGACGCGTTTCGCCGTATCACGGTAACTTCTAAAAATGCGATTCTTTTCGTTTCGTCTTTAGTTATAACAATGCTGCTGAGTAGTCGATGTTCGAGCCTTCAAAGTGAATGAAGAGATAAGCATACTGTCATCTGCAAAGCTGTAGATTTTATTCCTGGTCTTTTCCAACAGATCGTTAATGTAAATGAGAAATAGAGTAGGAGACAATATGGAGCCCTGGGGCACACTGGCGTTGATAATGAAGGTGTTAGAAAGAAATCCGTCGACTTCTACTCGTAAAAGAACGCTCTTTGAGGAAACATGAGAGCCACAAACAGAACTTTTCAGACATACCAGAAAAGCTTAGCCAACAATCTATCGTACCAAACACGGTCGAATGCCTTGGGTATATCAAGAGCAACAGCTCGAGATTCTCCAAAGGGTTCAAATGCATTGTTCCAAACATGTGTTACATAACTTAGAAGATCTCCTTTTAATCTATATTTACGAAAGCCACATTGATGGTCGCTAATAATGTTGAATCCTTTAACATACTCGTATTTTAGAAGGTGCTGATTGATAGCCTTTTCCATGACTTTCGATATTATTGAAATCAGTGCGGCTGGTCTGTAGTTATTTGGCAAGGTCTTCTTGCCTTTTTTAGTATCAGTTGAACTGTGGCGCATTTTCAGCAGGAAGGATATATTCCCTTTCTGTAGGTTGGGTTGAAAAGGCTACAGAAAACTGGTATTAGTTCTCTCACGCAGTTTTTGGATACTATGGCAGGTATTCCGTCAGCGCCAGAAGTTTTTTTGGTGTCTAGTCTTATTAAAAAATGTTTGATGACATGCTGCCTGAAGACCATATTGGACGTCCTTAACTGCACTGCGGGAATAGTAGGTGATGTTTTTCCTTGGAAATCGACAGTAGAATGTAAAGCAAAAAGTTTAGCCAACAGGTTCGCTTTCTCAACAGGTGTTGTTGCGATAGAATTATCTGGCCGGGTGATAAAACTAAATCACTAAAATACACAAACTCCTAAATATAGACTAGATTAATTAAATAATATAAATATTTTCATTAAACAAGAATTTGAAGAAATAAAATATTTAGGGTTTGTTACTAATTCTTGTTTAACATTTTAAAACGGTTCATTATATATTTCTTCTTACCGAGGGTAGCTAGTAATTTTTCTTTTAATTCAAGACAGTTTATCAAGGCATTCTATGGGCACATTTTACTTATTGCGCAAACCTCTTATATTTTCTTGATAAAAAAATAAATTTGTTTTATAGGTATGTATAGACAGATACCCTTAACTTTAAATTGGCGACTACTTAAGCTTCACTTTAAATATTTAACAATAGTATTTATTGTTAAAATGATAAACAACAGGCTACCTTTCCATATATATGATATAATTATACTATATACACCTATGAAGTACATGGTACACAAGTTCAAGAAATAATTTCTACATAACAAGAAATAATTATAAGAAGACAATGAACTCTATATTATCAAGAGGTCTTGATGATTTTAATAATTTGCCTAGACATGTTACGAAGTGAACCACTTTAAAAATGTCAAAAGAAATCTAGGACTATTTTATGAAAAATATTATTATATAGTATTCCATTATATCTTGCGCCATTTACAGGTATATACATACTGAACACAAAAATTGAATGGACTTTATTCAAGAGAGAGCTTTTCGCCTGATTAAAGACCCAAAACTCACCAGCAACCTTGATTCCTTGAAACACCTTAGAACGGTTAGCAACTTCAGTCTATTCTACAAATATTTTCATGGAAAGTGTTCGATGGATGTAGCCGGCTTAATTCCTCCCAGATCTGTGAATGCTAGGAATGCACGTCGCGCTAATACTTCACATCTGTATGAGGTTCAGCTTATCAGTCCTCTTACAACCCTTTTCAAACAATCTTTTGTATGGAGAACCCCATCCCTTTGGAATCATTTGCGCAGGACTATGTTTCCCACCAACTACAATTTATAACGATTCAAGACCAACACTAATTGCTTTTTCTTCACATGCGTCGCTCCTGTAGTGCTTTAGGGATTTCCCTGCAGTACGTGTATCTTCACTTTTGTAGAAAGTTTGTTCCTTTTAAATTTCCCCGGTAAAATACGAATATGGGCACATCACAAGCACTGCCGTGAAATACCTAAATCGAAAATAGCTAATTATCTTATAGAGCAAGAACTTCGGGAAAAGAAGTGGCGTGGGCAGTAGCAACTTGTCTCTTTGACAATTGATCTGGAACAAAAACTGTTCACCTTCCAGATATTTTGGGCTGTCGCCCATTTACCCAATAAGGCCCAATTCGAGTATGCCATTTTTAGCGTGAAGAATAGCACCGTAGGCGTGGTACAGTACCATTAGCCAGTTCAGTAGGACTTGCGCTCAAGGATTTGCAGAAGTCGATGTTGGCCCGGGAGCTCGAGGAGAGCCCTTTTTCTTGAGTCAAGAAAAAAGGGCTCCTTGGGCCAATATCTACTTCTGTCAATCAATGAGCGCAAGGCTGAACTGGCTAATGATACTGTACCACGCCTACGATGCTATCGTTCAAGCTAAAAATGGCATATTCCAATTGGGCTTTATTGGATAATGGGCCAGTAGCGACGGTCCAAAATATCTGAAAGATGAACAGTTTCTGTGCGAAATGAACCTGTCAAGGGGGCAAGTTACTACTGCCCACGCTACTTCTTTTCCCGTAGCTCTTGGTCCATTAGTCTGCAGGTGGTAGTCGGGGGGAAATAAAGTCCTGGACAGTTCATTGCACAGAGCTGAGATTTTTCATATAAAGTACTGGAAAATAGGAGTGACGAAGAGGAAGAGTACGAGGAGTGACAAGCTGAACTATATACGGATATGATGTATTAGCATGACGTGTACTCCTAGCATGTATGCTTCTAGGACGAGTCAAGCTAACCATATGTATCGAACGCTACCTATGAAAGTATTTATTTGAAAGACTGAAATTTTTTTCAGTCAAAGGATCAAGAGCATTCGTTAGTTTTGAGTCCACAATCAGACGAAGTGCTCTCTTCTGGTTGTAGTTTAACAAATGTCGAGTATGTTTGTGAGCAGAGCTCCAAATATGAGAAAAGTTCTTTATTTATGGTTGAATTTGAGCATTCTATAAGATTGTCTACTTGTGGACGACCTAGCTTGCTAGTGCGAAACAATATTCGCACCTTTTGAGAACCTTTTTTTCCTATACATGCAACTTGATCATGCCAATAATATAGGATATCTCGAAATAACTATGTCGAGTAACATAAGCTTTTTAAAAAAAGCATCACTGGATTTCTATTATTCTTTCAGGACTTTAGTGACTTTCCGCGATGTTTGAACTATCAAAACAAATGAAGAAAAAAAGCGTTTTAACATCAGCATAGGTATAGATGGGATTTTTGGTCTTTTTCAGCAAACTGTTAATGTAAAAAAGAAAGAAAGTAGGATACACTATGAAGCTCTGGTGTATACCAGCGTTAATAATGAATGTGTCCGACACAAAATCGATTAGCTGATATACCATTAAAGTGGAGTTAACCAATCTCTCATGCAAAATATGATCAAGTGCCCTTGATATGTTAAGTCCAACTGCTAGAGACTCCATAATGCTCAATTACGTTATTCCAACGATGTGTGTCATAATTAGCCATCTTCTGTTAATGCTGACTTACGAAAACCATATTAGTGGTCGCTAATAATATTAAATCATTTCATATATTTTAAAACATGCTGAATGTTAGCGTTATCCACAACCTTTGCAAAGCGACTGGTTAGTAGCTGTGCCGTAGCCAAACGGGGTGGGGGGTCAGGCGCCTGAATGTGATGACCCCTTAGAAACAGGAACTTTTTTTGTAGGAAGTCTTTTTTGTAAAAAAACCTCTCCCCGTTTCGGTCATCGATTCTTAAATGGGGTATAAGCAGTTAGTGACACTCTAGGAAATGGTCCTTTTTTGCCATACATCTTCCCACCCCCGATCATCGATTTTTAAATTGAACTGAGTGTTTCTATTGTAGGAAAGGGTTCTTTATCGTAAATAATCTCCACTTGGTGGTCGTCGATTTTTGGCTTCCTTTGTTGAGAAGGGGCTATGCCTCTACGGTAAGAGAATTTTTTTTGTTGATCAAGGAACTTTGCCTTCTAATTGTCGTTTGACACTTCTCAGTTTGTCGATTGTTCTATAAGCAGCCTTTAGTGTTCTCCTTTGTCCCTTAAAGAAACGTCTTTTATATCCATATATCCTTTGAATCTGATCAGTAATTGTTTGTCATGGTCTTTTGTTATTTTATAGTTTAACTCATTTCCAACAGGAAAAAATTATACCTCTTCCATAGGATAACCTAAAAAATCTAAAAAAACGAGTGTTAGTTCTCTGTCACATTATTTAAGTACAATGGCAGGTATTTTATTAGCGCCAATGCCAGTGACAGATTGAAAGAAAAAGTATGTTCTTACATAGATATTAAGATTTTATTTATTTTTTCGATTTTAATTGCAAAAAAAAACGGTAAATAAAATAATTAAACCTTATTTATTAATTTTATTAAAACAAGAGTACCAGGAAATAAGCCATCATAAACACCGTTACAGACGGTATACTAACGACATGGTTTTTGCAGACAGCTTATTTACTTAATTTGATAACATGAGATTAGCTACTAATTATTTATTAAATGGCTGTTAAACATGACGAAAATATATAGGTATTAGATATGTACCTGTAAACATAGGCGGCTCCTGAAAGAAATTAATACAATTATTCCCGTCTATTCCGTACTATGAGAGTACGCTTGTCTCTTTTATTATTTTAACACAGGAACAATAACTGCCCATGCAAATATCCACAGACAGCAAGATACGATCTAATAGATATCTGGAAGAAAGTCTATCTTGGGTTGACAGTATTCCAGTAGAATTTAAAGCTATAAAATTTCTGAAATTTTTCTAAAAAAAAGTAACTTTACAGAATCAGATATAGTTATCTCGGGATAGTGTATTCCACTAGCATTGTCTCTCAACTTGCTAGGCGTTAACTTAAGAACAAATTTCTGGGTATGATCATGTTCCACGAGTATGCAATGTCAAAAGGTGAGAATATCATTTATATTAAAAAGCTGTACTCTCCACAACAGCTTTTAATTTTATACAAAATACATATTCGACCATCCATTGAATTTGCTTCTACTATTGGAGCTGTGTTCCTAAACATACTCTGCATTTTTGGATTCTATCCAGAAAAGTGCTGCCTGCCTGATTGATGATCCGGAAGTCGCCAAATTTCTTTGAAGCATCAATCACAAATTGTCGATCACTTGGGATTAAACTTGAAGCGAATTTATACAATCTTAATTGACAATAAACTTGCACTAACTCCGCACTAATGAGAGAAGCATTAGTGTTACACTAATAATAATAAAACTAATAAAAACTAGTAAAAAAATAGTCAGACACCCATCCAAATAGTAAATCAATAACTATAATATTATTAGATTACCCTATGTCTAGCATTATTAACTTCTCTCTATTTATAAAGCAATATTATCTTAATTCATTTTCCAAAAGTGCAAGAGAAGTACATGTAAAATTATTTTTATTATTATAGTACTTAACAGCGTTGTAAATAAAATAGCGCTGAAAAATAGATTGACACTGCTATCACTTCGGTATCTGTCTGTTACACACGATTTTCTCCAGAACTATTTGATAACATTAAAAATTTGGCACAACTATAGAAATTGATGCCCCAATCAGAGCCGTAACGTTTTGAAAATTAAAATTTGACCTAAGGGATTAGCTTGTAGGGCGAAGTAAAAAAAAAAAATTCTAAGGTCATCCAATGGGGTATCAAATGAAAGCTTGTGAAAACATGAGTTTAGAAATATATATGATGTAATTCTTGCGCACACTTTTCTTTGTATTATTTTTAAAAAATCTCTCTCCCCCGACCCTATCTCGAAAAGTACTGATCAAAATATTTTGAAAAAAATTTTAGAATATTCTTCATAAAGTGTAGATTGAACTTGATACTTTATCTGGTATGTGAAAAGAGAAATCGGAAGTGAAAAAAAAATACCACGTGTTCGAGTAAGGTGTGAAAGCTTATGATAACACGAGTTCAAAAATATATATAATGTAATGCTTGCGCACACTTTTCTTTAAATTATTTTAAAAAAAAAATCTCTGTCCCTCCACCCTATCTCGAAAAGTACTGTTCAAAATATTTTTAAAAAAATTCTGAAATATTCTTCATAAAGTGTAGATTGAGCAAAAATTACGTTTAATAATTTGTCTGGTTTAAAAAAAAACGATGTGCCTTGACAATATCGAGGAGGTTTCTCGACACTATGGTGGAGATAAACATATTTTCAGTACCACGTGTCTCACCTCTAGAGGCAAAATAACTTTTTAATTGAGTTAGACGAATATAGTAAATCTAAATTTGTTATCATATATTACTCCGTAAAATCGAAACGTTAACCGTTTAACTGTAAATAGAGATAATCTTTCAAAAATCTACCTCATTCATGTGATGCAAAAATCATTAACTGTGCAAATTTGTATTAATATTATTATAATGTACTGTACTGAAACTATATAAAACTTAGAAAATTCGATCAAAGGCGTAAAGTAGAGAAGTAGATAGATGATAGAGAAAAGGAGAAAGTCTTATTATTTTACACTCAATATTGATGTTAAACGTGCTATATTCGGTTATATACATTTCCACTGCTTTTACTACCTTAAATTTAAGCAAAAATTTTCTGTAGAATTACACGTGTACACGTTATTAAAATTATATTCTAAAATATAATAAGTTTTTAAAGACAACCATTATTACTGTTTGGCATATTTTATTGCATATTACCTGCGATTGTATCCAGACCTCTACTAATCTCCTCAACAAATACACGGGGATTATACCGGATGACTGGCTGGCAGCTTTTTTATCACGATTCCTAAAAAAGCAAATGCAAAATTATGTGAAGACTTTAGATCTATCAGTCTTATGAGCCATGTTCTTAAGCTGTTCCTCAAGTAACTATATCAACGTATATACAAAAAACGCGAAGAAACCATGAGGGATGCACAAGTAGTGTTCCGAAATGGGCCTGGCACTCGCGAAGGGCTATTCGTGATTCAGGTATTTATACAAAGGTGTAGAGACGTCATTTGTAACATACATCTGTGTTTCATCGACTATATCCAAGCTTTCAACAAATGCCGAAACGACAAAATGATTGATGCTCTGACGGGAATCGGGTTAGATGGGAAGGATATCCGCATTATTCTAAATCTTTACTGGGATCTGAGAGTGGAAACCATACAACAGATTTTATCAAAAATCAGAAGAAGAGTAAGGCAAGAATTTGTACTCTCACCTATACTGTTCAACCTCCACTCAAAACACATATTCAGAAAGCTCTCCAGAGCATGAACGCTGGTATCAAAATAAACGGCGAAATTATTAATAATAATCGATAGGCTGACGACACTGTCAGTCAAGAACTTTTGGGTAGGATCCACGAGATAAGCCTAGAATATGATCTGAACTCAATATCGAAAAACCGAAATATATGTCAAGACATCACCCACGCCTCAAGCCTTGACAATAAACAACCAACCTATCGAGAAAATAGCTACATATCAATATCTGAGATGCACTCTTAATGTCGGCTGGGATCATTCCAGGGAAATAATAATCAGAAATGAGAGGGTCAGAACAACGTTTGTAAAGATGAGACATCTCCTATGTTCCCGCGACCTTAATCTGAGGCTCAAGAGACGTATCTTAGAGTCATAGGTGTTCTCAAATATCCTGTACAGTGTGGAAGCTTGGACTCTTACCGCTGCATTGAAAAAAAAAGATCCAGGCATTCGAAATATGGCTGTATAGACGGATACTCCGAATATCATGAATCGATCATGTCACTAACAAAGAGGTCATCCGCAAAATAGATTGTCAGCCCAAGTTCCTCTATACTACCAAACAAAGAAATTTGGGACATATAATGAGAAATCCTGCAAAATATCGATTACTACAATTAAGTATCCAGGGCAAGGTCGACAACAAGTGAGGTCTCGGCAGAAAAAGGATTTTTTGGCTTGCTAATCTAAGAAAATAGCTTGCAGTCAATTCCACACGGCTTTTTAGAACAGCAGCTAATAAAGTCAGCATCGCCATGATAATAGCCAGCATCCGGACCGGATAAGACAGAAAAGAAAAAGACATATTTTGTCGATATAATAATTTTAAGTAATAAAGTATGAAAAATATTAAAGAAAGTAAAAAACCGCCACTGAACTTCTGCTACTGGAACTATCACATATGTATATTTCATAATCAGTAGAAAATGGTAAAAACGTTAATCATCGATTAATTTGTGCATCGTGACATCAAAAGTTATGCATTAGTCTTTTTTAAAACTTACTACTAATAACGCAAAGTTAAATAAATACTATTAAAAGCAACGAACTACTTACTACTTAAAGCTACAACAATGGAATTTAAAACAATGAAACAAAGAATAACTCTCTATTTGTCAAAGATAAAGGTATTGTTCTAAAAGTTTATTGTTACTTATCTAACATCGATTTATAAAGAATAAATTATAACATCTACAAGTGAATGAAAAAGAGGTTAATTGCATAAAACTGCTTAAAAAATTAATGCAGGAATATTTTGTTATTAAAAAAAACTTAGTTAGTCCCTCAAAGTCATGAAAAAATGCAAAAATACTCTCATTTGTTGAATACTGTAAACTTAAATATAGTTAAAAGATAAGGAATACCAGTTGTCCATGCAGATTTTTAAAAATCATTCTAACCGAAAATTTGTTTTTTTCTCGAACTGCCTGAAATGCATTAGACATAATTTTTAAGTTATTAAAATTTTATTTTCCAGGATGATGGAATCATTAATGGAACTAATGGAAATATTGATGTGGCATTCAAGAAGATCAATAAAAATTATGCTGACTTTCTTATGTGGAAAATTGAAGTAAGTATAAAAATTAATCCCCTGTTTGCTTTACTCGGATTTGATTGTATTTTCATTATGGATTTGGGGTCATACGTACAACCTTTTATATAATAATAATTAGGAGCTCGTATGTATACAGGGCGCTTGATGAGGGGATGTAGATATTTTAGGGGATAGTAGATTGTCATTTTAAATATTTTTGACGTCATATGATCTGTAAAGTCTGTCGGTTTCTGAAATATTTTTAAAAAAAATATATTTTCGCTTCGAATAAAAGTTAACGCTGATAAAAGGTAATAGAACATCACTTATAGGCATTATCTGATTTAAGCATTGTTTAGATAATACAGTTTGTGGATGCAAGGTATTCCAAGTTTCCTAACAAACAATGTGTCGGGAAGTTTTTTTTTTATATATGGAGCATATTACTTTCTCTGTCGCTTAAAATATTTACATTTCTTCTTCTTCTTCTTTCTCTAACTTAGGCTTATCGCCTGTTCAATCTCATCCACCTACCCGCCTCTGTTCCGCCACACTCAAACCACCTCTTTCGAGGGCGGCCCACACTCCTACGTCCTAGCGATGACCTATCACAAGCAATTCTCACTATTCTTCCGTCTTCCATCCTACCAATGTGTTCATTCTACTCTCTTCACCGTCTTACCACCCAATCATTAATATCCTCTACCCTACACTCTCTTTCTTATATCTTCACTGCTCTCTCCATCTAAAAGTGTCTTTCCAGCTATTCTGCAAAGTACCTTCATTTCTGTCGATTCCAGTAGTCTTTTGGTTTTCGATGTTTCTGGCCTGGTTTCCGCAGTATATGTCATAACAGGTCGTAAAGCTATTTTGTCAATTCTCGATTTAGTTTCGATTCCTATCAGCAGAGACTTTTGGAAGCTTTTGCTATGTGTCGACCATTCCAGTGTAATTAAATACATATATGAAAATGCCACCGCTCATGTTAAAACACATAATCAATCCACCAGCAAATTCTTCTAGACTTCTAGATAGTATTCTAAAACCAATAAACTGGGAAAGAATGGGACTTAACATTGACGGTGAAAAGTTAAATCACCTTTGTTTCGCCGACGACATTGTCTTAATAACAAACAAAATACAAGGAGCACAAACAATGCTACACATGCTTCAGGAAAGGTTAGTCTAAAAATCTATTCAAGACCCAGTTTATGACAAATTAAGCGACACTATAAAACTGAATAACGTAGAGATAGAGCAAGTGTACCAATGTACATGTACAACATGGGACGAGATAACCAAACACATGAAATTCAGCGGCGAATAGGTCTCTCCTGGGCTGCGTATGGCAAACTAGCCTATGTATTCAAATCTAACCTTCCTATGTGTTTAAAAAGAAAAGTATTCGACAGATGCATACTCCCCGTTCTTACGTACGGAGCCGATATTCTCACAATGACGAAGAAAAACATCCATCAAATATATGTCCTGCAACGAAAGATGGAGAGTCAATGTTAGGCGTTACTCTTAGAGATCACATCCCAAATCACATTATCAGGAGGAGAACGGGGGTACAAGACGCAGTCAAATTCATTTTACATCTTAAATGGAACTAGGGTGGGCATGTTGCTAGGTTTAAGGATGGGCGATGGACAAAGAGAATCATAAAGTGTCGACCAAGATCCGAAGCCTATCGGAGTAAAGTAGACCACCATTTCTCGGTCGGTGGAGTGATGATTTGAAAAGAGTTGCTGGGAATTGACTACAAGCGGCCCAGAACAGAAAAAAGTGGCAAAACTTGAGGGAGGCTTTCGTACAGCAGTGTACAGTACAGATTCCTATGTTTTTGTTACACCAGATTGTGTTGTTTAGGCTTCCTGCTATTTTTGCGGCTCTCGTCGTTTGTTTCCTCCGCTTCTACATCACCATAAGCAAATATTTCTGTGCCTAGATATTTAAACTTCATTTGCTGTTTAATAACTTCTCCGTCCACCTCAAGTTTACATCATCATAAGGATTTTTTTTGAGGTTGTTACACATTTCGTCTTGGAGGCAGATATTACCATATTAAAGGATTTAGCTGTGCAATTAAATTGGTGTAGGAGTCGCTGTAGATCGTTTTCATTTTCCGCAAATAGTACTGCGTCATCGGCATAACATAAAATGTAAATCTCATTGTCTCCCATTTTATATCCTCTCATGGTACGCACACGTAAAAATAATTTTCAAATTTATTTTAAAAATTTCTTTAGATTTCACTTTTCCCGCTGATGTGGGAATTATATAAAACAAAAAGATCCTTTAGTGAGCAAGTAAAAATGCAGATTTTTGCCATTATCTCAGAAATCGTCAGACTTTTTATACTAGCATATATATAAAAAAATTTTTAGGATGACATTTTTTTTCATCTCCTGAAATATCTACATCAGTACACATCATACTGAAAAATTATTGTTACGAATTTAAGTTAAAATTCAACTTTAGCATTAACTTTTGCTTTAATAAAATGAAGAATGACTACTTGTGACAGTTACATGTTTTCCGTTACTTGCCAAAATTGACATATTTCCAATAAAATCGCCGATATCGAGCTAGTTGGTTAAAATTTCAATATTCTTTGAAACTCTGTTATATATTTTGCACATTGCCATTCGGAATTGTCTGGTGGCAGATTTAGAATGGTCCAGTTTATTGTATCTGTTATATTTGATGGTGTACCGCGCTTTCGACAATTTTCATTATTTTAAAATTAAAAATATCTGTCACTTTAGAATTTTGTTGTCAAACTATTGCAACATCACTCTCAACAATATAAATAACAGCATTTAGTAAAGTACAATACAGAACAAAAAATTATACTTATTTGTATTAAATGAATAACAAGAACAACATATTGCAATCACCAAAAATTATCACAGTATAAAAGCTGAGCAGCAATCATCTGAGATTTTGCAGCTACCTCTTTAAGGTTAAGCAGCAAACCATGGGTTTTCATATACTGTGCAAACCTACAATCGCTAAAGCTTCATTTCATTGGCATAATACATAATCGCGCTCTTTTAATCACTGTTTTTACATTTTTATCTATTCTACACATCATAAACTTATCCTTTATAAGAGTTTGCAGCACGACATTTGACTAAAAAAAAATTTTACCCCCTAAGTCAATTTTGAGGAAAAACAAAGTCACTTGGGGCCAAATCTGGGGAACAGGGTGCGTGGCGAACTATTTCGAAGCCAACTGCACCTTTACCATTGCAAAGGCCAATGTGAGAGCAGGCGCATTGTCCTGGTAAAGAAGCACTTTTTTTAGCGCGAATCTTAGTAACTTCTGCTTCAACTCACTACCCAAACGATCCACTAACGTTGCATAATAATAGCCAGACACTGTTTTACCCTTTTCCAAATAGTCAATCATGATACACTGTGAGATCCAAAAAACAGATGTCCTCAATTTTCTCGCTGATAAAACTTTTTTCGGTGCACTTTCACCTTCGCTAACAGACTTTTTTGTCTCCGGGGTGTAAGGGTGGATTTTTGTTTCGTCTACAGTTATAAAACAATACCAGGAGTTCTTCGGATTACACTGTAACTTTTCCAAATAAATAGTCTTGAGTGCTGGTGCAAAGTTCCCATGAACTTCCTTCAGTTTAGTTTCTATCTATCCATTTTTTTTTTTAAATAAAATATTTTATCACTACTCGGCTTTATCCATTGCTGATAAAACGTGTAACACCAATCATTTACGATAGCTGCCAATAAACAACTGCGTCTTGCATCAATTTAAAACTTCGAACACAACCGTTACAAGAATCACACTTACCAAACTTAAAATCCACCCTCGTAATTTAATTTGGAAACTGTAAAAATGCATTATATGTTAGTTTTTTGTTTCAAACACTTTCACAATTAAAACGAAAATTTTGTGTTCTATGTCATCGACAGTCATTTTAGTGAATTATTGACGGTCACAAACACCCAAAATACTCATAAATAGAACAACCCTAAAACATTGATAAGTTTTGATAATATGCACTAAATAAAACAATAATTAAAAATTGTACCTTAATTATTAAATAGATTTCATTACCTCTCTTTGTTATATAATGATTAGTAGAGACCGGATATTATGCATTTGCATATTTTCATATTCATTTGCATATTTAGACCATTCTCACCGATTATTGCATATTTTACCCAAATCTAGTAATAATGCATATTTTCCCTATATTTACAATATTTCTCGGTATTACTAGGCAATTGAATTGCTCAGGGTATTGTTAATGTCGCCGTCTGCAACCGATCTTATCGCCGGGACATTACCTGCAATAGTCTAAACATCGATTAGGTTATAGTGCCAAGGGAATACCCAAAATTACGACGAAAAAACTCGAGGTTTGGCGTTGACCGAATCAATTCAGTTAATGAATAAAATCCGTCAAATAAACTCCACATTGCCAGATGTATTCCCGCGTAGAGTTAAAGAAAAGTTTGAAAACATTTTGTGCAATAACACAGGCTTTGAACCTTTGCGTCAAATTGATAGTTTTATTAATGGGACGAGTGAACTTTTTGCCAGAAACAATAAGTGCTAACATAGCACCCAAATTCAAATACTGCCCAGTTACCTCAGTGGATGTGGAACGGTCTTTTTCCACTTATAAAAATATTTTAAGTGCTCGAAGACACAATCTTATTACCCTCCATTTGGAACAATACCTTATTGTATACGTGTACAAGAATACAAATGTTAAATAATTTTAAAAAATGTTAAATAATTGTTAATTAAATTTAAAAATCGTCGATAACTTTATTTACAATATTTCTCGGTATTACTAGGCAATTGAATTGCTCAGGGTATTGTTAATGTCGCCGTCTGCAAACCGATCTTATCGCCGGGACATTACCTGCAATAGTCTAAACATCGATTAGGTTATAGTGCCAAGGGAATACCCAAAATTACGACGAAAAAACTCGAGGTTTGGCGTTGACCGAATCAATTCAGTTAATGAATAAAATCCGTCAAATAAACTCCACATTGCCAGATGTATTCCCGCGTAGAGTTAAAGAAAAGTTTGAAAACATTTTGTGCAATAAACACAGGCTTTGAACCTTTGCGTCAAATTGATAGTTTTTATTAATGGGACGAGTGAACTTTTGCCAGAAACAATAAGTGCTAACATAGCACCCAAATTCAAATACTGCCCAGTTACCTCAGTGGATGTGGAACGGTCTTTTTCCACTTATAAAAATATTTTAAGTGCTCGAAGACACAATCTTATTACCCTCCATTTGGAACAATACCTTATTGTATACGTGTACAAGAATACAAATGTTAAATAATTTTAAAAAATGTTAAATAATTGTTAATTAAATTTAAAAATCGTCGATAACTTGTTAATTTTATGCTGATTTTGAAATAAAAAACTAAAAAATTACTACTTTTATTATTATTTAATATTGCATATTTTGAACCTTTTTATGCATATTTCAAGATTTTTATGTTGCATATAATCCGGTCTCTAATGATTAGTTTGCTCTTGTGTTAATACCTTGGACTTTTAACACAATGTCTAACAGGCATTTTTAGTGGTCCATACGGAATACTTATAAGATCACTTCGATGTCTGTCCGTCCGTCACACCCAATTTTCTCCGAAACTATTTGACATAGAAAGTTGAAATTTGGTACTAATATAGGAATTGATAGCCTCATCAGAGCCGTGTAGTTCTGAAAGTTTAAATTTTGATTAAAGGGGTTAGTTTCGGGGGTGAATTCGGAAGTGAAATAAAAAAAAAATTTACTAGGTCATCGATTGGGGTGTCAAATGAAAGCTTGTAAAAATATATATAATTTAATGTTTGTGCACACTTTTCTTCGTAATATTTTTAAAAAACCGCGAATAATCACTGCCCCCCTACTTTATCTCGAAAAATACTGATCAAAAAATTTTGAAAAAAATTCTGAAATATTCTCTACGTATATAAAAAAACAAAAATTTGAAGGTCAATCAGTTTTCAGTAAAGATCGGAAGAAAAACTTTGTTGAAAATTCATTTGGGGGTGTGTTTTTATGAAGTCATTGATTATTTTATGCCTCGGTAAGAAAAATTTTTATTTTAAAAGCAGTCAACGTACGGAACGCTAGTTAAGCAAGTTCACTTGCACTCGACCGGTTTTTTTAAATATGGGACCACTTTGGCAGACTTTCTAATACTCTTGTTTTCCTTAACATCAAATGTTGATTTTCGTATGAAATATATTGATCGTAATGTAGGTCTAACATCTAGGACTTTTCCGCCGAATATGCAAATAAAATATTCGTAGTTTATTTATATTACACTATTCTTTAAAAGGCTGATATGTATTTTGACACTGCCATTTCAATTCGCCCGATAGAATATTTAGGATGGTCAAGTTTATTGTACCTGCTGTATTTGGTGGTGTACCGCGCATTCAATAATTTTTATTATTTTACAAACTATTATTTAAAAATATCTTTCAGTTTAGAATCTTGTTGTCCAACCATTGCAACAATACGAGTTGAGAAAACCAACTTGTCAGCTGAATTCTGCTTCATATTTTACTGTCGATTGCCAAAGAAAAAAACGCCACCAACTATTCCCATAGTGCAGTCATAAAACTTATTTTAATAAAGCTAGACACCAAAAAAAGCTTCTGGCGCTGATGGAATACCTGCGGCAGTACCTAAAAAAACGCACGAGAAAACTAACACCTGTTTTCTGTAAACCTTTCAACCTACTCTACAGAAAGAGAATATTTCCTTGCTGCTGGAAATACGCTACAGTTTCAGCCGATACCCAAAAGAAGACAAGTTATGGAAAAAGCTACCATTCAGCATCTTGTAAAATATCTATCTTGTTGAGTCGTTATTTTTATATATAATATTAACGTTTCAGGGCTCCAGAGTCTCCTGTCATTGGCAAGAGCGAGCGCTTTTGATAATAATACAGATTCTAAAGTTACGAGTAAACTGGGAGTAGAAATTGTATCCAAGATATAGAAAGTTGACTGATGAACTGATCTTAGTTTCGCAGAGAGAAGCGAGTACATGAGGCTTAGTTGATTTCAGGTGTTGGTGCACTGAATTTCTGTTCTAAAAACCCTTATTAAAAGATGGTCTCTTGAGAATCATAAACGCTGTACTACAATTTATAGCTGTAAGACACACACATTTCGATTTTTTCAAGTGTGAATTTTTATCTTAAAGCATCAATTTATGTGGATATGGACACACATGTGGTGTCTGCTGCAGTTTTAAATTCGAAATTTGTTTCAATTTTGTTTCGTTGCAGGTACTATATCAATCTTTCTACTAAGAGAAGTTACCTATATACTTTTTTCATAGCTTTAAATTCACACAGTAAATATCCGCAACTGTAGTATGCGCTATGTATACGTGTATGTATATTTTTAACTTAAATACCGAGCGTGTTTAAATTTCCGGAACAATGAACTTAATCATTTTCTCGAGCTATGAACTATGAGAACTAAATAGGAACAATGTGGTAATAATGGTTTTTAAAATTACAGAACATGAATGTTATTGCACTCACGAGAGACCAATATGGAACATTTTACGATACAGAGTCTTATATAATTTATGCCGCTTCGCAGTACGGCCAATCATCTGGAGTTGATTCGGTGGTAAGTGTGGTTTATTAGTATAATGTGTAAAAATAAGGGAATAATAGTACGTTTCGTTTACTGATGTAACCATTCTCAGACAAAATAATCTCTATATATTCACACATTTATAAAAAATATATAAGATATGACATACTGAAAGGAAATCCATAAGCATATATATATATATATATATATATATATATATATATATATATATATATATATATATATATATATATATATATGTATATATATATATATATATATATATGTATATATATTATATATATATAAATATATATATATATAATATATATATATATATATTGTATATATATATTATATATATATATATATATATATAATATATATATATGTGTGTATATATAACACGTAGGCTGAAAAATTTTGGTCTAACTACTTAAAACACATTTTTTTTTTTTTGCAAAATTCGAGTTTATTTATCAATATATGGGGCTGGTTTGAAAAGTCCGTGCAAAAATAAAAAACTACTTATGTGTTTGGGGTAAACCTTTTTTATTTTTCGACATAGTCTGCTTTTAGGCTTATACACTTCGTCCAACGATGTTCTAGTTTATTGATCCCTTCCGAATAATAGGATTTGTCCAAGTCTGCAAAATATCCATTAGTGTCTGCAATCACCTCCTCGTTTGAATAAAATCTTTGTCCCGCCAGCCATTTCTTCAAATTGGGGAACAAATAGTAGTCCGAGGGAGCCAAGTCTGGAGAATAGGGGGAATGTGAAACGAGTTGGAATCCTATTTCCATTAATTTTGCGACCACACTGCTGAGGTGTGTGCTGGTGCGTTGTCGTGATGGAAAAGAACTTTCTTGTGGGCCAATCGCGGGCGTTTTTCTTGCAGCTCGGTTTTCAAACGGTCCAATAACGATGAATAATATTCACCTGTAATAGTTTTTAACCCTTTTCCAGATAGTCGATGAGGATTATCCCTTGCGAATCCCAAAAGACAGTCGCCATAACCTTTCCGGCCGAAGGAACGGTCTTCGCCTTTTTTGGTGCAGATTCCCCCTTGGTAACCCATTATTTAGATTGTTGTTTGGTCTCAGAAGTATAGTAATGTATCCATGTTTCATCCACAGTGACGAAACGATGCTTAAAGTCCTCCGGATTCTTCTGCAACAGCTGCAAACCATCCTTGCAACACTTCACACGATTCCGTTTTTGGTCAAGCGTGAGCAATCGCGGCACCCATCTTGCGGATAGCTTTCTCATGTCCAAATGTTTTATGCAAAATATTATGTACCCGTTCAGTCGAGATGCCCACAGCACTAGCAATCTCACGCACCTTAACTCTTCTGTCATCCATCACCATATCATGGATTTGATCAATGATTTCTGGAGTCGTAACCTCCACAGGCCGTCCAGAACGTTCAGCGTCACTTGTGCCCATATGGCCAGTCCGAAAATTTTGAAACCACTTATAAACTGTTCTAATCGAAGGTGCAGAGTCACCATAATGTTTTATCAAGCTTCTCTTTAGTCTCCTGAGGCGTTTTGCCTTTCAGAAAGTAATGTTTAATCACCACACGAAATTCTTTTTCGTCCATTTCTTGAAAATCACTCGACTTCCTTGATTCACACAAATGCCAAACACAAAGAAATAAGACCAATTTGGCTGAAACTTGGTGCGCGTTCATTCAAAAGATGCTACTAACTTAACATGACCTCGATACGCGCCGGTGGTGCCATCTCTCGGACTTTGCACGGACTTTTCAAACCAGCCTCGTAGTCTACTTCATGAGCAATACAACCAGTCCAACGCTTTTTTTTCTAACATTTCTATACCTTTCTTGTAGAAGGATTTTATTTTTTTTTTTTTTTTTTATTTTTTATTTTGTCTTTGCCTTCAAAATAGGCTGCAGTTTAGGCAACAACTTCTTCATTGGAGCCAAATCTCTTTCCCGCGAGCATTTTTGTGATGTCTGCGAATAGATAATAGTCGCTGGGGGCCAAATCTGGAGAATACGGTAGATGAGGAAGCAATTCGAACTTCAATTCATGCAATTTTGCCACCGTAACCATTACCTGGTTCAGTGTCTTGATGAAAGAACACTTTTTTCTTGTTCATTTGGAGCCGTTTCTTTGCTATTTCTACCTTCAAACGCACCAATAACTTTATATAATATTCGCTATTGATGGTTTTTCCCTTCTCAGAATAGAATGAAAATTATTCCATGCGCATCCTAAAATATAGAGGCCAAAACCTTCCCAGCCGACTGTGGTGTTTTTGGTCGCTTCGGGCGGCTTTCACCGGCTGCTGTCCACACAGCTGACTGCCGATTTCATTCCGGTGTGTAGTGGGGGATTCATGTTTCATCCATTATCACATATCGCATGAAAAAATCTTCCAGTCCAAGTAGCGCTCAGAATCCTCAACACGTTGTTTTTGGTCCACGCAGTACCCATTTCGAATAGAGCTTTCTCATGCCCTAATGCTCATGCAAAATATGACCAACACGTCTTTCTGATATCTTTAGGGTGTCAGCTATCACGCAATTTCACTTTACGGTCATCCAAAACAATTTTGTGGATTTTCTACGCACACACATATATATATATATATATATATATATATATATATATATATATATATATATAAATATTTATATATATATATATATATATATATATATTTATATATAAATATTTATATATATATATATATATATATATATATATATATATATATATATATATATATATATATATATACTTTGTATAAATTTCCTTAGGTATAAATATTTATGAAATTAAAAGACTCTGGTATATCCTAGTATATATTTTTGACAAAACGTTTCGACCATACATTCTAGTCTTCATCAGTTGTTTACTCTGTTATCCATTTTAAAATACTATACACATATAAATTAAAAATAAACAAAAAGATACATGAGAACATCACGCAGAACACTTTGCATGGAAAATCACATTTGAATTTCTCTGGAATTGAAATGCAAAGTGTTCCATTTGATGTTCTCATGTATCTTTTTAGTTGTATATATCTTTTATTTTTAATTTATATGCGTATAGTATTTTAAAATGGATAACAGAGCAAACAACTGATGAAGACCAGAATATACGGTCGAAAAGTTTTATCAAAAATGTATACTAGGATATATAAAACAAGTCTTTTGATTTCATGAACATTAAACCCAAGAAAATTATAAAAAGACTATAGTTGTTACATGTTTAAGAAAAAAAAAGGGAAATATATATATATATATATATATATATATATATATATATATATATATATATATATATTTTAAAAAATCACACAGCCCTATAAACTCAATAATTTTTCATAAAGATTATATCGGTGTGTTGATGAAATTAATCCTAATTAGCAAACAAATGTTATTTTTTACAATATATATTTACATATATATATATATATATATATATATATATATATATATATATATATATATATATATATATATATATATATATATATATATATATATATATATATACACGTGAAAGTTTAAAAATGTTTGTTGTGTTTCTTGCATATACTCGTAATTTAGATTTCTTTTTTTTAATACATAAATAAAATAGACAACAATTACATTTTTAGTCGGTAACTATTTAAATAATATTACAATTAGCAATTAGAATAATAAAATATAAATAAATTATCACGTAAACGATCGTTAAGGAGTTACAAACCATTATAACGCTTACAAACTTTATGATTTTGAATATACAGGAACATTTCTTAAAAATATAGTTACAGTAATTTTTGCTACTGCAAAGCAAATTACACTGCAAGATAATAAAATTCTAAACTCTTATTAATTGCCGGTTAAACATTTTGGATTGTTGAGTAAATACTGAAGTTATATGGTCATAGTTTATTTACGTTTCGACAATATGAGGCCTTTGTTAGAATAAAGGTGTATATCTAAGGTCAAATAGATTTTTAATTAGTTAATATAGTATAAATTATAAATAGTTTCTCTTTACCTGAAAAAACTTTAGTAGAGAAGAACATATATGTATGACACACAGTTAAGAATGATCCTGTACTATACACGACTGTTGGCATTTTGGATATTTTGAATAGAACAAGAAAAAGTTTATTGCGTTTGGTTTATTAATGAGGTTTGTTCTTAAACTTTTGGAGATTCGAAAGGTGAAATATATAAAACATCTATTGTAGAATGTCGAAAATGTTTCGGTTCTTTATATTATTTTCGCTTTTTTTGAATTTTCACATTTTCAAAATCAAAGGAATTTTGTTTTTCTTCATTATAATTTTTATTCTTATTATCGTATTTGGGACCATTTACTTTTTAAAAATTAACTAGTAACCCGGTATATACACTATTAGTCTTTACATGAGAAATAACGTGTGTGTTTTTGGTTTTTGGGTATATTTAATTATAATTTGCTGAAATTGTTTCTTAGGAAGTTGTGTTATGTGTGTGTTATTTATAAGTCAACTTATAATTTATATTATATTTAAAAAAAAAATTAAAAAATTGTTTAAAGTTGCCTCATTTTATTATAAGCTTTCTTTTGATATTAGATAAGAGAACTTAAAGGAAAAGACATTGAATATCACATTCACTTTTGGCTTGGTAATAATACCAGTCCGGAAAAGTCCGGAGTTGCGGCTTATAAAACTGTGGAACTGGATAATCTTTTAAGTGGTTATTCAATTCAACACAGGGAGACGCAAGGAAATGAAAGCACCAGATTTTTAAGCTACTTTAAGAGTGGATATAGGTAAGAACTACCTTATTGTGCAAGTGAGTTTTTTCCGTTATTATTTAAAAGAAAATACTTTTTAACTTAATATAATATTATGCCTTTAAAATTTAGTTCTAGATGGGCAGTTGCGCCTTGTGTGTATTTAGGTAGGCGGGGTCAAAATAGAAACGAATTTTAGTATACAATTTAAAGTACCTGGAATGTAGGGTCGTAGGTTGTGAGAGCCATCAGGGTCCAATTTCTTCAATATGTGAATCAAATTCTTACGAGAATGTCTTTCATTAAAAATTATTCATATTTCTCTATTCTCGAAGAATCATGGAATAGAATTAATCTGCAGAATAAAATATCATCTTGTTGTAGTATGTCGAACCACTACTAGAAAAATACGAGGTGAATTGAAAAGTCTTGTAAAAAAAACAAGGTAAATAATATTTTTTTTTGCAAAAACAAAAATTTATTTCTCAACATATTTTCCACTCAAAACATTTGGTCCAGCGTGATTCCAGTATTTTTATTCGCTCAGAAAAAAAATTGTTTCGAACTGTGCATAATAGTCGTTTACGGCATAGATAACTTTTTATGCAATGAAAATTTCTTCCCTTCAAGCCAGTTTTTTGAGGTAAGGAAACAAAAAAAATCACTTAGGGCCGAATCAGGAAACAGGGTGGGTGGGGAACTATTTCGAAGCTCAGCTCGTGCACTTTTGCCATTGCAACTGCCGATGTGTGGGCAGGTGCATTATCCTGGTGGAGGAACACTTTTTGCGCGCTAATCTTGGTCTCATCTGTTTCAACTCACTATGCAAACAGTCCAACAACTTTGCGTATTAAGAGCCGGTTACTATTTTACCCTTTTCCAAATAGTCAATCATGATGATACCTTGTGAGTCCCAAAAAACTGTTGTCACCACTTTTCCCGCCGATAAAACTGTTTTCGCTTTTTTTTCAGTGCACTTTCACTTTCGCCAGTCCACTGATTTAACTGCCGTTCTCTTACGACAGCTGCCAACAAACAACTGCGAGTTGTATCTGTTTGAAACTTACAAGAATCAAGCTCACCAAGAATCATGCCGCTTAACAAAATTTCCCGCCATTTCATAGAAATTTACCAGGCTTATCAATCCACTCTCACATACTGTTAAGGTCACCGAAAGTTGACGATAAAGAAAAATCACAATCCACTCTTAGCAAAAAAGGCAACTCATTATTTTCCGCTGCTAATACGAGTAAATATATATTTCTCTTTAGTCTATGATTATTTTTAGTTTGGTTTTTTTCCATGTGCCTTAGAAAAAAAGATGTAAAGCATTACATAGAGAAGTACAAGTTCTTCTATATGTAATGCTGATCTTGTAGGGATCATACCCAATGAAAATAATAATAATAATAAAATATAGTGTATCCAGCGTAGTGGGGCGGGTTCCAGTTCTTCCGAGATATTAAATACCTCCGACGCCTGTTTAGCTAACCCACTTTATTTAAAGTTGACAAACCGGTTCGGTTTCAAGTTATAGCGTTTGCTATTCTACTAAGTATTCAATTAAAGTTAGATATCTTTAATTCCGCTGAAGAATTTAGGTTTTTTTCTAAAAAGTAGCTGTGAAATAGTTGACCTTCATTTAAGTGGAAATTATTCCCACTCGAAAATAAAAATCTGTAATTTTAGGAAATAATATCGAACTTTCTCTAAGAATTTTATTTCCAATAAATGAAGAAATAAGATCCAGGTATATCTTTAAAACAATAAAAATCTTTTTTAGAATACTCAAACCAGAAATTATTCAAAATGGAAACAAAGACCTTCCTAAACTATATAGGATTAGTGGAAAAAGCATACCGGCCCTAATCGAAATGAATAATTTATCATGGGAAAATTTTCGAAGTTCAGATGTGTTTCTTTTTCAAACTCCTCACTCCATTTTCGTCTGGGTTGGAAGAGCCGCTAATGCAGAAGAAAGACGTCACGTAACAAAAGTATGTATAATTATAAACTATTTATCAAAAGTATCCAACATCCTGTTGATTTCAGAAACGATTTCTGCTAAGGCATTGAAATTTGTTGTATTTAGGAAGGACTTAGAGAATAGTAAATATATTTACTATCTCTCCATGCACGCGTTGAGAAGTACTGTCTACACGACGAAGGATATAGGGCATCGTCTGATATCTTGAGCTATGACCACAATGCGCTGTCTCATCGCTAGAGTTCAGAAACACTTGCCAGTCGGTATTACTGTAGAGGCTGATTAGGCATATCTCACATGATCATTCAAATTTAGTACAATATAATTTTAACAAATTTTAACAAATAATATTTGACCTGTAACAAATGTCTCTCTCTCTGTCCAAGTGTTGATGAACGTCCTTCCAGAAACTTGCTGCTCGACCTTTTCATTTCCATTACTTTCCGAAAACAAACTACAAATAATAAATGCATTAGGACAAAGGAGAGAAGTAACTCAATAAGCGTTTCCTTGGAGAGATCTATGTATATATAGAATAATGAAGAATCCACTATTATCTTATTACAATTTTAACATATTTTCTGTATTTACAATGTTCAGTTGCTGAATTAATTAAAACCTTGAACGGGAACTGACTTGACGTAATAACATCTAAAATTTCAAAAATAAATAAATAAATAAACCGACTTCAAAAAAAGTAGCAAAATATACAAAATAATATCTTCTCTTAATCTTAATAAGCTAATACCTACCTGTTTTCAAAAATTTACACAAGAACCGTTTACATAATCACACAAGTCGGTTTAATTTTTTCTCATTCGTTTTAGTTGTATTTTTTCTGTTTAGTTAAAATACAGTCTATCAAGTAAAAACGTGACCGCTTGTATTCTTGAAAAAAATGTGTTTCGAGAACATTTTTTGCCATCAATGTATTCCTTAGTGTGCTAACAATGGCGCAATTACCTTAGTAAGTTGTCCAATCGCCTCCTGCATCAATTTGCTTGGCATCTTCGCGGCATGCTGTCGACGAGATTTTCTGTATACTCTGCAAATTTTTTGAATCTCGCGAAACAACTGAGTCAAAGTCCTGAGAGTCTTTCCTCTGAACTTTTTTTTTACAAGGGACCAAACATATTTAATAGGCCACTCTAGTATCTTATCGTGGGCCCAAGCGAGCCGCTCGCGACGTGACTTTCGCCCAGTAAAGGTTTCTTCAACGTGCTTCGGAATTTGACATCATGAACACGAAGATGTTGTCGAATGGCCTGACGGGACACATTCAAAACCGATTTTCTGAATTTTGCAACTCCTTGACGCAGCTTCCATTTCGGATCTCGATTCGTTTTTCGACTCTCGGGAGTAACTTTGCCTACCGAGCCACGTTTTGGCAAATCATCGACCTTTTTCATCTCGTTAAAATGATTTACCTACTTCTTCAGAAACAATACCGACTTTTTAACATATTTAGCGGCCGCAGAATGTGTCATTTTAGGCCTCTTTGGATGAGAACAAAAAAAGATTGCCTCGAACCGACGCGCAAACAAGTGCCTTAAACACTACTTCAGTTTGTATATATATATATATATATATATATATATATATATATATATATATATATATACATATATATATATATATATATATATATATATATATATATATATATATATATATATATACGGCAGCTGTCGTAAGTGATTCATTCATGTTACGCGTTTTGTAGAAATGGATGAAGCCGTGTATCGTGCAGTAATAAACTGAACTAAAGGAAGTTCATGGGGAGTCTGCATCAGCCCTCAAGACCATTTCTTATTGTATAAATGAATTTAAACGTGGCCGTAGAGCAGTGCAGATGCAGTATCGGATACAACCACCGGCACCGGTGCGGTGTATTGAAATAAGCTGGCTGCATCTTGCTGCACGGGTACCATTTCGGACGATAAGACTACCGCTGTCTGCTCAATGCTGGTTTATATGCGACTATTTCTGTATGTGGCGTCCGGTCCGTGTAAACCGCGAACAGAACAATAACCCATAAAGCATTACGCTCGTCTTATGGTGTCTGTAACCAATCGACCATAAGTTTTTGTTGGCAATTATTGTTGTAAAATATTGAAATTTTTCTGTTTTCAGTCGTCTAATGAGTTCATGTAAATATGATTTTTTTTAATTCAATTTTCATGACAGTTTTAATCACATGCCACGTCAATATCCCTTTTATCCAAGCAAAGCTGCTAACAAACTAAGACATTGATAATAATGACAGGTAGGGATTATATTAAATTAAAAGATAAATCTTGGCATAAATGAATAAAATATGAATAACCAATTAGTTAGCAGTACAGGGTGAGTCAACGGTAAAGTAAAGTTCATTATCTCATTTGTCTCGGGAATGACGAAAAAATGTTGTGTGTGTGTGTGTGTGTGTGTGTGTAAGTTTTATGGGTCTGGCATAACCAACTGGCCAGCATCTGACTATTTTGAAAAAATGTTAAATACAATAGTTTTATGGAATGTTAAGGTGCACAGTTTAAAATTATTTTTGAGTATACAGGGTACTTCAAAAAAATGTGGCCGATAGAACATATGTTTTTTTAAGTGGAACAACCTATTTTCTAATTTATTTTTAAATTTTGCGTAAAATTTTTTATTAATAATGTTATATACCTAAACCTAGTAGTTTTTCTAATATTTCAATCTTTTTAAAAAAATTGCCAGTAGCCTCATTGTTTCTGAAGGTACTCATAATTGATACGAGCGTTCTATAGAGATGTAAAAAAGATATATGTAAAGAAATTTGAGTTAGATGCTACAGGGTGTTCAAAATAAATTTATACATTTCGACTATTTTAAATTGAAAAATCTCAAACTTTTTAAATGTCACACCCTGTATAATATTATTTTTCTGATAGATTTTACAAAACCCTCCAACTTTTATTAAGTATGTAAATATAAACCTATTTCTAATAGTTATCGATTTATTACACTTACGCTATAACATCATAGTTGCCGAGACAAAACAAAAATGTAGGCATTGTCAAATTTTGACATGTCTATTAAGCAAGTAAAAATAGTTTAATTTGTTGTAGTAAGTAACGTGTAAAGGTAATACTTATGGATTTTCCTAAAAATGAATTAACTAATATGGTTTATATACTGGGCGAGGCGGGAAAAAATTGTCTTTTGGCAGTAAAGCTTTACGGAGTGAAGGACCCTAATAAATGTATACCGTCTAGAAAATCTTTTCAGTGCTTAATGGAATGGTTTGATGGTAGTGGTAGCGTTGAGTATACGAAACAGAAAGTAGTAAACCAGAATGCTACCAATAAGGAAAAAGAAATGGAGATTTTACTTCATGTTGAAGATAATCCCCAGTCAGCAGTCGTCAACTAGCTGACTTATCTGACACATCCCAATCTACGGCTAATCGCACCCACGAGAAAATACAAGTATCATCCCTTTCATATGGAACTACACCAAGAACTTTAAAATCATGATTTTGAACGACGAGTAAACTTTTGTACCACAATGAATGGAGCAATAGAGGCCGATCTAAATTTTGTATCCAAAATAATGTTTTCTAATGAAGGTACTTTTTCCAGTAATGGAACAGTTAGCAACCATAACATGCATTAGTATTCAACAGTTAATCCATTTTGGCTCCAGAAAGTCCAAAACCAAAACCATTGGTCGCTTAATGTATGGTATGGAATATTAAATTTTCGAATTATTGGTTCATATTTTTTCCGCGAACCGCTTAACGTACCTAGATACGTAAATTTTTTGCAAAACGAATTATCCCAGCATCTTGAAAAAGTTGATAACTTTGAAAGGGAACAAATTTGGATTCAACAAGACTGCTCATTACCACCAGAAAGTTCGGGAATTTTTAAACGATCGTTACCAACAAAAATGAATCGGTAGGGATGGATTCATTCAGTGGCCCCCTCGATCATGTGACTTAACACCTTTAGACTTCTTTTTGTAGGGCTACATTAAAGATCGTGTTTATGTGAATCCCCCTACAACACCAGTAGATATGGAAAATACGATACGGGATGCGTGCAGGACGCCCTTTATGCTAAGGTAAGTGAAGGAAAATATAGTAAAACGACTAAACAGATGTATTCAAGTAGACGGGCATATTTTTGAACATTTATTACGTCATAATAATTAATAATTAGATAAGTTAAACTATGTTAAAATTATTGTTAACTATTTGTTTATGTTTTTCACAATAGCGTAAGTGTATTAAAAACAAGGTAAAAACTGAAAAATTCAAAATAAATCGAAAACTATTAGAAATACATATATGACATACTTAATAAAAGTTGGAGGGTTTTATAAAATCTATCAGAAAAAATAATAATATACAGGGTGTGCCACTTAAAAAATTTGAAATTTTTCAATTTAAAATAGTCGAAATATATAAATCTATTTTGAACAGCCTGTAGCATCTAACTCAAATTTCTTTACATCTATCTTTTTTTTTCATCTCTATAGAAACGCTCGTACTAATTATGAGTATTCCACCTTCAGAAACAATGTCGCTACTGGCAATTTTCTACAAAACTGAAAACTAATATTTTTTTAAAAAAAATTGAAATATTGAAGGTTCAGGTATATAACATTATTAATAAAAAAAGTTATAAAAATTTTACACAGAATTTAAAAAAAAATTAGAAAAATAGAATGTTCTATTTAAAAAAACAGATGTTATATCGGCCACACTTTTTTGAAGTACCCTGTATACACAAAAATCATTTTAAACTGTGCACCTTAACATTCCTTAAAACTATTGTATTCAACATCTTCTCGTCATTCCAGAAACAAATGAGATAATGAACTTTTACTCTATCGTTGACTCACCCTGTACATAAGAATTATCGGCATTAATCAATAACGGTAGTAAAAGATAAAACACGGATATAAAATGCGTTTTATCATAAATTATCTTTATACGATGCATCTTTCCAGCAGCGCACTTGGGGAAAATGGCAGGATACAGCGATTTATAAAAAGTTGTTGATTTATTGACATAGTAGTTTCGACAAATTGTTTCGAAACAATTTTGACCAACTTCAAAAAAGAAGGTTCTCAATTCAGTACGTATGTATGTCATATTGTCCAGATGTGATATCTAGGTATTTTCGTCTATATACAGGGTTGGTTGACTGACTTTCACATCATTAGAAGTCTAATCCAATGAAATGCATAGTTTCCGATTATAGAGAGGAAATTAAATAATTATAAATAAATTATATTTATAATCAACAGCCGAATATTTCCTAAATTTATATTTTAACAGATTATATATAAGCCACACATAATCAGCTATTAAAATAAATAAATACTGGCAACATCAATATACATCCAGGTCAATTTTACTACAAGACAGCAAGCGACCATTTGATTATCTTTGCAGTTTTGCACTGAAGTGGAGTAAGCTACCTTTTTTGCATAAGACAGCGTTGCAATAGCCATAGCGTAGGGGGTGAGGTGTGCCTTTTACGCCGGAGACCCGAGTTGGAATTTCGACTCGGAAAATAATAAATTCAAAAAAAAAATAACTGGTCAAGTTCAAGTTAGACTTGCGCAATTAGTATTCCGTACGTTGATTGCTTTTAAAATAAAAAATTTTGTTACGGCGGTATAAAATGATCAGTGACTTCACAAAATACACCCCAAATGAGTTTTCAAGAAATTTTGTATGTAGTATGAAATGCGGATTTTTTTTCTAAAAAAAAACATGTTAAATTCGGAAGAATGATAAAAGGTGCTTTATTCAAAGTATACTCCATCGCCTTCTCTCTTCACATCTTCGTACGAACCAAAGCGCTGCTCAGCAAGTGCGTGACCCATCGATGCAAACAAGTGGTAATCGGAAGGACCCAAGTCTGGTGAGTAAGCCGCATGGGGTAGAACTTTCCAGCTGAGTGCTTCTAACGTGTCGCGAACTGGTTTTGCCGTATGTATTGGAGCATTGTCATGAAGAAAAATGACTTTGTGTTGCCTCTTTCGGTATTCTGGCCTTTTTTTCAAGCAGCAAACGGTTCAAATCGGTCAATTGTTGTTGTTAGTATTAACCGTTTCCCCAGGTTTTAACAGCTCATAATAGGCCACGCCCTTCTGGTCCCACCAAACACAGAGCATCGTCTTTCTGCCAAAGCGATTCGGTCTTGCGGTCGATGTGGATGGTGCGCCTGGGTCTACCCATGATTTTTTGGCCTTGGGATTCTCAAAATTAATCCACTTTTCATCACCTGTAACTATACGATGCAAAAACGACTTCCTTTTGTACCGAGTGAGCAAAATGTCACACGTGTTTTTGCGCTTTTCCATTTGCTTGTCGTTCAACTCATGTGGTACCCATCTAATCTGACGGCGAGTTATTTTTGTCTTTGCGAATTATCTTCGTCCAACAATGCTTGCAATTCCACATCTTCGTATTTTTTTGTCGTTTTTTTCCACGTTCATTGTCTGCAACATCGAAGTCACCACTTTTGAAACGCCAAAACCATCGTTCACACGTATCTTGCGATGGAGTATGTTCACCATAAGCTTCTCGAAGTAATCGGTATGATTCAACAGCAGTTTTCTTCAAATGAAAACAAAAAATTAATGCTGTCCGCGAATGCTCTTTGTTCGGTATAAATTTCGACATATTGAACACAACACTATGCACACGCTTTTCCAATTTATCACTCGTGCGCGTCTGACACTTGTTGATGACACAACAAAATGGCGCAGTGTCAAATCTTTATAGCACAAACTGCATTGGTGCACCATCTGTTGTCTGAAATCCGCATTTCATACTTGTACACCTGGTATATACCAGATAAATTATTAAAGGTAATGCACTCGTGATAATTTTCGTTCAATCTACACCCTGTGGAGAATATTCCAGATTTTTTTCAAAATTTTTTAATCAGTACTATTCGAGATAAGGGGAGGGACAGCGATTTTTCACAATTTTTTGAAAATAATACAATGAAAAGTGTGCGCAAGTACATTATATATATATATATATATATATATATATATATATATATATATATATATATATATATATATTTACTCGTGTTTTCACAAGTTTTCATTTGACACCACACTCGATGACCTAGTAATTTTTTTTTTTTCACTTCCGATTTCACCCATCAAAACTAACCCCTTAAGTCAAAATTTAACTTTCAAAACTACATGGCTCTAATAAGGCCATCAATTCCTATATTATTACCAACTTTCAACTTTCTATGACACATAGTTTCGGAAAAATCGGGTGTGGCAGACAGACAGACAGACAGACCGAAGTCATCTTATAAGTGTCCCGTACGGAACATTAAAAAACTTTACAACGTGACTTTCGCCTCTTTTGGGAAGGCAATGGCAAACCACTCGTAGCATCATGCCTATTAAAGCTGCCTCACTTTGGCCGTTCGAACCCGGCATTAAACTGTAGGTTCTTCTCGAGAGTGTCCATATGTTCGTACTACTGGACCGATTTTAATAAAAATTTTGGTGTTGTTTCAGGTATTTCCCAAAGCGAGCAGAGCGTCGCTCCGCCTTTTAATAGAAAAAGCGACCAAATATAATATTAAGATGCACTTAGCTTTTATCGTTTATCAGAAGGCTTTCAACTCCCTGGACAATTATGCAGTCCTTAGCCAGAATAGACTTAAGTTATACCGGCCTCCTAAAATTCATATATGAAAATGCGACATTAACGGTTAAATTAGATGAGGATCAAAAAACAGAACCAATAAAGACCAAGAAAGGTAATAGGCAGGGCGACACAATTTCACCAAAATTGTTTACCCTAGCCTTGGAGGATGTATTTAAAAGTCTTGAGTGGGAAGAGAAGGGAATTAAAATCGATGTCGTGTATTTAAATCATTTTCGATTCGTAGATGATGTAGTACTGATTAGCGAAGATCTAGAAGAACTGAAAATCATGATAGAACAACTTAGTCAAGCTTCACAGAAAGTTGGACTCAAATGAGCATCAAAAAGAACATAACTTCTAAGCCTACAAAACATAAAAATTAAGATCGGCACGGAAGAGATCGAGAGAGTGGAAGAGTATATATACTTCGGACATAAGATTAGATGGGTTAAGGACAATCAAACAGCGGAAATACCAAGAACAATTTGTCTCAGCTGGACTGCATTTCAAAAACTGGGATTGATTCTAAAAAACAGATATATCCCAATGACCTTAAAAAGAAAAGTGTACGAGAGCTGCATAATACGAGTAAGTACGTATGGGCTGAAAACCATGACCCTTACAGAAAATAGTCTTTGCCGCCTTCAACGTACTCAACGGGCCATGGAAAGACAAATGTTAGGTGTTAGTTTACGATAACACATTAAATAAGTGAGGATATCAGACGAACAACAAGAATTACAGTCATCAGTGAAAGAGTGGCAAAATTAAAGTGGCAATCGGCAGGGCATGTGGCTAGAACGAATGATGGTAAATAGAAGGAACTTGAAAAAAAAAGCCTATCTCCTGCAGTGGAGAAGCAGTGGCTTTTAAAGAAGAAGAATAAGAAGATACCTATATATGCAAGATGTAGCCAGGTTATTTCAATATACGGGTTCCGCTGGTTGTATCCGATACTGAAGGTATCAATATGCCAATATACGAGAGTGAATTGAAATGTCCCAAGGGAAATCATATATTTCTGCAAAAACAAAACATTATTTCTCAACATAATCTCCATTGCGCGCGATACATTTGGCCCAATGAGATTCAAATTTGTTTATTCCCTCACAAAATAACCGGTCAAGTGCAAGTTAAACTTGCGCAATTAGTGTTCCGTACGTTTGATTGCCGTTAAAATAAAAAAATTTTGTTACAGAGGTATAAAATGATCAGTGACTTCACAAAATACACCCCAAATGAGTTTTCAACAAAGTTTGTTTCCAATCTTTACTGAAATCTGATGACCTTGAAATTTTCATTTTTTTATATACCATATAAATTATTAAAGGTAATTCACTCGTGATAATTTTCGTTCAATCTACACCCCGTGGAGAATATTCCAGAATTTTTTTCGAAATTTTTTGATAAGTACTTTTTAAGATAAGGCCCGGGACAGCGATTTTTTCGCGAATTTTTAAAATAATACAAAGAAAAGTGCGCGCAAGTATAATATTATATATATATTTTTTACTTGTGTTTTCACAAGCTTTCATTTGACACCACACTCGATGACCTAGTAAAAAAATTTTTTTTTCACTTCCGACTTCACCCCCAAAACTAACTCCTTAAGTCAAAATTTAATTCTCAAAACTATATGACTCTGATGAGGCCATCAATTCCTATATTATTACCAAATTTCACCTTTCTATGTTAAATAGTTTCGGAGAAAATCGGGTGTGACAGACAGACAGACAGACAGACAGACAGACAGATAGACACCGAAGTGGTCTTATAAGTGTTCCGTACGGAACACTAAAAAAATGCACAGTACTCGTTTAAAGTACAGATAATTTAATGAAAATATCTTCCCCCGAGCCAATTTTTGAGGTTAGGAAAGCAACTTAGGGTCAAATCTGGGGAATAGATTGAGTAGAGAACTATTTCGAAGTCCAGCTCGGACACTTTTACTATTACAACGGCCGAGGTGTGAACAATGGCCACTTTTACTTTAAATCATTATGCAATGCAGAAATCCTTCGGATTACGCTGTCACTTTTCCACGATTTTGAAATGTCCTTCCTCGTGCGTTTTTGGTCTGGAGTCAACAAACGCGGCACCCATCGCGTATCTAGTTTTTTGATTTTGTAGAACTTCATACAGGATATTACATATCAATCTCACGAAGCTTAATGTGATGATCTTCTATCACGATACCATGTATTTTATCGAGCATTTCTTCAGAACAAACCTCATTCGAGCGGTCTGAACGTGCAACATCTGCAGTGGTCGTATGGTCACGTTTAAATTCTTTAACCAGTAATATATATTCTGTGCTTATGCAGACTCCCCATGGACATCCTTTAGTTTCAGCTTCTATCTGGGCCGCAGTCCACTTTTTAAATTAAAAATATTTTATTACTGCACAGTATTCGGCTTTATTCATTTCTACGAAACGATCACTTACGATAGCTGCTAATAAGCAACTGCGGGTTGCATCTGTTTGCAACTTTGAACACAACCGTTACAAGAATCACGCTTACCAATAGTGATGCCGCTTATCAAAATTTCCCGCCATTTCATGGAAATTTACCACATTTATCAATCTGCCCTCGTATAGTCCAGTTTATAGTTGTGTATTCAAAGGCTGAGATTCAATTCAAACATATCTTAAACCCGAAATGATAATAAATTTCCCGGCGGTCACTTCCGATATACTAGGCATCATACAAAAATTAGGAAGCATACTCGTCCATACTAATCTCCGTATTCCCTCCATGTTATAGCAAACAAAAAATATTAGTAACCAACAAATCTCAATACTATCTGATGTGAAATTGCTAAAACTGTTAATTCAAGAGCAAAGCTAATGGTCGAGAAAATCAAAATTTATACTACTACATCACTGGAAAAAGAGTACTATAACCGCTATTAAATGTTTTGCGGTAACTATGAAAAATAAAAGAACAATTTAAACAGGAACACTGCCGACCCCCCGTATAGAGACCGATGTTAGCACTTCGCGATATTGCGAGATCAGACATGTTATACATAGTAAATAATCGGTCAAGTGCAAGTTGAACTTGCGCAATTAGTGTTCCGTACGTTGATTGCTTTTAAAATAAAAAATGTTGTAGCGGAAGTATAAAATGATCAGTGACTTCACAAAACACACCCCAAATGAGTTTTCAACAAAGTTTATTTCCAATCTTTACTGAAAATTGATGACCTTGAAATTTCTGTTTTTTTATATACCAGATAAATTATTACAGGTAATGCACTCGTAATAATTTTCGTTCAATCTACACCCCCTAGAGAATATTCCAGAATTTTTTCAAAATTTTTGATAAGTACTTTTCGAGATAAGGCAGGTGGACAGCGATTTTCCGCGATTTTTTAAAAATAATACAAAGAAAAGTGCGCGCAAGTATTACATTATATATATATATATATATATATATATACATATATATATATATATATATATATATATATACATAACTATATATATATATATATATATATATAATTATATATATATATATATATATATATATATTATATTACTCGTGTTTTCACAAGCTTTCATTTGACACCACACTCGATTACCTAGTAAAAAAATTTTTTTTTCACTTCCGATTTCACCTCCCAAAACTAACCCCTTAACTCAAAATTTAACTTTCAAAACTACATGGCTCTGATGAGGCCATCAATTCCTATATTATTACCAAATTTCAACTTTGTATGACAAATAGTTTCGGAGAAAATCGGGTGTGACAGACGAACAGACAGACACCGAAGTGGTCTTATAAGTGTTCGTACGGAACACTAAAAACGAAATTTTTTTTGCTACATATAACACGCCCATTGGTGATATCGTGTGTATGACCATTTCTGATTTCACGATATCGCGAATATGCAGATAAAATGATATAACGTCGGCCTCTATACCGGGATCAGCAGTCTTCCTATCTAAAATTTTCTTTTTATACTTTTAGTTAGCGCTAACCATCTAACAGCGGTATTGTTGCTCTGATTCCTATGGTGTACTGTATGAATTTTATTTTCTAGTTCGTAGATTAAGTTTTGATGGTTTCACCACAGAAGGCGCTGAAGTTTGTTGGCAACTAATAATTTTTGAGTTAGGATACCTAAAGCTTTGCTGGCAACCTGTAATAAAAGGAGAAAACTTTAATGTCTTTGTTCGATAAGACAGTATATATTCCGACAGATATTTCAGGGTGCTAGGATATTTAACAATTTTATTTTTAAACAACATTCACTTTTTACTAATAACGTTATAGAACTTTCTGCCTTTATTAATTTATAGGAGTAAAACTGCTTTACAGAGGTGGTCGTGTACCAAAACGTGCAAATTTCTAATCATATTTCATTTTTTCTGAGTACTCTTATATCCTGATTTTTTTCTTAGATTGCTCAAGATATGAAAGATCAATTTTAAAGTACCAAATATCGTATTCGTCGATGATGGTTACGAAAAAACAATTGACAGTGAAATGCTAAAACAGTTTAGCAAATATTTGCCCTTAGAAAAAAGAATTGTTTTACCAGAAAACTTCCAATGAGAATGGTGAAGCTGGAAGTACAAATACTAGTTTAAGGCTCTACAAATGTTCTGAAAATAATGGCAAATACAGAGTAGCAGAAATTAAAAGTGGGCCTCTTTGCCAAAGTGACCTATCTTCTGATGTAAGTATATTTATTAGAATAAGTATGATGTAGATTTTGTCAATGTCAACTTTAATGGGTTTGTAGAATTTCTGCCTGAAAGTTCTAAAGTTTTTGACAATTCCGGAGAATTATAGAAATTAGAGTAACGCTCTCCAAACATTACCCATTACCTTACATGTGTGGTCGGAAACGAATCGCTCACTAAACTGCCCCATATTTTGCTGTTTCATGTCGAATTAGTCTTGAACATCATTAATTTGATTTGTAACTTGTTGTCATGGCTTTACTTCCTAACACTACCAATAAAGTTAAAATGACAATCTTAAATTGCTTTTTGACCCTTCCTGCCATTTCACCATATTCCGCCATATATATATATATATATATATATATATATATATATATATATATATATAATATATATATATAATATATATATGTATATATATAAATATATATATATATATATATATATATTGATATATATATATTATATATATATATATATTATATATATATATATATATATATATATATATACCATATATATATATATGGGAGAATCTCAAGCGGTGCTCTTGACAATATCCAAGACATTCGACAGTGTTTGGCACGATGGACTGTTGGCTAAGCTACGCTCTTATGATATATCTGAAAAGTTCTGTTTGTGGCTCTCATGTTTCCTCAGAGAGCGTTCTTTACGAGTTGCAGTCGACCTGGAAGAAATTCTAACTTGGGGTCACAGGAACCAAGTGGAATTTAACGCTACAAAAACCCCGGCGGCAGTTTTTTCTAAAAAAGTTAACGTTGCTGAACCCGACATAGTTATGTCGGGGCACTCCATTCCCCTAGCATCGTCACTCAATTTGTTGGGCGTTAATTTGGGCATGAACATGTTGCAGGCATAGCAAGGAGAGCTTCTCAAAAGTTGGGAATATTATTTCGAACCAGAAAGCTTTACACTCCACAACAACTGTTAATTCTTTACAAAGCTCAAATTTGACCAACTATGGAATACTGCTCCCATGTTTGGGGCTCCGCTCCCAAACATACACTGTATTTGTTGGATTCTGTTCAGAGAAGAGCTGTTCGTCTGATTGGAGACTCAGAACTGACCAGCGGCCTTGATTCGCTGGAACATCGAAGAACGGTTGGCGACTTGACTCTATTCTGCAAGTATTTTCATGGAGAGTGTTCGAAGGATGTAGCCCGCTTATTTCCTCCCAGAGCGATGCATGTTAGAAGTACACGTCGCGCTGATACTTCACATCCGAATGAGGTTCAGCTTGGTTACTCCTCGTACAACGCTTTTCAAGCAGTCGTTTTATATGGAGAACATCATCCCTTCGGAATGGTTTACCCAGGACTATGTTTACCACCGAACAATTTACAGCGATTCAAGAACACATGTCGCTCCTGTAGCGCTTTAGGGACTTCCCTGCAGCACCTGTGCTAGACCCAAAAAAAAAAATATATATGTATATATATATATATATATATATATATATATATATATATATATATACATACATATATATATATATATATATATATATATATATATATATATATATATATTATATATATATATATATATATATATATATATATATATATATATATATATATATATATAAATATATATATATATATATATATATATATATATATATATATATTCCAACATCATTTTCGATAGTTTTTTGTTAGCTATTAAAAAAATATGAGTTTGAAGATTTTTTACTGGAAATTAGTTGTAATAATTCCTAATTTAAAGCATCCCTAGAATCGATACCACGGTTTTCCCCCATACCTATATGTGGCGACCCGTGGCTCCGTAGTGTAGTACCTTGCTTACGGTGCAGAAGGTCGAGGGTTCAATCCCACAGGTTGGTATACTTATTTATTAAATTATTTAAGTATAATTGGCGTTACCATACATAGGTAGTAGTTGTTCGCAGAAATGCAATGACGTCCGAGGCAGCACTAACGCGTTGTCTAAAAGGTGCTGTGAAATACAGAAATGTATGTTTCGGCACTTGAACAACGTTGATGGGTATTACGACATCCTCGACGATATCCTTAGGATATGAAAAAGGGTAAAATCCCTACTCAGACGAGGAGGTGAACGATAAAAAAAAATGCCACCTTGCTAGCGGTATTTTATTTGAAACGTATTCCTAAAAAGACATCCAAACCAGCCTCCAGGATAAATTAGCTAAATTATTCTGTAAATTGCACTCGTACGATATAATAAACCCAACTTTAAGAAACAATAATATTTTATCTAAGAAAAATAGAATATTTTTCGATCGCCTAATGGTTAATATAAATAAATTATTCTTGTTTTTTTTTTAATTGCTTAAGCAGAGTAATTTAGTCAAAGTGAGCAAAACCACAATGAAATGCAATATAATTCGAATGTAATACAAATCCACACTACCACTTCTCGATCGAATTCGAAAATCACCAACGCCAAGTCTAGCGACTGTTGCCAGAATAAATCTAGGAAGAAAAGAAACTGAATGCGTTACTGCGCAAAATCTGTTGTATTACCCAAATTGTATCCCGGGGTTGATTGAAGGGCCCATGAGTTGTGGAAATATATTGTATACAAATATGTAATTTCAAGCCATTATAATTTTTGAATTAACGTAAACCACCCTAAATTTTACTAGCTATTTACGGATATTTCTCCTTTTTTTTTGATATATGGTTTATTTACCCATTTAAATTCAGCTATGCTCAGGTTTGTCCTTAGACGTTTCACAAATCGGATATATCTTCACACAGTTGGTAGTAGTTTACTGGTATTAATTTGATTAAAAGTTAACTACATAAAAAGCAATCTACTCCTTGTAGATTTCGATAACATGCAAACTTATTCATTTTAATAAATGACGATATATACGTCTATCTCACTATCACTAAAAATTTGAACCTCTTATAATAAAAATTAGAAAATTTCAAGGACAATACAACCAAAAAAAACTTCCTTTAGAGCAAAGTAACATGCAAACAGAACAACAGGTTTTTTTTTTGGTAAAGTTGAAGACAAAGCAATAAAAATTCAAAAAATTTGCTTTAATAACAAAATAACATAAAAATGCAATGCCAGCTAATCCTCAACTTGAAAAAAAAGAGAGGAAAATCTAGACTTTTTATTCTCATTCAAAACAAAATCTATATACCCAAAGCTCTTTTCTCGGTAGATGCATTAAACCAAACTTAAGAAACATACCTATAAATCTCTTATTTTCTAATATATAGTGGAATCCTAAATAACGAAAACAAATAGAAATGTACTAAAAAGCACATTTCTTGGGGGTTTACTTTATTTTTATTCCAAGTTTAACTGTATAAAAACACTCCGTGAAATCTAAACTAACCACCATAGATAACTATTTACCAAAAGTCAAGCAAATACAATTTAAAACGGCAATGTTACATGTTACCTTATTTGTCATTTTAAATCAAAGAAAATTAAATATTATCTACCCATCTAAAGCTTAAAATAACATTTATTCACAAATAAATAATAAAAAAACTAATATGCAAACGACACTTCGCAGGATGAATTTAAAAGAAACATAAAAAGCACAGCATGTAATGACAGGCACGTTGTAGCACGCTAATCTAATTATAGAGTACAATTAATTTTACAATTTATTTCTGCAGATAATGATTCCGTTTACGGAATTGCTCTAACACGTGTGGTTTTCGAGAAAATTCGGGATTCGATATGGAAAAAAACACGGTTTTGAGGGAACCTTGTGTACTTATTGACATCCAATGAATATTTGTTTTAGGATGTTTTTATTATCGACCAAGAAATAAGAGGTATATGGGTTTGGGTCGGCAAAAGAGTAAACGAAAAGGAAAGGAATGAAGCATTAAGAAATGCTAGAGGTTTGTAAAAAGAAGAAATATCCAAGCAATACCAAAGTCACCAGAGTGATAGAAGGAAAGGAACCGGTGGTAATTTAAGTTATTATTTAAATTTTGGAAGACTGAGGTAGCAAAAGGAAAAGGTACGTAACATATAATCATGTTTTTGATGTTTTCGTTTGGCTTACCCAAAGGTAAAAGTTATAGGTAAGTTACTAAATACGGAATGAGGACGGGACAAGAATACTATGTCGAATCTAAAAAATTACTTGCTATCATATTTTCCAATATACAGGGTGACATATTATTTATATAAAATTTACTTTCATATTTCTTTAGTAAGAAAATCCTATATACACGTATTTTAAAGATATTCGACTTCTGTGGTTATTTCTAAATACACTTTGTGTAAAGCACAATATGCCTAAATTAAGCAGTTTTTGAGATATTTACTTCTTAAAAGTAACAATTTTAAACTACTACTACTAACTAATTCGAAACACGTTCTTACTCTTTAACTCTATATCTAAAAATATCGACCTCTCATTTAAAAGTAAATATTAATTTTAATACCAGAAGTCAGAAAATTTATTGTGATTCAGATGGAAGTTTACATTTTCATCATAATTGTATAGCCCTTAATGTCCAGTGCTAAACGTACGCCTTTTTCGCACATTTGTCCAAACAGTCCAGTTCTGCCCGCCACTTGTATCCAATTCGCTGCTATTCTTTTCATGTCATCGGTCCATCTTGTTGGTGATCGTCCCCGTTTTCGCTCATTCTAGGTCTCCACTCCAGTGGAGGTTATCGTTTATTCCCGCTACATATGTACATACATACATACATAGCAAAGAAAAAGGTGATGCAGTACCTAAAATAGAATATCTTAATCCAATCTAATTATTTACTTATTACATACTAAAAAACGGTCAAGTGCAAGTTGGACACAATTAGTGTTCCGTACCGTGATTACCCTTAAAATAAAAATTATCCAATAAATAAATCTACCTCAGGTCTAGGATCTACTAGTCACAGTTTAAAACAAATATTTGTTTAATTAATGAACAAATAATATAAAATTATTTTTATCTATCTTCAGTACCTATACGTTGGTACACCAGTCCATCATGATATTACTGATTGCACCGAATACATATTGATATATCGTAGCTCTTAGTTTCCGTTTGAATCCCAACTTTTTGAAACCTTCACAAATCTGTCATGCCACTTAGTTTTTTTTTTATACCAGAAAAATTATTAAACGTAAGGCACTCCGTGATAATTTTCGTTTCAACCTACATTTTATTTAGATTATTCTCAGAATTTTTTTCAAAATTTTTTTTTTTTTTATTTGATCAATACTTTTCGAGAAGGTGTGGGGAGAGAGATTTTTGTCATTTTTTAAAAATAATAATAAGAAAAGTATTTACATCATAAATATTATTTTTAAACTCGTATTTTCACAAGCATTCAATTGACACCCACGATCGATGACCTGGTAATTTTTTTTTCACTTCCAATTTTACCTCTCAAAAGTTAACCCTTAAGTCAAAATTTAACCTTCAAAAACTACATGGCTCTGATTCGGCTATCACTTCCTATATTTGTACCAAATTTCAACATTCTATGTCAAATAGTTTCGGAGAAAATCGGTGCTGACAAACGGACAGATAGAGGGACACCGAAGTGATCCCGTATGGAACACTAAAAATTAAAAAAGTTTATAGGATAAACTAAAATCATTTCCTTCTTTATTACAGATTCACCACTGTTAGTTATATTTTTTTATATAAGTCACTACAAAGGAAGAAATTGAAAAATTCTCGAACCTAAACTAATATGTAGCAGGATTTTAATCAAGATCCAATGCTTGTCGGATAGACGACATAAAAAAAATACAAATATAACAACGATCTAGCGATTTTCGTTTATGAAGGCCAGCTAAAAATTGCAACAATAGGTAAATTGGAATATCGGTGACACCGATAAAATTCCTTCATGTGGAAGGAAGCTCTAGAAATGCTGTTCGTACCTTTAAAAAACTGTGAAAATCTGACCTGCTAAATTCAAATGTGGGAGAACGAGTATTTTCGACAAATAACTCGATTACTTCACAAGAGACTGTTGCAATTTTCATACAATTAAGCACACAAAATTTTACATCAGAAATTGAACAAGAGAAATCTGAGCGTTTGGGTGCCGCGTTTGTTTATTATTAATCAAAAAGAGAGAGATTTTAACCATTCTAACGATCGTGCCGTGTTTTTTAAACGGAATAAAAATTTACATTCTTCGACGACATTCTATACTATCGACAAAACAAGAGCCATCCCTAGAAAGCCACTTAACATAACACTTAAAGCAATAGACTGCAAAAGTTAAACCAACTCCAAAAAAAGGTAAAAAGCCGCTCCGGTCGACTGGCATGTTTGATGGTACCACGTATGTTTTTAATGGATTACTAAAAGATTATTCAAGATTATTACAACGTATTGAACAAAAAAATTTAAGAAAAAAACAGTCGTTTTTATCCACCAAGAACTTCTTACACACCACGATAATGCACCGGCA
Source organism: Pachyrhynchus sulphureomaculatus (assembly GCA_019049505.1). Taxonomy (NCBI): domain Eukaryota; kingdom Metazoa; phylum Arthropoda; class Insecta; order Coleoptera; family Curculionidae; genus Pachyrhynchus; species Pachyrhynchus sulphureomaculatus. The sequence goes on from CM032447.1 coordinate 95,230,439, forward strand.
CACAAATATAGAGTCACTTTGAATGAAGAAATTTGTACAAAGTCAAATACGACTCGATTTTTCAAACCACCGTACCCTTCAGATTTAGCTACGTCTAACTTTTCACCTTTCCATATATTTTTATTGAATAGTAAAGTTATAAATGTTGTTAATGACTACTCGTTCTGGTAGCAACTACCTATTCTGTAGGACTGAAAACTGTTGAGAACCGGTGGGTCAAGTATATTTAGACTACCGGGGAAAAATAAATTTTGTTTGGTTTAAAATAATTACAGTAAAATCAAGCCAGCTAGAAGCGGTGTAAAGCCTGGTTTGCTTAAAAAAAATTCAGTGTAACTACCCCCATGAGTTTTAAAACTATAAAAGCAATCATGCTAGTTAGAGTTATACTTTTTAGGTAAGAAAATGCCTATGCTTATATCAAAATTTGATCCTATAACTATGGAAGATCGACCAAGTCTAGCTGCAGAAACACAATTAATTGATGATGGAAAAAAGACACAAAAGGCAACCACACAACACAAAAAGGAAAAACCCCAAAAAAACCCCGCCCCCGCACCCCCCCCCCCCCAAACAGCACCCCTCCACTGGTGTATGACTTTATGGCAGAATAAAAAATTCTAAGATAGTCGAAAGTTCCTAAATGAAAGACAGGGTTGCTTCTTTGCTGGTGATTGTTATATTGTTCTACTATATAGTTTTCAAACCGCTCGTGAGGTAAAACATCTGCCTATATTGTTGGATAGTAAGTTTTTACTCCCATATTTAGATTTTAAGTCTGTTTCACTTATAAGACTACTCATTAACTAGAAAAATCACTTGTTTGGTCTCTATACAGAGCGTAACCCCAGCCCTTGTGTGTTTTTAGTTGCTACGTAGCGTTTCACAGAGGCGGAACGAGCCTTAGGTTAGCGAGTTTTATAAAAAAAAAATAGTTCTGTGGACGATCACCGTGGCAAAAATTTCGCATTCAGTATCATGTTGCCATGACCCCTGGAACATTTAAAGAAAATATCCGGCAAAAATGATAGCAATATAAGGAGACGGCGGCCTGCCGAGTAATGAACAACAATTTACTACACGCTTAGAAGAGTACCAGGAACATCATGTGGGTTAACATTTTGATGGCAAAACTTTCTTAACTAATTTTTCAGGACTGTAGAACCTTTTTATATTTTTAGGGCTCGAATGCTTCACAAGAAGAAATAAATATAGCGACATTGAAACTTGATGAATATAGACGAAGAACTTGGACAAATAGGCCAAAATTCCAGGCCAGAATAATTCAAGGACGAGAGCCAGCTCATTTTTTACAATTATTTTTTTAAGGGAAACTAACCATATTTAAAGGCAAAGGAATTGATTTTGATGGTAATTTGTTATTTTCGAAAGTTTTTCATAAATCAAATTTTCTTATTTTCGTTAAATTTCGTACTATGTTTTTGTGACTATCATGACATATGACCAAGATGAAACTTTGTGTAGCCTACATCGATAAGAATTATGGACAGTCAAAAAAATACGCCATAAAAGTTCTCTTTCTTTTACTCTAGTCGAGAAGTTGTAAAATATATTGATCATCCGGTGGAAATAGACGCAGATAATATGATATTATTCCCGTTAAGGTTAATTATGAAATAAAAATACTATGTTTAATTAATAGCATAAGCAACAAGCAAGTTCTTGTTTGTTTTTTACTTTACATTTTTTTTAAAAAAATTATTTCTCAAGGATTTTTGCCTACCCAACTGAACTTCCATGATTACGTAGTTGCCGATACAAAAGGTCAAAATAACAAACTAACCTGAGCTAGTTAAAAGTCTAAAAAATTTGTATTGTAGGCTTGGAATTTGCTCTGGCTAATCTCAGATTTTTTTTCCGTAATAGATAAAGAAAAATTAAAATTAAACTCCAAAACCCCAAACCGAATTTTTCTCAATGGTATGAGCGTCTTACTTTACTGAAAACCTAGGTATAATAATCTATGTCTTGTTTAGATTCGCCTACTTAACACAGCTTTCTTACCCTTTAGACAATTATTTTACAGAAACTGGCAAAAACTTAAAAAACCCAACTCAATACCTTTTACGATATATGGATCAACGACAACAGTGCAAAAGCGAACAGGTGGAATGCCTAGCTTCATTTCTTGACTCAAACTCCTGCTATCTACTGAGACGTGGCAAAAGATACTATGGTGTGGTGCGGAAACTATTCAACTGGAGATCAAAGGGGTAAAGGCAAAAGGTTTTGCTTTCTGCTGAAAGGACTTCGAAATAATATTAGAAGGTATGTGGATAATAAAATCAATTGTAGTCTAGTATTATGACAATACAAAAGAAAAATATTATTTTTAACGACTAGGGCGAAAAAATTGTTTCGCATCGTACCATCGAGCTATCAGATAAGGTCAGTTAATATGGATTTATTTGTCAAATTCTTATGATAAGTACCAAGTCTCGACATAATTCCTTAATCTCATGGTGGCGCATACAAACAACAATATAAGTCTCTCTGTCTCTCTCTCAGTCCCATTTCGCAATAGTATTGGTGAACACTATAGAGTTGTTGCCTCAATTAGTCATTCCAAAGGCATCTCGATCCTGCGCGCCCTGACTTGACTCGTGCATACCCGTACCAAACTGAAATCTGACTTGGTCCGGACCATCTTGTTGGTGGACGGCGTTCCCTTGATCTTCTACCTTCTACCTTTCCCCGTTATTACAAGCTTGTTCCACGGCATCCACTTTCCTCATAATGTGACCAAAATATTTCAGGTACTGTCTAATTGAATTCTATTTGAAGTCGGTCATTTATACTAAGCTAGCTCTGCTAGAATAGAATACATAGTTACGGTGTATCCGAAATGATGAATACTCTGAGGAGTTCTGCGCTATGCCCACATCTCAAACCCATCAATTTCTTCTTTTGTGTCAGCATGTTTCGCCGATGCGTAGAGTTTTTGTAATAGGGGAAAAATAAGGTTGTTTATTTATGTATGATAGATTCTTCATTACAACTTACAAATCATTTGCTTTGGTTTTTCGCTCTATAATTTTGTCCAATCTAATAGTTTTTGCGAGTGATTTCAAGGGCGCTCCATAATTGAATTTCCTTAGATTCTTGTATTGACGTTATGCGAGTATAGAACAGTATCATCCAGCTATCTAAAGGTTGAGCTTACGTTTTTCTCTTCTTTTCTTCCCCCAATTTGGTCACATCGCCCACTCCTACTATCCGCAAAACATAACCTTCTATTACATGTTCACTTTATATATGAACCTGAACAAATTAAATGAACCGGTTATGGAGAAAAATAACTATTAGGTATTTTTATCGTATTTTTATGTCAAGAAATTACACTAATAACCAAAGTATACTCGGATGATTCCCGTAATGCTACTGTTTAGATCGGAGTGTTTCCTAAAATGGTGCCGCGGCATCCTGGTAATCTGCGCTCTTTATACGGGCGTCGCGAATTACATTTTCATAAAACATTGTTTTGATTCGCTTTGACCTATTTTTTTAAAACTATTCGGTATTTCGGAAAGTGTTATGAAATTGAGAAACACAAATAGTTGAAAAAA
>CM032447.1:95234125-95254125 GCA_019049505.1 Pachyrhynchus sulphureomaculatus
GCAATATTAACTAACACATCTTCTGCATATTCAGTCAATACGTCGAGTTATCACTAAGCCTTTACCATATTAGTCCGTCATCCGATGCATCTGGTACCTAACATTTCCGTATAGTAACCAAAATTTTATAGAATAAAGTTTCATGAAAATGTCTAACAATCAGGTAAACAGTACACAAAAAACACTAATACTCCTCCCCCCCTTTCGCCCCCCGCTATTAACCCCTGTCAAGAAAAAAATTCATACCCGGTCATTGTTTATATAATACCCTTTGTATTAAAATTGAGTACAGACAACACATCTTGAAATTTGATTAGACACCTAATTGAACACCTGTAATAGATATTTGAGAACAGGAAAGATTATAGAACTATAATGTTGCGGTGTCTAAAGTATTTTTGTTTGATTTCTTAGATTCATTATTTAATGATAAAACACATTTTAATATCGTATGCCCAAAATTCTTAAGCCCTGGCCACATGATAAGATTTTGTCTTGATGATAACATATAACCCTTAGTTTCACGAGAAAAAAAAACACTTGGGTCGTCAAGATTAAAACTGGGACATAAGCCGTCCGTAGGATCTCCTACAGCTCCTAGAAGGGATAACGTATGGATGGCCTATAGATCTGCGAGCACTATAGGCCCTCATGTAGAAAATATTTATAACCAGAAAATTACGTCCCAACCAAAAAATAAGACCTTAGACACGATATAAAATACTTATATTTGTAAATTGTTTATACTATATAATAATATGCTAGTGTTGTGTTTTTATGACTATTGAATTGTACCACAAAAAAAATGAACCTTTTTAAAATAATAGCTATTTAAAAAAATTGTGTTCTGTCTCTGAAATAACCAGCGTAAAGTGGCAATGGTATTCCTGACTGTTTAATACTGAATAAATCGTAAATATAGTAGTAATTGCCTTTTGTTATTTCACTACTGAAATACTATCAATATATATTAATTGGTTGAATAAGATACGTAATTAGATATATGTACGTAGTTTTTTTCGTGTGATAAGTGTGTAAAATAGGTAAACAATACTAGATAAAAATATGAAGAGAGAAACATGCTCCTAATGAGGCAGACTCATTTTTATTGCCATTTTGTTCATATTTCGTTTTGTTTATGACACTGGCGAGACAGCAGGACAAAATTACTCCCACTAGTGAAAAGAAAGCTATTCCGATTGCTGCTCCTGCTACAATGCCAATATTTGCATCCAGAAAATCAATTACTTTTGAATAACATCCTAAAAGAAAAAAAAGCCTTATAAAGTCAAAATTGAGACAATTGTTTTTATATTTTGAAAAAAGTTTCTTAAACCAAGTATGTACCACTTTGTTCGGTGACCTTCTGCCATTTTTTTTCTGACACCATTCAGGGAATTCTGCAGATGTCAAAACAAATGGTAATCTGACGATGCAAAGTTCAGTCTATACGGTCGATGCATTTAAAACTCGCCGCCAAGCTCTCTCTTAATCTTGAGCCTAGTCGAGACGTGTGGATCTGGCTTCGTCATGATGGAAGACGACATTTCTTTTTGTGACTATTCCGACCGATTTTTTTCAATCGTGATCTATATATATATATATATATATATATTACGTATATATATATTATATATATATATATATATATAATATATATATATATATATATATATATATGTGTGTATATTACATTAAAATTCCGGGTTTCAATCCGTTCGTCTAACAATGAATTTGCACAACGTTTCGCCAAAATCTCATTTGGCATTTTCAAGTGCTGCCTGCTGCTGCTGCTACTCGATACTGTGATCTTGCTACTGCTGCCGCTCGAAGCTAACTCTTAGTTTAGTTCTAGTCTTATACGAGTGTATATATATATATAATATATATATATATATATATATATAATATAATATATATATATGTATGATATAGTATATATATATATATATATATATATATATGATATATATATATATATATATAATATATATATATATATATATATATATACATATATATGTATATATATACAGGTTTACAGGGAAAGTTGTCCTAGATAATTAAGGCGTTATAGTTTAGGTCGTTTCTGACCGATTTGACTCTATGACATGATGTCCTAAACTTAACCGTTTTCAAGATATTGAAGTTTAAAAATTTTCTAAAAAAAAACATGTTTTTTTGCTTTTTATATCGATTTTTTTTTATTAGAGGTTCTCGAGTGCGATTTTTTGGTTATTTTTAGTTAGTCTGTATGTCAAGTATCAAAAATCATCAAAAAAATTTGAACTAGTTACTAACAGTTTCAAAATGCGCGGCTTGTTAATGTTTCTAAATTACGAATTTTTACCAAGTGTTTCCTACTTTAAATCAATAAAGAGAAAAAAAAATGTATGGAAGTTTATTCTGCAAATTATTTTAAAAAACTTTACATCTTTTTAGCTATCTAAAAAACGGTATAATATCTACTGGATTTTATTGAAAATTCTAAGAAAATGAGATTTCAATAGGCCCAAATGTAGAGTAACATAAATAATAGAATTTAGATACTACCAATTACCGGTTTACTACCTGCAACCTTCAAACAATAAAAAGGGTTGGGTAAGCATTTTTTCCGGTCGGGGGTACTCTCTGTGCGAGTGACATTTTCTGTTCACTAAACATCATTGAATGATTTTTAGTCTGCTCATGCGATTCGTCCGTAGTAGATGTGCTATAAACCGTGAATTATATATATATACTATATATATATATATATATATATTAATATATATATATATATATATATATATATATATAAAATGTATTTTTTACTTTCTTGAGCATGAATGTCAGTGATGCAAAGTAACACTGTTTTTCATTATCCATATTTTTCTAACTTCATCATTAAGGTGTGCGCGAATATTATGTGCCGCAAAATAATTTGTTCATTATTTTGCTGCGCACGTTGCAATTCTTATTTTTAAAGATAGAAAATTTATCACAAAATACAGATATACAGGAAAGAACACAATTTTTCTAGTTATTAGTACATTAATAATTTTCATAAAACCACTGCATGAACCAATATTTATTCACAATCTTGGTACTTAATTTTTGAAGTCGATGGAGCAACATCTGAAATTGGATTAATTCTGTCTTATAATACACTGGTGAGCAAAAAAATCGACTCAAACGATTTTGCTTCATTTGACAAAAATCCTTGAATTTAATTTAAAACAATGGTATTATTTTTGATATCATTAGAATCCTGATTTTCTACTCTTTCCAATAATAGCAAAAACATTTGGATTTCCAAAATATTTTACTGATTAAAACGGTTTTACTCAATAGAACCGTTTTTGCTCGCTCAGCAACGTGTCCGTTGCGCGCTATTTATCCCTATAAAAACACAGACAACTGCATTTTCCTATCATTCCTTTATCGAACTTGAACCGTCAACATCTCTGCTACGTCATCGGAAATGTGATACCATCCCGGAAGAAATGGGGCACAAGTAATTGTCCTATTTACAAAAAGGGCTTAGCCAAGGCCAACGTGTATTTCGTTGCACAACTGCACCTGAGCGAGTCAGCTATCTCCAGAGTCTACAGACGTTACCAAGAGACTGGCGCCTTTACATGGAGACCAGAATCAGGAAGAAGAATGTGTACCTAGGAGCAAGACGACCCCTTCATTGTCTTCTCCAGCGAGTCCCAAATGTGCTTAAATGGCAATGCTGGAAGAAATGAGTCTATAGGAGACCTGAGGAGCGTTATACGTAGTGCTGTATTACTGAAACAGTCGCGTACGAGGAGGTTCTGTCATAGTGTAGGGAGGCATCTCACCAGGTGCGTAAACCGACTTGGTTTTTCGTGACTGATGAGACTCGTAGTGGTGGATTAACTGCTTACCGTACATGAAGGAATACGTCGTTCTTAACGCTAGGTCTGTTGGCGATAGTTTCGTGCTAATGCAAGCCATTTGAGGCCACATGTTACTGAACCGGTCCGCAATTACCTGACGGAGTTCTGCCTCAATCCAATCGAGCACATGTGGGATGAGCTCGAGCCAGAAATCCAGCCTCAGCATCGCCGAGGGACTTAAAGGTTGCGATGGTGGAAGAGTGGGGAAGAATTCCACAGATAGTGGTGAAAAAGTTCACCCCCACTCCATGAAAAACCAGCTGGAAGCAGTAATAAGAGCTGGGGGGGGGTAATACCAAAATATTGATTTTGGTTTTTATTAACAAATTTAATTGTTAAACTTAAAATTTGTTTAATTTTTTCCTTTCTCTTACCCCTATTTTTCAATCAAAATCCCTTATTCTCCTTATTTCCCCCTTTCAAATCATGGTAATCAGTAAAAAGTAGCATGAGGTATGCTAAGGAATTTGGTATCATTAGAAAGAGAAGGGAGAACGTGTTAAATGAAGCAAATAGTTTTTGCATACAGTCGATTTTTCTGCTCACCGGTTGTAATTTATAATTAACAACGACAATAGGCTGTAAAAAAAAAATTGTTTTCGATTCATTCCTGAAATCTGTTTGGTCTTCTCAAATGATTTGTTCTCGGCAACCAAAATAGTATTTGCCATTTACCGCACTGGATAGAAAAATAACTATAATAATCTTAAATTATTATTTGTTCCTATAATAAGATTGGTGGGATAAATAAAGAAAAAAGTAATTGGTGGTTAGTAGTTAGATCGCTAGAAAAGTCATAGTAGATTACCTCAATTTTTTATGTTTTCTTGTGGACTTCGATTAGACGATTAAATCCGTTGGCGATTCCGTGGCGTACTGGACCACCAAGTTAAAAATATGAATACATCTAGCTCACGAACGCACTACTGGAAGCTGCTCACAAAAATTTGGTCACCGACATCAGTTTGTTCTCATTTCGATTTCTTGTCACAACGATTAATAATTACCTGTCTCCTAGTTTTCACATGAATACTAAAGTTAACAATATGCTATGCTACGGTGCAAGTGTTCAAATGCATGCATGGATGTTACCACCTAGTACCATTTACCCGATCTAGCAAGTTCTCAGTTTTTATTTTTTTTTTTAATTGGTTCGAGCACACGTACTGCAGGGAAGTCCCTAAAACGCTACAGGAGCGACACATGTACGGAAAAAGCGGTTCACGGTGTTCTTGAATCGCTGTAAATTGTACTCGTTGGAAACACAGTCCTGGGCACAATTATTCCCAAAGGGATGATGTTCTCCCATATAAAAGACTGCTTGAAAAGCGTTGTACGAGGAGTAACAAGCTGAACCTCATACGGATTGAAGTATTAGCGTGACGTCTACTTCTAACATGCACCGCTCTGGGACGAATTTAGCGAGCTACATCCTTTGAACATTTTGCATGAAAATACTTGTAGAATAGGCTCAAGTCACCAACTGTTCCACGATGTTCCAGCGAATCAAAGCCGCCGTCAGTTCCGGGTCTCCAATCAGACGAATAGCTCTCCTCTGAACAGGATCCAACAAATGCAGTGTATGTTTGGGAGCGGAGCCCCAAACATGGGAGCAGTATTCCATAGTTGGTCGAATTTGAGCTTTGTAAAGAATTAACAGTTGTTGTGGGGTGTAAGCTTTCTGGTTCAAAATAATATTCCCAACTTTTGAGAAGCCTGCAACATGTTCATGCCAGGACATATTTGCTCCCAAATTGACGCCCAACAAATTGAGTGACTATGCTAGGGGAATGTAGTGCCCCGACATGACTATGTCGGGTTTCAGCAACGTTAACTCTTTTAGAAAAAACTGCTGCCTGGGTTTTTGTAGCATTAAATTCCACTTGGTTCCTGTCACTCCAAGATAGAATTTCTTCCAGGTCTTTGTTAAGTTGAACGACCTCCTGCTGTCTGCCGATATTCGTCTGAGCAGCCGATGTCCGAACATTCAAAGTGAATGAAGAGATAAGCGTACTGTCATCTGCAAAGCTGTAGATTGGATTCCCAGTCTTTTCCAGCAGATCGTTAATGTAAAATTAGAAAGAGAGTAGGGGACAGTATGGCGTTTATAGTGAAAGTGTTAGAAAGAAATCCGTCGACTCGTAAAGAACGCTCTCTGAGGAAACATGAGAGCCACAAACAGAACTTTTCAGACATACCATAAGAGCGCAGCTTAGCCAACAGTCCATCATGCCAAACACGGTCGAATGCCTTGGATATGTCGAGAGCAACCGCTCGAGATTCTCCAAAGTGCTCAATTGCGTTGTTTCAGACATGTGTTACATAAGTTAGAAAATCTCCTGTTGATCTATGTTTATGAAAGCCATATTGGTAATCGCTAATAATGTTAAATCTTTCAAGATATTTTAGATGCTGATTGATAGCCTTTTCCATGACTTTCGATATTATTGAAAGCAGTGCGACTGGTCGGTAGTTATTTGGCAAGGCCTTCTTGCCTTTTTTAGGTATCGGCTGAACTGTGGCACATTTCCAGCAAGAAGGAAATATTCCCTTCCTGTAGGTTGAAAAGTCTACAAAAAACTGGTGTTAGTTCCCTCGCACAGTTTTTGAGAACTATAGCAGTATTCCGTCAGCGCCAGAAGCTTTTTTGGTTTCTAGCTTCATTAAGATACGCTTTATGATACGTTGTCTGAAGACAATATCGGGCATCTTTGACTGCCCTATGGGAATATTAGATGGTGTATCCGTATTCATTTGATAACAACTGAGCAGAAACCGAAGTCTATATACAAGCGATTCAAGAACAACGTGAATCCCTTTTTCCATACACATGCCGCTCCTGGAGCGCTTTAGGGACTTCACTGTAGCACGTGTGCTAGATCCACAAAAAAAGAAAAAACAAGGTTTTAGTCATACTGAAACTTTTTACAATTAAAAGAAGAAATTAAAGAAATTTTCTTTACCTTCAAATGATGAGAGAAAAAAGTTAAATATATTTCGAAGACGAAAAATCCGCTAGAGAGGGTTAATTAACTAACATTGAAGTTGATTAAAATATTTCAACTATTTATTGTAATAGGGAAACTTTTAGCTACCTACCTGCAAATATATTTCTCTAGCAGCTAATTCCGTGTTACATCCATCTTTAATACAACATGAAGATGGTATTGGTAAGCTATGGGGAAGGTACAGCCAGTCATCTGCTTGATGGTTTCCACAGCAATGAAGCTACAATCCAATATAATACAGAGTAAAAAACGCCGTAGAAATAATTAACACACACACACAGTTTATATTTGCAGCAGCCTGGCCCGTTCAAATATTGCGAACAATGTTGCCAACAAAATCTTCACCCTCTTTTCACCATATTTTTGTTTAGGATCACTAGACGTCCGTTAAAAACGGGAACCTTTACAGCAAAGATCTTTTATTCGTCTTTCTGTCAATTTGTTTACTATAACTCAAAAAATACCTATGTGATTTACGGTCTGCCAAGCAAGAACGTGATCGCTCGTATTCTTGAAAAAATGTGATTCCAGAACAAATTTTGCCATCAGTGTATTCTTTGCTGTGCTAACAACGGCGTAATTACTTTAGTTAGTTGTTCAATCGTCTTCTGCATCAAAAATCCCGTGGCATCTTCGAGGCATGCTGTCAACGAGATTTTCTGCAGACGAAAATCTCGTCGACAGCATGCCTCGAATCTCGCGAGACTACTGAGTCAAAGCCCTCAGAGTCTTTCCTCTAGGAGCTTTCTCTTTACCAGAGAGCAAACGGTTTCAATAGAGGCCACTCTAGTAACTTATCGTAGGCCGTTTAACGACGTGATTTTCGCCCCCAGCAAAGGTTTCTGTAACGGGGTTCGGAATTCGACATCATGAGCACGAAGATGTTGTCAAACGGTCTCATGGTACACATTAAAGCCAGATTTTTTTAATTTTGCCGCTCCTTGAGGACACAGCGTCAATTTCGAGTCCCGTGAAAACAAAGACACGGTTCGTTTTTCGACTTTCGGAGTGACTTTGAATAACGAGCCATAGTGTTTTGGCAAGTCCGACGACTTGCCATTTTCTCGTCTCGTTAAAATGATTTACCCACTTCTTCACAAACGATACCGACTTTTTGATATATCTAGCAGCCGCGGATTGTGTAATTTTAGGCCCCTCTGGATGAAAACAAAGAAACCGACACGCAAACAAGTGTTTACGTGATTTCGACGAAAGTTCGAAATTGACTGATACTTTTACTAAAATGCGTCGTAGGCAAAGGTTCCTTCTACCGATTTTTTATTAAATCGCTAGAAACGCATCTACCAAAAATGAATTAACGCGGACACGTTCTTACTTGACAGACTGTAGTTCAAGTTTAACTTGCATATTTACAATTATCTTCCAATTACAGAAACAATAATAAAATATTTTCACCAAGGATATCAAACGAAATTATTTTGTTGGGAATACCTGACTATCGGTCGTCGCCGACCTATTGATTTAAAGATGTATTTTTTTGATTATTTTCATTATTAATTAAATGGATTATGTCTACAAAGGAAAAATCTAAAAATAACACATAACTCCAAATGGTAGTTTATTACGGAAATACTAATCCAAAAAGTAAATACCGAAATAAAAATTATACCATTTAGAGCGGTATTCATTCTTCATAGTACCTAAAAATATGTAGTTGGGTATGCGTTACAAGGGTTCAAAACCCATACAAAGTGAGACACAGTTGCTTACTATCAAGCAGCCTTGGCATATTTTACTTAAAACACGATGTCTTACGTCCTACCAAAACTGATCGATGGCAACGGCTAGTAACAAAAATTTAAAAGATTCCTTAGATCACCAGCTTTTGCGATATCACTAAAAGTATAATCTAGTAAAGTGTAATAATTTCGCTAATAGAAAAAGTAAATAATAGATTTATCACTGGCAGCTGAATATTTTACAACTTCATATAACCATACATAACCGCTATTAAAACTAAAAAACACTCTCTTGCGATATGTAAAGCGGTTTGTACTACAAAACAGTAAACTCATTCTGGTTTCTTGTGGCATTGCCATGAGCGCAAAATAAAACTATGTTTTCCTTGTCAACAAGATCTCAATTTAGACCGTTGTTTTCTACCTATCCTTATTGCACTCATTGAAATTTCAAATGAATTGATTTGGAGAAAATCGATTGTATTAATGACATGATTTATTTTGAGTATGTGGCTGTCGTTTTTAAAACCTTTCAATAAAATTTTTAACAGATATATAGAATCAAGAAAAAAATTAGTTAAAGTGATAGTAAAAGCTTTCACCTATAGTTCAATGTTACATAATATTACTTACAGTTCGTTGGATTACATCCAGATCAGTGGAAACTTGTGTACTGTTGTCATTGTGGTAATTCATCATAGCTCTAGTTAGTCCCTTATCAAACCCTTCAGTTAGTTTTGAACGATATGCGAAAATAGATACTCCTGCTCCAAGTTCAAGTACAAATACGATGGCCAAAATGCCCCATACTAAAAAAGAAAAAAAATAACGGATTTTCACTTTCTTAGCGAGAGAGCGTAGCACCTTTTGATACAGGGGTAGGCGACAGAATTATGTAACTCTCTTAGGATTATTAAGTTACATAGTGTGCCTCCTCTCGAACACCATTAAAGAGGTAGATATAATATATAAATTAGAAATAATAAATGGACACAATTTTATAACTACACATGATACTTCCAAACTATTTGGCCAATGAAATTGATTTTCTTTGATTGATATTTAAATGCTACGTTAACCTCTGACGTTGTTACGCGTAAGACACCCTATACCCAAATTAAAAACAAAATCGCCTGAATATTACCATTTGTTTCATTATGACAGAACTTAAGTCTAAACGGACAATATGTATGGCAGTTTTTTACGATGTGCAAAAATTTCACACACCCTGTATGGAAAAATAAATCATTTTTCAATGACTGCTCGATAAATGTTTAGAAATGCTAAACTCCGCTTTACCTGTCAAATTGGCAATCATATGTGTCACTTTTCATATGTTCATTTAAATATATATATATATATATATATATATATATATATATATATATATATATATATATATATATATATATATACACTGGCCGGGCCCGCGGCTCCGCTCGCGTGGACTTCATTCACAACTATCGTCACTGCTTATTCCTTATGTTACCCAACGTAATAAAATATCTCCCATTATTTCTCCTTATCTCCCAATATTTCTCCTTATTTCCCATTATCTCTACATAATTTCCATTATCTAGGCTTATCTCTGCTCATCTCCCATTATCTCACCTTATTTCCCATTATCTAGGCTTATCTCGACTTATCTCCCATTATTTCTCCTTATCTCCCATTATTTCTCCTTATCTCCCATTATCTCACCATAACCCCCTTTATCTAGACTTATCTCTGCTTATCTCCCATTATCTCTCCTTATCTCCCATTATTTATACTTATCTCCCATTATCTCATCTTATCTCCCGTTATCGAGGCTTATCTCGACTTATCTCCCATTATTTCTCCTTACCTCCCATTATCTCACCTTATCTCCCATTATCTAGGCTTATATCGAATTATATAGAACATATGTATAAATTTATAAAAACACGTAAATCGGATAAGTGGTTCTCGAGTGATAAGCGCACTAATGGACTGACAGACAGACAGAGAGACGTTGCATTTTATATATATTGTATTCTTTGCTACATGATATTGTTCCATATTTAATGCTTTAGGGATTGTATTGCAAGAGAACGCGCTAGCGGCAAACTTTTCTCCGACTTGATTCACTATTATCGTCATTGCTTATTCCTTATGTCACCTAATAAAATATATCCTATAACCTGGCCAGAGAACATACGTATGTTTAAAAAAAAAGCACGTAAATCGGATAAGTGGTTCTCCAGTGATAAGCACACTAACTGACGGACAGACAGACAGACGGACAGAGAGACATTGCATTTTATATACATTATAGATATTCTCTGCTACATAATATTGTTCCATATTTAATGGTTTGGACTGTGTATTGCAAGAGAACGCCCTAGCGGCAAACTTTGTCCGACTTCATTTACTATTATTGTCACTGCTCATTCCTTATGCTACCTATCGTAATAAAATATAGCCTATAACCTGGCCGGAGGACTTATGTATGTTTTTTAAAAAAAAAGAATGAAAATCGGATAAGTGGTTCTCCAATGATAAGCGCACTAACGGACAGACAGACAGAGATACGTTGCATTTTATATATATTATAGATGTAATAAAATATATACCTATAACCTGGTCAGAGAACATATGTATGAATTTAAAAAATCACGTAAATCGGATAAGTGGTTCTCGAGGGATAAGCGCATTAACGGACAGACAGACAGACAGACAAACATTGCCTTTTATATATATTATAGATATAGATTATTATTATTATATAACCTGGCCAAAGAATATATGTATGAATTTAAAAAATGACAGGTAAATCGGATAAGTGGTTCCCGCGTGATAAACACACTAATGGACAGACAGACAGACAGAGAGAAATTGCATTTTATATACGAGGCATGTTTTTTAAGTAAGTACCGTTTTGCGATTCCGCCGCCGCAGCGATACGGTCGGCGTTCCGCGCATGCGCGCTGGTAACCTACATCTCATGTCTACGCACTGACGCCATTACAGTCTGATTCTTCATTGTATACGTTGTTTACTGAGTGTTTAAGATGCCTCCGACAATCGTGAGTCCCGCCGATTGTGAAGTACGGGCTGTTATACGATTTCTTAGTGCTAAAGGCGTAAAACCGATCGATATTCATCGTGAGATCTGTGAAGTTTACGGACAAAACATTATGAGTGATGGAATGGTAAGGAAATGGGTGAGAGCATTTAAAGATGGCCGCACAAATGTGCATGATGAAGAACGGAGTGGGCGTCCTTCGGTCGTTAATGAAGATTTGGTGCAGAAAGTGGACGAAAAGGTGAGAGAAAACAGATGCTTTACAATTGCATCATCATTTGTGCGACTGCTTTTCCTCAATATTCTCGTAGTGTTTTGTATCGCATTGTGACCGAGAACTTGAATTACCGGAAATTGTGTTCACGTTGGGTTCCAAAAATGTTGACGGATTTGCACAAAACCCAACGTTTAGGCAGTGCATTGACTTTCCTTGAGCGGTACCACAATGAAGGTGAACATTTTTTAGACCAAAATTGTTACTGGTGACGAAACATGGGTGGCCTACGTCACACCAGAATCGAAACAACAATCCATGGAATGGCGACATTCATCATCACCCAAAAAAGTGAAGTTTAAGCAAACAATTTCTGCCCGCAAAATCATGTGCACAGTTTTTTGGGACAGAAAAGGAGTATTGCCAGTGGAGTTTCTGCCTCGTAATGAGACAATCAATGCAGCGTCTTATTGTGAGACATTGAACAATCTGCGTCGTGCAATCCAGAACAAGAGACGTGGGCAAGTTGAGTAAGGGTATCGTTTTGCTGCATGACAATGCCCGTCCACATGTGGCTAATCGGACCAAAGATCTCATCAAATCTTTTAAATGGGAAACTCTAGATCATCCTCCATACAGCCCTGATCTGGCGCCCAGCGACTACCATTTGTTCCTGCACTTGAAGAAGCACCTGGGTGGTCAGCGTCTTCAAGACGATAACGAAGTCAAAACATTTGTGATACAGTGGTTAACAAGTCAGGCGGCAGAATTTTATGAGGAGGGTATTCAAAAACTGGTGCCACGTTATGACAAGTGCCTCAATATTCACGGAAATTATGTAGAAAAGTAGATTAAGGTACAGGCTTTCATGTAAAAATAAAATTATAGCGATATCTTTGCACGTCTTTTTTTAATTCCAAAACGGTACTTACTTAAAAAACATGCCTCATATATTATAGATTATATATTACAGATATTCTTTGCTACATAATACTGTTCCATATTTAATGGTTTAGGCTGTGTATTGCAAAGGCACGTGCTAGCGGCAATCTTATTTCCGACATCATTCACTATTTTACGTCACTGCTCATTCCTTATGCTAACTATCGTAATAAAATATAGCCTATAACCTGGCCAGAGAACATATGTATGTTTTAAAAAAAGAAGTACGTAAATCGGATAAGTGGTTCTTCAGTGATAGGCGCACTAACGGACAGACAGACATAGAGACGTTGCATTTTATATATATTATAGATTATTATTATTATATAACCTGGCCAAAGAATATATGTATGAATTTAAAAAAAGACAGGTAAATCGGATAAGTGGTTCCCGCGTGATAAACGCACTAATGGACAGACAGACAGACAGAGAGACATTGCATTTTATATATATTATAGATTATACATTACAGATATTCTTTGCTACATAATATTGTTCCATATTTAATGGTTTAGGCTGTGTATTGCAAAGGCACGCGCTAGCGGCAAACTTATTTCCGACATCATTCACTATTTTACGCCACTGCTCATTCCTTATGCTACCTATCGTAATAAAATATAGCCTATAACCTGGCCAGAGAACATATGTATGTTTAAAAAAAAAAAAGTACGTTCTTCAGTGATAGGCGCACTAATGGACAGACAGACAGAGAGACGTTGCATTTTATATATATTATAGATATATATATTTAATGAACATATGAAAAGTGACACATATGATTGCCAATTTGACAGGTAAAGCGGAGTTTAGCATTTCTAAACATTTATCGAGCAGTCGTTGAAAATGATTTATTTTCCATACAGGGTGTGTGAAATTTTTGCACATCGTAAAAAACTGTCTGTATTCAACTGGATAATCGTACATCCATAATGTAATCCACATCAGTTCATAGTTATTGTTAAAGTTTGGTTGATTCTGTTTCTAAATTGTTCATTTTTTTTGCTAAAACTTTGGTTATTAAGTTCTTCAAATAACAATACTGCCTTCAAAATCACTAATGACTGGTGTCTATCTAATTCTAAAGTTCCAAACATCTCAGTATACAGAGTGCCCTATATGTATTGGATAATGATTCCACAGCTTTTATTAATCAGTGTATTAAAAAATGTTTAAATAAAAGTTATACAGAGCACATGCTGATGTTAACAATAAAATGTTTTGAACTGTCAGTTCGAAGAAATTAATAAATTATTTTTTTAATGGAAAGCCCTGTATATTAGTTTATTTTTGAGTCCCCACTAAAAATTCTAGATATTGTTTGTTTACCATGTCTTAATTGAATTATACTATATGTCTAAATTGAATTGTTTTGGAATTATTGATATTTGAAATTAAGTAGATCAAATTAAAAAAAAAAAAAATAAATAAGCTAGCTTACTGCTGGCAGTAAATACATTTACTTTCAGGTAACGACTTAACGCGTCAAAAAACGATTTATGGAACGAATCAATAATGATCCTAACCTAATTCATAATATTGTTTTTTTTGAAGAGGCTACATTTTGTCTTAACGGAAGAGTTAACAGGTATAACTCTCGGCACTGATCTACTGAGAAACCCCACGGGATAATCGACAGTCATTCTCAAAGACCACAAAAGATAAACGTGTGGGCAGGGATTTGTGGACGTCATATCATTAGCCTCTTTTTTATCGATGGAAATCTTACAGGTCAGCGGTATTTACAGTTACTCCAAGAGTAAGTTATTTCAACTTGTGCAGGTCTTTTTCCCGATGAAAATAATTTGGATACCCCTAACAGGAATCTGTGGTATCAACAGGAGAGAGCACCTCCTCACTATGAAATCAATGTTCAATAATCGATGAAGAGGCAGACCTTACGCCACTCGAATTTTTTTTTATGGGGTCATTTGAAAAACCAAAGTTTACCGAAATCGACCTGAAACTGTAGAAGATTTACAACAAGAATTCAATATGAAGTAGCACAGATCACCCCGGATTCTCTGCAAAACTCTGTTCAGGCTGTTTATGACAGATTGGGTCATTGCCTCACTGTTAACGGTAGACATTTTGAGCAATCGTTACTTTAAAAATAAACCTAGAAACCTATTAATAGTTTTTTGTCTTTTTTTTTATTTTAAGTTTCAAATGACAATAATTCCAAAAACAGTTCAATTTAGATATATGGTATGTTAGACAAATAATATCTAGAATTTTTAGTAGGACGCGTTAAGTCGTTACCTGACAGTAAAAATGTATTTACTGCCAGCAGTAAGCCAGTTTAATTTTTTTTTTAATTTGATCTACTTATTTTCAAATATGAATAATTCCAAAACCATTCAATTTAGGCATATAATATGTTAAACAAACAATATCTAGAACTTCTAGTGGAACTGAAAAATAAAATAACATACAGAGCTTTCCATTTAAAAAAAATCAAGATGGCGTAATTTCTTCGAACTAAGAGTTCAAAATATTTTATTGTCAAGGTCAGCATAGGCGCCGTATAACACCCTATAACTTTTATTTAACCATTTTTTTGATACACTGATTAATAAATGCTGTGGAATCACTATTCCATACATATGGGACACCCTGCATATTAAAATTAAAAATACCTTTAGGGTAAGGTATCGCTTCTCCCCATCCTGCAGCAATGATTTTAAATGAGACAAGTAGCGCGACAGATGGTCCTTGAGAAGACACATTTACTTTATAGACATATATATTTGCCCCATATTCAATATAGTGTGCAACATGTATAAAACTAATTGTCACAATTTTGTGAATTATTTCCTACTACGACACATGCCATACTCGAATAAAGTGTTTTTTTTTAGCACCTGTATCTGTAGGTATCATTTTATATTTAAGAGTAATTTTAAATATCTATCAAAATAATTGCAAAAGGTGAAAGAGAAATGCTATTATTTATAGGTATAGGGTGTTTTTTACTTGAGCCTTTTTAACAGGTTGAAATACTATTGACTAACACATTTTACCAAATACAGCGCAGAGGTCCTTCAGAAAACTATTTAAAAAAGTTCCCGAAACCGTCTTTGTTCGGACCCCAAAACCGTATTTAAACACAGTAATTATCTAGCTGTCACAAAATCTGTTGTATTGAAAGAATTTTTATTTAAAAAAGAATGGGAAACCAAACTTTAAACGGTTCACTAAACTGGCTGGCATATTAAAATTTTACCTATTGGAAATTAAAAATCTGAAAAACTTCCAGACGAGCTTTTAATACGTCCGAATTTTGTAATGTAATTTTATTAAATATTAAAATATTATTTTGCAAATTTTAATTTGTTTGTTGTTGGAGCATATATATAAAAACTCTAACAATTTTAGAATTTTTCAATAATTCATAATCTATTTGGGAAAATTTCACAAACTTCAACTAATATTATCATAAAGATTAAGTCATTGGACTAACGAATTTTTGAAACATTGTGTTTTAAAGAAATTACAGCACTTCAAAATATTTCGTTGAAAGCAGGGCGCACATTTAAAATTCATGATGTGTCACTAGTAAATCAAAGAGAACAATTTTTTCTTTTTTAATATTTTCAGAATTTCGACAAAATAAATTTTGGTATAATATTTTTAAGAACTAATAATTTTTTTATTTCGTTCTAAGAATGAGATTTCATGCTAATTAGGTATGTAAAACATACATTTTAAAAAATTAAATTATTTTTATATAAACCAACTACATTATAGGAAATTAACCTTTTTATTTACAATATGTTATAGTATATTACATTCCTGCTCTATCAATTAAACAGAATGGATGGTTTGCGACCACTTTAAATTGAATTAATTAGGTCATTAAAAATTAAAGAACATGCTTTTCACTCAGTGAAAACTTTCAGATTTATTTAAATCATTCTTTAGTTACATTACAAAATATAATATTATTTGTTAGTAACACTATCATAAATATAACATAAAATATAAATTAGGTAAATGAGGCTACAACTAGAAAGGACCTCGCAATTTTCTTATGAAAAACTGGTTTCGGTCAAATTGGCTGAATTTTTCTTATGTGTAGTTCTCAGCTTTCTGAACAAAAGTGTCCATGGGTACAATCTTCAAAAATGGGCAGATTTCAATTTAAGTACTAATAAAATCCATTTTTTAAAACCATTTTGATAATTTTGATAATTACTAAATTAAAGACAAAAAAAACTAAAAAAAAAAGTCTCGCACTATGAACCTGAACTAACCCGAACTAACCATCAGATCTATATGTACTTTGGGACGTTAAAACCAAATTCGAGGTCTAAATTAACGTCATCATTGTGACCCTTCCTTGAAAAACAAGTAAAACCAGATAGAATGGAGTTTAAAAAAATTAAACATTTTAAAAAAGTAGACTTCGATATCGTACTATTTTTGCGGTGTTGAAATAAAATTAATTAATTTAATAATTATCAAAATGGTTAAAAAATGGATTTTATTAGTATTTAAATTGAAAATAACTCGGAATTTGCCCATTTTTGAAGATTGTGCTCATGGACACTGTTGTACTGTTCAGAAAGCTGAGAACTACAGCATATCAAAAATTCAGCCAATTTGACAGAAACCACTTTTCCATAAGAAAAGTGTGGGGTCCTTTGTACTTCACTATAGAGTAAATAATCACTCAGTTCGCAAAAAGGTTTGATACAACAAAATTTGATATAACAAAAACATATCTTAAATACATCTCAGTTTAGTACGAAAATAACACAGTCAAATTCCAAACGATTCTAAATGTCTTATTACTGTACTTAAATGTTACGGTTTCAAGATATGTAACCATGGTCAACTAAGTTATATTTTTATATTCTACTTTACTAATAAATAACCATGACTGGCCTGAATTAGTCCGAACTAACCTGAAGAAGGATTTAAATAAATCCGGGTAAACGAAGTCTTCTTTTTTTAATGTTAAAAATACAATGGTAATTGGCTGCTCTACTAAATTTTGGTAGGGCTTAAAGTTACTATCCACGGCGCCAAAACTAAACTAATTTGTATAGAAAAATAAAATTTAGTATAATAATATAGTTACAGTGGACACTCGTGTTAGATGGGAGAACAATTGACAGTGCCTTCCGGCTTCACGAGAAACGTGGCATAGCTTATTATTTTTTAATGAAATACCCCATATATTTGTAATTCGAACTCTACGACAAATTCTAGACAACTCTGGTGTATGTCAAATATAGATAGTTTTTCAGATACTGGCCTCCGAAAATGATATCAAATGATTCGATTTTTCTTAAGAGTGTTGGACGATACTACCTGAAAAAAAATACAATTTCTTGTTTGCTTATAAAATCTTATCCAATGAAGTATCACCGGCTATCACCGGCTGCTGTCCACTCAGCTAACTGCCGATTTGATTCCGGTCTAAAGTGGTGGATCCATGTTTCATCCCTTGTCACATATCGCATGAAAAAATCCTTTTTATTGCACTTAAACAGGTCGAAACAGCGCTCAGAATCATCAACACGTTGTTGTTTTTGGTTCACTATGAGCAAACATGGTAGCCATTTCGAACAGAACTTTCTCATGCCCAAATGTTCATGTAAAATATGATCAACACGTTCTTTTGATACCTTTAGGGTGTCAGCTCTCTCTCACGCAATTTCACTTTACGGTCATCCAAAACAATTTTGTGGATTTTTTTGATGTTTTCCGGTGTAACCACCTCATTTGGGCGTTCAGAGCGTTCAACATCATTTGTGTCTGTACAAACGCGTTTAAATTCAACATATCAGTAAATGGTAAGTTTCCAGTCCCCGTAACACTTATCAAGCCATTGCTTTGCTTGAACGGTATTTTTTCCTATCGAAAAACAGTGTTTAATCAACACACGAAATTCGATTTTTTCCATTTATTTGAAAATAAGTAGCGTCACTAAAACCCCTGCAACTTGTAAACTAATAGTCGAAATATCATGAAATTTTAACACGTATCTTTTGAACGTTGGTACTTACTAAAAATCATATGGATTTTTTGAAAAGGGCGGCATCTATGTGTCAGACCAAAAACTTTTTAGCCTATATATATATATATATATATATATATATATATATATATATATATATATATATTATATACATATGGTTTAAAGTAAAAACAACTGAAAACGGACGAAAGACCGTATCTCAGAAGTCTACCCACTGTTCTCCTATTTGTCAAATATGTAGGATCGACAAACAAGAAAACAGAATTTTCGGTACTTAAGTCAGTACTGACGACCAGTAATGGCAAGATATAACGCCTACCTCGTAGGTGGCACTTCAACAGAGGGCTGACTCACTTCAGCCATTCGCCGACAGAGTGGTTAGCAGACTGCCAACACTTCACCACAGGTGGCGCGAACGTTCGAGGAATCCCCCTAAGGTATATGTGGTTTAAAGCAAGAACAACTGAAACTGGCAGTCTGCTGACCACTCTGTCGACGAATGGCTGAAGCAAATCAGCCCTCCGATGAAGCGCCACCTACGAGGTAAGCGTTATATCTTACCATATTATATATATATATATATATATATATATATATATATATATATATATATGTATATACATACATATATGTATATATGTATATATATATATATATATAATATATATATATATATATATATATATATATATATATATATATATGTATATACATACATATATGTATATATGTATATATATATATATATATATATATATATATATATATATATATATATATATATATATAACCTCCCTCGCCCGTCGCGACAAGAAGATTGTCAATCTAGATTAAGTTATAATACTAGTTTAAGTTAATATTACGTCTTAATTTAAGTTAGCGTAAGTCTTAGGCTAAGGTAGTTTTAGTCTTAGTTTTAATTCTTAGTATTAAGAAAATCACTTGTAACAAAACACATTTCCTAGGTTAAGTTAGTATAGGATCACTAGTATACGAGCTTAGGTTAAGTTAGTATAAGCATACATTCATTATTAGAAATATTGTACTTTCAAAATTGTAAGTAAGAGGCTTGGCCTACCTTATTATCCAATAAAGACAGTGATATATATATATATATATATATATATATATATATATATATATATATATATATATATATATATAGTATATATGTATATATATCTTTATATATGGTTCTT
>CM032447.1:95259125-95294125 GCA_019049505.1 Pachyrhynchus sulphureomaculatus
AAAACGAGAAAAGCTTTTTTTAGAAAGATTTTTTTATCAAATTCTTATTAAAACAAATATACAAAAAACAGGGAAAAAGACAAAAAATACAAGGAGAAAATATATTTGGTTTCAAAGTTTTTTGCACATTATTCATTTAAATATCTGATTGTTGAATTTATATTTCTCAAATATTAGAGATATTGTTCGGGGGGAGGAAAATGTTCATATTCAGAATATATCTCTGCACACCTTCAGCTTCGCGCGTATAAAGTCAACAATCATGCTCCTTATATGTCAGCGAATCCCTGTAATCAGGAGAGATTGAAAATAACCATAATTATCATTTTAAGATGAGATCGTCTTTCTTCTGAAACATAACTATTTTACAAATAAAATGTGTCTCTAATATGAAAAACATTTATCATAATATTTATATAATATACTTTTTAATAGAAATAAAGAATATTTAATAAATTACCTTTTAGGATCTTCGGGAAATCTAAAAAAAACTAATTCCTTTAGAGATACCATATATTTTTACAAGCGTTAACCGCACAACAAAAACTTCCTCTTGACATCTTTTTAGTGTTCCGTACGGAACACTTATAAGATCACTTCGGTGTCTGTCTGTCTGTCTGTCTGTCATACCCGATTTTCTCCGAAACTATTTGACATAGAAAAGGTGAAATTTGGTAATAATATAGGAATTGATGGCCTCATCAGAGCCATGTAGTTTTGAGAATTAAATTTTGACTTAAGGGGTTAGTTTTGGGGGGTGAAGTCGGAAGTGAAAAAAATTTTTTTTACTAGGTCATCGAGTGTGGTGTCAAATGAAAGCTTATGAAAACACGAGTAAAAAAATATTTATATAATATTATACTTGCGCCCACTTTTCTTTGTATTATTTTTAAAAAATTCGCGAAAAATCGCTGTCCCGGGCCTTATCTCGACAAGTACTTATTAAAAAATTTCAAAAAAATCCTGGAATATTCTCCACGGGGTGTAGATTGAACGAAAATTATCACGAGGGCATTACCTTTAATAATTTATATGGTATATAAAAAAAAACAAAAATTTCAAGGTCATCAGATTTCAGTAAATATTGGAAACAAACTTTGTTGAAAACTCATTTGGAGTGTATTTTGTGAAGTCACTGATCATTTCATACCTCTGTAACAAATTTTTTTTATTTTAAAAGCATTCAACGTACGGAACACTAATTGCGCAAGTTTAACTTGCACTTGACCGGTTTTTTATAATTATTGTCAATTATAACATCAAAAGGTAATTTACTTATTGTAAAATTATTAATAATGGTTTTCAGAGCACGTTATAAAAAAACTCTCCTTGAAATCCAGACGTAAACACAACCCGCAACCGCGCTGGCAGCCATGTGGTTGGTATAATAGGGGACGCATGCGTGATAAAAAAAAACAGGTCCTAAAAGTTATCTTGAGCGTCGCTACTGTATTTTATGTTTACTGTGTTACTACTAGAACTTGTAAATATGGACATTAAAAGATCTAAAAATAAGTTTCCTTTTTGTCTAGGAAAATGCTCATTTTTACAAAAAAAAAAGTGTCATTGACATTTACTTTCTTGTATTAAAGGACAAAAGCAGCATTTGCTGCTCGTTATTACCACAAGTATCTAAATAAAATACAGTATGTTTGATAACGATAATATTTGCCACTCCATAAATAGGGGGTGCTTCTTAAATAAGGTCAGCTTTATTAGACTTTTTGTGCGAACGTAGCGGACGGAGCAAGGTAACATAATATAAGTGTTCACCTTAGTAGAGTGTGTCGTTATGTTACAAAACTGGTTTAACTTTAAGTAAACCTCAGACAGAATGACTAAGAATATCACGAAATAAGGAGTCTGTTCAAATGTTCATTTCCGAGAATCTTGACCTCTCAATACACAGATGATCAAGTACCGTAAATATTCCCGTGAATGTGTTACAAAACGTCCTGGACCTCAACAAAATTGCTGCGATGCAACAATTAAAGTTAACTGATATTGCTCAAAGGCACAACTTCAATAATTAAACGTTTAAACTCTTTTCAACATTTACAATATCATATTACCGGATGAGGCGCATTTCCGCCTTAACGGTCACGTCAGTAAACCTAATTTTCGTTATCAAATCCGAAATTAAAATATCACAAAATTTTGCATATCCTCAGTTATTTAAAAATATTTTTACTAAACCTAAACCTTACCACATATAAAAGTACAGGTTGTCCTTTTATAGTACAACAACAAGCCAAAGATCCGATTAATATTATAAAAGAGCCAGTTCCGATTAAAACGTACGGAGCTGTTCCGCTGAATTCTGTACTCATTTCCATGTACTTGTGCAATTCCACTTCCATCCATATTCCAATAGCTAATATTGCAATTCCAGAGACCTGAAAAATAAATTTAATAAACAGCAGCTAAATACAATATTCCTTGAAATCCGTGGGTTTTACAAAGATGTTAAGATATTTCTTACGAGTCACTGTTAAAAGTAGTTTTGCTTGAAAATTTGAGAAATAATAGATTTTAGCATTATACATTCACTGCTTCAATATAAAGATGGTTTACCACGCCGTATTGCCATAATTAATTGTAAAAGTTTCAGATATTTAACACGTAAAAGTTAGGCATCTATACTTTTTCTTCTATCAAAAACATGCATTTTATAATTTTTTGTTGTATGTGCATTAAAAAGTAAAAAGATACAAAAAAATATATAAATAATAAATTACTTTGCTTTCATTTGTTAAAATATGAAGGCAGTTTACCTCCTAGTTTTGCAAAAATATTTAAAAAATATTACTTTTTAATGTATTTCCGCTGTGGCAAAAAATAAATAACACGTGATTGCGTGCGACGGAAAGCAAGCGAGAAGCTACGTTGCCACATTCATTATACTCTGAAAACCAAATTATTTCGCGTCTTTCTCTAACATAATGCTCTCTCTGTCTTCTCATAAGAACTACCTTAAGTGCAGAGCCGGAATCAAGACAGTTATTTCCCTGTGGACGTAGGGAGATATTTTAACACCGTATTCTATATGAACGGGGTTGCTAGGTCACAGACAAATATGCAGCTTGAAAGGTAAACGTTTTTCTGGAATTATCACTAGTCACTGGCAAATGGAGCTTCTTATTTTTCGATCTATCTAATATGTTTTATGGGCGAATTAGGAAGGTTTAACCCTATAATTACCAAGACATGAAATGATCTAAACGTGTGAATACATATTGTATCTTAAGATGGGTTTAAACTTAAAATTAAACTAATCCTGAGGCAGAAGGTCTCGTGTAGTGGCGTCTTTTGGCCCTAGGCGTTTCTGACTCTCAGGTTGGGTTGGCATTATCCAGGAATTTAAGCTCAGCGTTGGAGCGTTTGGAGGTCTCGATGAAGCTAAGTATTTCGGACGAACCATGGGGGTTTGGCGTTGATAAGCAGGCCCTTACTTTGGACTATCTAAAGGGTGAATCTGTGTGTGCGTACAATTTAACACCATGCCGTGCTGAAGTGGATGAGGATGGCTCTGATGATCATTTTGTAAAATGCCGACTTTCTGCGTAATGACAATTTACTTGTTTAGAAGAGGGTATAATTTGCCGAGGAACTAATTGACTTTTTTAGTGGAGGAGGCGACAGAGTCCTTCCTTACTAGCCGTTTGTCGTAGTGGAGGCCCAGGTACTTGATGAGGTTGAACCACTGGATTCTGGTACCGTGGACGGTGAGGCTTGCCGGCACGGTGCTGGAAGCATAGGCTTAGGTCTTGGATGGGTTAATATGTATTCTCCAACGTTCGAACCAAGGGACTAAAGTGTGGAGGTGGCAAAATAACAGTTTTTTTTAAAAAGCCAAACATTTAATAGAAGAGAATCATATATTTATAAAAACTTTCATATTTTACACGTTTGGAACCCTCGAGATCAGTAAAAGAGAGAATACAAACACTGTTAAATGACCAACTGGACCTTGGAAATTCCCCATTGTTGAATTTATTTAATGATGATGATGATGAATTTGTATAATTATTAAATTTTGTAGTTATCCTTTAGTTACAACCTACCTGTAAATATTTACTTATCAATCTATGAAAAATGTTTATTTCATTCTATACCCATACTTTTGATGAAGCTAATATTTTAGCGAAACACGTGTCAAGTATAAAAACTAAGAAAGTAGAAATATTACTAAAAATTTTGTTTTATATATATATATATATATATATATATATATATATATATATATATATATATATATATATATATATATGTATATGCATATATATATATATATATATATATATATATATATATATATATATATATATATATAAATATATATATGTATATGCATATATATATATATATATATATATATATATATATATATATATATATATATATATATATATATATGTATATGTATATTTATATGCTCCTCCTCCTCAGTCCGATCACTCTAGCAAGAGTTTAGTGATGTTATGTTTCGATTGCAAGGATTGTGCCTCTCTGCCTTGAGCGGCATGAATGGCTTCGTGCATGGAATACCCTATGAGCGGCCTCACCTGGTCTGCCCATCGATTAGGAGATCTACCTCTTGGGCGCTTCCCGTTTATTTTTCCCTCCACCATAAGTTTTTCTAGATCGTTTCTTCTAGAGATATGCCCAAAGTATCGCAAGTACGATTGGTTTATTTTGGTGGATAGGCGATTCATTATTCTTAGTTGGTTTAGAATGGAGACATTTGTTCGGTGCTGTGTCCAGGGTATCCTCAACATTCTTCTGTACACCCATGTTTCGAAGGCGTCACTTTTTTTTCTTCGTGCTACAACATTTATCGTCCAAGTTTCTGAGGCGTAGGTAGCTATGGGAAATATAAGTGCATTAATAAGTTTTAATTTGTTATTTTGAAATATTGCTGAGTCCTTCCAAATCTTGGTCAGTCTGGTTACTGCATTACGAGCTATGTTTAGTCTTCGTTTTATTTCTTTATCGCAACCACCTTTGTTTGTAATTAATGATCCGAGATATACAAATTCCTCAACTACTTCAAATCCCGCTATTTCCCTGATGTTCATTGGGGTTCGATCTATGACCATAATTTTAGTTTTATTCCTGTTAAGTAGTAAGCCGTATTCCTCGCTTACTGTATTTAATTTATTCATTATATATTCCAATTCGATGTCACTAGATGCTATAATGAGCGTATCATCAGCATATCTCAAGTTATTCACTTTCCGGCCTCCCACAGAGATACCGCCATCCCGTCTCATAATATATTCAGAGTATGTGTTAAAAAGCAACGGAGATAAGATACATCCCTGTCTAACACCAGCTTCCAATTTGAATAAGTCTGATAGAGTTTGATCGATTTTTACTCTGGCATTGCTATTTTCATATAAGGATCTTATAAGCTGGATCAGGTGTAAGGGAACTCAGCCACAACTTGTGCCATTTTACACAATCAAAAGCTTTCGTGTAGCCTACGAAGCATAAATAAGCCTTGATGTTAAATTCATACGTCTTTTCTATGATCTGACGTACATTAAGAATGTTTTCCCTTGTGCTTTTTCCTGGAATAAAACCTGTCTGCTCCTCAGATATTTCTGGTAGTATAAATGATTTTAGCCGGTTGTTGGTTATCTGCAGCATTACTTTACTAGCGTGGCTTATTAGAGAGATTATCCTGTAATTGTTGCATTCTGTAGGCGATCCTTTTTTAAAAAGTGTGATAAACATTGACTCGGTCCAGTCATTAGGCCCACTTGCCAGACTCCCATACTAAGTTACAGATTTTATGAAAAGCCTGCACTCCCAGTTCTCCCATAGCCTTTAATAGTCCTGAAGTTATACTATCTATTCCCTGGGCTTTGTTATTTTTTAGTGTGTTAAGGGCTTTCTCTACCTCAGATCTCAGTATATGGGGTTCTTTTTCAGACATTGAGGTATTTAGATCAATAGGTTCTTCCCTGTTGTTCTCTTCATACAGATTAATACAGTATTTCCTCCAAACTTCGGCTATTCCTGGTTTGTCTGTAACGATTTCGTTTTGGTCATTTCTTATCAGCTGTGTTCGTGGTTTAAACTCTCTGGCCAGGTATTTCACTTTTTTGTAGAGTTCGTGGGTTCCGCCTTTATCTGCATGATGTTCTATCTCTTGACAAATTTTACTGATGTGCTAGTTTTTGTCTCTCCTACATGCTTTTTTTATCTCTTTATCTAGTTTTTTGCTTTCTTCCCTTCTTGTGTATATACATATATATATATATATATATATATATATATATATATATATATATATATATATATATATATATATATATGTATATACATATATGTATATATATATATATATATATATATATATATATATATATATATATATATATATATATATATATATATATATATATGTATATATGTATATACATATATGTATATATATATATATATATATATATATATATATATATATATATATATATATATACATATATATATATATATATATATATATATATATATATATATATATATATATTGTTACTATCTTTGTTGTTTCTCGTTCTTCTACATGTTGGTTTCTCAACATCATTGTCTTCTTTTTGCCTGTTTGTAGTCTTATTCTGTTAAGGGAACCATTTCTCTCTGTAATACTTTATTCTGTTTTCCTGATATTTTCTAAGATCTTCCTTGATCTGCTTCCACACTTTCCTATTGAGTTCTTTGAATTCTGTTATGTTCCTTTTGTTCTCATTTAATAATCTTCTTCTCTCCTTTACCATTTCACGGGATATTTCACCAATTTTGGTTGTCTTCCTTTTTGATCGTGTAGCCTGCGGCTGGCCTCTAATAGTTCTGTTGTTATTGTCATATTCAGTTCGTCAAGCCCAAGACATTGGCATCTCTTAAATTTTCCACATATTGCTCTTTGTTGTTTTTTAGAAGTTCTGAATCTATTTTATTTGTGACTGGCTTATACTTGCTCCTGCCCTGCTTAGTATTTATTTTAATTTTAGCTCGAACCATACGATGGTCACTTCAAATTGATATTGAATTTATAACCGTAACATCCTGAACAATATCTTTTTCTCTGGTTAAGGTATAATCTATTTCATTTTTTGTAGCTCCGTCTAGAGAGTCCCACGTCCATTTTCTTTGAGGTTTTTTGCTAAAGAACGAGTTCATGGCGTACAGTCGGTTCAACTCCATATAGTTCATGAGTGTATTACCTCGTTCATTTCGTGTTCCATATCCGAAATTTCCAATTTTAGTTTCTGATTACTCTATTTTTCTTCCGAGTTTGGCTTTCCGGTCCCCAATAAGTAATGTATAGGTCTTTTAAAGTGATTTAATGACATGGTTATTTGGTCATAGAACTCATCTATCTCTTCATCTATATGCGTTGTTGTTGGGGCATAAGCCTGTATTATTTTCAAACTTGGGTTCTTATTGAAGAATACTATAAAGATCTATACAGCTCAAAAAGAAGCCCACCACACAGATCGGTGGAGAATTTGTCAAGAATAGTGACCAATGTGAACTCAGAGGATATGCCAGATAATAACAATGAAGAGATAGAAAGGGCCATAAGAGCAACAAAGTGCAATAAGGCTGCAGTACCGATGGGATACTAGCAGAGCTCCTTAAGGAGGGCAGAAGAAAAACTATAGAATACCTGAGAATTTTGTTCAATAAATGCCTGGGGGAAGGTAGAAATACCTGAATGTCGCAAACAAAATGTTCACCGAAATTATTACCAACAGACTAACTAGTAAATTTAACCTATATCAACCGACAGAACAGGCTGGCTTTAGGAGGGGATACGGAACATGCGACCATTTGCACACTTTGAAGATACTCATAGGAAAATCCAACGAATATAACCTGCCTCTGTACTTAGCGTTTGTTGACTATGAGAAGGCCTTCGTAGAACTATGGGCTGCCGAAGAAGCATGGAACAACAGCAGGATAGACTCTCGGTATAGAAACCTTACACACAATATATACCAGAACGCAAGTATGACGGTGTATTTGGATAAAGAGTTGCAGACGAGAGTAATACCCGTTCAACAAGAAGTGAGACAGGGAGATACGATTTCCCCTAAGCAGACGATGTACTTCTTATCTCATCCAACTGGAACGAGCTGAAAAGTATGCTAACTGATCTCCACGAAACATCGATTCGAAAATGATTAAAAAATCAACTTCAGCAAAACGAAGGTTATGACCAACTCACATGACCACATCGAAATAATACTAAATGGAACAAAAATAGAACAAGTGGAGCAATATGTGTATCTGGGCCAAGCTATCAAAATGAATAAAGATAACCAAACAGCAGAGATAACAAGAAGAGTGAAAATGGGATCGTATGTCCTCAAAAACCAAAATATTCCTTTATACCTAAGAACTAAGGTTTTCGACTCCTGTATCCTACCAATCCTCACTTATGGAGCCCAAACATGGACATTCACACAGGCAAACATCGATAAGTTGAAGATTCAGAGACAAAGAAATAGTCGAAGAAGTGGAAAATTGCTTAAAAAGTTTCGCTTATAGAGGTCAGTATAAAGAGTTATTGAGCCCGTTTTTTGGGGCAAGGATGTGACACTTCTTATAGATTACTTTGAACACGACGAACCAGTCTCTGAAAATTGTTATTAACTAAATATAGCCAAAAAATTGTGAAAAAACGCCAAGGAAAAATGTCTAGAGGGATGCTGTTTTTTGCAAGACAATGCGCCTATTCACATATCGCTACAGTTTTGGAAAACATATACGAATTATGCGTTCGACTGATTAATCATCTCCCATATTAATCTCATTTAGCTACCTGCGACTATTACCTACTTTCAAAACTGTAAAAGGACGTGAATTGATTCGAAAACCAGGGCAAAGAATCTTTTTTGAAAAGCCTAGAGTTAACATATTTTATACCTGTTAGTGGATAAAGTTACACAGGTTACATTCAACCAGTTCTTGTTTTTGAGATTTATATATACATGTATGACATAACTGGTTAATAAACCCAACTAATGAAAAATGGACTAGATATTAAGAACTAAATAGAAAAGTAAGAAATAAAATAAAAGAAGCCAAATATAAAAAGTGGGAAAGAAAGTGCTTAGAAATTCAAAGTTTTAATTGGGGGAGCAAGATCGACGGAAATATGAAGATGCGTAAAAAATATGAAAACCAATAATAATACCAAGATGTTAAATCAGATAAGTTTGGAAAAAACATTATAAACAGCTGCTGACAGAGGACAGAGCTCAATACCAGATAGGTGTTGTAAGAAATACAAATATAACACCAAACAAAAACATACAGATCACAGAAAATGAACTACAAAAAGTAATCAAGACTATGAAAAATCACAGAGCTCCAGGACCTGGCAACATATACTCGTATACTGAACTAATAAAATACGGAGGACACACTCTAACGAAAAGATTATGTCAGCTAATAAACAACTGCATTGAACAGTGCAAAATTCCGGAAGAGTGGAAAACATCTTACATTGTATCTATCTATAAAAAGGGAGAAAGTAAAGAAAAAAATAACTACAGAGGATTAAGAATTAATACAACCTTAAGCAAATTGTTTGAAAAAATATTGAATAAAATATTGGAAGAATGATTGGTGAAGAGCAAAGTGGATTTGTAACAGGAGGAGGATGTGTTAATAATTTGTTTATAATTCAACAGCTAACACAGAAGAAACTAGATAAAGGCGAAGAAACACATCTAGCCTTTGTAGACTTAGAAAAGGTATACGACACTGTCCCACGGACCAAATAATGCGAGGTTCTTGAAAAACGTAATATTAATGAGTATTTAATAAATGTTATAAAAGGGATGTACAAGGGAAATAAGTCCAATCCTATTGACTCCTCGAAAGGGCTTCGCCAGGATTGCGGCTTATCTTCTCTTTTATATAATCTATATATAGAACACGTACTTAAAGAATGGAAAAGGAGTGTTGGTGGAATGGGAGTCCCAATCAATAATCTGCGCCTATTTACTCTCAATTTTGCCGACGACCAAATAGTGATAGCTCAAGATTCATACGACTTAGAGTTTGTT
Source organism: Pachyrhynchus sulphureomaculatus (assembly GCA_019049505.1). Lineage (NCBI taxonomy): Eukaryota > Metazoa > Arthropoda > Insecta > Coleoptera > Curculionidae > Pachyrhynchus > Pachyrhynchus sulphureomaculatus. Next base: position 95,269,214 of record CM032447.1, read on the forward strand.
CTTCGAAGAATAAGCCTAACCTACAAACAATGGGGTCTAAAGGTTAATATAAATAAAACCAAATTCCTAGTGAGAAACTCTGAAGCAAAGTTCATAATACTTATCGAGGATCAGTCAGAAATCAAACAAGTAGACCAATATAAATATCTAGGAATCACTTTAACTAAAGATGGTTTTGAATCCCATGAAATCAAGAACAGAACAGAACAAAGTAGGAGAGTGATAGGATGTTTGAATTCCATATGATGGGATAAACATATAAGCACTAAAACTAAGAAACATATTGGAAAAGCGCTAGTAGAGTCAGTGCTGTGTTATGGATCAGAGATTTGGACAATAAATGCGGATTACAGAAGATAAATTAACACTGCCGAAATGGACTATTTAAGAAGAAGTGCACGAAAGTTTAAAAAGGACCACATCACTAATGAAGAAATAAGGCGGAAAATGAACGCACAAGAATCAGTAGTAGACAGACTTGAACTAAAAAGCTTAAAATGATTTGGACCCCTAATGCGCAAGGACGAAAATAGATCGCGTTTAGATAGATACCACCTGACAAGAGAAAAAAAGGAAGACCAAGAAGATTGTGGCCCATCGGGATAAAGACTGTAATGGAAGCAAGAGGTCTAATTGACGCAGATGCGCTAGATAGAGCAACCAGGCGTTTTGGCACGGGAAGACAACACCTAGCTGTATAATATCGTTTATAAAATAATATATATATATATATATATATATATATATATATATATATATATATATATATATATATATATATATATATATATATATATATATATATATATATATATATATATATATATATATATATACATATATATATATATATATAATATATATATATATATATATATACATATATATATATATATATATATATATATATATATATATATATAACACATGGGCTGAAAAGTCCCGGGCCTAACAAAGAAAACACGGTTTTTTTTGGTTAAAAATTAGCTTTATTCATCAACGTAATCTCCATCAAGAGCAACGCAATCATTCCAGCGCCGCTCTAACAATGGCCAAACACTGCTCAGAATCATCAACACGTTCTTGTTTTTGATAAACAGTGAGCAAACGCGGCACCCACTTTGAACAGAGCTTTCTCATAGTCAAATGCTCATGCAATATAAAGCCAACACGTTCTTTTGATATCTTTACGATGTCAGCTAACTCACGCAACTTCACTTTTCGATCATTCAAAACGATTTTATGGATTTTTTTTGATGTTTTCTGGTGTTACCGCCTCATTTGGACGTCCACTGCGTTCTGCATCATCGGTGTCTCTACGACCACGTTTGAAGTCAGCAAACCAACGTTTTATTGTTGTTTCTGATGGAGCGGAGTCCCCATAACACTTTTCAAGCCATTGCTTCGCTTGAACGGTATTTTTTCCCATCAAGAAGCAGTGTAAAATTAAAACACGAAATTGTTTTTGATCCATTGTTTTGAAAATAACAAAAGTAGCGTCACTCTTAGCACAATAACTCACAAACTAATGAATAGAATATCATGAAATTTTAACAGCTGTCTTTTGAAGGTTAGTATTAACTGAAAAAAAGGTGACTGCAATAAAACTAGCGCCATCTATGTGTTAGGCCCTGGACTTTTCAGCCCATGTGTTATATATATATATACATGTATGATGAAATTCGTATGTAACAGTCAAATGAATATAAACACAAAAAAATATAATTACGGCCCTGCGAACGACAGATTTTATTACGTAGGAACCTTGTGCTTTAACTTATTTTCAAAACTAGTACATCATAAATTAAGAGGTTATGCTGTAGCCTAATAACATTGTATTTGGTTATAAATTTTAATATATTACAAAAATTCTTTATCGAAGTAGTATTAAGGGTAGATGTACCTCAATACTTTGTTTTCTTCGTTAATATAAATACGTACAAGGAAAATAAATTTTTATCTATCTGATAAAAATATTATATCTTTCAAATAAAAATTAATCAATACAAGACTTAATCAAAATAAGGAAACTTTTCATTCCTGCACCAGCTGCTATATTTTCCAGATGTTTTGCCATTTTAATAAGATTTACCTTTTATTAAGGAATAAACTGAATAAAATACATATAAATTCTTTATTTTCTCCGTTATTTTTGAAACTAATGTGTCATATTTTAAAAGGTTATAAACTACCAATGAAAAGAGTAGTTGTATGAAACATTTTATTTTTTATGTTATGATTCTGAAATTTGCAGCTTTTATCTAATTAAAACGAAATTATATCTTTTAAATAAAAATAAAACAATATAAACTTACCCAGAATATAAAATTAAACACCATAAGGAAACTTTTCATGCAGGCAAGAGCTGCAACAGTTTGCAGATGTTTTCCCATTTTAATATAATTTAAATTGATTAATACACGAATAAATTAATATTTTTTCCCTACAAATTGACGACTTTGATGTACAAACACAGTAATTAATTGAAATTATCACAAATGATTAGAAATAACGTCCTTGCTTTAAGAGATATGCGTCTCTCCCTATCCAGACTGTTGCGAAGGAGGATATTTTCAACGTTTACATGGAGTATGCGCCGAATTTAAAACGATTATATCGAATTTTTTCTCTTTTTTAGTGTGCAGAGTCGATTTTTGTTGTCTTTAAAAAAATTAAATTGACATGTTTAGGCAGAGAACAAAGTATTGGAATAGCTAGGAATATAAAAGTAATTTTACTCAAAAGTAAGTTTATCCTATGGTTTAGGTGTGAATATCTCCATAACTGTTTAATTTACAGGAACAGTATACTATATCAAATGTTTTAGAGGATTCTATTTACCATGGGGCTTAACATTGACGATGAAAAGGTAAATCACTTTTGTTTTACCGACGACATTGTCTTAATAACACACAATATGCGAGAAACACAAACTATGCTTTACGTGCTGCAAGAAGCTTCAGGAAGACCCAGTTTATAATAAATCTTTTTATTAAACGACACCAGAAAACTCAATAACATGAATATCGAGCAAGTACACCGATATAAATACCTAGGATATGAAGTCAGCAGAGGACGAGACAACCAATACATGAAATTCAGCGGAGAATAGGTGTCTCCTGGGCTGCATATGGCAAACTATACTTTATATTTACATCTAATCCTTCGATCTGTTTCAAAAGAAAAGTTTTTGACAAATGCGTGCTACCCGTTCTTACATACAGAGCCGATACTCCCACATTGACGAAGAAAAATATCATCAAAATATGTCTCATGCAAAGAAAAATAGAGAAATCAATGTTAGAGATCACATCTCAAATCTCATTAACAGGAAAGTACATCTTAAAACAAAAGATCTACTACAACAGAGAAGACAACTAATCAAAGAAAATAAAAGACATACAGTAGAATATGCAGAGATAAATAAACTAGCTTGCAGAATGGCGAAAGAAGATATTTTAAAATCCAAAGAAAAGGAAGTAGAAAGGTTAATACAACAGAACGGATACTTAAAAATATTCAGAAGACAGAACCATCAAAAGAAAGAAATTATAAGGATAAAGAACAAAGAAGGAGAAACAATCACCGGTAGAAACGAAATCTAAAGACAGCGCAAGAATTCTATCAAGATCTATACAGGGCCCAAAAGAGAAACAACAGTACAAAAATAGAATCAAAAAGGAAAATAGTAAATGAGGGATCAGAAAATATACCACCCATAAACGAGGATGAAATAAGATACGCGCTACACAAAACAAAAAAAAAAACGGAAAAGCCTCAGGAAACGATCAAATAATCCCTGAGATTCTAAAGGAAGGAGGAAGTAAATTATGCGAACTTGCGAGACTATTCAACATATGTATAGAAAAAGGAAACATCCGTGAAGAATGGGAGAACGCGATCGTAATTCTGATCCATAAGAAAGGTGATACGGAAAATCTTGAAAATCATCGTCCAATAAGCCTGCTCTCACAGGTATACAAACTGTTTAGCAGAGTAATACTGAACCGACTAGAAAATAAACTAGATATATTTATAAACACAGAACAAGCCGGGTTCAGGAAAAATTATAGCACTCTAGACCATATACAGACGATGCGAATCTTAATCAAAAGAACCAGAACATTCCGCTGTGACTGGGCTTTGTGGATTTCAGAAAAGCCTTTGACAGCATTGAGATTTGGGCGGTAATGAAAGCACTGAAGGACGCAAGAATAGACGACAGATATAGTAAAATAATAGAAAAAATATATGACAATGCTACAATGCAAATAAAGCTTGATAGTAACACCGAAAAAATAAAAATGCAAAAAGGCGTCAGACAGGGCGATGTAATATCCCCAAAATTATTCTTAATCGCTCTAGAGAACGTGTTTAAGAACCTAAATTGAGAGAAGAAAGGTATCTTGATAGAAGGGCATCGACTGAACGATCTATGCTTTGCGGACGACATAGTGCTAATTGCCCAAAGCAGGGAGGAATTGCAGACAATGTTGAACGAACTCTAGAAGGAATCCGGAAAGATTGGTTTAGAAATGAACATGAACAAGACCAAAGTTTGCACAAACGACAAGAACAATCAAGAAGATGTAGTATAAAGTCATAGAAAAAACGAAGAATTACGTATATCTGAGACATGATTAAAGAAGATCGGCATATGGCTTACAGGGAGATAGAGGCATCCTTAGGTGTATCAAAGAGTGCAGTACATTCGAATATGAATGCACATTTAGCTGTGAAAAAGATATGTTCTCGATGAATTCCGCATAATTTGACCAAAACTCAAAAACAGGCTCGTGTCAACTGGTGTAAGGAAATGCACAAAGAATTCGTCAGACATACAAAATCCTTTTTCAACATCGTAACAGGAGACGAAACTTGAATATATTCGTACGAGCTGGAAACTAAGCAACAATCAACTGTTTGGGTGTTCCAAGATGAACCGAATCCAACAAAAGTGATTCGTTCGCTTGTTTCTTTAATTATATTGGACATGTTACAACCATTGCTTTAGAGAATCGAAGAACAGTTAATGCTAAAAGGTATACAACAATTTGTTTACCAGAAATCATCGATGAAATCAGGAAAAACAATCGAAAACGTCGCATCATTCTTCTTCATGACAATGCCAGCTCTCACACAGTACGTCAAACAAATGATTATTTGACGCAGAAAAACATCGAATTCATGTTTCATTGCCCGTATTCACCTGATTTATCGCCTAACGACTTCTTTCTATTCCCGAACGTCAAAAGAAAAATGCGTGGACAGCGAATTTCATCATCTCAAGAAACTGTTGAATCCTTCCAAAACCATGTTTTTAAGGCATCAACTTCAGAGTGGAAAGAATGTTTCGAGAATTGGTTGGAACGCAAGCAAACGTGTATAAATCTTAAAGGCGAATATTTTGAGAAACCATAAAACGATTTGCAGCAAAAAAAATTTTTTCTTTCATTGTTTTTGTAAAAACTTAAAAGGTAGCCCTCGTAAGCATCTGATATCAAAAATATATTTGTTGTCAGATGTCTCTCAAGCCTTGTTGACATCCCGGTTATCATGACAGCCTACTATGCATTAAAATATTTATTTGAGGTACTTATTTTTGAAATGGCATATCCGATACGGACGTAAGCGACCCACTCGCCTTTACCTGTGGTTCGTGCCTTTTTTTTAAGTATTCGCCAGGCAAAGGGACCCTGCAATTTAATGCCGATTCCCAACGGTCAAAATAAGAGGGCTTTACTAGGTATGATACTATGGATAGTTTGCCATTGCCTTCCCAAGAGAGGCGACCGTCACGTTTAAATCGTTTTTTTTTTTAATTTACTATTTCCCGAGCCGAGAATCTAACTAAGGCGGAGGTATGGTAGAACAGAAAAATCAAGCATTGCTGAACATGCCCTTGAACATAATCATATATTCATCATCATTAGCTTATTCCATCCATAGTGGGATATATGCCTCCCCAAGTTGTCTCCAATGAGCTTTGTTGTTTGCTTTTTGCATCCAATCGGGTCCTGCTAATCTTTTTATGTCATCCGTCCATCTTGTCTGTGGTCTACCTCTCCATCTTTTGTGTTCTCTAGGCCTCCATTCAACTATACGGCGTATCGATCTGTTATCATCCATCCTTGCGACATGCCCCGCCCAATTCCACCTTAATATACATATTCGTTGTATTACATCTGTCACTGTTGATCTTCTTCGTATCTCGATGTTAGGAATGCGATCTTGGAGTCTAACATTTAGCATTCTTCTCTCCACTGCTCTTTGGGTTACCTGAGTTTATTTATTATACTGCTATTTAAAACCCACGTTTCAATATCATATGTTAATACCGACAGTACATATTGATCGATATAATCATATATTAGCATCAGATAATTTAAGACAAATGAAAATTGTGTCGGATTAGAGATTATTAGATTCACCTGAGAGTACCGAAGTTATAAAAAGTACACATAGTCTAAACTAGAAAAAGGACCTATTTTTTACAATCCAATATACAAGTTATTTAAACAGAACTAAGCCTACATCTGTGATTGATTAATCACAATCTTAGTATAAAGTACTGTGTAATCTTAGGTTTAGTCAATCATCGCTTTCAACGTAACGTGAATTGTGTGCCAAAATAAAGAGTTTATTATAGTGGTGACAACTACTGTGTAGTAAAATAAGTTTGTCTGTTGATAAATGTAGTTAGTGGCTGGTTCAAGGTTTTCGGGTAAAGTTATTTACCCAATGCTTCCCTCACAAATACACAGTGCTAAAATATATACTAAATTCGACTTTCTCTAAGAAAAACTTAAGCCAAGGAAGGGCTACAACTAACCTCTACATACTATTTCTGCTGAAATTGTAAAATATAAAAAAATTACCTAACTTTCAGATTCCTTCACTTTACAAACCCTGAAAATGACGTATAACATGATATACATGAATCAGTCCCTAAAATCTCCTTCTCCACCCTTCATCCCTTCATATTTTTCACTATAAATAAATATATTTTAAATTTGCCTTAACTGAAACCAGAAAAACCTACTAGTGCTACTAATACGATACAATATTTAATGACCTCCGAAATCGATAACTCATTTCGTTCGAGAGTAATGGTGTGAACAAATCGGCAAATAGACGGACAGAAATGAAAACTATGTTTTCATAATCTAGGAGCATGTAGAAATGCAAAAGTTGTTTCACGAATACTACCTCCATTTAGCAAGGAGAGTAAAAATAAATACTGAATTTGACTTTCTCACATAAAATATAACTTCACTCACCATATTTTAAATGATAGGTATTTTATAGTAAGACACTATTCTTAAAAGGACATAAACTGAGATACTGCTTCTGTTAAAATTAGAAATAATGAAGAAATAACCTAATTTGCAAATTTTACGACTCCAAGATTCCTGAATGCAAATATTATATGACATATGATACTATACTGACAAATGGACGGAAATTGGAAAAAGATTTTGTGGAGACCCTGGAGACCCTAAGACGTGAAAAAGTGAAAAAATCTGGGCAGGTGATTTTTTTAACAAATTTTCTGAGCAAAAGAAATGAAACGTAACTGCTGGCATTCAACTATTTGTCCAAACAGGTTTTTTGGAAAATAAAAATTAAGTAATTACAATGAAACCAGGTATGAATCCCTTTAATAAACCTAATAATCAATGAAGAATACAATATTGATGTTATACATGGATTAAAATATAAAGGTTGTCTCAAAAATGCACTGTCGCCCGTTATATTCTTCTCTACCTTTCGATACTTAAAAATAGTCTACCATGTTAGATATGTCCACCTTCTAAAAGATGCAATGTAAACGTGCTAAGAAATCGATTTTCCTGAACACGGGTTGCAGTTGTATGCGTATAAACCATTTGAACGCTGGCAGAAATATTATACATTACAGTTTACATTAATTTACTGCCATAGAAATTGGCTAATGATAAAAAGCGTATTACTGTGGATAAAAGAAATAAATGCATAATTCATATAAACTTTATTTCCGCAGATAATAATACAAAAGTAAAATAACACATAAAAATAATTTGTTCGCGAAAATATCCATGACTTATTTTTATTTTCACTTAAATAACAACAAAAGTAGTCATAAATTTTCCTAAAGTTACTAATATTATTAAATTTTGAATATAATAAGTTACAAATTCGAGCTGACGTATATAGTACCTGTCTTTTAGTTTAATTCTGCATATTTCAGTGAAGCACAATCATATCAGCTCTTCAACAAAACTACACTCAACCATAGTAACTCCACGACTCTATACACCACCCCACGGGCAGTTGACAAAATACACATATTCTGTCTTTAAAAGATAACATAGCAGATATCCCTTCTCGGTCTATTTCAACGTACTAACTAAATTTTCACTTCCTATTTTCCTTATTTCTTAATGTAAGCTTTCCCTAATTAACTCTAGGGCCTTTTTTTAATTTCCTTTACCTGCTGTCCTATTTTAAATCCTCTATTTCATTTTTCTTATGGTCTCAACAGTCTCGATCAGCATAGTTTATTGTTGGTTAACCCTTTCATGTATTACTGAACCCTTTTATTATACTATATTGTGTCTCTCAGTCCCTACTTATACCTTTAGATTATTCCATGTATGTTAAATTTTGAGAGCTTAGTTTTGGGGATTAAAATCGGAAGTGAATAAAAAATTTCGAAGGTCATCGAGTGGGGTGTCGAATGAAAGCTCGTGAAAATACGACTCCAAAAATGTATATGATGTAATACTTGTTCATACTTTTCTTTGTATTATTTTTTAAAAAATGTCCAAAGGTCGCAACCCCCCCTCTTTTGAAAAGTACTGATCAAAAAATTTTGAAAAAATTCTAGAATATTCTTCAAACATAATACCATAATTTATTTAGTATAAAAAAAACTAAGAAAACTATGTGTCTTGACAATATAGTGGAGGTTTTGTTAATATACTTTTCAGTACATTACTTCTCGCACGTCACTCCTGCACCGAGAGAAAAGAAATTTTATTTTATTTGTTTATAATTAAACAAATATTTAGGTAGTAAATCTTTGTTTTATACTTTTATTACCAGATTCTGGATTGAGCTAGATTGATTTATTGAATAAGCTAAGATATTATATCTGTTATAAATTATTGACTAAGACTATATATTACTGTCTAAGAAAAAACGTGAAAATACATATTAGATCTTAAGATATATACATGTCAGAGATCTAATTAAGTTAGCCCAGGTAAGGATTTTATTTTATTTTAAAAGCAATCACCGTTCGGAACACTAATTGCGCAAGTTCAACTTGCACTTGACCGTTTTTTTTTACTCAAATTTCACTTTTATTTTGGTTACTACTGTCTAATTTGCAAATCTGTATGCATTTTTACACACATATAATGCTGATAGAATGATATAAGTCTCAAGAGATAAGTCTACCAGTTTACCAAAACCAAATAACTGAACAACGAAACTAAAAATAACAACCAGGATCTATTAATTGAAGGTGAAAGAATAGGAAAGGTACAAACATTCATATATTTAGGACGGAAAATAATTTAAAAGCTGACTTGGATAGAAGAGTTTCGTTAGCTTGGTCCGCGTTCGAAAGGTTACAATCCACATTTAAATTGGATATCCCAAATACAATAAGGCCAGAGTGCTAGATCAATATGTACTGCCGGTATTAACATATGGCACTGAAACGTGGGCTTTAAATAAAAGTATAATATATAAACTCCAGGTAACCCAAAGAGCAATGGAGAGGAGAATCCTAAATATGAGACTTCAAGATCGTATTCCTAACATCGAGATACGAAGAATATCAAAAGTGGTAGATGTAATACAACGAATATGTATATTAAGGTGGAATTGGGCAGATTATATCGTAAGGATGAACGATAACAGATGGACACGTCGTATAGTTGAATGAAGGTCTAGAGAACATAAAAGATGCAGAGGTAAACCACAGACAAGATGGACGCACGATATAAAAAGACTAGCAGGACACGATTAGATGCGAAAAGCAAACAAGAGAGCTCATTGGAGACAACTTGGGGAGGCTTATATCCAACTATGGATGGAATAAGCTAATGGTGATGAGGATGATGGGTTTTTAGGAATCAGCCGTAATTCTCCTTACCATGTAATGCTCTCTTCAATATTCCTTGTCTGTCTTTGTCTACTCCAGCATTCTATTTATTCTCCTATTTTTACATAGTTACGTTCAATATTTACCCGACTGTCGTCAAGTGCTTTATCCTCTAAATCATCTTCGACATTTATACGACTACTTAACCACATATGCGTGTTTTTTACTCATCTCTGGGTTAATTTCTCCATAACTCTTTCCGTTTTCTCGCTCGTATTCTTTTTCTACATGTTATTTTTAATGTCTTCTCCTTCCTCCATAGTGTTAACTTCAAGAGTTACATTTTTCTTCCAAAGATTCACCGAATTTCACAGTTATAGTCCTACTTATGTCTTTTATATACGGAATTGTATAAGTCAACTTCAAGTAGTTTATTATAAATGATCACCCACATTGGAGCTATGCGATATAGGTTTAGGTTACCTAAATTTTTAAACCAACATTTATAGTCTAAGGTTGTCTTCTAAAATTTACCAATTTTTACTGTTCGAGCCTGCCAGGATCTTTAATAGGTCCCCTAATTTCACAAGTTTAATTCACATATAATCTGCAATTTAAGTCTACTACCAAGCGGTTACTCGCATTAGGTGACCCCATGTCGATTTCAATCACCCAAAATATTTGAATTCGCTTATTGTATCTTTTGAACGTCTCTTCATAAGTGCTTGTACCCAGAGGTTCTAATGTCGGTAAGCTTTTAGATTTTTTTAAGAGTCTTATAGCAAAAGTTAATTTGTAAATACATTGAGAATCTTTTAGAATAGCCAGCTTGTAGAGACGCATGTAGCAGAAAATACCAAAGTGCCTTTTTAGCGGGCACATTTCTAATGTTACCCAAGAATATACTAGAAAATATATCATGCCAACACTAATCTGAAGGAGATATTCTTTATGAACTCAAAGGAACAAAAAGGCAACAAGCTCACCTTAACCCCCTTGTCTAAATTACGGTTTAAATTTAATTTTGAAATGATAATAAACTTCTATTTATTAAAAAGATACCATCTACACGAAAAAGAGAAAGTTATGTTATCTAAATATTTTTAAACTATAACGTCACAACCTGAATTAAGTTAATATCATATGAAAAACTGACAAAACATTTAAAGAGTTAATTGATTGGTCCGTTACTTTGTGACAGTACATTTTAACAATAAAACTACTTAATTTACTTTGTTAACTGTCACTAAATATATTTGTAAAGATTTTACAATTGCGTTATCGTGATTTCGTAGTACAACTACATTGTCAAACGCTTAACTAAGACTTAGAGACGCAATTGTAAAATCTTTACAAATATATTTAGTGACAGTTAACAAAGTAATTGACAAAACATTGTCCAGACGTAATCAATAAATTATATTCTTGCAAGGCAGGGTATCATCCACCCTATTGAGCTAATTTCAAAGTTACATTACAACTGTTTAACCTAAAAAATATTTCCGTAGTAAAATAGAACTAGTGATCCCAATTTTGAAGAATTTTTGTCCGCCCCTGGATAGTGACTAAAAGAAAAGTATGATATAAATCAGAAGTATCTTATATCTTCAAAACTTTTAAACTTTTAATTGTCCATATTCCTTGACAATTTTTTTCTAATGTTGATAATAGGACATTTACCATTATTTTTCTAAATTTGGTAAATTGTATTTAAGTACAGCCTATCAAGTAAGAACGTGACCGCTTGTATTCTTGAAAAAATATATTTCGATAACATTTTTTGCCATCAATGTATTCTTTGATGTGCTAATAACGGCGCGCAATTACCTTAACAAGTTGTTCAATCCCCCCCTGCATCAATAATCAATATCTTCGAGGTATAATGTCGCCGAAATTTCTGCTACTGCAATGATCTTCAAATTTTACGAATCTCGCGATACAACTGAGTCAAAGCCCTCAGAGTCTTTCCTCTTTGCAAGGGACCAAACTTTTTCAATAGAGTTTGGCGTCCGGCGATTGTAAAAGCTACTCTAGTATCTTATCGTGGACCCAAGCGAGCTGCTTCGCGACGTGATTTTCGCCCAGCAAAGGTTTTTCCAACGTGCTTCGAAATCATGGGACACATTCAAACCCGATTTTCTTGATTTTGCCCCTCCTTAACGCAGCGTCAATTTCTGGTCTTCTTCGTTCTTCACAAACGATACCGACTTTTTAATATATTTAGCGGCCGCGGAATGTGTCATTTTAGGCCTCTTTGGATGGGAACAAACCTTGAACCGACGCGCAAACAAGTGCCTCATTTTGGATTTTACTTCATCTCGACGAAAATTGAGAGAATCGACTGATACTTTGGCTAAAATGCGTCGTACACAAAGGTTCCCTCTACCGATTTTTTTGTTGAATCGTTAGAATCGCATTTACCAAAAATGAATTATGGCTGACACGTTTTTACTTGACAGACTGTGTAAGAAAAAAAAAAGAAAAAAGGAAAAATAGGCGTAGAAATAAGCAAAATTATTAAGCGGGGCATCAAAAAAAACTTTAGTAATAACATATTTTATTTACGTTCTCGTTTTGAGGTAAATTGTTTACAAGCTCTTAATTTTTACTTACAATTTGCATTGGAAACAAACACGGTCTATGTTATGATTTTAGATTATGTAATCGATTTATTTACACAATATCAGCCATATTTCTTTAAGTTAACGACCTCCACTCCATTCACCCCCCGCCTATGAAATAATATCACTCAACAATGAAATGAGATACTTTGATATGACCCTGAAACTTAAAGAAATGTAAAAATCTCACAGAACGATTATTGGATGAATGCAACTCTTCCTTTTAGCAAAGGCAGAAGAAAGGAAACTTTATTTAGTTAAAAACTAACATGTATGCGTTTCCCTTAAGGGGTCAATTGCCGGTAAGTAGAAAAGGCAATACCAGTTTTACAATTCATAAAATATAAGGTAATTAGAGTTCAGACGAACATAAAACAGATAAAAGATTTATATTAATACATTAAATCAACTGAAATCAGCGAAGATAATAAATATATTTTACTATTAAGTGTTAACATTATCTTTAAATACTATGTGTATACAAGTAGGATGCAGGATCTTCAATGTTTTCTTAAATCAGATATTAAATATTTCTTTTTTATTCATATTTGTGGATTGCTAATAAAATGAAATAAATAGATTTGTTGGTATGAATGGTAGGCGCCAAGATTGACATAAACCTCGGCAATGAAATATAACATTTGGTAAGAAGAGTCACCACACCAGTTTGGACTAATCCAAACAATATTGAAGAATACTAAAAACATATTAGCGAGAATCTAATAAAAACAAATCCAGGCAATGAAAGCATAGACGATCTTAGCGAAGAAATAACAACAGCGATTCAGAAAAGTCAACATTGTAAATCTAGAAAAAGAGATAAAAGACTCAATCCTCATACGCATACCCTCCTGGCAGAAAGGAGACAAATCATGAGCAAAATTGATGATACTGCAATACAAAATTTCCAAAGTATTAACAGAAAAATATTAAAAGCCATTAGGAAGGATAACCGAAAATTTAAAGTTGAAGCCATAAAAAAAACAATAGAAACTAACAAAAGCTTAAAGATAACGAAGACATTGTTACAAACAGAATCGAGCTTTTAAGGACAGTGAAATAATACTATACTCAATTGTACAGAAACCATCCTGAAAACCAAGCATAACAGAAAATACCGAGGAGAAAAGTAATCAATCAAGGGTCGGAAAGAAACTTCGGATATATCATCTAGTGAAATAAGGCATGCACTAAAGAAAATGAAAGAAAACAAAGCTCCAGACAAGATGGTATAATGATCAAGGCCATAAAGTATGGTTGTTATGCACTTCTTAAGGCTATCAAAACTCTCTCTAATTTAAGCCTACATAATGCCTCAATATCAATTAAATGGAACAACGCCGTTACTGTTCTGTTACATAAGAAGGGAGATAAAGACAGACCTCGAAATCTACCTACCAGTCATTCTTCTAAACCCCCAAATTATTCACCAAAATTATCACATCGCGACTAGAAAATAAACTGGATTTCTGTTAGCCGAAGGAACAGGCCGGATTTCGCTCATGCTTCGGAACAGACTACCACCTACATACCGCAAAATTGTTAATTGAAAAATACGTAGAATACATATTTCCACAAGGCATTCGACACCGTTGAAATGGATAGTATTATGGAGGTACCAATTGAAAGCGGCATTGGTAACGGTACGTCGCCTTTATTCAGAACAGATATAAGAACGACACAATGGCTGTTAAATTACATGAACTTAGAAGTAACATCAAAATTTACATTATTCCGAAAACTTTTCATAACCATTGATGACGAGAGAGTTAACCAACTACGATTCGCAGACAACGTGGTCACCATTGCCTACGATTTGAAGGAGATGCAAAATATGTTGAGAGAACTGTCTGTTGCCTGCACACGCGTGGTTCTACAGATTAACTTTGGAAAAACAGAATTCATGACTAACTTGATGCTCTCTAATAACTCGAAAATCTTTGATAAAGAAATCAACCAAATAGACAAGTACATACGTCTGGGCCATGAAATAAGCATCCTGGTCCGAAACTCAACATCTGAAATTAGAAGAATCGGTCTAACTTGGGCAGCGTACGGAGTTCTAAATGATATATTTAAGAACGATACTCCAATTAGTTTGACGAGAAAAACATTCAACCAGTGCGTCCTTCCAGTCTTTACCTATGGAGCTGAAACATGTTCATCTACTGTAAAATATACACACAAATTAAGGATTAAGCAACGGCGCATGAAGAGGTCAATGTATATTATGACTTTTAATGACAGAATACGCAACGAAGATCTGTGTAGATGCACTGGGGTTACAGGAGTCATCACGCTACTCTAAAATGGAAATAGGCAGGACACATTATCAGACTTGGATTCATGAGATGAACGCGCAAAATATTGAAATAGATACGAATTCGGGTCGCTAGCGTAGAAACCAGACACATTAACTACTACGTTATGGCCGCCTCTAAATAGTCAATAGATTTAATTTAATTTTCTAGTTTTTTATCCAGCACTCAAGTTAATTCATAGCTTGCTGAACACGCGGAACTATGATTTTGGGTTTTGATTTGATAGTCAAGGTTATATCATTTGCAAAAATATAAAATTTTATTAAATTAAATTTATTTAAATGTTAAGCAGAACCCTTGTAGCCTAATACACCTAGTGGCATAAAGTTTATCTTCAATAAGAACTAAAAATGATATGTTCTCACAGTATTATAATTTTGATTAAACAGCTTGGGAAGCCCTGTCATTTCATTTTAATGATCAAGCTATTGTGCTAAGCTCGAGCAAAAGATTCGTCTCCAGTATTTTTTAGGTAAAACTTTCTCAAATTTATGTGGTAAGTCTAGTTGACTGGTCTATCCTAAAGTGATTAGCTTTAAAATCAAATTATTTTAAGGTTAACATGTCTTTTTCGGAAGTAAAATCATTAATTTTGATTAACATTAATTCTTCATCTAAGCAGCAACCTTTGTAAGATTACTTGTTTGCTCTTGTAAATTATAATATATGTACTTGGCTCTTTTCCGAAAAGGTAAGAAATTACCAAAATTAAAATATATCAGAAATTTTGTCGTAGTGAAAATATCATATGTCGTTTGGAAGATTTTTTATTGATTGACTAGTATTCCCATCTAAACTCTGTGCTCTCTTGATATTCTTTAAAAAAATGTTTCATCATTTTAAAAAATCTGCAAAAATTCTCAAAATACTGTTGAAATATTTAACGACTTTCTTGGGTTAAAATTGAAAATAATAAATAAATAATCTAATTTCTTAATTCCTTGACTCCAAAACCCTTGAAAAGAACATATTAGAACATAAACAAAACAACCCCTTGAAGGTCATCCCCATATCATATTTGTATAAAATATTTGTTTATTGTCTCAACAACAACTATAAGCTTTATCCTCCCATTAATATATATATATATATATATATATATATATATATAATATATATATATATATATATATATATATATATATATATATATATTTATATATATATATATATATATATATATATATAATATATATATATATTATTTATATATAATATATATATATATATATATATATATATATATATATATATATATAATAAATATATATATATATATATATATATATATATATATATATATATATATATATATATATATATATATGTATATATATATATATATATATATATATATATATATATATATATATATATATATATATATATATATATATATATATATATATATATATATATATATATATATACATACATGTATATGGGACATTCTGTGCTGTGCACAATTTTCTTAATATCTACTACTTATCATAAGTTTTAATCTGGACCACATTGTGTCCTCATAAATTGTGTCAATTTATGGACTAATGGGGGGGGTCCGGTTGACAAAGAATGACCTATATATATATATATATATATATATAATATATATATATATATATATATATATATATATATATATATATACAACAAGTTATCAACGTTCCTGTCTGAAATTTGAGCCAATGCTTATGTAAAAGAAAATGACTACCATATAACGGACTCATTTCATTTCAGTAATTTTATAATAGGCATGAAGCTCCCTCCTGGCTTCGCACTGATAAGCTTGGATGCTGTCTCTTTATACAATAATATCCCTTTGCAATTGGTCATCAAAAGCATCAGAGAGCACTGGACTGATATTCGCAAATACACGAAACTAACACTCGCCAACTTTCTTGAAACTTTATTTTTCAGTCCACAAATATGTAAATTCAATCAACTTTTCTATAAACAAATAATGGGTACTCCAATGGGGGCTACTCTTTCTCCTATCATATCACAATATGTGATGGACGACCTCCTCAAGGAATCCATCCCTAAACTCTCCTTCAACTTACCATTCATAAAAAAAATTTGGTGATGATATCATTACCTCAATACCTCACAACAAAATGGATGAGATTCTCAGAATCTTTAATGACTTTCATCCCAAACTACAGTTCCCCATTGAAGAGGAAACAAACAACAGTGTTCCCTTTTTAGACACTCTTCTAATCAGAAAAGAAGATAACTCCGCCATAGTAGATTGGTATACCAAACCAACCTACTCAGGAAGATACATTAACTTCCATTCCTCTCATACCACTAATATAAAAATAAACATGATACTGGGCTTGAAGTCAAGAATAGAGAGAATCTCTCATCCTTTCCTCAGACTAAAAAATCTAAATAAACTACGCACTCTACGCACCAACTCCTATCCAATCCAATTAATAAATAAATTATTATTTAACTCAACCACACCCCCTGTACAACAAAACAACAATCTTACACTGGATATTAGTGCTTTCCTCTCTGAAAATCGAATCAAATCGTATTTTTCATTTCCATACATAAAAGAAATCTCCACAAAAACAACTAAACTCTTCAACCAATTACCTAATTTAAAAATTGCTTTTAAACACAAAAAAACTATCAACAACATTTTTACTTGTCTAAAAGACAAAGATGAAGTCACAAAAGTTTCAGAAGTAGTTTACAGCATCCCTTACTCTCAGTGTGAAAAAATTTATATACGACAAACATTTAGAGTCCTAAAAGACAGAATCACTTCCCACAAAAGTGATTGCAGATTAAAGAAAAACTCTTGTGCGCTTGCCCAACATAGTAGCCAATTTTCACATGAAATTAATTTTGCTGACACCAAAATCCTATGTAAAGAGAGAAATCTCGGCAGGAGAATCTTTAGGGAGATGGTGGAAATCCACCTTCAACCCAACTCGATCAATAAAAAAAACTGACAATGAAGATCTGAGTCTAATTTTCTCCAATTTATTACAAATAGGCAGTCAGAGTGAAAACTCTTACAATATATCTGACATACGAGTATCTCTTTAATAATAATCCCACTAATTTTTCACTAACTTTTCAACTTTAAAACGATCAAACAAAATGCCAACGTCATTCTATTCTCAAATATAAATTAACCACAACTTAACTAAGAGATAGAAACACACTGCCCTTAGCAAAATGACAAGATAACATAACAAAGAAATCCTTTAAAAATTATAATCATTTTGCGACCACAAATTCTCTGTACTCTTCCAACAAAATGAAGTAAAATTTTATTTTATTTCCCAGAGATGAATATGTCGAGTTTTCTTGTGTTTTTTCTGATGAATAAGTGCAATAAAGTGCCCCCACAAACAACAATTTTTGAACACACCACTTAGCAGTAAGTGTTACATATAAAATAGGGTTGTTCTTTACTTTTAATCTCAAAAATACTGATATTCCACTGTAATTGTAGCCCTGATGAAGAAAATGAAATATTTTCGAAAGCTTGGCGTAGCTAAAAAGGTGTCCAAAACTTTTTAGTTCTTTTCCAAAGACCGCTTACCCCAAGAACACAATACTGCTATATATGTATATATATATATATATATATATATATATATATATATATATATATATATATATACATATATATATATGTACACATATATATATATATATATATATATATATATATATATATATATATATATATATATATATATATTATATATATACATATATATATATATATATATATATATATATATATATATATATATATATAGTATATATAGTATATCTATATTGCAATAGAGGTTTTCACGAATGGTGGAATGTAATACATTAAAGTTCCGTGTTTCAATCCGTTTGTCTAACAATGAATTTGCACGTTTCGCCAAAATCTCATTTGGTATTTTCAAGTGCTCTTGCTGCTACTGCTACTCGATACTGTGTTCTTGCAGCTGCTGCCCCTCGAAGCTAACCGAGAAAGCCAAGTTGCGGTTGCCATCTTTTATAGGTCGGTATCTAAGCAGGTTGTAGGGAGGATCGGGAGTGTTCGTCCGGGCATCGATATTTGCCGGCTGGGTGCCCGTATCAGTAGTAATTACGATTTCCGGCACTATGCTGACTGTTGCCTAGTAGATCCTTCGATGTAGTGGAGATATTAAGTGCATCATCCCGTTTATTTAGCTGTCCATTCTTTTTAATTTCCAAGGCTTCTCCGATTAAGCGTGTTTTATAATGTGAAATCGAAGCTATTTGTTTAGATCCCTCAAAATTCTTGGTGTGACCAGTATATATATATATATATATATATATATATATATATATATATATATATATATATAGTATACCAGTATATATATATAGTGCTGAAAAATAGCTGAAGTTGTTTGTTTTTGATACTTATTTTATGTTCTTGGATCCGGGTAAAGATTCTTCTGTTTGTTTGCCCTATGCACAATTTTTGGCAATCTCCGCATGGGATGCTGCAAACTCCATGGTTTTCCAGTTTTCTTTTGTCCTTGGGGTTATCTAGGATGTCTGCCAAAGTGTTTTTGTTGTTTGTATGCTGTGCCTATGTTGTGTTTTCCTAGGACTCTTCTAATCCTATCTGTATCTCCCTTCACATATGGTAACAGGACTCTACTTTGGTCGAGGTCCCGTTCTTCTGTCCTTGTCTGTGGATGGCGCTGCCTTTCTAATACTCTTCGTATGGACTGATCTTTATATCCGTTTTGCTTAAGGACCTTAGTGATTTGTGTAATTTCTTGTTGTCTCGTGTCTGGTTCAGGGAGTCGGTTGGATCTCGATACGAGGGTGTTAGCTACCGACTGGATTTAGGATGGATGGTGGTGTGACCCAGCGTTTAAATATCTGTTGGAGTAGGTGATCCACCGTGCCAACAGACCGACAGACCTACAGACTGACAGAACGGGCAGACCGGCAGACTGACGGACCGACCAGCGGAAATAAATATATAAATATATCTTTCTTAATCCATGGAACCATAAATCATGGAGAAATAAAAATCTTAGATTGTAATTTTTTTACAAATTCAATACTTTTCTTTAGCAAGAGAAGAAAAATACTATCGCACGAAGTAAACTATTTTTAGCAGATATTCTCAAATTTTACAATTTTAAATAATAACGAATTTGAGAAATGTCAACCATCATTTCCCTAAGTAAAAAATTAACTACTGTTATTACCGTTTTATGTCAAAAATAGCTCTATTTGATTGTAATAACTTTTATAAGTGACAAGTGAAAATTATATTTACTCGCGTTAATACAATTTTCCTACAGACACATATACATTGTTTATTCATTTTTTTAAGAAACCATAGCACACACTAAAAATTATGTTAGTAATAAATAGATAATGTAACTAACATCAGACCCCTTCACAAAACCGCCACATTATCTACGACGTACACATTCCTACACCGTTTCAATAACAATTTTTCTATCATTGTTTTAAAGCCTTGACAAAATGTAAAATGACACGGGTCAGAAACTTATCGAACCCGTCATCATATGACTTTATTATAATCATATCTACCACGCACGGCGTTGCCCAACAAACAATTGAGGCTCAACGTGCGTGGTTCCGTCTAAACAATGCAAAAATCGGATGTAAAGTTTAGTTGCCATTGAAAACATCGTTTTAATGTTTTCGACTAGAAATTTGTTGCCTAACTTCTATAATTAAATTACAGTTTCTTCTTACCTTAAAATTAAAAAAAAAATGTATTATAATATTCTTTATTAGCGCGTTGTAGTTTGCCCATGGTACGTTTAGTGTAGTGAGCGAAACATTTTATGATAAAGAACTTAAACCTGCAGTAATTATGATTAAGGAACCACGCCGTATGATTTCAGTAAGAAGTTTTTTATTTATTTAGTTTATGTTAAGACTGTTGTGAAGATAAAACTTTAAATTAGTACTAACTGCCATAATTTTTTTTACTATTCCTCGCATCAGAACACCGTCATTCATTGCTGATTTGACGTCATTAACTTGAGGTTGAAAAACTTAAACAAATTTCGTATGGTGATTTATCTAGTTTACCAAGTGTTTTCCTCGCGAACATACGTTTTTTAAAATAAAGATCGGATTTGACTATCTCACACTAAAGGATAACTTAAACGAACTTTGAGTTAATTAATAGATACTATGAATATATTAATCACAAGGAAATGAGGAACAAAAGAAGGGCTTAAGAAATATTGACAACTGACCACTAATACTTTCCCCTGTATACTATTTTTGCTGCCTGCCAGGCCCACAGATACGTAGGCAGACAAAAAGAAATTATGTTTTTAGTGATCTAGAGACACTAAACGTGAAGAACTAGAAAAATCTCGGAATGACTTTTTTGACGAATATATTGTAATAATATATTAATAGAATATATATGAGTAAAAGTATAAAAAAAACTTATTATATATCCAAGCAATTTGTTTGGAATAGAAGTAATATTTACTTTATATATACACAATAATGGGTTGACCACGTGACAAATGCTGAGATTCTGAGAAAGTTGAATCATCATCATTATCATCACCAGTAGCTTATTCCATCCATAGTCGGATGTAAGCCTCCCCAGAAAGTTGAATAAAACAACCGAAATCCTTAAAACCATAAAAAAATCACGAAACTGCAATATCTGAAGCACATCATGAAGAATGAACAGCGATACAGATTATTGCAGGTGATATTGCAGGATGAGATGCTAGGAAAAGGAGGTCCTGGACGATGGCCCATTTCATGGCTCAAGAACCAAGATCGTAGATATCTTGGTTCTCGATGACGACAACAGGTGTTTTCCGAGCGGCTGTTAATAGAATCCAAATTGCCTTAATGATCGCGAACATCCGGAACGGTTAACGCACGAAAAGATGAAGATAAACAATAAAAAATATTTCCATAAATAGAGAAAAACTTTTCTTTTTAATCATTTACAAAAATCAAATATTCTTATTGGCTGAAGATCGGTAAAGATTTAAAGTACTTTTTTTTTGTTTTAAATATACTGGGTAGTCATAAAAGCAAGAAGGGATAACAATTTCTTTAGTTACAGTTTGTCAGAACTGTTGCTTTCATCGAAAGCTGGTGCATTTGAAATAACTTTTTTAAATGAAAGCCCTAAAATAATATTAATAATATACAAAAATTTAAAAAAAAAAGCTGACAAAATTAAAAATATCTAAATTCTTTGAGACAAATAACATTCCTAAGAGATGTAGTTTTATGGAAAACTTCATCTGCTTGAACCTGTTTACATGCATAAAATGGCTCTTAAAAAAGGTGGTCCGAAGAATCAAGTAATCTATTTCCATTAGAAACATCATATAGAAAAATTTATAGACTAGACTTAAGCCACCAACGTTGACACTGCAAAGAATTAGGGTTCGAGGCTCTCTTCTGGATATAATCCAACAACCTGCAATATTTAATAGATGGTCGAATTTGAGCTGGGTGTAGGATTAAAAGCAATTGTGGTCTATAAAGCTTTCTAGTATGTTAATATTTCCTGTTTTTGTTAAGATTTGTTTACTAAACTTGATCGTGCCAAGACATATTTACTTCCGAGTTAAGGTTTAGAAAGTTACATACACCTAGGCAAAGTGCAAAAAATATGTATATTTAAAAACATATTTTAAAGTTTATTAAGTGAATATTATTATTAAATTATAAGACAATTTTTTTTTTTGAAATATGTTTTAAATGTTAACATAATTTTTTATCGGGTTCAATGGACCACTGATAAAAACTATGGCGCATCCTTGTCTGCAGGATAACTTCACAAAAAATAATCCATTCTGCAAAAATAAAAAATAATCGTGTAAAATAATGTAGTAGTTAAAAATTGTCGAAGGCGTTTTGTTTTTCTTTCAAAAATAAAAAATTTATAGTGTTTCATACTTTAGCATGCAATTTTCGACCAAAAAATTTATGTTTAATTATTTATTGTCTATTATAAAAATTTAAAAAATCTCTCGACATTTTGTAGAAAAAGTAATTATTAAGATTTAAAAAAAAAAAAAATAAAAAATACTAAAAATTTACTGAGTAATATTGCAGATAGTGCATTGAAACAGGTAGCGATCCCAATCTGTCGTCAGGTCACATTTAATGCTATAACTTTGTAATGGAATGGAATTTTCTTAATTTTTTTTTTTTAATAATTCTTAGAAGTATAGAGAATAAAGATCCGTAAAGAAAAACCGAATTTTTTGAAAATTTGAGGTGTATGTAACCCCTTTTAAGGCACGATGCTGGTAGAATGAAGTGTTTCGACATAACAATGTCGGGTTATATAACGTTAAATTTTTTTTGGAACGAAACTACTGCCTGCATTTTCATAGTATTAAATTTAACTTCCCTGATAACTGATAGTAATGTGGGAAGCAAAATGTTCAGCTAACAAGTTGACTTATTCAGCAGATATTTTAGCAACAGTATTGTACTATCCGGTATGGTGTAATAAAGTTGATCTGGTGATACTCAATTTTACTGTTAGAAACCTTCTTAAGACCTACAAAAAAAAGTTATGATATTTTTTTAGCTGTTTTGTGACATTTAATTATAGTATTTCCCCAAGTTAAAATTATCGAAAATTTGTTGACATAAAAATCAAAGAAACGTATTACAATATGGATATAAGTCAAAGGTTCCAGGTTCAAATTCCTGTCTCAATTAAACCTTTTTTAGCAATTCGTTTAAATGCCAGATGATATATATTTCTTAATTAGTATCTTTATAAAGAATATTCCATTTGGAACAAGAAGAATTTTAAGTATAATATCGTCCAAACTCGTGTCATTTCTTTTACCATTCCACGATAACTAAAGAGCCCTTTCCCAAAAAAAATCTCTTATCACCTTTGCAAATCGATGACCGAGGGAGAGTTAGATCTCCAGAAAAATACCCTCTCTTAATAAAGCTTTAGCGCCACCAAAATTTATGACTCGGTATTTCCATAAAGAAAACTTCTTTCCTTCCCGAGAAGGAAGAAATTAAAAAAAAAAAATGAATAATTTCTTCTCATGAAACGCCATCAAAAATATATGACAGAAGAAGAACGATTTCCATAAAGAAAACTTTCTCTTCTTCCCGCATAATTGACGATTACTTTTATGTTGTATAATTATGTATTTCAATATTCTAAAAGAAAAAAACGGTCAAGTGCAAGTTGCACTTGCGCAATTAGTATTCCGTATGGTGATTGCCTTTAAGATAAAAATTTTTGTTACGGAGGTATAAAATGATCAGTGAGTCACACCTAAAATGAGTTTTTAATAAAAGTATAAACATGTCTAGTAAGATACTGACTCAGCAGGCCAATCAGACCAACCAGAATAAGACAAAAAGTTCCTGATATGTATATATCTTAAGATCCAATACGTATTTTCACGTTTTTCCTTAGTCAATAATGTATAATAGTTATAGCATCTTAACTACCTAATAGCTAATAAATCAATCTAACTTAATCTAGAATCTAGTGGTAAAAGTTTAAAAGAAATATTTACTGCCTAAATATTTGCTTAATTATAAACCAATGAAATATTATTTTCGACGAAAAAAACCCTCACCATTTTGGCGATCAAATCATTATTTTAAATTATCAAACGTAATGCATTCGTGATAATTTTCACTCAACCTGCATTTTATGGAGACTATTCTAGAATTTTTTCAAAATTTTTTGATCAGTACTTTTCGAGATGGTGTTTTGGTCATTTTTTTTTAAATAAGACAAAGAAACGTGTGCGCAAGTATTGCATCACTTATATTTTTGAACTTGTGTTTTCACATATATACATATATATATATATATATATATATATATATATATATATATATATAT
>CM032447.1:95299125-95401625 GCA_019049505.1 Pachyrhynchus sulphureomaculatus
GCGTTGTATCACAGAACAGCTGTTAAAACAGTTTAAAGCTGCTTAGAACTACTTAAAATAGATCTTTTTTTCAAAATTCGACTTTATTTATCAATATAGTCTCCTTCAAGAGTAATACAATCAGTCCAACGCTTTTCTAACATTTCTATACTTTTCTTGTAGAAGGATTTGTCTTCGCCTGCAAAATAAGCCTCAGTTTCGGCGATAATTTCTTCACTGGAGCCAAATTTCTTTCCCGCGAGCACTTTTTGAGATCTGCGAATAGATAATAGTCACTGGGGGCCAAATCTGGAAATTACGATGGCTAAGAAAGCAATTCGAACTTCAATTCATGCAATTTTGCCATCGTAACCACTGACTTGTGACACGGCGCATTGTCTTGGTGAAAGAACACTTTTTTCTTGTTTATTTCTGGCCGTTTCTTTGCGATTTCTGCCTTGAAATGCTCCAATAACTTTATATAATATTCGCTATTGATGTTTTTTTTTTCCTTTCTCAGCATAGTCGATGAAAATTATTTCTTGCGCATCCCAAAATATAGCCGACCGGTCAAAATATTCTTTGGATTATTCCAGGATACGAGGATTGTTACTGTATACTTGATTCTGCAATAACAATCAGAGCTTCGTAAGAGCTAACTCCTCTTTTAGTAGTCAATTTAATCGTAAAAATGTCTCCATTAACAAGCAAAGATATGCTTGAAGTATATAATGTCGCCCAATTCTACTGTAACCTGATGCTCTGGTTATAACCATCACAATTTTTAGATGTGAAAAAGCTCTCAGTCATTTCCACATATAATTTCGAAATAATAGCTGTTGTGCTACCTATATCATTCTCAAAGAAGTACAAGCCGAATATTTTACGTGCAGATATATTAAGCCTTCACTGTAGGGGAATGTAAAGGCTTTAATACTTTAATTTTAGATTTATCGGATGCCAATAACGTCAATTCTTTCTTATGGCGTGGCCGTTAAGGTAAAAATGTGCCTCATCCTCATCATAAATGCTGAAAAGCATTCAATCATTTTAATAACGAAGTTGACCTCTAAGCAGCATCTATTGGCTTTAATATTCTTGCACCAGCGGTATCTTGTAGGGGTGCATATATAAATATTTACGGAGAATGCGTTAAAACGAACTTATAGGAACATTTACAACACTTGATTGTTTCCGTACTGAGAGGTCGAGATTGTAACCCCTATCAGAGCTTTACTTGAAGTTCAACCAATTTCTTCAAACTTCTGCGTCCATCTTTTAATTAGTTGAATACCTGAGGCACCATTTACGCTATTAAAGTAATCATTAAGACTATCGCGACTGCGAAAATTTCGCAGTGCGATAGTCTCAAAATTATTGGTATGGTAAAACTTTCGCATGCCAAGGACACGCTCCGCTCCGATAAAACGATCCAGAGCAACTAAATTTCTAAGCAATGGACTTACGATTTGTCCTATAAATGATTCCTTCCGCCTGTTGCGTTCACGCAATAAACCAACCATTCTTATAAGCAAGTTTAGTAAAATGATGAAAAGCCAGGAATTGGCTTTTCGAATCTAGTACATTCATTGAATCAATCAGTAATACCAATTCTAAAAAGCAAATGATAAAAAAGGTATCTTTTTCATTTTTGGTATTCAAATTATAGGCTTATAGTCCTTGGTTATAAAAATCTGTAAGTTTAATGATGGTGTGGGTGTCACCGAAACATCCGCCTTATTTAGATTAATAAATACGTCATACTTACTATCTGACAACTCATATTGTCGCCAACAGATACTCCTTAAAGCTCCCTCAGTGGCATCAACCACTGAGTCTAATTTTCCTACAGCTACTTCTTAAGTGTAAATTTTTTTGAAAAAGTATTACTTTTTGATCTGTTGTTTATTCGGAAAATATTTCTTACTATACTAGCGCGGAAAATACAATTTTCTACATAATTTTACTAGGAAACTAAGTTTAATGATGGAGTGGGTGTCACCGAAACATCCACATTAGTTAAATTAATAAATCGTTATACCTACTATCTGACAACTCATTTTGTCGCTAACAAACACTCCTTAAAGCTGACAACTCATATTATCGCCAACAGATACTCCTTAAAGCTCCCTCATTAGCATCAACCACTGAGCTTAATTTTTCTACAGCTTCTTAATTGTAAAATTTTTTGAAAATTATTACTTTTCGATCTGTTGTTTATCTGGAAACTGTGGTAGAGTGAAAAATACAATTTTCTAAATGATTTCACTAGGACGCAGGAACTATGAGCTGTGTTTGCCAATATTTCATTACAGACAAGCAAATTTTGACAGATATATATTTATTATTATTATTACTTATATGCAAATATCAAAAAATTAAATATGTGTCATGTCGAAAAAGTAGCGTATTGCACTGTTCTTTCCGAACTTGGCACGTTTTAATTTAACTATGAGTTATTAATAGTGACTGCTGCGTATCTATGACATTTTAAATTAGTTTTATATTTTAAACAGTATAAATGTTCGAAAACTGTTGACTTACAATTCAAAAAGTACGATGGCGAAGTTATTTATTTCCGCTCTGTAAAAAATGACCCATATTTAGTTCTTGATTTTTTTTTTTTTGTGTAACAACACTTTACAGTTCTTCTGTGACAATGTAATTTATTTTCTTATAACAAGTTGTTGACTTTGTCGAAACAATAATTTATCGTAGCAATTTGTTCACCTCAATCTAATTCAGTTTACTTTTTCTTGACTTATTCCCGTTATGCTTATATACAGATATAAAATTTTATTTCACGGATAGTTAAACCATTTGACAAGTTTGTTAAAGAAATTTTCATATCAACACGATTCACATTAAACAGTAAGAATAATACATTTTTCTTATTTGCGTTTAACGATACTTTTTAAACAAATCTTCGGAAAAATTTCTGCAAAACTAATTATTTAGAACAAAATATATTTTTTTTAGCAACTAGACATTGCAATCTACGAGCTAAATTTACAACCAAAAAATTAAATCCTACTCAAATTAATATTTAGTAAATATTAAATTTTAAAAATGAATTAAAACCGAACGATAATTTTCTTTTTTTGGGTGCTGCGGAGAAATCCCTAAAACGCTGCAGGAGCGACCCGTGTGTGGAAAAAGCGATTCACGTTGGTCTTAAATCGCTGTAAATTGTATTCGGTCGAAAAACATAGTCCTAGACAAATTATTCCAAAGGGATGAGGTTCTCCATATAAAAGACTGAAAAGGGTTGTATGAGGAGTAATAAGCTGAGCCTCATACGGATGTGAAATATTAGCGCGACGTGTATTTCTAATATGCCCTGCTGTGGGAGGAATTAAGCGGCCTACATCCATCGAACACTTTCCATGAGAACATTTGTAGATATAGGTACTACAGTTTCCCAATCACGCGAACAGCTCTCTTCTGAATAGAATCCAACAAGTGCAGTGTATGTTTGGGAGCAGAGCCCCAAACATGGGAGCAATATTCCATAGTTGGACAAATTTGAGCTTTGTACAGAATTAACAGTTGTTGTGGAGTGTAAAGCTTTCTAGTTCGAAATAATATTCACAACTTTTGAGAAGTTCTTCTTGCTATGCTTACAACATGCTCACGCCAAGACATATTTGGTCCCAAATTAACGCCCAGCAAATTGAGTACCGATGCTAGAGGAATGGAGTGCCCCGACTATGTCACCTCAAGATAGAATTTCTTCTAGGTCTTTGTTAAGTTGAACGACTTCCTGCTGTCTGCGGATATTTGCCTGAGTAGTCGATAACAATTAGATGCTTATACTGCACTCTGTCGGCGACTTACTAAGTCTATTCAAGCAGAGCGGCACAGCACGGCTGGCACTTATTGTAGAAACGCACCTTTCTCGAGCTTACTGCTCGAAGGCATAGATGGCAGCATTGATATAACAACTAAAGACGAAACGAAAAGAATCGCATTTTTAGAAGTTACCAAAAGTGTTCTTCGTATTTGCTGAACCATCCCAAGACACGTTTCGCCGTATCACGGCTCATCAGCTGGGCTAGGTTCAGCAAATACGAGAACACATTTTTAGTCCTGTATCCAGGTTACTAACGCAAAAACTATAACAAATAGATGCTTATACTGCACTCTGTCGGCGACTTACTAAGTCTATTCAAGCAGAGCGGCACAGCACGATGGCACTTATTGTAGAAACGCACCTTTCTCGAGCTTACTGCTCGAAGGCATAGATGGCAGCATTGGTATAACAACTAAAGACGAAACGAAAAGAATCGCATTTTTAGAAGTTACCAAAAGTGTTCTTCGTATTTGCTGAACCACTCCAAGACGCCGTATCACGGTAACTTCTAAAAATGCGATTCTTTTCGTTTCGTCTTTAGTTATAACAATGCTGCTGAGTAGTCGATGTTCGAGCCTTCAAAGTGAATGAAGAGATAAGCATACTGTCATCTGCAAAGCTGTAGATTTTATTCCTGGTCTTTTCCAACAGATCGTTAATGTAAATGAGAAATAGAGTAGGAGACAATATGGAGCCCTGGGGCACACTGGCGTTGATAATGAAGGTGTTAGAAAGAAATCCGTCGACTGCTACTCGTAAAGAACGCTCTTTGAGGAAACATGAGAGCCACAAACAGAACTTTTCAGACATACCAGAAAAGCTTAGCCAACAATCTATCGTACCAAACACGGTCGAATGCCTTGGGTATATCAAGAGCAACAGCTCGAGATTCTCCAAAGGGTTCAAATGCATTGTTCCAAACATGTGTTACATAACTTAGAAGATCTCCTTTTAATCTATATTTACGAAAGCCACATTGATGGTCGCTAATAATGTTGAATCCTTTAACATATTTTAGAAGGTGCTGATTGATAGCCTTTTCCATGACTTTCGATATTATTGAAATCAGTGCGGCTGGTCTGTAGTTATTTGGCAAGGTCTTCTTGCCTTTTTTTAGTATCAGTTGAACTGTGGCGCATTTTCAGCAGGAAGGATATATTCCCTTTCTGTAGGTTGGGTTGAAAAGGCTACAGAAAACTGGTATTAGTTCTCTCACGCAGTTTTTGGATACAATGGCAGGTATTCCGTCAGCGCCAGAAGTTTTTTTGGTGTCTAGTCTTATTAAAAAATGTTTGATGACATGCTGCCTGAAGACCATATCGGACGTCCTTAACTGCACTGCGGGAATAGTAGGTGATGTTTTTCCTTGGAAATCGACAGTAGAATGTAAAGCAAAAAGTTTAGCCAACAGGTTCGCTTTCTCAAGAGGTGTTGTTGCGATAGAATTATCTGGCCGGGTGATAAAACTAAATCACTAAAAATACACAAACTCCTAAATATAGACTAGATTAATTAAATAATATAAATATTTTCATTAAACAAGAATTTGAAGAAATAAAATATTTAGGGTTTGTTACTAATTCTTGTTTAACATTTTAAAACGGTTCATTATATATTTCTTCTTACCGAGGGTAGCTAGTAATTTTTCTTTTAATTCAAGACAGTTTATCAAGGCATTCTATGGGCACATTTTACTTATTGCGCAAACCTCTTATATTTTCTTGATAAAAAAATAAATTTGTTTTATAGGTATGTATAGACAGATACTCTTAACTTTAAATTGGCGACTACTTAAGCTTCACATTAAATATTTAACAATAGTATTTATTGTTAAAATGATAAACAACAGGCTACCTTTCCATATATATGATATAATTATACTATATACACCTATGAAGTACATGGTACACAAGTTCAAGAAATAATTTCTACATAACAAGAAAATAATTATAAGAAGACAATGAACTCTATATTATCAAGAGGTCTTCATGATTTTAATAATTTGCCTAGACATGTTACGAAGTGAACCACTTTAAAAAATGTCAAAAGAAATCTAGGACTATTTTATGAAAAAATATTATTATATAGTATTCCATTATATCTTGCGCCATTTACAGGTATATACATACTGAACACAAAAATTGAATGGACTTTATTCAAGAGAGAGCTTTTCGCCTGATTAAAGACCCAAAACTCACCAGCAACCTTGATTCCTTGAAACATCTTAGAACGGTTAGCAACTTCAGTCTATTTTACAAATATTTTCATGGAAAGTGTTCGATGGATGTAGCCGGCTTAATTCCTCCCAGATCTGTGAATGCTAGGAATGCACGTCGCGCTAATACTTCACATCGGTATGAGGTTCAGCTTATCCGTCCTCTTACAACCCTTTTCAAACAATCTTTTGTATGGAGAACCCCATCCCTTTGGAATCATTTGCGCAGGACTATGTTTCCCACCAACTACAATTTATAACGATTCAAGACCAACACTAATTGCTTTTTCTTCACATGCGTCGCTCCTGTAGTGCTTTAGGGATCTCCCTGCAGTACGTGTATCTTCACTTTTGTAGAAAGTTTGTTCCTTTTAAATTTCCCCGGTAAAATACACTGCCGTGAAATACCTAAATCGAAAATAGCTAATTATCTTATAGAGCAAGAACTTCGGGAAAAGAAGTGGCGTGGGCAGTAGCAACTTGTCTCTTTGACAATTGATCTGGAACAAAAACTGTTCACCTTCCAGATATTTTGGGCTGTCGCTACTGGCCCATTACCCAATAAGGCCCAATTCGAGTATGCCATTTTTAGCGTGAAGAATAGCACCGTAGGCGTGGTACAGTACCATTAGCCAGTTCAGTAGGACTTGCGCTCAAGGATTTGCAGAAGTCGATGTTGGCCCGGGAGCTCGAGGAGAGCCCTTTTTCTTGAGTCAAGAAAAAAGGGCTCCTTGGGCCAATATCTACTTCTGTCAATCAATGAGCGCAAGGCTGAACTGGCTAATGATACTGTACCACGCCTACGATGCTATCGTTCAAGCTAAAAATGGCATATTCCAATTGGGCCTTATTGGATAATGGGCCAGTAGCGACGGTCCAAAATATCTGAAAGATGAACAGTTTCTGTGCGAAATGAACCTGTCAAGGGGGCAAGTTACTACTGCCCACGCTACTTTTTTTCCCGTAGCTCTTGGTCCATTAGTCTGCAGGTGGTAGTCGGGGGGAAATAAAGTCCTGGACAGTTCATTGCACAGAGCTGAGATTTTTCATATAAAGTACTGGAAAATAGGAGTGACGAAGAGGAAGAGTACGAGGAGTGACAAGCTGAACTATATACGGATATGATGTATTAGCATGACGTGTACTCCTAGCATGTATGCTTCTAGGACGAGTCAAGCTAACCATATGTATCGAACGCTACCTATTTGAAAGTAAATTTTTTTCAGTCAAAGGATCAAGAGCATTCGTTAGTTTTGAGTCCACAATCAGACGAAGTGCTCTCTTCTGGTTGTAGTTTAACAAATGTCGAGTATGTTTGTGAGCAGAGCTCCAAATATGAGAAAAGTTCTTTATTTATGGTTGAATTTGAGCATTCTATAAGATTGTTTACTTGTGGACGACCTAGCTTGCTAGTGCAAAACAATATTCGCACCTTTTGAGAACCTTTTTTTCCTATACATGCAACTTGATCATGCCAATAATATAGGATATCTCGAAATAACTATGTCGAGTAACATTAGCTTTTTAAAAAAAGCATCACTGGATTTCTATTATTCTTTCAGGACTTTAGTGACTTTCCGCGATGTTTAAACTATCAAAACAAATGAAGAAAAAAGCTTTTTAACATCAGCATAGGTATAGATTGGATTTTTGGTCTTTTTCAGCAAACTGTTAATGTAAAAAAGAAAGAAAGTAGGAGACACTATGAAGCTCTGGTGTATACCAGCGTTAATAATGAATGTGTCCGACACAAAATCGATTAGCTGATATACCATTAAAGTGGAGTTAACCAATCTCTCATGCAAAATATGATCAAGTGCCCTTGATATGTTAAGTCCAACTGCTAGAGACTCCATAATGCTCAATTACGTTATTCCAACGATG
This sequence comes from Pachyrhynchus sulphureomaculatus, assembly GCA_019049505.1. Lineage (NCBI taxonomy): Eukaryota > Metazoa > Arthropoda > Insecta > Coleoptera > Curculionidae > Pachyrhynchus > Pachyrhynchus sulphureomaculatus. The sequence continues at coordinate 95,307,057 of CM032447.1, forward strand.
TGTGTCATAATTAGCCATCTTCTGTTAATGCTGACTTACGAAAACCATATTAGTGGTCGCTAATAATATTAAATCATTCCATATATTTTAAAACATGCTGAATGTTAGCGTTATCCACAACCTTTGCAAAGCGACTGGTTAGTAGCTGTGCTGTAGCCAAACGGGGTGGGGGGTCAGGCGCATGAATGTGATGACCCCTTAGAAACAGGAACTTTTTTTGTAGGAAGTCTTTTTTGTAAAAAAACCTCTCCCCGTTTCAGTCATCGATTCTTAAATGGGGTATAAGCAGTTAGTGACACTCTAGGAAATGGTCCTTTTTGCCATACATCTTCCCACCCCCGATCATCGATTTTTAAATTGAACTGAGTGTTTCTATTGTAGGAAAGGGTTCTTTATCGTAAATAATCTCCACTTGGTGGTCGTCGATTTTTGGCTTCCTTTGTTGAGAAGGGGCTATGCCTCTACGGTAAGAGAATTTTTTTTGTTGATCAAGGAACTTTGCCTTCTAATTGTCGTTTGACACTTCTCAGTTTGTCGATTGTTCTATAAGCAGCCTTTAGTGTTCTCCTTTGTCCCTTAAAGAAACGTCTTTTATATCCATATATCCTTTGAATCTGATCAGTAATTGTTTGTCATGGTCTTTTGTTATTTATAGTTTAACTCATTTCCAACAGGAAAAAGTTATACCTCTTCCACAGGATAACTTAAAAAATCTAAAAAAAACGAGTATTAGTTCTCTGTCACATTATTTAAGTACAATGACAGGTATTTTATTAGCGCCAATGCCAGTGACAGATTGAAAGAAAAAGTATGTTCTTACATAGATATTAAGATTTTTATTTATTTTTTCGATTTTAATTGCAAAAAAAAACGGTAAATAAAATAATTAAACCTAATTTATTAATTTTATTAAAACAAGAGTACCAGGAAATAAGCCATCATAAACACCGTTACAGACGGTATACTAACGACATGGTTTTTGCAGACAGCTTATTTACTTAATTTGATAACATGAGATTAGCTACTAATTATTTATTAAATGGCTGTTAAACATGACGAAAATATATAGGTATTAGATATGTACCTGTAAACATAGGCGGCTCCTGAAAGAAATTAATACAATTATTCCCGTCTATTCTGTACTATGAGAGTACGCTTGTCTCTTTTATTATTTTAACACAGGAACAATAACTGCCCATGCAAATATCCACAGACAGCAAGATACGATCTAATAGATATCTGGAAAAAAGTCTATCTTGGGTTGACAGTATTCAAGTAGAATTTAAAGCTATAAAATTTCTGAAATTTTTCTAAAAAAAAGTAACGTTACAGACTCAGATATAGTTATCTCGGGATAGTGTGTTCCACTAGCATTGTCTCTCAACTTGCTAGGCGTTAACTTAAGAACAAATTTCTGGGTATGATCATGTTCCACGAGTATGCAATGTCAAAAGGTGAGAATATCATTTATATTAAAAAGCTGTACTCTCCACAACAGCTTTTAATTTTATACAAAATACATATTCGACCATCCATTGAATTTGCTTCTACTATTAGAGCTGTGTTCCTAAACATACTCTGCATTTTTGGATTCTATCCAGAAAAGTGCTGCCTGCCTGATTGATGATCCGGAAGTCGCCAAATTTCTTTGAAGCATCAACCACAAATTGTCGATCACTTAAGGATTAAACTTGAAGCGAATTTATACAATCTTAATTGACAATAAACTTGCACTAACTTCGCACTAATGAGAGAAGCATTAGTGTTACACTAATAATATTAAAACTAATAAAAACTAGTAAAAAAATAGTCAGACACCCATCCAAATAGTAAATCAATAACTATAATATTATTATTATTAACTTCTCTCTATTTATAAAGAAATATTATCTTAATTCATTTTCCAAAAGTGCAAGAGAAGTACATGTAAAATTATTTTTATTATTATAGTACTTAACAGCGTTGTAAATAAAATAGCGCTCAAAAATAGATTGACTATGCTATCACTTCGGTGTCTGTCTGTTGCACACGATTTTCTCCAGAACTATTTGATAACATTAAAATTTGGCACAACTACAGAAATTGATGCCCCAATCAGAGCCGTAACGTTTTGAAAGTTAAAATTTGACCTAAGGGATTAGCTTGTAGGGCGAAGTAAAAAAAAAAATTCTAAAGTCATCCAATGGGGTATCAAATGAAAGCTTGTGAAAACATGAGTTTAGAAATATATATGATGTAATTCTTGCGCACACTTTTCTTTGTATTATTTTTAAAAAATCTCTCTCCCCCGACCCTATCTCGAAAAGTACTGATCAAAATATTTTGAAAAAAATTTTAAAATATTCTTCATAAAGTGTAGATTGAACTTGATACTTTATCTGGTATGTGGAAAGAGAAATCGGAAGTGAAAAAAAAATACCACGTGTTCGAGTAAGGTGTGAAAGCTTATGATAACACGAGTTCAAAAATATATATAATGTAATGCTTGCGCACACTTTTCTTTAAATTATTTTTAAAAAAAAATCTCTGTCCCCCCACCCTATCTCGAAAAGTACTGTTCAAAATATTTTTAAAAAATTCTGAAATATTCTTCATAAAGTGTAGATTGAGCAAAAATTACGTTTAATAATTTGTCTGGTTTAAAAAAAAACGATGTGCCTTGACAATATCAAGGAGGTTTCTCGACAGTATGGTGGAGATAAATATATTTTCAGTACCACGTGTCTCACCTCTAGAGGCAAAATAACTTTTTAATTAAGTTAGACGAATATAGTAAATCTAAATTTGTTATCATATATTACCCCGTAAAATCGAAACGTTAACCGTTTAACTGCAAATAGAGATAATCTTTCAAAAATCTACCACATTCATGTGATGCAAAAATCATTAACTGTGCAAATTTGTATTAATATCATTATAATGTACTGTACTGAAACTATATAAAACTTAGAAAATTCGATCAAAGGCGTAAAGTAGAGAAGTAGATAGATGATAGAGAAAAGGAGAAAGTCTTATTATTTTACACTAAATATTGATGTTAAACGTGCTATATTCGGTTATATACATTTCCACTGCTTTTACTACCTTAAATTTAAGCAAAAATTTTCTGTAGAATTACACGTGTACACGTTATTAAAATTATATTCTAAAATATAATAAATTTTTAAAGACAACCATTATTACTGTTTGGCATATTTTATTGCATATTACCTGCGATTGTATCCAGACCCCTACTAATCTCCTCAACAAATACACGGGGATTATACCGGATGACTGGCTGGCAGCTTTTTTATCACGATTCCTAAAAAAGAAAATGCAAAATTATGTGAAGACTTTAGATCTATCAGTCTTATGAGCCATGTTCTTAAGCTGTTCCTCAAGATACTATATCATCGTATATACAAAAAACGCGAAGAAACCATGAGGGATGCACAAGTAGTGTTCCGAAATGGGCCTGGCACTCGCGAAGGGCTATTCGTGATTCAGGTATTTATACAAAGGTGTAGAGACGTCATTTGTAACATACATCTGTGTTTCATCGACTATATCCAAGCTTTCAACAAATGCCGAAACGACAAAATGATTGATGCTCTGACGGGAATCGGGTTAGATGGGAAGGATATCCGCATTATTCTAAATCTTTACTGGGATCTGAGAGTGGAAACCATACAACAGATTTTATCGAAATCAGAAGAAGAGTAAGGCAAGAATTTGTACTCTCACCTATACTGTTCAACCTCCACTCAAAACACATATTCAGAAAGCTCTCCAGAGCATGAACGCTGGTATCAAAATAAACGGCGAAATTATTAATAATAATCGATAGGCTGACGACACTGTCAGTCAAGAACTTTTGGGTAGGATCCACGAGATAAGCCTAGAATATGATCTGAACTCAATATCGAAAAACCGAAATATATGTCAAGACATCACCCACGCCTCAAGCCTTGACAATAAACAACCAACCTATCGAGAAAATAGCTACATATCAATATCTGAGATGCACTCTTAATGACGGCTGGGATCATTCCAGGGAAATAATAATCAGAAATGAGAGGGTCAGAACAACGTTTGTAAAGATGAGACATCTCCTATGTTCCCGCGACCTTAATCTGAGGCTCAAGAGACGTATCTTAGAGTCATAGGTGTTCTCAAATATCCTGTACAGTGTGGAAGCTTGGACTCTTACCGCTGCATTGAAAAAAAAAGATCCAGGCATTCGAAATATGGCTGTATAGACGGATACTCCGAATATCATGAATCGATCATGTCACTAACAAAGAGGTCATCCGCAAAATAGATTGTCAGCCCAAGTTCCTCTATACTACCAAACAAAGAAATTTGGGACATATAATGAGAAATCCTGCAAAATATCGATTACTACAATTAAGTATCCAGGGCAAGGTCGACAACAAGTGAGGTCTCGGCAGAAAAAGGATTTTTTGGCTTGCTAATCTAAGAAAATAGCTTGCAGTCAATTCCACACGGCTTTTTAGAACAGCAGCTAATAAAGTCAGCATCGCCATGATAATAGCCAGCATCCGGACCGGATAAGACAGAAAAGAAAAAGACATATTTTGTCGATATAATAATTTTAAGTAATAAAGTATGAAAAATATTAAAGAAAGTAAAAAAACCGCCACTGAACTTCTGCTACTGGAACTATCACATATGTATATTTCATAATCAGTAGAAAACGGTTAAAAAACGTTAATCATCGATTAATTTGTGCATCGTGACATCAAAAGTTATGCATTAGTCTTTTTTAAAACTTACTACTAATAACGCAAAGTTAAATATAAATACTATTAAAAGCAACGAACTACTTACTACTTAAAGCTACAACAATGGAATTTAAAACAATGAAACAAAGAATAACTCTCTATTTGTCAAAGATAAAGGTATTGTTCTAAAAGTTTATTGTTACTTATCTAACATCGATTTATAAAGAATAAATTATAACATCTACAAGTGAATGAAAAAGAGGTTAATTGCATAAAACTGCTTAAAAAATTAATGCAGGAATATTTTGTTATTAAAAAAAACTTAGTTAGTCCCTCAAAGTCATGAAAAAATGCAAAAATACTCTCATTTGTTGAATACTGTAAACTTAAATATAGTTAAAAGATAAGGAATACCAGTTGTCCATGCAGATTTTAAAAATCATTCTAACCGAAAATTTGTTTTTTCTCGAACTGCCTGAAATGCATTAGACATAATTTTTAAGTTATTAAAATTTTATTTTCCAGGATGATGGAATCATTAATGGAACTAATGGAAATATTGATGTGGCATTCAAGAAGATCAATAAAAATTATGCTGACTTTCTTATGTGGAAAATTGAAGTAAGTATAAAAATTAATCCCCTGTTTGCTTTACTCGGATTTGATTGTATTTTCATTATGGATTTGGGGTCATACGTACAACCTTTTATATAATAATTTAGGAGCTCGTATGTATACAGGGCGCTTGATGAGGGGATGTAGATATTTTAGGGGATAGTAGATTGTCATTTTAAATATTTTTGACGTCATATGATCTGTAAAGTCTGTCGGTTTCTGAAATATTTTTAAAAAAAATATATTTTCGCTTCGAATAAAAGTTAACGCTGATAAAAGGTAATAGAACATCACTTATAGGCATTATCTGATTTAAGCATTGTTTAGATAATACAGTTTGTGGATGCAAGGTATTCCAAGTTTCCTAACAAACAATGTGTCGGGAAGTTTTTTTTTATATATGGAGCATATTACTTTCTCTGTCGCTTAAAATATTTACATTTCTTCTTCTTCTTCTTTCTCTAACTTAGGCTTATCGCCTGTTCAATCTCATCCACCTACCCGCCTCTGTTCCGCCACACTCAAACCACCTCTTTCGAGGGCGGCCCACACTCCTACGTCCTAGCGATGACCTATCACAAGCAATTCTCACTATTCTTCCGTCTTCCATCCTACCAATGTGTTCATTCTACTCTCTTCACCGTCTTACCACCCAATCATTAATATCCTCTACCCTACACTCTCTTTCTTATATCTTCACTGCTCTCTCCATCTAAAAGTGTCTTTCCAGCTATTCTGCAAAGTACCTTCATTTCTGTCGATTCCAGTAGTCTTTTGGTTTTCGATGTTTCTGGCCTGGTTTCCGCAGTATATGTCATAACAGGTCGTAAAGCTATTTTGTCAATTCTCGATTTAGTTTCGATTCCTATCAGCAGAGACTTTTGGAAGCTTTTGCTATGTGTCGAACATTCCAGTGTAATTAAATACATATATGAAAATGCCACCGCTCATGTTAAAACACATAATCAATCCACCAGCAAATTCTTCTAGACTTCTAGATAGTATTCTAAAACCAATAAACTGGGAAAGAATGGGACTTAACATTGACGGTGAAAAGTTAAATCACCTTTGTTTCGCCGACGACATTGTCTTAATAACAAACAAAATACAAGGAGCACAAACAATGCTACACATGCTTCAGGAAAGGTTAGTCTAAAAATCTATTCAAGACCCAGTTTATGACAAATTAAGCGACACTATAAAACTGAATAACGTAGAGATAGAGCAAGTGTACCAATCTACATGTACAACATGGGACGAGATAACCAAACACATGAAATTCAGCGGCGAATAGGTCTCTCCTGGGCTGCGTATGGCAAACTAGCCTATGTATTCAAATCTAACCTTCCTATGTGTTTAAAAAGAAAAGTATTCGACAGATGCATACTCCCCGTTCTTACGTACGGAGCCGATATTCTCACAATGACGAAGAAAAACATCCATAAAATATATGTCCTGCAACGAAAGATGGAGAGTCAATGTTAGGCGTTACTCTTAGAGATCACATCCCAAATCACATTATCAGGAGGAGAACGGGGGTACAAGACGCAGTCAAATTCATTTTACATCTTAAATGGAACTAGGGTGGGCATGTTGCTAGGTTTAAGGATGGGCGATGGACAAAGAGAATCATAAAGTGTCGACCAAGATCCGAAGCCTATCGGAGTAAAGTAGACCACCATTTCTCGGTCGGTGGAGTGATGATTTGAAAAGAGTTGCTGGGAATTGACTACAAGCGGCCCAGAACAGAAAAAAGTGGCAAGACTTGAGGGAGGCTTTCGTACAGCAGTGTACAGTACAGATTCCTATGTTTTTGTTACACCAGATTGTGTTGTTTAGGCTTCCTGCTATTTTTGCGGCTCTCGTCGTTTGTTTCCTCCGCTTCTACATCACCATAAGCAAATATTTCTGTGCCTAGATATTTAAACTTCATTTGCTGTTTAATAACTTCTCCGTCCACCTCAAGTTTACATCATCATAAGGATTTTTTTGAGGTTGTTACACATTTCGTCTTGGAGGCAGATATTACCATATTAAAGGATTTAGCTGTGCAATTAAATTGGTGTAGGAGTCGCTGTAGATCGTTTTCATTTTCCGCAAATAGTACTGCGTCATCGGCATAACATAAAATGTAAATCTCATTGTCTCCCATTTTATATCCTCTCATGGTACGCACACGTAAAAATAATTTTCAAATTTATTTTAAAAATTTCTTTAGATTTCACTTTTCCCGCTGATGTGGGAATTATATAAAACAAAAAGATCCTTTAGTGAGCAAGTAAAAATGCAGATTTTTGCCATTATCTCAGAAATCGTCAGACTTTTTATACTAACATATATATAAAAAAATTTTTAGGATGACATTTTTTTTCATCTCCTGTAATATCTACATCAGTACACATCATACTGAAAAATTATTGTTACGAATTTAAGTTAAAATTCAACTTTAGCATTAACTTTTGCTTTAATAAAATGAAGAATGACTACTTGTGACAGTTACATGTTTTCCGTTACTTGCCAAAATTGACATATTTCCAATAAAATCGCCGATATCGAGCTAGTTGGTTAAAATTTCAATATTCTTTGAAACTCTGTTATATATTTTGCACATTGCCATTCGGAATTGTCTGGTGGCAGATTTAGAATGGTCCAGTTTATTGTATCTGTTATATTTGATGGTGTACCGCGCTTTCGACAATTTTCATTATTTTAAAATTAAAAATATCTGTCACTTTAGAATTTTGTTGTCAAACTATTGCAACATCACTCTCAACAATATAAATAACAGCATTTAGTAAAGTACAATACAGAACAAAAAATTATACTTATTTGTATTAAATGAATAACAAGAACAACATATTGCAATCACCAAAAATTATCACAGTATAAAAGCTGAGCAGCAATCATCTGAGATTTTGCAGCTACCTCTTTAAGGTTAAGCAGCAAACCATGGGTTTTCATATACTGTGCAAACCTACAATCGCTAAAGCTTCATTTCATTGGCATAATACATAATCGCGCTCTTTTAATCACTGTTTTTACATTTTTATCTATTCTACACATCATAAACTTATCCTTTATAAGAGTTTGCAGCACGACATTTGACTAAAAAAAATTTTACCCCTAAGTCAATTTTTGAGGAAAAACAAAGTCACTTGGGGCCAAATCTGGGGAACAGGGTGCGTGGCGAACTATTTCGAAGCCAACTGCACCTTTACCATTGCAAAGGCCAATGTGAGAGCAGGCGCATTGTCCTGGTAAAGAAGCACTTTTTTTAGCGCGAATCTTAGTAACTTCTGCTTCAACTCACTACCCAAACGATCCACTAACGTTGCATAATAATAGCCAGACACTGTTTTTACCCTTTTCCAAATAGTCAATCATGATACACTGTGAGATCCAAAAAACAGATGTCCTCAATTTTCTCGCTGATAAAACTTTTTTCGGTGCACTTTCACCTTCGCTAACAGACTGTTTTGTCTCCGGGGTGTAAGGGTGGATTTTTGTTTCGTCTACAATTATAAAACAATACCAGGAGTTCTTCGGATTACACTGTAACTTTTCCAAATAAATAGTCTTGAGTGCTGGTGCAAAGTTCCCATGAACTTCCTTCAGTTTAGTTTCTATCTATCCATTTTTTTTTTAAATAAAATATTTTATCACTACTCGGCTTTATCCATTGCTGATAAACGTGTAACACCAATCATTTACGATAGCTGCCAATAAACAACTGCGTCTTGCATCAATTTAAAACTTCGAACACAACCGTTACAAGAATCACACTTACCAAACTTAAAATCCACCCTCGTAATTTAATTTGGAAACTGTAAAAATGCATTATATGTTAGTTTTTGTTTCAAACACTTTCACAATTAAAACGAAAATTTTGTGTTCTATGTCATCGACAGTCATTTTAGTGAATTATTGACGGTCACAAACACCCAAAATACTCATAAATAGAACAACCTAAAACATTGATAAGTTTTGATAATATGCACTAAATAAAACAATAATTAAAAATTGTACCTTAATTATTAAATAGATTTCATTACCTCTCTTTGTTATATAATGATTAGTAGAGACCGGATATTATGCATTTGCATATTTTCATATTCATTTGCATATTTATACCATTTTCACCGCCTATCGCATATTTTACCCCAACCTAGTAATAATGCATATTTTCCCTATATTTACAATATTTCTCGGTATTACTAGGCAATTGAATTGCTCAGGGTATTGTTAATGTCGCCGTCTGCAACCGATCTTATCGCCGGGACATTACCTGCAATAGTCTAAACATCGATTAGGTTATAGTGCCAAGGGAATACCCAAAATTACGACGAAAAAACTCGAGGTTTGGCGTTGACCGAATCAATTCAGTTAATGAATAAAATCCGTCAAATAAACTCCACATTGCCAGATGTATTCCCGCGTAGAGTTAAAGAAAAGTTTGAAAACATTTTGTGCAATAACACAGGCTTTGAACCTTTGCGTCAAATTGATAGTTTTATTAATGGGACGAGTGAACTTTTGCCAGAAACAATAAGTGCTAACATAGCACCCAAATTCAAATACTGCCCAGTTACCTCAGTGGATGTGGAACGGTCTTTTTCCACTTATAAAAATATTTTAAGTGCTCGAAGACACAATCTTATTACCCTCCATTTGGAACAATACCTTATTGTATACGTGTACAAGAATACAAATGTTAAATAATTTTAAAAAATGTTAAATAATTGTTAATTAAATTTAAAAATCGTCGATAACTTGTTAATTTTATGCTGATTTTGAAATAAAAAACTAAAAATTACTACTTTTATTATTATTTAATATTACATATTTTGAACCTTTTTATGCATATTTCAAGATTTTTATGTTGCATATAATCCGGTCTCTAATGATTAGTTTGCTCTTGTGTTAATACCTTAGACTTTTTAACACAATGTCTAACAGGCATTTTTAGTGGTCCATACGGAATACTTATAAGATCACTTCGATGTCTGTCCGTCCGTCACACCCAATTTTCTCCGAAACTATTTGACATAGAAAGTTGAAATTTGGTACTAATATAGGAATTGATAGCCTCATCAGAGCCGTGTAGTTTTGAAAGTTAAATTTTGATTAAAGGGGTTAGTTTCGGAGGTGAATTCGGAAGTGAAATAAAAAAAAAATTTTACTAGGTCATCGATTGGGGTGTCAAATGAAAGCTTGTAAAAATATATATAATTTAATGTTTGCGCACACTTTTTTCTTCGTAATATTTTTAAAAAACCGCGAATAATCACTGCCCCCTACTTTATCTCGAAAAATACTGATCAAAAAATTTTGAAAAAATTCTGAAATATTCTCTACGTATATAAAAAAACAAAAATTTGAAGGTCATCAGTTTTCAGTAAAGATCGGAAGAAAAAACTTTGTTGAAAATTCATTTGGGGTGTGTTTTATGAAGTCATTGATTATTTTATGCCTCGGTAAGAAAAATTTTTATTTTAAAAGCAGTCAACGTACGGAACGCTAGTTAAGCAAGTTCACTTGCACTCGACCGGTTTTTTTTAAATATGGGACCACTTTGGCAGACTTTCTAATACTCTTGTTTTCCTTAACATCAAATGTTGATTTTCGTATGAAATATATTGATCGTAATGTAGGTCTAACATCTAGGACTTTTCCGCCGAATATGCAAATAAAATATTCGTAGTTTATTTATATTACACTATTCTTTAAAAGGCTGATATGTATTTTGACACTGCCATTTCAATTCGCCCGATAGAATATTTAGGATGGTCAAGTTTATTGTACCTGCTGTATTTGGTGGTGTACCGCGCATTCAATAATTTTTATTATTTTACAAACTATTATTTAAAAATATCTTTCACTTTAGAATCTTGTTGTCCAACCATTGCAACAATACGAGTTGAGAAAACCAACTTGTCAGCTGAATTCTGCTTCATATTTTACTGTCGATTGCCAAAGAAAAACGCCACCAACTATTCCCATAGTGCAGTCATAAAACTTATTTTAATAAAGCTAGACACCAAAAAAAGCTTCTGGCGCTGATGGAATACCTGCGGCAGTACCTAAAAAACGCACGAGAAAACTAACACCTGTTTTCTGTAAACCTTTCAACCTACTCTACAGAAAGAGAATATTTCCTTGCTGCTGGAAATACGCTACAGTTCAGCCGATACCCAAAAGAAGACAAGTTATGGAAAAAGCTACCATTCAGCATCTTGTAAAATATCTATCTTGTTGAGTCGTTATTTTTATATATAATATTAACGTTTCAGGGCTCCAGAGTCTCCTGTCATTGGCAAGAGCGAGCGCTTTTGATAATAATACAGATTCTAAAGTTACGAGTAAACTGGGAGTAGAAATTGTATCCAAGATATAGAAAGTTGACTGATGAACTGATCTTAGTTTCGCAGAGCGCGAGTACATGAGGCTTAGTTGATTTCAGGTGTTGGTGCACTGAATTTCTGTTCTAAAACCCTTATTAAAAGATGGTCTCTTGAGAATCATAAACGCTGTACTACAATTTATAGCTGTAAGACACACACATTTCGATTTTTTCAAGTGTGAATTTTTATCTTACAGCATCAATTTATGTGGATATGGACACACATGTGGTGTCTGCTGCAGTTTTAAATTCGAAATTTGTTTCAATTTTGTTTCGTTGCAGGTACTATATCAATCTTTCTACTAAGAGAAGTTACCTATATACTTTTTTCATAGCTTTAAATTCACACAGTAAATATCCGCAACTGTAGTATGCGCTATGTATACGTGTATGTATATTTTTAACTTAAATACCGAGCGTGTTTAAATTTCCGGAACAATGAACTTAATCATTTTCTCGAGCTATGAACTATGAGAACTAAATAGGAACAATGTGGTAATAATGGTTTTTAAAATTACAGAACATGAATGTTATTGCACTCACGAGAGACCAATATGGAACATTTTACGATACAGAGTCTTATATAATTTATGCCGCTTCGCAGTACGGCCAATCATCTGGAGTTGATTCGGTGGTAAGTGTGGTTTATAGTATAATGTGTAAAAATAAGGGAATAATAGTACGTTTCGTTTACTGATGTAACCATTCTCAGACAAAATAATCTCTATATATTCACACACATTTATAAAAATATATAAGATATGACATACTGAAAGGAAATCCATAAGCATATATATATAATATATATATATATATATATATATATATATATATATATATATATATATATATATATATATGTATATATATATATATATATATATATATATGTATATATATATATATATATATATATATATATGTGTATATATATAATATATATATATATATATATATATATATATATATATATATATATATATATATATATATGTGTGTGTATATATAACACGTAGGCTGAAAAAATTTTTGGTCTAACTACTTAAAACACATTTTTTTTTTTGCAAAATTCGAGTTTATTTATCAATATATGGGGCTGGTTTGAAAAGTCCGTGCAAAAATAAAAACTACTTATGTGTTTGGGGTAAACCTTTTTTATTTTTCGACAGAGTCTGCTTTTAGGCTTATACACTTCGTCCAACGATGTTCTAGTTTATTGATCCCTTCCGAATAATAGGATTTGTCCAAGTCTGCAAAATATCCATTAGTGTCTGCAATCACCTCCTCGTTTGAATAAAATCTTTGTCCCGCCAGCCATTTCTTCAAATTGGGGAACAAATAGTAGTCCGAGGGAGCCAAGTCTGGAGAATAGGGGGAATGTGAAACGAGTTGGAATCCTATTTCCATTAATTTTGCGACCACACTGCTGAGGTGTGTGCTGGTGCGTTGTCGTGATGGAAAAGAACTTTCTTGTGGGCCAATCGCGGGCGTTTTTTCTTGCAGCTCGGTTTTCAAACGGTCCAATAACGATGAATAATATTCACCTGTAATAGTTTTACCCTTTTCCAGATAGTCGATGAGGATTATCCCTTGCGAATCCCAAAAGACAGTCGCCATAACCTTTCCGGCCGAAGGAACGGTCTTCGCCTTTTTTGGTGCAGATTCCCCCTTGGTAACCCATTATTTAGATTGTTATTTGGTCTCAGAAGTATAGTAATGTATCCATGTTTCATCCACAGTGACGAAACGATGCTTAAAGTCCTCCGGATTCTTCTGCAACAGCTGCAAACCATCCTTGCAACACTTCACACACGATTCCGTTTTTGGTCAAGCGTGAGCAATCGCGGCACCCATCTTGCGGATAGCTTTCTCATGTCCAAATGTTTATGCAAAATATTATGTACCCGTTCAGTCGAGATGCCCACAGCACTAGCAATCTCACGCACCTTAACTCTTCTGTCATCCATCACCATATCATGGATTTGATCAATGATTTCTGGAGTCGTAACCTCCACAGGCCGTCCAGAACGTTCAGCGTCACTTGTGCCCATATGGCCAGTCCGAAAATTTTGAAACCACTTATAAACTGTTCTAATCGAAGGTGCAGAGTCACCATAATGTTTATCAAGCTTCTCTTTAGTCTCCTGAGGCGTTTTGCCTTTCAGAAAGTAATGTTTAATCACCACACGAAATTCTTTTTCGTCCATTTCTTGAAAATCACTCGACTTCCTTGATTCACACAAATGCCAAACACAAAGAAATAGACCAATTTGGCTGAAACTTGGTGCGCGTTCATTCAAAAGATGCTACTAACTTAACATGACCTCGATACGCGCCGGTGGTGCCATCTCTCGGACTTTGCACGGACTTTTCAAACCAGCCTCGTAGTCTACTTCATGAGCAATACAACCAGTCCAACGCTTTTTCTAACATTTCTATACCTTTCTTGTAGAAGGATTTGTCTTTGCCTTCAAAATAGGCTGCAGTTTAGGCAACAACTTCTTCATTGGAGCCAAATCTCTTTCCCGCGAGCATTTTTGTGATGTCTGCGAATAGATAATAGTCGCTGGGGGCCAAATCTGGAGAATACGGTAGATGAGGAAGCAATTCGAACTTCAATTCATGCAATTTTGCCACCGTAACCATTACCTGGTTCAGTGTCTTGATGAAAGAACACTTTTTTCTTGTTCATTTGGAGCCGTTTCTTTGCTATTTCTACCTTCAAACGCACCAATAACTTTATATAATATTCGCTATTGATGGTTTTTTTCCCTTCTCAGAATAGAATGAAAATTATTCCATGCGCATCCTAAAATATAGAGGCCAAAACCTTCCCAGCCGACTGTGGTGTTTTTGGTCGCTTCGGGCGGCTTTCACCGGCTGCTGTCCACACAGCTGACTGCCGATTTCATTCCGGTGTGTAGTGGGGGATTCATGTTTCATCCATTATCACATATCGCATGAAAAAATCTTCCAGTCCAAGTAGCGCTCAGAATCCTCAACACGTTGTTTTTGGTCCACGCAGTACCCATTTCGAATAGAGCTTTCTCATGCCCTAATGCTCATGCAAAATATGACCAACACGTCTTTCTGATATCTTTAGGGTGTCAGCTATCACGCAATTTTCACTTTACGGTCATCCAAAACAATTTTGTGGATTTTTCTACGCACACACATATATATATATATATATATATATATATATATATATATATATATATATATAATATATATATATATAAATATTTATATATATATATATTATATATATAAATATTTATATATATATATATATATATATATATATATATATATATATATATATATATATATATATATATATATACTTTGTATAATTTCCTTAGGTATAATATTTATGAAATTAAAAGACTGGTATATCCTAGTATATATTTTTGACAAAACGTTTCGACCATACATTCTAGTCTTCATCAGTTGTTTACTCTGTTATCCATTTTAAAATACTATACACATATAAATTAAAAATAAACAAAAAGATACATAAGAACATCACGCAGAACACTTTGCATGGAAAATCACATTTGAATTTATCTGGAATTGAAATGCAAAGTGTTCCATTTGATGTTCTCATGTATCTTTTAGTTGTATATATCTTTTATTTTTAATTTATATGCGTATAGTATTTTAAAATGGATAACAGAGCAAACAACTGATGAAGACCAGAATATACGGTCGAAAAGTTTTATCAAAAATGTATACTAGGATATAAAACAAGTCTTTTGATTTCATGAACATTAAACCCAAGAAAATTATAAAAAGACTATAGTTGTTACATGTTTAAGAAAAAAAAGGGAAATATATATATATATATATATATATATATATATATATATATATATATATATATATATATATATATTTTAAAAAATCACACAGCCCTATAAACTCAATAATTTTTCATAAAGATTATATCGGTGTGTTGATGAAATTAATCCTAATTAGCAAACAAATGTTATTTTTTACAATATATATTTACATATATATATATATATATATATATATATATATATATATATATATATATATATATATATATATATATATATATATATATATATATATATATATATATATATATACGTGAAAGTTTAAAAATGTTTGTTGTGTTTCTTGCATATACTCGTAATTTAGATTTCTTTTTTTAATACATAAATAAAATAGACAACAATTACATTTTTAGTCGGTAACTATTTAAATAATATTACAATTAGCAATTAGAATAATAAAATATAAATAAATTATCACGTAAACGATCGTTAAGGAGTTACAAACCATTATAACGCTTACAAACTTTATGATTTTGAATATACAGGAACATTTCTTAAAAATATAGTTACAGTAATTTTTGCTACTGCAAAGCAAATTACACTGCAAGATAATAAAATTCTAAACTCTTATTAATTGCCGGTTAAACATTTTGGATTGTTGAGTAAATACTGAAGTTATATGGTCATAGTTTATTTACGTTTCGACAATATGAGGCCTTTGTTAGAATAAAGGTGTATATCTAAGGTCAAATAGATTTTTAATTAGTTAATATAGTATAAATTATAAATAGTTTCTCTTTACCTGAAAAAACTTTAGTAGAGAAGAACATATATGTATGACACACAGTTAAGAATGATCCTGTACTATACACGACTGTTGGCATTTTGGATATTTTGAATAGAACAAGAAAAAGTTTATTGCGTTTGGTTTATTAATGAGGTTTGTTCTTAAACTTTTGGAGATTCGAAAGGTGAAATATATAAAACATCTATTGTAGAATGTCGAAAATGTTTCGGTTCTTTATATTATTTTCGCTTTTTTGAATTTTCACATTTTCAAAATCAAAGGAATTTTGTTTTTCTTCATTATAATTTTATTCTTATTATCGTATTTGGGACCATTTACTTTTTAAAAATTAACTAGTAACCCGGTATATACACTATTAGTCTTTACATGAGAAATAACGTGTGTGTTTTTGGTTTTTGGGTATATTTAATTATAATTTGCTGAAATTGTTTCTTAGGAAGTTGTGTTATGTGTGTGTTATTTATAAGTCAACTTATAATTTATATTATATTTAAAAAAAAATTAAAAAATTGTTTAAAGTTGCCTCATTTTATTATAAGCTTTCTTTTGATATTAGATAAGAGAACTTAAAGGAAAAGACATTGAATATCACATTCACTTTTGGCTTGGTAATAATACCAGTCCGGAAAAGTCCGGAGTTGCGGCTTATAAAACTGTGGAACTGGATAATCTTTTAAGTGGTTATTCAATTCAACACAGGAGACGCAAGGAAATGAAAGCACCAGATTTTTAAGCTACTTTAAGAGTGGATATAGGTAAGAACTACCTTATTGTGCAAGTGAGTTTTTCCGTTATTATTTAAAAGAAAATACTTTTTAACTTAATATAATATTATGCCTTTAAAATTTAGTTCTAGATGGGCAGTTGCGCCTTGTGTGTATTTAGGTAGGCGGGGTCAAAATAGAAACGAATTTTAGTATACAATTTAAAGTACCTGGAATGTAGGGTCGTAGGTTGTGAGAGCCATCAGGGTCCAATTTCTTCAATATGTGAATCAAATTCTTACGAGAATGTCTTTCATTAAAAATTATTCATATTTCTCTATTCTCGAAGAATCATGGAATAGAATTAATCTGCAGAATAAAATATCATCTTGTTGTAGTATGTCGAACCACTACTAGAAAAATACGAGGTGAATTGAAAAGTCTTGTAAAAAAACAAGGTAAATAATATTTTTTTGCAAAAACAAAAATTTATTTCTCAACATATTTTCCACTCAAAACATTTGGTCCAGCGTGATTCCAGTATTTTTATTCGCTCAGAAAAAAAATTGTTTCGAACTGTGCATAATAGTCGTTTACGGCATAGATAACTTTTTATGCAATGAAAATTTCTTCCCTTCAAGCCAGTTTTTGAGGTAAGGAAACAAAAAAAATCACTTAGGGCCGAATCAGGAAACAGGGTGGGTGGGGAACTATTTCGAAGCTCAGCTCGTGCACTTTTGCCATTGCAACTGCCGATGTGTGGGCAGGTGCATTATCCTGGTGGAGGAACACTTTTTGCGCGCTAATCTTGGTCTCATCTGTTTCAACTCACTATGCAAACAGTCCAACAACTTTGCGTATTAAGAGCCGGTTACTATTTTACCCTTTTCCAAATAGTCAATCATGATGATACCTTGTGAGTCCCAAAAAACTGTTGTCACCACTTTTCCCGCCGATAAAACTGTTTTCGCTTTTTTCAGTGCACTTTCACTTTCGCCAGTCCACTGATTTAACTGCCGTTCTCTTACGACAGCTGCCAACAAACAACTGCGAGTTGTATCTGTTTGAAACTTACAAGAATCAAGCTCACCAAGAATCATTCCGCTTAACAAAATTTCCCGCCATTTCATAGAAATTTACCAGGCTTATCAATCCACTCTCACATACTGTTAAGGTCACCGAAAGTTGACGATAAAGAAAAATCACAATCCACTCTTAGCAAAAAAGGCAACTCATTATTTTCCGCTGCTAATACGAGTAAATATATATTTCTCTTTAGTCTATGATTATTTTTAGTTTGGTTTTTTTTTTCCATGTGCCTTAGAAAAAAAGATGTAAAGCATTACATAGAGAAGTACAAGTTCTTCTATATGTAATGCTGATCTTGTAGGGATCATACCCAATGAAAATAATAATAATAATAAAATATAGTGTATCCAGCGTAGTGGGCGGGTTCCAGTTCTTCCGAGATATTAAATACCTCCGACGCCTGTTTAGCTAACCCACTTTATTTAAAGTTGACAAACCGGTTCGGTTTCAAGTTATAGCGTTTGCTATTCTACTAAGTATTCAATTAAAGTTAGATATCTTTAATTCCGCTGAAGAATTTAGGTTTTTTTCTAAAAAGTAGCTGTGAAATAGTTGACCTTCATTTAAGTGGAAATTATTCCCACTCGAAAATAAAAATCTGTAATTTTAGGAAATAATATCGAACTTTCTCTAAGAATTTTATTTCCAATAAATGAAGAAATAAGATCCAGGTATATCTTTAAAACAATAAAAATCTTTTTTAGAATACTCAAACCAGAAATTATTCAAAATGGAAACAAAGACCTTCCTAAACTATATAGGATTAGTGGAAAAAGCATACCGGCCCTAATCGAAATGAATAATTTATCATGGGAAAATTTTCGAAGTTCAGATGTGTTTCTTTTTCAAACTCCTCACTCCATTTTCGTCTGGGTTGGAAGAGCCGCTAATGCAGAAGAAAGACGTCACGTAACAAAAGTATGTATAATTATAAACTATTTATCAAAAGTATCCAACATCCTGTTGATTTCAGAAACGATTTCTGCTAAGGCATTGAAATTTGTTGTATTTAGGAAGGACTTAGAGAATAGTAAATATATTTACTATCTCTCCATGCACGCGTTGAGAAGTACTGTCTACACGACGAAGGATATAGGGCATCGTCTGATATCTTGAGCTATGACCACAATGCGCTGTCTCATCGCTAGAGTTCAGAAACACTTGCCAGTCGGTATTACTGTAGAGGCTGATTAGGCATATCTCACATGATCATTCAAATTTAGTACAATATAATTTTAACAAATTTTAACAAATAATATTTGACCTGTAACAAATGTCTCTCTCTCTCTGTCCAAGTGTTGATGAACGTCCTTCCAGAAACTTGCTGCTCGACCTTTTCATTTCCATTACTTTCCGAAAACAAACTACAAATAATAAATGCATTAGGACAAAGGAGAGAATTAACTCAATAAGCGTTTCCTTGGAGAGATCTATGTATATATAGAATAATGAAGAATCCACTATTATCTTATTACAATTTTAACATATATTCTGTATTTACAATGTTCAGTTGCTGAATTAATTAAAACCTTGAACGGGAACTGACTTGACGTAATAACAACTAAAATTTCAAAAATAAATAAATAAATAAACCGACTTCAAAAAAAGTAGCAAAATATACAAAATAAATCTTCTCTTAATCTTATAAGCTAATACCTACCTGTTTTCAAAAATTTACACAAGAACCGTTTACATAATCACACAAGTCGGTTTAATTTTTTCTCATTCGTTTTAGTTGTATTTTTTCTGTTTAGTTAAAATACAGTCTATCAAGTAAAAACGTGACCGCTTGTATTCTTGAAAAAATGTGTTTCGAGAACATTTTTTGCCATCAATGTATTCCTTAGTGTGCTAACAATGGCGCAATTACCTTAGTAAGTTGTCCAATCGCCTCCTGCATCAATTTGCTTGGCATCTTCGCGGCATGCTGTCGACGAGATTTTCTGTATACTCTGCAAATTTTTTGAATCTCGCGAAACAACTGAGTCAAAGTCCTGAGAGTCTTTCCTCTGAACTTTTTTTTTACAAGGGACCAAACATATTTAATAGGCCACTCTAGTATCTTATCGTGGGCCCAAGCGAGCCGCTCGCGACGTGACTTTCGCCCAGTAAAGGTTTCTTCAACGTGCTTCGGAATTTGACATCATGAACACGAAGATGTTGTCGAATGGCCTGACGGGACACATTCAAAACCGATTTTCTGAATTTTGCAACTCCTTGACGCAGCTTCCATTTCGGATCTCGATTCGTTTTTCGACTCTCGGAGTAACTTTGCCTACCGAGCCACGTTTTGGCAAATCATCGACCTTTTTCATCTCGTTAAAATGATTTACCTACTTCTTCAGAAACAATACCGACTTTTAAACATATTTAGCGGCCGCAGAATGTGTCATTTTAGGCCTCTTTGGATGGAACAAAAAAAGATTGCCTCGAACCGACGCGCAAACAAGTGCCTTAAACACTACTTCAGTTTATATATATATATATATATATATATATATATATATATATATATATATATATATATATATATATATATATATATATATATATATATATATATATATATATATATATATATATAACGGCAGCTGTCGTAAGTGATTCATTCATGTTACGCGTTTTGTAGAAATGGATGAAGCCGTGTATCGTGCAGTAATAAACTGAACTAAAGGAAGTTCATGGGGAGTCTGCATCAGCCCTCAAGACCATTTCTTATTGTATAAATGAATTTAAACGTGGCCGTAGAGCAGTGCAGATGCAGTATCGGATACAACCACCGGCACCGGTGCGGTGTATTGAAATAAGCTGGCTGCATCTTGCTGCACGGGTACCATTTCGGACGATAAGACTACGCTGTCTGCTCAATGCTGGTTTATATGCGACTATTTCTGTATGTGGCGTCCGGTCCGTGTAAACCGCGAACAGAACAATAACCCATAAAGCATTACGCTCGTCTTATGGTGTCTGTAACCAATCGACCATAAGTTTTTGTTGGCAATTATTGTTGTAAAATATTGAAATTTTTCTGTTTTCAGTCGTCTAATGAGTTCATGTAAATATGATTTTTTTAATTCAATTTTCATGACAGTTTTAATCACATGCCACGTCAATATCCCTTTTATCCAAGCAAAGCTGCTAACAAACTAAGACATTGATAATAATGACAGGTAGGGATTATATTAAATTAAAAGATAAATCTTGGCATAAATGAATAAAATATGAATAACCAATTAGTTAGCAGTACAGGGTGAGTCAACGGTAAAGTAAAGTTCATTATCTCATTTGTCTCGGGAATGACGAAAAAATGTTGTGTGTGTGTGTGTGTGTGTGTAAGTTTTATGGGTCTGGCATAACCAACTGGCCAGCATCTGACTATTTTGAAAAAATGTTAAATACAATAGTTTTATGGAATGTTAAGGTGCACAGTTTAAAATTATTTTTGAGTATACAGGGTACTTCAAAAAAATGTGGCCGATAGAACATATGTTTTTTTAAGTGGAACAACCTATTTTCTAATTTATTTTTAAATTTTGCGTACAATTTTTTATTAATAATGTTATATACCTAAACCTAGTAGTTTTTCTAATATTTCAATCTTTTAAAAAAAATTGCCAGTAGCCTCATTGTTTCTGAAGGTACTCATAATTGTACGAGCGTTCTATAGAGATGTAAAAAAGATATATGTAAAGAAATTTGAGTTAGATGCTACAGGGTGTTCAAAATAAATTTATACATTTCGACTATTTTAAATTGAAAAATCTCAAACTTTTTAAATGTCACACCCTGTATATTATTATTATTTTGTCTGATAGATTTTACAAAACCCTCCAACTTTTATTAAGTATGTAAATATAACCTATTTCTAATAGTTATCGATTTATTACACTTACGCTATAACATCATAGTTGCCGAGACAAAACAAAAATGTAGGCATTGTCAAATTTTGACATGTCTATTAAGCAAGTAAAAATAGTTTAATTTGTTGTAGTAAGTAACGTGTAAAGGTAATACTTATGGATTTTCCTAAAAATGAATTAACTAATATGGTTTATATACTGGGCGAGGCGGGAAAAAATTGTCTTTTGGCAGTAAAGCTTTACGGAGTGAAGGACCCTAATAAATGTATACCGTCTAGAAAATCTTTTCAGTGCTTAATGGAATGGTTTGATGGTAGTGGTAGCGTTGAGTATACGAAACAGAAAGTAGTAAACCAGAATGCTACCAATAAGGAAAAAGAAATGGAGATTTTACTTCATGTTGAAGATAATCCCCAGGTCAGCAGTCGTCAACTAGCTGACTTATCTGACACATCCCAATCTACGGCTAATCGCACCACGAGAAAATACAAGTATCATCCCTTTCATATGGAACTACACCAAGAACTTTAAAATCATGATTTTGAACGACGAGTAAACTTTTGTACCACAATGAATGGAGCAATAGAGGCCGATCTAAATTTTGTATCCAAAATAATGTTTTCTAATGAAGGTACTTTTTCCAGTAATGGAACAGTTAGCAACCATAACATGCATTAGTATTCAACAGTTAATCCATTTTGGCTCCAGAAAGTCCAAAACCAAAACCATTGGTCGCTTAATGTATGGTATGGAATATTAAATTTTCGAATTATTGGTTCATATTTTTTCCGCGAACCGCTTAACGTACCTAGATACGTAAATTTTTTGCAAAACGAATTATCCCAGCATCTTGAAAAAGTTGATAACTTTGAAAGGGAACAAATTTGGATTCAACAAGACTGCTCATTACCACCAGAAGTTCGGGAATTTTTAAACGATCGTTACCAACAAAAATGAATCGGTAGGGATGGATTCATTCAGTGGCCCCCTCGATCATGTGACTTAACACCTTTAGACTTCTTTTTGTAGGGCTACATTAAAGATCGTGTTTATGTGAATCCCCTACAACACCAGTAGATATGGAAAATACGATACGGGATGCGTGCAGGACGCCCTTTATGCTAAGGTAAGTGAAGGAAAATATAGTAAAACGACTAAAGAGGTGTATTCAAGTAGACGGGCATATTTTTGAACATTTATTACGTCATAATAATTAATAATTAGATAAGTTAAACTATGTTAAAATTATTGTTAACTATTTGTTTATGTTTTCACAATAGCGTAAGTGTATTAAAAACAAGGGTAAAAACTGAAAAATTCAAAATAAATCGAAAACTATTAGAAATACATATATGACATACTTAATAAAAGTTGGAGGGTTTTATAAAATCTATCAGAAAAAATAATAATATACAGGGTGTGCCACTTAAAAAATTTGAAATTTTTCAATTTAAAATAGTCGAAATATATAAATCTATTTTGAACAGCCTGTAGCATCTAACTCAAATTTCTTTACATATATCTTTTTTTTTCATCTCTATAGAACGCTCGTACTAATTATGAGTATTCCACCTTCAGAAACAATGTCGCTACTGGCAATTTTCTACAAAACTGAAAACTAATATTTTTTTAAAAAAAATTGAAATATTGAAGGTTCAGGTATATAACATTATTAATAAAAAAAGTTATAAAATTTTACACAGAATTTAAAAAAAAATTAGAAAATAGAATGTTCTATTTAAAAAAACAGATGTTATATCGGCCACACTTTTTTGAAGTACCCTGTATACACAAAAATCATTTTAAACTGTGCACCTTAACATTCCTTAAAACTATTGTATTCAACATCTTCTCGTCATTCCAGAAACAAATGAGATAATGAACTTTACTCTATCGTTGACTCACCCTGTACATAAGAATTATCGGCATTAATCAATAACGGTAGTAAAAGATAAAACACGGATAAAATGCGTTTTATCATAAATTATCTTTATACGATGCATCTTTCCAGCAGCGCACTTGGGAAAAAATGGCAGGATACAGCGATTTATAAAAAGTTGTTGATTTATTGACATAGTAGTTTCGACAAATTGTTTCGAAACAATTTTGACCAACTTCAAAAAAGAAGGTTCTTAATTCAGTACGTATGTATGTCATATTGTCCAGATGTGATATCTAGGTATTTTCGTCTATATACAGGGTTGGTTGACTGACTTTCACATCATTAGAAGTCTAATCCAATGAAATGCATAGTTTCCGATTATAGAGAGGAAATTAAATAATTATAAATAAATTATATTTATAATCAACAGCCGAATATTTCCTAAATTTATATTTTAACAGATTATATATAAGCCACACATAATCAGCTATTAAAATAAATAAATACTGGCAACATCAATATACATCCAGGTCAATTTTACTACAAGACAGCAAGCGACCATTTGATTATCTTTGCAGTTTTGCACTGAAGTGGAGTAAGCTACCTTTTTTGCATAAGACAGCGTTGCAATAGCCATAGCGTAGGGGGTGAGGTGTGCCTTTTACGCCGGAGACCCGAGTTGGAATTTCGACTCGGAAAATAATAAATTCAAAAAAAAAAATAACTGGTCAAGTTCAAGTTAGACTTGCGCAATTAGTATTCCGTACGTTGATTGCTTTTAAAATAAAAAATTTTGTTACGGCGGTATAAAATGATCAGTGACTTCACAAAATACACCCCAAATGAGTTTTCAAGAAATTTTGTATGTAGTATGAAATGCGGATTTTTTTTCTAAAAAAAACATGTTAAATTCGGAAGAATGATAAAAGGTGCTTTATTCAAAGTATACTCCATCGCCTTCTCTCTTCACATCTTCGTACGAACCAAAGCGCTGCTCAGCAAGTGCGTGACCCATCGATGCAAACAAGTGGTAATCGGAAGGACCCAAGTCTGGTGAGTAAGCCGCATGGGGTAGAACTTTCCAGCTGAGTGCTTCTAACGTGTCGCGAACTGGTTTTGCCGTATGTATTGGAGCATTGTCATGAAGAAAAATGACTTTGTGTTGCCTCTTTCGGTATTCTGGCCTTTTTTTCAAGCAGCAAACGGTTCAAATCGGTCAATTGTTGTTGTTAGTATTAACCGTTTCCCCAGGTTTTAACAGCTCATAATAGACCACGCCCTTCTGGTCCCACCAAACACAGAGCATCGTCTTTCTGCCAAAGCGATTCGGTCTTGCGGTCGATGTGGATGGTGCGCCTGGGTCTACCCATGATTTTTTGGCCTTGGGATTCTCAAAATTAATCCACTTTTCATCACCTGTAACTATACGATGCAAAAACGACTTCCTTTTGTACCGAGTGAGCAAAATGTCACACGTGTTTTTGCGCTTTTCCATTTGCTTGTCGTTCAACTCATGTGGTACCCATCTAATCTGACGGCGAGTTATTTTTGTCTTTGCGAATTATCTTCGTCCAACAATGCTTGCAATTCCACATCTTCGTATTTTTTTGTCGTTTTTCCACGTTCATTGTCTGCAACATCGAAGTCACCACTTTTGAAACGCCAAAACCATCGTTCACACGTATCTTGCGATGGAGTATGTTCACCATAAGCTTCTCGAAGTAATCGGTATGATTCAACAGCAGTTTTCTTCAAATGAAAACAAAAAATTAATGCTGTCCGCGAATGCTCTTTGTTCGGTATAAATTTCGACATATTGAACACAACACTATGCACACGCTTTTCCAATTTATGACTCGTGCGCGTCTGACACTTGTTGATGACACAACAAAATGGCGCAGTGTCAAATCTTTATAGCACAAACTGCATTGGTGCACCATATGTTGTCTGAAATCCGCATTTCATACTTCTACACCTGGTATATACCAGATAAATTATTAAAGGTAATGCACTCGTGATAATTTTCGTTCAATCTACACCCGTGGAGAATATTCCAGATTTTTTTCAAAATTTTTTAATCAGTACTATTCGAGATAAGGGGAGGACAGCGATTTTTCACAATTTTTTGAAAATAATACAATGAAAAGTGTGCGCAAGTACATTATATATATATATATATATATATATATATATATATATATATATATATATATATATATATATATATATTTACTCGTGTTTTCACAAGTTTTCATTTGACACTCGATGACCTAGTAATTTTTTTTTTTTTTTCACTTCCGATTTCACCCATCAAAACTAACCCCTTAAGTCAAAATTTAACTTTCAAAACTACATGGCTCTAATAAGGCCATCAATTCCTATATTATTACCAACTTTCAACTTTCTATGACACATAGTTTCGGAGAAAATCGGGTGTGGGACAGACAGACAGACAGACAGACACCGAAGTCATCTTATAAGTGTCCCGTACGGAACATTAAAAAACTTTACAACGTGACTTTCGCCTCTTTTGGGAAGGCAATGGCAAACCACTCGTAGCATCATGTCTATTAAAGCTGCCTCACTTTGGCCGTTCGAACCCGGCATTAAACTGTAGGTTCTTCTCGAGAGTGTCCATATGTTCGTACTACTGGACCGATTTTAATAAAAATTTTGGTGTTGTTTCAGGTATTTCCAAAGCGAGCAGAGCGTCGCTCCGCCTTTTAATAGAAAAAGCGACCAAATATAATATTAAGATGCACTTAGCTTTTATCGTTTATCAGAAGGCTTTCAACTCCCTGGACAATTATGCAGTCCTTAGCCAGAATAGACTTAAGATATACCGGCCTCGTAAAATTCATATATGAAAATGCGACATTAACGGTTAAATTAGATGAGGATCAAAAAACAGAACCAATAAGACCAAGAAAGGTAATAGGCAGGGCGACACAATTTCACCAAAATTGTTTACCCTAGCCTTGGAGGATGTATTTAAAAGTCTTGAGTGGGAAGAGAAGGGAATTAAAATCGATGTCGTGTATTTAAATCATTTTCGATTCGTAGATGATGTAGTACTGATTAGCGAAGATCTAGAAGAACTGAAAATCATGATAGAACAACTTAGTCAAGCTTCACAGAAAGTTGGACTCGAAATGAGCATCAAAAAAGAACATAACTTCTAAGCCTACAAAACATAAAAATTAAGATCGGCACGGAAGAGATCGAGAGAGTGGAAGAGTATATATACTTCGGACATAAGATTAGATGGGTTAAGGACAATCAAACAGCGGAAATACCAAGAACAATTTGTCTCAGCTGGACTGCATTTCAAAAACTGGGATTGATTCTAAAAAACAGATATATCCCAATGACCTTAAAAAGAAAAGTGTACGAGAGCTGCATAATACGAGTAAGTACGTATGGGCTGAAAACCATGACCCTTACAGAAAATAGTCTTTGCCGCCTTCAACGTACTCAACGGGCCATGGAAAGACAAATGTTAGGTGTTAGTTTACGATAACACATTAAATAAGTGAGGATATCAGACGAACAACAAGAATTACAGTCATCAGTGAAAGAGTGGCAAAATTAAAGTGGCAATCGGCAGGGCATGTGGCTAGAACGAATGATGGTAAATAGAAGGAACTTGAAAAAAGGCCTATCTCCTGCAGTGGAGAAGCAGTGGCTTTTAAAGAAGAAGAATAAGAAGATACCTATATATGCAAGATGTAGCCAGGTTATTTCAATATACGGGTTCCGCTGGTTGTATCCGATACTGAAGGTGTCAATATGCCAATATACGAGAGTGAATTGAAATGTCCCAAGGGAAATCATATATTTCTGCAAAAACAAAACATTATTTCTCAACATAATCTCCATTGCGCGCGATACATTTGGCCCAATGAGATTCAAATTTGTTTATTCCCTCACAAAATAACCGGTCAAGTGCAAGTTAAACTTGCGCAATTAGTGTTCCGTACGTTGATTGCCGTTAAAATAAAAAAATTTTGTTACAGAGGTATAAAATGATCAGTGACTTCACAAAATACACCCCAAATGAGTTTTCAACAAAGTTTGTTTCCAATCTTTACTGAAATCTGATGACCTTGAAATTTTCGTTTTTTTATATACCATATAAATTATTACAGGTAATGCACTCGTGATAATTTTCGTTCAATCTACACGCCGTGGAGAATATTCCAGAATTTTTTCGAAATTTTTTGATAAGTACTTTTTAAGATAAGGCCCGGGACAGCGATTTTTCGCGAATTTTTAAAAATAATACAAAGAAAAGTGCGCGCAAGTATAATATTATATATATATTTTTTACTTGTGTTTTCACAAGCTTTCATTTGACACCACACTCGATGACCTAGTAAAAAAATTTTTTTTTCACTTCCGACTTCACCCCCCAAAACTAACTCCTTAAGTCAAAATTTAATTCTCAAAACTATATGACTCTGATGAGGCCATCAATTCCTATATTATTACCAAATTTCACCTTTCTATGTTAAATAGTTTCGGAGAAAATCGGGTGTGACAGACAGACAGACCGACAGACAGACAGACAGATAGACACCGAAGTGGTCTTATAAGTGTTCCGTACGGAACACTAAAAAAATGTACAGTACTCGTTTAAAGTACAGATAATTCAATGAGAATATCTTCCCCCGAGCCAATTTTTGAGGTTAGGAAAGCAACTTAGGGTCAAATCTGGGGAATAGATTGAGTAGAGAACTATTTCGAAGTCCAGCTCGGGCACTTTTACTATTACAACGGCCGAGGTGTGAACAATGGCCACTTTTACTTTAAATCATTATGCAATGCAGAAATCCTTCGGATTACGCTGTCACTTTTCCACGATTTTAAAATGTCCTTCCTCGTGCGTTTTTTGGTCTGGAGTCAACAAACGCGGCACCCATCGCGTATCTAGTTTTTTGATTTTGTAGAACTTCATACAGGATATTACATATCAATCTCACGAAGCTTAATGTGATGATCTTCTATCACGATACCATGTATTTTATCGAGCATTTCTTCAGAACAAACCTCATTCGAGCGGTCTGAACGTGCAACATCTGCAGTGGTCGTATGGTCACGTTTAAATTCTTTAACCAGTAATATATAGTCTGTGCTTATGCAGACTCCCCATGGACATCCTTTAGTTCAGCTTCTATCTGGGCCGCAGTCCACTTTTTAAAATAAAAATATTTTATTACTGCACAGTATTCGGCTTTATTCATTTCTACGAAACGATCACTTACGATAGCTGCTAATAAGCAACTGCGGGTTGCATCTGTTTGCAACTTTGAACACAACCGTTACAAGAATCACGCTTACCAATAGTGATGCCGCTTATCAAAATTTCCCGCCATTTCATGGAAATTTACCACATTTATCAATCTGCCCTCGTATAGTCCAGTTTATAGTTGTGTATTCAAAGGCTGAGATTCAATTCAAACATATCTTAAACCCGAAATGGGAATAAATTTCCCGGCGGTCACTTCCGTTATACTAGGCATCATACAAAAATTAGGAAGCATACTCGTCCATACTAATCTCCGTATTCCCTCCATGTTATAGCAAACAAAAAATATTAGTAACCAACAAATCTCAATACTATCTGATGTGAAATTGCTAAAACTGTTAATTCAAGAGCAAAGCTAATGGTCGAGAAAATCAAAATTTATACTACTACATCACTGGAAAAAGAGTACTATAACCGCTATTAAATGTTTTGCGGTAACTATGAAAAATAAAAGAACAATTTAAACAGGAACACTGCCGACCCCCGTATAGAGACCGATGTTAGCACTTCGCGATATTGCGAGATCAGACATGTTATACATAGTAAATAATCGGTCAAGTGCAAGTTGAACTTGCGCAATTAGTGTTCCGTACGTTGATTGCTTTTAAAATAAAACATGTTGTAACGGAAGTATAAAATGATCAGTGACTTCACAAAACACACCCCAAATGAGTTTTCAACAAAGTTTATTTCCAATCTTTACTGAAAATTGATGACCTTGAAATTTCTGTTTTTTTATATACCAGATAAATTATTACAGGTAATGCACTCGTAATAATTTTCGTTCAATCTACACCCCCTAGAGAATATTCCAGAATTTTTTCAAAATTTTTGATAAGTACTTTTCGAGATAAGGCAGGTGGCCAGCGATTTTCCGCGATTTTTTAAAAATAATACAAAGAAAAGTGCGCGCAAGTATTACATTATATATATATATATATATATATATATATATATATATATATATATATATATATATATATATATATATATATATATATATATATATATATATATATATATTACTCGTGTTTTCACAAGCTTTCATTTGACACCACACTCGATTACCTAGTAAAAAAATTTTTTTTTCACTTCCGATTTCACCTCCCAAAACTAACCCCTTAACTCAAAATTTAACTTTCAAAACTACATGGCTCTGATGAGGCCATCAATTCCTATATTATTACCAAATTTCAACTTTGTATGACAAATAGTTTCGGAGAAAATCGGGTGTGACAGACGAACAGACAGACACCGAAGTGGTCCGTACGGAACACTAAAAACGAAATTTTTTTTGCTACATATAACACGCCCATTGGTGATATCGTGTGTATGACCATTTCTGATTTCACGATATCGCGAATATGCAGATAAAATGATATAACGTCGGCCTCTATACCGGGATCAGCAGTCTTCCTATCTAAAATTTTCTTTTTATACTTTTAGTTAGCGCTAACCATCTAACAGCGGTATTGTTGCTCTGATTCCTATGGTGTACTGTATGAATTTTATTTTCTAGTTCGTAGATTAAGTTTTGATGGTTTCACCACAGAAGGCGCTGAAGTTTGTTGGCAACTAATAATTTTTGAGTTAGGATACCTAAAGCTTTGCTGGCAACCTGTAATAAAAGGAGAAAACTTAATGTCTTTGTTCGATAAGACAGTATATATTCCGACAGATATTTCAGGGTGCTAGGATATTTAACAATTTTATTTTTAAACAACATTCACTTTTTACTAATAACGTTATAGAACTTTCTGCCTTTATTAATTTATAGGAGTAAAACTGCTTTACAGAGGTGGTCGTGTACCAAAACGTGCAAATTTCTAATCATATTTCATTTTTTTTCTGAGTACTCTTATATCCTGATTTTTTTCTTAGATTGCTCAAGATATGAAAGATCAATTTAAAGTACCAAATATCGTATTCGTCGATGATGGTTACGAAAAAACAATTGACAGTGAAATGCTAAAACAGTTTAGCAAATATTTGCCCTTAGAAAAAAGAATTGTTTTACCAGAAACTTCCAATGAGAATGGTGAAGATGGAAGTACAAATACTAGTTTAAGGCTCTACAAATGTTCTGAAAATAATGGCAAATACAGAGTAGCAGAAATTAAAAGTGGGCCTCTTTGCCAAAGTGACCTATCTTCTGATGTAAGTATATTTATTAGAATATGTATGATGTAGATTTTGTCAATGTCAACTTTAATGGGTTTGTAGAATTTCTGCCTGAAAGTTCTAAAGTTTTTGACAATTCCGGAGAATTATAGAAATTAGAGTAACGCTCTCCAAACATTACCCATTACCTTACATGTGTGGTCGGAAACGAATCGCTCACTAAACTGCCCCATATTTTGCTGTTTCATGTCGAATTAGTCTTGAACATCATTAATTTGATTTGTAACTTGTTGTCATGGCTTTACTTCCTAACACTACCAATAAAGTTAAAATGACAATCTTAATTGCTTTTTGACCGTTTCACCTTCCGCCATATATATATATATATATATATATATATATATATATATATATATATATATATATATATATATATATATATATATATATATATATATGTATATATATATATATATATATATATATATATATATATATATATATATATAATATATATATATATATATATATATATATATATATATATATATATATATATATATATACATATATATATATGGGAGAATCTCAAGCGGTTGCTCTTGACATATCCAAGACATTCGACAGTGTTTGGCACGATGGACTGTTGGCTAAGCTACGCTCTTATGATATATCTGAAAAGTTCTGTTTGTGGCTCTCATGTTTCCTCAGAGAGCGTTCTTTACGAGTTGCAGTCGACCTGGAAGAAATTCTAACTTGGGGTCACAGGAACCAAGTGGAATTTAACGCTACAAAAACCCCGGCGGCAGTTTTTTTCTAAAAAAGTTAACGTTGCTGAACCCGACATAGTTATGTCGGGGCACTCCATTCCCCTAGCATCGTCACTCAATTTGTTGGGCGTTAATTTGGGCATGAACATGTTGCAGGCATAGCAAGGAGAGCTTCTCAAAAGTTGGGAATATTATTTCGAACCAGAAAGCTTTACACTCCACAACAACTGTTAATTCTTTACAAAGCTCAAATTTGACCAACTATGGAATACTGCTCCCATGTTTGGGGCTCCGCTCCCAAACATACACTGTATTTGTTGGATTCTGTTCAGAGAAGAGCTGTTCGTCTGATTGGAGACTCAGAACTGACCAGCGGCCTTGATTCGCTGGAACATCGAAGAACGGTTGGCGACTTGACTCTATTCTGCAAGTATTTTCATGGAGAGTGTTCGAAGGATGTAGCCCGCTTATTTCCTCCCAGAGCGATGCATGTTAGAAGTACACGTCGCGCTGATACTTCACATCCGAATGAGGTTCAGCTTGTTACTCCTCGTACAACGCTTTTCAAGCAGTCGTTTATATGGAGAACATCATCCCTTCGGAATGGTTTACCCAGGACTATGTTTACCACCGAACAATTTACAGCGATTCAAGAACACATGTCGCTCCTGTAGCGCTTTAGGGACTTCCCTGCAGCACCTGTGCTAGACCCAAAAAAAAAAAAAAAATATATATATATATATATATATATATATATATATATATATATATATACATACATATATATATATATATATATATATATATATATATATATATATATATATATATATATATATTATATATATATATATATATATATATATATATATATATATATATATATATATATATATATATATATATATATATATATATATATATATATATATATATATATTCCAACATCATTTTCGATAGTTTTTTGTTAGCTATTAAAAAATATGAGTTTGAAGATTTTTTACTGGAAATTAGTTGTAATAATTCCTAATTTAAAGCATCCCTAGAATCGATACCACGGTTTTCCCCCATACCTATATGTGGCGACCCGTGGCTCCGTAGTGTAGTACCTTGCTTACGGTGCAGAAGGTCGAGGGTTCAATCCCACAGGTTGGTATACTTATTTATTAAATTATTTAAGTATAATTGGCGTTACCATACATAGGTAGTAGTTGTTCGCAGAAATGCAATGACGTCCGAGGCAGCACTAACGCGTTGTCTAAAAGGTGCTGTGAAATACAGAAATGTATGTTTCGGCACTTGAACAACGTTGATGGGTATTACGACATCCTCGACGATATCCTTAGGATATGAAAAAGGGTAAAATCCCTACTCAGACGGGGAGGTGAACGATAAAAAAAAATGCCACCTTGCTAGCGGTATTTTATTTGAAACGTATTCCTAAAAAGACATCCAAACCAGCCTCCAGGATAAATTAGCTAAATTATTCTGTAAATTGCACTCGTACGATATAATAAACCCAACTTTAAGAAACAATAATATTTTATCTAAGAAAAATAGAATATTTTCGATCGCCTAATGGTTAATATAAATAAATTATTCTTGTTTTTTTTTTTAATTGCTTAAGCAGAGTAATTTAGTCAAAGTGAGCAAAACCACAATGAAATGCAATATAATTCGAATGTAATACAAATCCACACTACCACTTCTCGATCGAATTCGAAAATCACCAACGCCAAGTCTAGCGACTGTTGCCAGAATAAATCTAGGAAGAAACTGAATGCGTTACTGCGCAAAATCTGTTGTATTACCCAAATTGTATCCCGGGGTTGATTGAAGGGCCCATGAGTTGTGGAAATATATTGTATACAAATATGTAATTTCAAGCCATTATAATTTTTGAATTAACGTAAACCACCCTAAATTTTACTAGCTATTTACGGATATTTCTCCTTTTTTTTTGATATATGGTTTATTTACCCATTTAAATTCAGCTATGCTCAGGTTTGTCCTTAGACGTTTCACAAATCGGATATATCTTCACACAGTTGGTAGTAGTTTACTGGTATTAATTTGATTAAAAGTTAACTACATAAAAAGCAATCTACTCCTTGTAGATTTCGATAACATGCAAACTTATTCATTTTAATAAATGACGATATATACGTCTATCTCACTATCACTAAAATTTGAACCTCTTATAATAAAAATTAGAAAATTTCAAGGACAATACAACCAAAAAAAACTTCCTTTAGAGCAAAGTAACATGCAAACAGAACAACAGGTTTTTTTTTGGTAAAGTTGAAGACAAAGCAATAAAATTCAAAAAATTTGCTTTAATAACAAAATAACATAAAAATGCAATGCCAGCTAATCCTCAACTTGAAAAAAAAGAGAGGAAAATCTAGACTTTTTATTCTCATTCAAACAAAATCTATATACCCAAAGCTCTTTCTCGGTAGATGCATTAAACCAAACTTAAGAAACATACCTATAAATCTCTTATTTTCTAATATATAGTGGAATCCTAAATAACGAAAACAAATAGAAATGTACTAAAAAGCACATTTCTTGGGGGTTTACTTTATTTTTATTCCAAGTTTAACTGTATAAAAACACTCCGTGAAATCTAAACTAACCACCATAGATAACTATTTACCAAAAGTCAAGCAAATACAATTTAAAACGGCAATGTTACAAGTTACCTTATTTGTCATTTTAAATCAAAGAAAATTAAATATTATCTACCCATCTAAAGCTTAAAATAACATTTATTCACAAATAAATAATAAAAAAACTAATATGCAAACGACACTTCGCAGGATGAATTAAAAGAAACATAAAAAGCACAGCATGTAATGACAGGCACGTTGTAGCACGCTAATCTAATTATAGAGTACAATTAATTTTACAATTTATTTCTGCAGATAATGACTCCGTTTACGGAATTGCTCTAACACGTGTGGTTTTCGAAAAATTCGGGATTCGATATGGAAAAAACACGGTTTTGAGGGAACCTTGTGTACTTATTGACATCCAATGAATATTGTTTTAGGATGTTTTTATTATCGACCAAGAAATAAGAGGTATATGGGTTTGGGTCGGCAAAAGAGTAAACGAAAAGGAAAGGAATGAAGCATTAAGAAATGCTAGAGGGTTTGTAAAAAGAAGAAATATCCAAGCAATACCAAAGTCACCAGAGTGATAGAAGGAAAGGAACCGGTGGAATTTAAGTTATTATTTAAATTTTGGAAGACTGAGGTAGCAAAAGGAAAAGGTACGTAACATATAATCATGTTTTTGATGTTTCGTTTGGCTTACCCAAAGGTAAAAGTTATAGGTAAGTTACTAAATACGGAATGAGGATGGGACAAGAATACTATGTCGAATCTAAAAAATTACTTGCTATCATATTTTCCAATATACAGGGTGACATATTATTTATATAAAATTTACTTTCATATTTCTTTAGTAGAAAATCCTATATACACGTATTTTTAGATATTCGACTTCTGTGGTTATTTCTAAATACACTTTGTGTAAAGCACAATATGCCTAAATTAAGCAGTTTTTGAGATATTTACTTCTTAAAAGTAACAATTTTAAACTACTACTACTAACTAATTCGAAACACGTTCTTACGTCTTTACTCTATATCTAAAAATATCGACCTCTCATTTAAAAGTAAATATTAATTTTAATACCAGAAGTCAGAAAATTTATTGTGATTCAGATGGAAGTTGACATTTTCATCATAATTGTATAGCCCTTAATGTCCAGTGCTAAACGTACGCCTTTCGCACATTTGTCCAAACAGTCCAGTTC
The DNA here is from genome assembly GCA_019049505.1 of Pachyrhynchus sulphureomaculatus. NCBI lineage: Eukaryota > Metazoa > Arthropoda > Insecta > Coleoptera > Curculionidae > Pachyrhynchus > Pachyrhynchus sulphureomaculatus. The sequence goes on from CM032447.1 coordinate 95,342,969, forward strand.
TGCGCCACTTGTATCCAATTCGCTGCTATTCTTTTCATGTCATCGGTCCATCTTGTTGGTGATCGTCCCCGTTTTCTCATTCTAGGTCTCCACTCCAGTGGAGGTTATCGTTTATTCCCGCTACATATGTACATACATACATACATAGCAAAGAAAAAGGTGATGCAGTACCTAAAATAGAAATATCTTAATCCAATCTAATTATTTACTTATTACATACTAAAAATCGGTCAAGTGCAAGTTGGACACAATTAGTGTTCCGTACCGTGATTACCCTTAAAATAAAAATTATCCAATAAATAAATCTACCTCAGTCTAGGATCTACTAGTCACAGTTTAAAACAAATATTTGTTTAATTATGAACAAATAATATAAAATTATTTTATCTTCAGTACCTATACGTTGGTCACCAGTCATCATGATATTACTGATTGCACCGAATACTTATTGATATATCGTAGCTCTTAGTTCCGTTTGAATCCCAACTTTTGAAACCTTCACAAATCTGTCATGCCACTTAGTTTTTTTTTTATACCAGAAAAATTATTAAACGTAAGGCACTCGTGATAATTTTCGTTCAACCTACATTTTATTTAGATTATTCTAGAATTTTTTCAAAATTTTTTGATCAATACTTTTCGAGAAGGGTGGGGGGAGAGAGATTTTTGGTCATTTTTTAAAAATTATACGATAAGAAAAGTATTACATCATAAATATTTTTAAACTCGTATTTTCACAAGCTTTCAATTGACACCCCACTCGATGACCTGGTAATTTTTTTTTTCAATTTTACCTCTCAAAAGTAACCCTTAAGTCAAAATTTAACCTTCAAAACTACATGGCTCTGATTCGGCTATCACTTCCTATATTTGTACCAAATTTCAACATTCTATGTCAAATAGTTTCGGAGAAAATCGGGTGTGACAAACGGACAGATAGAGGGACACCGAAGTGATCCCGTATGGAACACTAAAAATTAAAAAAGTTATAGGATAAACTAAAATCATTTCTTCTTTATTACAGATTCACCAACTGTTAGTTATATTTTTTTTATATAAGTCACTACAAAGGAGAATTGAAAAATTCTCGACCTAAACTATATGTAGCAGGATTTTAATCAAGATCCAATAGACGACAGTAAAAAAAATACAAATATAACAACGATCTAGCGATTCGTTTATGAAGGCCAGCTAAAATGGCAACAATAGGTAAATTGGAATATCGTGACACGATAAAATTCCTTCATGTGGAAGGAAAGGCTCTAGAAATGCTGTTCGTACCTTTAAACTGTGAAAATCTGACCTGCTAAATTCAAATGTGGGAGAACGAGTATTTTCGACAAATAACTCGATTACTTTCACAAGACTGTTGCATTTCATACAATTAAGCACACAAAATTTTACATCAGAAATTGAACATGAGAAATCTGAGCGTTGGGTGCCGCGTTTGTTTATTATTAATCAAAAAGAGAGATTTAACCATTCTACGATCGTGCCGTGTTTTAAACGGAATAAAAATTACATTCTTCGACGATTCAATACTATCGACAAAAACAAGAGCCCATCCCTAGAAACCACTTAACATAACACTTAAAGCAATAGACTGCAAAAGTTAAACCAACTCCAAAAAAAGGTAAAAGCAGCTCCGTCGACTGGCATGTTGATGGCCACGGTTTTTATGGATTACTAAAAGATTATTCAAGATTATTACAACGTTTGAACAAAAAATTAAGAAAAAACAGTCGTTTTTATCCACCAAGAACTTCTTACACCACGATAATGCACCGGCACACAAATTAGCACTTTGAATGATGAAATTGTACAAAGTCAAATACGACTCGATTTTTCAACCACCGTACCCTTCAGATTTAGCTACGTCTAACTTTTTCACCTTTTCCATATATTTTTATTGAATAGTAAAGTTATAAATGTTGTTAATGACTATCGTTCTGGTAGCAACTACTATTCTGTAGGACTGAAAACTGTTGAGAACCGGTGGGTCAAGTATATTAGACTACCGGGGAAAAATAAATTTTGTTTGGTTTTAAAATAATTACAGTAAAATCAAGCCAGCTAGAAGCGTTGTAAAGCCTGGTTTGCTTAAAAAAATTCAGTGTAACTACCTAGTTTAAAACTAATAAAAGCAATCATGCTAGTTAGAGTTATACCTTTTAGGTAAGAAAATGCCTATGCTTATATCAAAATTTGATCCTATAACTATGGAAGATCGACCAAGTCTAGCTGCAGAAACACAATTAATTGATGATGGAACTGGTGGTATGACTTTATGGAGAATAAAAAATTCTAAGATAGTCGAAGTTCCTAAAGAAAGACATGGTTGCTTCTTTGCTGGTGATTGTTATATTGTTCTATATAGTTTTCAAACCGCTCGTGAGGAAAAACATCTGCTATATTGTTGGATAGTAAGTTTTTAATCCCATATTTAGATTTTAAGTCTGTTTTCACTTATAAGTACTCATTAACTAGAAAAATCACTTGTTGGTCTCTATACAGAGCGTAACCCCAGCCCTTGTGTTTTTAGTTGCTACGTAGCGTTTCACAGAGGCGGAACGAGCCTTATGTTAGCGAGTTTTATAAAAAAAAAATAGTTCTGTGACGATCACGTGGCAAAAATTTCGCATTCAGTATCATTTGCACCCCCTGGAACATTTAAAAGAAAATATCCGGCAAAAATGATAGCAATTAAGGAGACGGCCTGCCGAGTAATGATCAACCAATTTACTACTCGCTTAGAAGAGTACCAGGAACATCATGGTTAACATTTTGATGGCAAAACCTTTCTTAAATAATTTTCAAGGACTGTAGAACCTTTTTATATTTTTAGGGCTCGAATGCTTCACAAGAAGAAATAAATATAGCGACATTGAAACTTGATGAAATAGACGAAGAACTTGGACAAATAGGCTTCCAGGCCAGAATAATTCAAGGACGAGAGCCAGCTCATTTTTTACAATTATTTAAGGGGAAACTAACCATATTTAAAGGCAAAGGAATTGATTTTGATGGTAATTTGTTATTTTCGAAAGTTTTTTCATAAATCAAATTTTCTTATTTTCGTTAAATTTCGTACTATGTTTGTGACTATCATGACATATGACCAAGATGAAACTTTGTGTAGCCTACATCGATAAGAATTATGGACAGTCAAAAAAATACGCCATAAAAGTTCTCTTTCTTTTACTCTAGTCGAGAAGTTGTAAAATATATTGATCATCCGGTGGGAAATAGCGCAGATAAATATGATATTATTCCCGTTAAGTTAATTATGAAATAAAATACTATGTTTAATTAATAGCATAAGCAACAAGCAAGTTCTTGTTTGTTTTTACTTACATTTTTAAAAAAAAAATTTTCTCTAGGATTTTTGCCTACCAACTGAACTTCCATGATTACGTAGTTGCCGATACAAAGGTCAAAATAACAAACTAACCTGAGCTAGTTAAAAAGTCTAAAAAATTTGTATTGTAGGCTTGAATTTGCTCTGCTAATCTCAGATTTTTTTTCCGTAATAGATAAAGAAAAATTAAAATTAACTCCAAAACCCCAAACCGAATTTTTTTCAATGGTATGAGCGTCTTACTTTACTGAAAACCTAGGTATAATAATCTATGTCTTGTTTAGATTCGCCTACTTAACACAGCTTTCTTACCCTTTACAATTATTTTACAGAAACTGGCAAAAACTTAAAAAACCCAACTCAATACCTTTTACGAGTATATGGATCAACGACATACAGTGCAAAAGCGGAACAGGTGGAATGCCTAGCTTCATTTCTTGACTCAAACTCCTGCTATCTACTGAGACGTGGCAAAAGATACTATGTGTGGTGCGGAAACTATTCAACTGGAGATCAAAGGGAAATGGCAAAAGGGTTTGCTGGAAAGGACTTCGAAATAATATTAGAAGGTATGTGGATAATCAAATCAATTGTAGTCTAGTATTTAGACAATACAAAAGAAAAATATTATTTTTAACGACGAGGGCGAAAATTGTTTCGCATCGTACCATCGAGCTATTAGATAAGGTCAGTTAATATGGATTTATTTGTCAAATTCTGATGATAAGTACTAAGTCTCGACATATTCCTTAATCTCATGGTGGCGCATACAAACAACAATATAAGTCTCTCTGTCTCTCTCAGTCCTTTTCGCAATAGTATTGGTAACACTATAGAGTTGTTGCCTCAATAGTCATTCCAAAGGCATCTCGATCCTGCGCGCCCTGACTTGACTCGTGCATACCCGTACCAAACTGAAATCTGACTTGGTCGGACCATCTTGTTGGTGACCGTTCCCTGATCTTCTACCTTCTACCTTCCCCGTTATTACAAGCTTTTCCACGGCATCCACTTTCCTCATAATGTGACCAAAATATTTCAGGTACTGTCTATGAATTCTATTTGAAGTCGGTCATTTATACTAAGCTCTGCAAGAATAGATACATTAGTACGGTGTTCCGAATATGATACTCTGAGGATTCTTCGCTATGCCCACATCTCAAACCCATCAATTCTTCTTTTGTCAGCATGTTTCCGATGCGTAAGTTGTAATGGGGAATATAAGGTTGTTTGTTTATGTATGATAGATCTTCATTACAACTAACAATCATTGCTTTGGTTTTCGCTCTATTAATTGTCAATCTATAGTTTTTGCGAGTGATTTCAAGGCGCTCCATAATTGATTCTAGATCTTGTATTGACGTTGCGAGTATAACAGTATCATCCGCTATCTAAGGTTACTTAGCGTTTTTCCCCCAATTGTCACACCCCCACTCCAACTATCCAAAACAAACCTCATTACATGTTCACTATATATGTACTGACAAATTAAATGAACAGTTATGGAGAAAAATAACTATTAGTTTTTTAACGTATTTTATGACAAGAAAATACACTAATAACCAAAAGTATACTCGGATGATTCCCGTAATGCTTACTGTTTAGATCAGTGTTTCCTAAAATGTGCCGCGGCATCCTGGAAATCTGCGCTCTTTATACGGGCGTCGCGAATTACATTTTTCATACATTTTTTTTATTCGCTTTGACCTATTCTTTAAAACTATTCGGTATTTCGGAAAGTGTTAGAAATTGAGAAACACAAATAGTTGAAAAAACCTGGATTCAGTAGCCATCATCATCTTCTAATATACTAGTTGATGAACGTAACCCAAAGAGTGTGGTTATTGTTGAAGATGTTAACCAGCGATGTATCCAATGTCATCATCTAAGATTGGAAAGTACTAGTCAAATTTTATTGGACCCTTATTATTGTAATAGATCAGGAATATAACGGAAATTAAAGCCTAATTTCCGCTATATAGTACACCTCATCTAGTATAATTGTGATACAGAAGAAGATCTGAAGTTTGACAACTATGGAGTGACACCTTGACCTATGGGCGACAGCTGTGTATGCTGGTTCAGTTAATGTGTCTGATGATGTCAGTTGATGTGATGTATGATTACATGTCTCCTCTACACAGCTTGACAATTTCCAACCAAACAGATTCCCAATAAGTAACTAATCACTTACTGGAAATCACTGCACAGTGGGTTGATTAGACTAAATTCGTTATGTATTTTTTTTACATAACCCATTTTTTATGATCCCATAATATATAGCGAGAGTCTTACAATCTAAAATGGTACCATGCATCCATCTAGAAGGTGCAATATTCTTGAAGGATAGAATTCATCGATTCAGTGTAAAAAAGATAAAACATAGAAACATATTCCAGCACTGGCCCAATCGAATTTTTTGACCCAAATGACGAGGTATATACCTTTAACAACCAGCCATCCCAAGAACATGCTACTACTAAAGTGCCCTGGCAATGAAGCGATGTATTTTGGATGCTCATCCTATAAAATAGCGTCCCATATAAATATGACTTCATTCCTCGGCATTTACCCAATATATTTCAAAATGGTGGCTACAATATTAAAGATATCGATATGCCTGTATGTAGATGACACCTGGGCGCTGCAAAAAGTATGTACGAGGCTGGTTTGAAAAGTCCGTGCAAAAATAAAAACTACTTATGTGTTTGGGGTAAATCTTTTTTATTTTTCGACATAGTCTCCTTTTAGGCTTATACACTTCGTCCAACGATGTTCTAGTTTGTTGATCCCTTCCGAATAATAGGATTTGTCCAAGTCTGCAAAATATCCATTAGTGTCTGCAATCACCTCCTCGTTTGAATAAAATCTTTGTCCCGCCAGCCATCTCTTCAAATTGGGGAACAAATAGTAGTCCGAGGGAGCCAAGTCTGGAGAATAGGGGGGATGTGAAACGAGTTGGAATCCTATTTCCATTAATTTTGCGATCACAACTGCTGAGGTGTGTGCTGGTGCGTTGTCGTGATGGAAAAGGACTTTCTTGTGGGCCAATCGCGGGCGTTTTTCTTGCAGCTCGGTTTTCAAACGGTCCAATAACGATGAATAATATTCACCTGTAATAGTTTTACCCTTTTCCAGATAGTCGATGAGGATTATCCCTTGCGAATCCCAAAAGACAGTCGCCATAACCTTTCCGGCCGAAGGAACGGTCTTCGCCTTTTTTGGTGCAGATTCCCCCTTGGTAACCCATTGTTTAGATTGTTGTTTGGTCTCAGGAGTATAGTAATGTATCCATGTTTCATCCACAGTGACGAAACGACGCTTAAAGTCCTCCGGATTCTTCTGGAACAGCTGCAAACCATCCTTGCAACACTTCACACGATTCCGTTTTTGGTCAAGCGTGAGCAATCGCGGCACCCATCTTGCGGATAGCTTTCTCATGTCCAAATGTTTATGCAAAATATTATGTACCCGTTCAGTCGAGATGCCCACAGCACTAGCAATCTCACGCACCTTAACTCTTCTGTCATCCATCACCATATCATGGATTTGATCAATGATTTCTGGAGTCGTAACCTCCACAGGCCGTCCAGAACGTTCAGCGTCACTTGTGCCCATATGGCCAGTCCGAAAATTTTGAGACCACTTATAAACTATTCTAATCGAAGGTGCCCATAATGTTTATCAAGCTTCTCTTTAGTCTCCTGGGGCGTTTTGCCTCTCATAAAGTAATGTTAATCACCACACGAAATTCTTTTTCGTCCATTTCTTGAAAATCACTCGACTTCCTTGATTCACACGAATGCCAAACACAAAGAAATAGACCAATATGGCTGAAACTTGGTGTGCGTTCATTCAAGAGATGCTACTAACTAAACATGACCTCGATACGCGCCGGTGGTGCCATCTCTCGGACTTTGCACGGACTTTTCAAACCAGCCTCGTATATTAAAAAAAATATATATTTTAAAGGTTATTAAGTGAATAATACAAAAGAATGGCGATTATATATTTTTATTGTACTTTAAGTTATAAGAAAATCGTTTTTTTTTTAAATATGCTTTAAATGGTAACATTATTTTTATCGCGTGAAATGGACCACTGATGAAAACTATGGCCCCTCCCTGTCTGCTTTACAAAAAATAATCCAATCTGCAAAAATAAAAATTAATCTTATAAGATAATGTAATAGTTAAAAAAATTGTGGAAGGGTTTTTTTTTCAAAAATAAAAAATTTACGGTATTTTAAACTTATGCAATTTTCGATCAAGAAATTTATGTTTATTTATAAAAAATTGTCAATTAGAAAAATTTAAAAAACATCTCGACATTTTGTAGAAAAAGTAATTATTAAGATTTAAAACAAAAACGTTAAAAAATAGTAAAAATTGACTGAGTATTATTGCAGACAGTGTCTGAAAACAGGTAGCGGTCCCAATCCGACGCCAGGTTATTTTTTGAATCGAATTTTTGAAAATTTGAGGTGTGTGTAACCCCTTAGTGGTATTTACTAGTATCTATATACTATCCGTGTAGGTTTAGCAGTAAGTGTTTTTGATATAAATAAGGGGTAATACCTTTGACTACCGCATACTGATTCGAACCAAAAACGAAAAATCATGTCTCTATTACTAAGTGATAAAACTGTTTTTCAATTTATGTCGTTCTAAAAATTATACTTTAAGTAAATAATAAGCGTTTACCTGTTAAATTTGGAAAACGGTATTTTGAAGGACGAGCAAGCAAATTGCGAATCCTGCTATTTTCCTAAAAAAAATGTTCAGAAAGGAATAATTGTTTCAAGCAATGAATGAAAAAAGTTTGCATGTGAACCTCGTTTTAAATTTAATTTTAGGAAAAGAAAAAGATGACTTCTTTGGTTATTTGGGAGGTCAAACAATTTATCCAACTCAAATGGTTAGAAACGAGTATGATCCTCGCTCGCCAAGATTATTTTTCTGTAACTCATGTCGAAAACTGGAAGGTAAGTTAGACCTTTTTTTAATATTTTTATTTTATAATAAATAATAAAATATTTATAAATGAGTTTACTTAGTAAACAGCTATAAATCGCTCCCTTGATAAAAAAAACGGTCACTTTGGAGAGGCATTTTTCAGTTAAGGTAACTCAGATTTATATTTCTCTTTCAATATTCACTGGTTAGTCAATCAAATTCCTCTGGAAATAAGGTATTAATTTCTACTAGTGTCAATAATACAATAAAAACCCCTCAAGTGCAAGTTGAACTTGCACAATTAGTGTTCCGTACGTTGATTGCTTTTAAAATAAAAAATTTTGTTACGGTGGTATAAAATAATCAGTGACTTCACAAAACACACTCCAAATGAGTTTTCAGCAAAGTTTGTTTCCAATCTTTACTGAAAACTGATGACCTTGAAATTTTTATTCTTTTATATACCAGATAAATTATTAAAGGTAATGCACTCGTGATAATTTTCGTTCAATCTACACCCCGTGGAGAATATTACAGAATTTTTGCAAAATTTTTTGATCAGTACTTTTCGAGATAAGGACAGCGATTTTTTAAAAATAATACAGAGAAAAGTGTGCGCAAGTATTACAATATATATATATATATATATATATATATATATATATATATATATATATATATATATACTTTTTATTCGTGTTTTCACAAGCTTTCATTTGATACCACACTCGATGACCTTGTTTCACTTCCGATTTCACCCCTCAAAACTAACCCCTTAAGTCAAAATTTAACTTTCAAAACTACACCTCTGATGCGGCCATCAATTCCTATATTATTACCAAATTTCAACTTTCTATGACAAATAGTTTCAGAGAAAATCGGGTGTGACAGACAGACAGACACCGAAGTTATCTTATAAGTGTTCCGTATGGAACACTAAAGAAAGAACTGGCATATCCGTCACAAGTATTGAAAATCATTTGCATATACAAGTTGACTGAAGCGAACATAACTAGCCTCAGACAAACTCGAAATGCTAATAAAAAATGAGATTGTCTACGATAACAACAAACGTAAAAGGTCATGGCCGCATAGTGACGAGTCGTCCCAAACAAAGCCAAAAGTATGCTTTCATCCGTTCGACCTGAACTTTCACCACGATCTCAAACGATTGTCTCAACAGAATATTAATGATAATCATCTGTTTCGAAATAATCCATAGTTTCTACAAACGGTGCATGATGAAGTTGGTTGACAGGTGACAAGAGGTCATCGAAAATCATGGTGAATTTATTATGAATTATAGTAAAATTTATGTACAAAAATACTGTGTTTTATTTTACCCTTAAAAACCGAACGAAATTATTTGCCAATTATATTATTTTTTCTGTTCTTTATTTAGTTCAAGAGATACTGTTCTTTCAACAAAAAGATCTCTTGCCCGAAAACGTAATGCTACTGGATACCAATGACGCACTATATATTTGGATTGGTAAATTAAGTCCTCGGGAAGAACAAAGACTTAGTATTCACACCGCACTTCAATATCTACAAAACGGTAAGTTTAGGTAAATAATGAATTTGTGGTTAAAAAGCAAAAGAACATCAGATCTTTCAAAACAATTTTTATAGTGAAAATAATAGCTTGTTGATAAATTTAAAAATAATGCAGAGTAATTTCGAAAAATATTTAATCGTAGAAAACAGAATTTCGTTTAGAAAATTACTTTATTCTTTTTGTTTATAACACTTGATTTTTTTGTGAGCACAATAGAAGCGCGACAGGGAAATCACCATATTAATTTAAATTATATCAATTACATTTTTTTAGATCCTTCAAATAGGGATATGAATATGACAGTAATTCACATAAAACAAGGAAAGGAACCTCCAACTTTCAAAGGATTTTTTCCGAGTTGGGATCAAAAATTTTGGAAGGTACATAACATAGAATGCCTGGTTTGTAGAAAAATTGCTTAAATTTTCTTGAAGTTTGGGCGTAGCTTGGCCCTTCCCTTATAAGGGATATATTAAAACTCAAGCTACGCCCACCGCTTAATAAAACGCAGTTTGAGCTACAACCAAGCCCCCATACCTATTTATTTTAACGTTTTTAGTACTATAAAACTTTTGCTAAAGTACGACAAGAAATTGAAATGAATAACACAGATCAAAAAGCATATAATGGACACGTTCAAGATAAATCGGAACATAGTGATTTTGATCATTACGAAAAATATCCAATTTCCATTTTAAAAGAACCAAATGATCGCCTTCCGTCTAGAGTTAATCCGCTAAATAAAGAGGTAAGATATCATTAGGATAGACAACAAACGTCCATAAAACGAGTTGTGACTAAAATAAACGCTTCGTATCTATCTCAATTCATATATTTAAATACATTGGTAGTAACAAGAAGAATCAGAAAGGGTTATTCCCTAACCAAAAATTATAAATCCTACCGAACTAGAACGTTTTAGATCAGCTTCCATCTTATCTATATTGTCCAAAATATCAAAAAAAGTTTTAAAAACACAGGTTCGCCCTATTTGTAGTTGTTCCACTGTAGTCCGATAATAAAATAAGAACGATTGAAAAATAGAAAACTTTATTAGTAGTTTCAGATAGATACATCGTTACTTAATTTGTCTACATAGTCACCATTCCGGTCGGGACACTTTTAAAATCGCAAAAAATTCCACCAGCCAGTTTTACTCTGGGGTTTTCAACTTTTCAGTTTTCTCGAATTCCTGAGACGCAAGCCAGTTCTTGAGGTGTAGGGAGAAACGGTAGTCCCTAGGTGCTAGATCAGGTCTATAGGCTGGATGTTCAAAAATCTCCCATCCGATTTTTTAATTATTTTGGTTATCAACATTTGAACGGCCTAAACTCACGACATTAGTGCCTCACTTTTAGTTTACTGATTGTGGTAGGCCCATATGTTTCACCCAATTGACGGTGAGATGACGATCAACTTGTTTCTTGTTATCATTTATGACCATATGAGCCAATTAAAACAATACTTCGCGTTTCACTAATTCTTTCTTGGATTGATTACATCTTCCTATTTGCAGTCTGTCAAATAAGAACGTGACCACTCCTATTTTTAAAAAAATATGCTTCGAGAAAATTTTTTGCCATCAATGTATTCTTCTGCATCAATAATCGCCTGATATCTTCGAGGCATGCTGTCGACGAGATTTTTCTGTATACTACAACGATGATCTCCAAATTTTTCGACTCTCGCGAGACAACTGAGTTAAAGTCCTCAGAGTCTTTCCTCAGAGTCTTTCCTCAGAGTCTTTCCTCTGAGCTTTCTCTTTACAAGGGACCAAACGTTTTCAATAGGGTTGGCGTCCGGCAATTGTGAGGATCACTCTAGTATAGCTATTGATTTTTTGATTAAAGTCATATAAATAAATAATTTAATAAATAATAGTCATTATTCATAGGAATTAACAATGTCAATTCGAATTTAGTATTTGTTTTGCAAGGCTTTTTAATTCCAAATTTTTTAACATTATCTTATAATAACACACCTCTTATGATCATTATTATTACTACGAGTGGGCGAAAGTATTCCATGAAAAGATTAAGGATTTCTTTTATGCTACTAACAATGTTTGAATACGAGATATTCGAGGTCCTCCGGTCTATTTATTTTTTATTTTTAGCTACATCTGACCCACGACGATTTTGTCACTTTGTTCAAAATGACATTTGTTGAATTTGAAAAATTGCCGCGTTGGAAACAGCAAGAATTGAAAAAGAAAGTGGGTCTTTTTTAAAACCCTAAATGCGTCTGGATGAATAAGCATCAAAGATTCTCGAACATCTTCCTGTTATAGAACATGTAACATCTCTTCATATATTCACAGTGTACGCATTTTGTAACATTACCATATTAAATTTATTTGGAAAAAAAATTATGTAAATATAAAATGTTCAAAGGAAAGTATTAACAAATAAACCCCATTACGAAGAATACATATATTCTGAAACAGTATAATCTATAGGGTGTTTGTTAAATTGGAACTTTTTAACTGGGTGTACTACCCACTTTGGCAAATATAGGCAATATAAAAGACTTCAAAAAAACTTTGGTAAAAAAAACCCACCTTAACTCTAGCCCCAAAGAGCGTTTAAAAATATTCCCTCTCACTGTATGCACTTTGCATTTATGCCCCACAATATATCTTGTAGGAAAATAATTCTTATTGACCAAAATATTGCGAAAAGAACTTAAAGGACTAGTTAACCGTGTTGAGAATTTGCTAAAGTGGATGAAGCATCCAAAATTAAAGATAGCAGAACAAATCGTTATTTATATTTTGAAAAAAAATGTTTTCAGAAAGTAGAAAAGTGCCAACTTTTTTACTTTCAAACTCTGTGTTTAACGAAAAATGTTATCTTTTAATAATTGTTGTGAAAATAATCCGAAATTCTACCCATAATTTATTACTAAAAGTAGGCCACAGACCAAGCTACTGATTCCATCTTAGACGATGGAACGTCCAATTTTTCCGACTTATAAATCGCCGACATGTTAGATAAAAGTGGTAAAATGTCTGAGGTCCATTATAGTATTTTATACATTTAAAATAATCCAACTAATATATTTAGTTTTCATAAACTATTTATAGATTTTAATAGAGTTTTATTTAATATTCATGCCCTAAACCCAAACGGTGAACCCTGGACTTCTTACTGTCATGGCAGATTCAATTAAATAAAAAAACAAATCAACACTTTTGTCCAGCTCTATTCCTGCTAAATTAAGTTTGCCACATCTTCATTTTTAAGCAAAACATATTGAACTAACAGCGACTTCTTGGACACTCGTTTAGACTAACAGCCTCTGGGATAGTTGAATTGGCACGATGAATTGCTTTCTCTAAGAACTGCAAGTTAAAACCTACTACCGAATTGTAACACATGGGCTGAAAAGCCCCGGGCCTAACAAAGAAAACACGGTTTTTTTTGGTTCAAAATTAGCTTTATTCATCAACGTAATCTCCATCAAGAGCAACGCAATCATTCCAGCGCCGCTCTAACATTTCAATACCACTTTTGTAGAACGATTTATCTTTTGCCTCAAAATAGGCCTCAGTTTCAGCGATAACCTCTTCATTCGTGCGAAATTTCTTACCGGCGAGCATTTTTTTCAGGTCTGCGAACAGCCAGTAGTCGCTGGGAGCCAAATCTGGCGAATACGGTGGATGTGGGAGCAATTCGAAGTTCAATTCATGTAGTTTTGCCATTGTTTTGATTGACTTGTGACACGGTGCGTTGTCTTGATGAAACAAAATTTTTTTCTTTGCCATATGCGGTCGTTTCTTTGCAATTTCGGCCTTCAAACGCTCCAATAACGCTATATAATATTCACTGTTGATGGTATTTCCTTTCTCAAGATAGTCGATGAATATTACACCACGCACATCCCAAAATACCGAGGCCATAACCTTTCCAGCCGATTGTTGTGCTTTCGGGCGCTTTGGACGAGGTTCACCAGTTGCTGTCCACTCAGATGACGATCGTTTTGATTCCGGAGTGAAGTGATGGATCCATGTTTCATCCATTGTCACATATCGACGCAAAAATTCCGGTTTGTTACGTTTAAACATGGCCAAACACTGCTCAGAATCATCAACACGTTCTTGTGTTTGATCAACAGTGAGCAAACGCGGCACCCACTTTGAACAGAGCTTTCTCATAGTCAAATGCTCATGCAATATAAAGCCAACACGTTCTTTTGATATCTTTACGATGTCAGCTAACTCACGCAACTTCACTTTTCGATCATTCAAAACGATTTTATGGATTTTTTTTTGATGTTTTCTGGTGTTACCGCCTCATTTGGACGTCCACTGCGTTCTGCATCATCGGTGTCTCTACGACCACGTTTGAAGTCAGCAAACCAACGTTTTATTGTTGTTTCTGATGGAGCGGAGTCCCCATAACACTTTTCAAGCCATTGCTTCGCTTGAACGGTATTTTTTCCCATCAAGAAGCAGTGTAAAATTAAAACACGAAATTGTTTTTGATCCATTGTTTTGAAAATAACAAAAGTAGCGTCACTCTTAGCACAATAACTCACAAACTAATGAATAGAATATCATGAAATTTTAACAGCTGTCTTTTGAAGGTTAGTATTAACTGAAAAAAAGGTGACTGCAATAAAACTAGCGCCATCTATGTGTTAGGCCCGGGACTTTTCAGCCCATGTGTTACAATAGTCTGAATGCCCAGATCCCGATGTAACATGTCTTCTCTAACAAACCAGGAGACATCGATTACACAGCCCCACAAAAAAAAAAAGTGGGGTATACTTTTGATGCGATATATCAGATCCGTAGTATTTTTACCCGCTGATCACGAATCTGACGTCAGAATATCGCCATTACATCTCAATTTTTTTCTAACCTCAAAAAATAGGTAAAAATTAGTAAAAATTAAGAAAAATATACTCCTAAAAAATTGATTCAAGCTTTTTCATGAATCCAAAGATGTATTAATATGTATTCGGACACGCTAAGCTAATATTCATCGGTTGGATTAAGCCATACAGTTCTGTTTTCTTTCTAACCTCAATAAATCAGACAGATATAGTGCTTCTCGAATGCAAAAACGAATTCAAATTAAAATTTAACCGATTCTTACCAAATTTGGTACACGGGGGTTTTTTGGGTTGCTGATCATGAATCTGAGGTCGGATTTGCAAAATTCAAAATGGCGGATCCAAGATGGCGGACAAAATTTTTGAAAACCAACCGATTCCTACCAAATTTGGTATACAGTTGGGGAATCCTCAAACCTGATCCTCTTAAACCCTAAACCCTGAAACCTTAGACTCCCACACCCTGTAACCTCAGCATGATTTTAAATCATAGAAAATCGGTATCAAGGACGATGGGATGACCATATGCTAGCGGACTATTGCTGATCGCTAAAAAGAGAAACAAGTCCTCAAAAGCGTTTGGGCAGAAAGCCTTTGAATAGGTCATTCGCGGAAAAAAGAACAAGATACAGCCAAAAAAAGGAAAGTTAGGCGCGGGTCTAACCTTCGCAATTCTAGGGCTTAAGGGTCTACTATTTGAGAGTATATGGTTTAAAAGTCCTGGTTTTGAGTTTATTGGGTCTCATTTTTAAAGTTACAGGGTTATTGAGGTCTATTTTTTGAGGTTACAGGGTATGGGAGTCTAAGGTTTCAGGGTTTAGGGTTTAAGAGTATCAGGTTTGAGGATTCCCCAACTGTATACCAAATTTGGTAGGAATCGGTTGGTTTTCAAAAATTTTGTCCGCCATCTTGGATCCGCCATTTTGAATTTTGCAAATCCGACCTCAGATTCATGATCAGCAACCCAAAAAACCCCCGTGTACCAAATTTGGTAAGAATCGGTTGAATTTTAATTTGAATTCGTTTTTGCATTCGAGAAGCACTATATCTGTCTGATTTATTGAGGTTAGAAAGAAAACAGAACTGTATGGCTTAATCCAACCGATGAATATTAGCTTAACGTGTCCGAATACATATTAATACATCTTTGGATTCATGAAAATGCTTGTATCAATTTTTTAGGAGTATATTTTTCTTAATTTCTACTAATTTTTACCTATTTTTTGAGGTTAGAAAAAAATTGAGATGTGATGGCGATATTCTGACGTCAGATTCGTGATCAGCGGGCAAAAATACTACGGATCTGATATATCGCATCAAAAGTATACCCCACTTTTTTTTTTTTGTGGGGTTGTGTTATCAATCTTAGGGCTTTATTTTATGTCACTTGAGTGGTTGTTCGTATTTTACTCACGTAAATCCATATCTAATAGCTGTACAAAAGCTCTAACCTGACAACGATCTTATTTATTGTTCAGCAGCATATAGAGCGAGAGACAGTAAGGTATTGGCTTCAGGTGTCGCAGCTGCAGCCTGAGCTTTCCCTATCAGTATTTTTTCGTAAAGTTGCCGTGTAAACCTAGTTCTCCTAAATGCAAGGTATTCGGGGAGGTGAATCCCTGCGTCATTTGAAGAAGAAAGTCTTTTTCGACTTGACTTTGATTCTGCAATGTTTAAACCAGCCCGATGTGACTCTTCAGGTCTTTCCGATTAGTTATTATCTCACGTCTTCTTGACGCCGCTGCAATGACAGTTTCATCGACATATAATACCGAGTTGCCTTGTGGGATACAGACGTCCATTGTCTGTTCATCTAAGGTAATATATTAGACAGTACTCCTAAAAAATGATAATGCTTAAAAATTGCTTTTTGTTCATTTTATTCATACGGCTCGGCTTATTAAGTGTACTTTGTGTATATTTCAATATTATTATTTATGTCTAAATGTTTTTCGTTCTAAGTGGTGGGATCGAATATTTCTCGGATCATCGCTATAGCAAGCACGCGAAATCGTATAGACTCACGTCGATAGGTGGCGGTAGGTACAACGCTACGTGACAAGTTTCAACACGCTAACTCGTCGAGTTTGTGCTGTACGCACATTTGTGTAAAGGTCTAATTGTGTCCCTCTGCGATTTTTACAATGTATACGAAAAAGTAGCAGTGGATATATGTAAAATTTTCTTTTAAACCCAGGAAAAGTGTTACTGAAATGTACGGAATGATTGGGAAAGATTTTGATGGCGAAATCCTGAGCAGTAAGTAAATGTTCGAGTGGTTTTCACGCTTTGAGACCGACCTTCGGTGAAAGACGACGAGCGTTCCAGATGTTTCACTGCAACCACACCGGAAAATCATCGAGTAGTTCAACAAATCATTTGTGCAGACCATCCTCCGATGTTTTCGATTAAAAATGATAATTTTAAGATTACAATACTAGAGCATCGAATTATTAATAAATCGTGGGTAAGATTTCAGTTTTTCAACTTGAATTTTTGCTCATATACAATATAAGGAAAGAAAAATTAATGATAAACTATTTTTAAACGAAACTTTAAACATTATCTTCTTCGTATGACTAAAAAAATGTAAAGAAGTATTAATAATTTCTTGTTCAATAAGCTTTTTAAAATAAAAAAAACCGACCAAGTGCAAGTCGAACTTACGCAATTAGTGTTCCGTACGGTGATTGCTTTTAAAATAAAATAAAATCCCTACCTAGGCTAAGTTAATTAGGTCCTTGACATGTATGTATGTATATATATATATATATATATATATATATATATATATATATATATATATATATATATATATATATATATATATATATATATATACCAGGTGTACAAGTATGAAATGCGGATTTCAGACAACAAATGGTGCACCAATGCAGTTTGTGCTATAAAGATTTGACACTGCGTCATTTTGTTGTGTCATCAACAAGTGTCAGACGCGCACGAGTGGAATGTGTGCATAGTGTTGTGTTCAATATGTCGAAATTTATACCGAACAAAGAGCATTCGCGGACAGAATTAATTTTTTGTTTTAATTTGAAGAAAATTGCTGTTGAATCATACCGATTACTTCGAGAAGCTTATGGTGAACATGCTCCATCGCAAGATACGTGTGAACGATGGTTTCGGCTTTTCAAAAGTGGTGACTTAGATGTTGCAGACAAGGAACGTGGAAAACAGTCAAAAAAATACGAAGATGTGGAATTGCAAGCATTGTTGGACGAAGATGATTCTCAAACACAAAAACAACTCGCCGAGCAATTGGGCGTTAGTCAACAAGCTGTTTTCAATCGGCTACGAGAGATGGGAAAGATTCAGAAGACCGGTACCACATGAGTTGAAAGACAGGCAAATGGAAAAGCGCAAAAACACGTGTGACATTTTGCTCGCTTGGTACAAAAGGAAGCCGTTTTTGCATCGTATAGTTACAGGGGATGAAAAGTGGATTTATTTTGAGAATCCCAAACACAAAAAATCATGGGTAGACCCAGGCGCACCATCCACAACGACCGCAAGACAGAATCGCTTTGGCAGAAAGACGATGCTCTGTGTTTGGTGGGACCAGAGGGGCGTGGTCTATTATGAGCTGTTAAAACCTGGGGAAACGGTTAATACTAAACGTTACCAACAATAATTGACCGATTTGAATAGTTCGCTGCTTGAAAAAAGGCCAGAATACCGAAAGAGGCAACACAAAGTCATTTTTCTTCATGACAATGCTCCATCACATACGGCAAAATCAGTTCGCGTTGGAAGCACTCAGCTGGGAAGTTCTACCCCATGCAGCTTACTCACCAGACTTGGCTCCTTCCAAATACCACTTGTTTGCATCGATGTGAAAAAATGGCTCGATGAATGGTTCGCAGCAAAAGGGGAAGATTTTTACTGGCGTAGTATTCACAAATTGCCCGTGAGATGGGAAAAATGTATAACAAGCGATGGAGCATACTTTGAATAAAGCACTTTTTATCATTCATTCTTCCGAATTTAACATGTTTTTTTAGAAAAAAAACCCGCATTTCATACTTGTACACTATGTATGTATATATCTTAAGATCCAGCATGTATTTTCACGTTTTTTCTTAGTCAGTAGTTATAGCATCTTAGTTATTTAGTAAATCAGTCTAGCTCAATCTCGAATCTTCTAACAAAAGTGTAAAAAAATATATATTACCTAAATATTTGTTTAATTATAAACGAATAAAATAAAATTATTTTGTCTCGGTACCTAACCTTTTGTCACCAGTGTGTGTACTGAAAATTATATTTAAAAAACCTCCACCATATTGACAAGCCACATAGTTTCTTTTATAGCAGATAAATTATCAAAACTTGTGATAATTTTCGCTCAATTTACACTTTAGGAAGAATATTCCAGAATTTTTCAAAATTATTTGATTGGTATTTTTCGAGACAGCGAGTTTCGGCCATTTTTTAAAAATAATACAAAGAAAAGTGTGCCCAAGTATTACGTCATATATATTTTTGAACTCGTGTTTTCACAAGCTTTTATTTGACATCCCACTCGACGATCTTGAAGATTTTTTTTTCACCCCCCACAAACTAACCCCTTAAATCACAATTTAACTTTTAAAACTACACAGCTCTGAGTGGACCATCAATTCCTATATTTGTGCCAAATTTCAACTTTCTATGTCAAATAATCTCGGACAAAATCGGGTGTGACAGACGGACACCGAAGGATTCCGTACGGAACACTAAGAATGGCAATGGCATTAGTACATTTCACACTAATTTTCCTGTACGCTTCCTTTATTAAGTATCGATATAATAGCGATTCAATTAATCCTAATAATTATTTATTACCTGGGAGAAAAAAAAAGAAACAATTAATAAATAAGAACAATTTATTTTAAAATTACCCATTTTGGTTTAATTTGTATACAATAATTAAGGACGCAAATTTACAGAATTACCAAAAATAATGTCACTTTATAAATAATTTTTTGTAGATTACTACAAAAAATAAGGCACAATGCACATTATTAGATAAAATCATATATAACATTATGTTTTTAAGAACGTAATATAATACAGCACTTAATTTACTAAGATGTAACTACTTTGTACACAAAAAAAGAATTAACAAATATTTAACAAGTTTATAAAGTTATAGGCGATAAAAGGAATGTCATAATCAATAATAAGACACTTTACATAAAAAAATATACAACTGGCAATTATAAATTATTATAAACAACAAATCGACAACGTATTAAGGTTAACTTTGTGTAAATTACCTGTATTACGAAATCCAGTTTAGTACAATTTGTCACTGATTTCCTTCCAAATTTCATTTAATAAAAAAGATATAGAAAATCTGGTTTTTTAAAAAAGTATTATTTTTGCAAAGGTGACAAAAAACGACTTCTTGTTAGCACAAAGGCAATTTATTAGCTGTGTTGCTAGTAAATCAAATGGAGCCTCCCTTTTTGCAACTTATGCAACATACTTTTCATTTTTTTTTTCGTGTTATTGGCCTCGCGAACTTCGTGTATTAGCCACGAGCTTGTATATATAAAATCTGGGACGTCATAACACACCGCCGCTAGCGCTGGATTCGAACCAGTTACCGAGGCTGGCGTTATTATTTGTTGTGCGGCATGTTGGAAGGAAATATCTCAAAGTTTAAAAATTCAATTTTGAGTAATGAGCAAGGATATTATTCACCAATTATTAAATTTTAAACAGTATGAATATGGTTACACTTTCAATAATTATTACAACCTCTAACATCTGAAAATTTATTAGGTCCAACGATTTAAAACTATCGCTTCTATAACTATAGTTCTGATAACTATACAAAGTGTTTTAAACAACAAACTAATTTCTGGAAATATTTCATACAAAAGTATCATGAAAAGTATATGCGTTGGTCAGCTTAAATTTTTATCAACTAAATTTAGCAGGGTCACCAACGAATTCTGCAGTGGTACTGGTGTAAAACATCCACGAAATTATCTTTTTTACTTTTTGATAAATAATCTTCGTTTCTGAATTCTATAAACGTCACTTAGCACCTCTGTTTTAGATGCGGTCTAAATTAATTTTAAAAAGAAAAAAATGACTAAATTTAAAATTTTACCTAATTATCGACAGAAAATAATAATATTATATCAAAATGTCAGTGACAAGTGAGCTCAAGAGAGATTAAAATTTCTAAACATTCTAATATGAAAAATGAAATACTGGTATCCATACTTATATTATAATCATATTCGATCTAATATCTATAGGTCATATGGTCATCAACTCAATTGAGAAAACATGTAATGAAGACAATACAATGCCCTTTTTTAGCGTTATTATCAAGCTATCAGGTATAGTAATAAATTATATCGTACTTGTATCATGCCTTCACGATGTTGATCGGTGAGAATCTAAACAACATAAAAACAGATGTAAAGAAATCATGAAGTTTTGTAAATTCATTTTGAGCATAACAATTAATGATATCCCATTTTAAAAAAATTTAAATTTGGTAACAAAATGGTAGATAGATGAAAGAGTATCTTAAGCACAGCAAACTTTATGAATTCTAGTTGGGAAGAAAAGCAACAGGTCCTGTGAAAGACATACGTAGCGATCTTGGTGAAGATGCTATCAACTATCGAAAAAGTCAAAGATAGTTTACAAAAATTTCGTGAAAGAACTTCCATTAGAAACGTGGCTGTGTATCCAATTTTGATCAAAAAGCGCCTATTGATTTAAAAACCTCAAGAACTTGCTATAATGTAAAAGAATCGTTTGAAACCAGTAAGATTACTGGGTAAGGTCGAAAAGTTTGAGTTCCACACGAACTAATTCAGGATAATCGTGATCAGAGTTATATTTTGCAAGTTTCTCTCGTCTCAGCAAAATCGTTTACCTTTTTTGAAACAACTTGTGGCATGAAATGAAAAATAGGTGCTTTATGTGTATTTGAAGAGACGATCCTGGTGATTAGAAGTGAGACTTCACAACCACAACCAAAGGCAAACGCACTGAATATTTGGAAGGGTGTAATTCTTCAGCACGACGACGCCCGGCTAGATCCAGCACGAACTGTAGAAAAATTAGACCAGTTATCATGGGAAATTCTTCCTCAACTTAAGTACTTCCCCAGCATGCCCTTCCTAACTACCATTTGTTTTGTTCCTTAGAGAACTTCCCTACTGGAAAAAGATTTCATATTAAAGAGTCATTCAAAAATAGTACCGCTAACTGTTTTCCTTTAAAACTCCAAATCATGGAACTATATAACTCATTACTTTTTACTACTCAAATAAATAGCTTCAAACGACGCCAAAAAAATTATGTTAATTATTACTAAACCTGACATATTAGATCTAACTTTCATAGAAAATGGTCGTCAAATAATTCCAGGTAAAAGGTAAAGAAAAATGTAGACATATAGCTCTGCCATGTCTTCACTTATCAACATATAATCTCGTAAGCGCTCGACCCAATACAATTCCTTTTTTTGCCAAACGATTACTACTGTCATAATACCTCAACTTTTCGCGATGTTGACCCTTAGGCGTTATAGGTCTACGAAAAATTCACCGCCTATTTTTTAAAAACCCTTACTCTGAAAGAAAATCGAGACATCAAAAAATTATTTTACTCCCCTCGTACAGAACTCATCTATTTTAGAAGATTTCACCACAGCGGCTTCCTCTTCGTTGATTATTGCCAAAATTAGACAATTTAGTTTAAATTTATCGTCGTACTTATAAGTATATATACATTATGTCAAATGTCACTCTAAGGTTTTTATAGTTGTGAGAACCTTCACCAAGTCAAATTTTTCCACTATGGAGATTATAGGATATCAGGATTATAGAGATTCATTGCTGAATGACACTGCGTAAACCATCCCGCTACGAATACCGCAATTTCATTCCCACTTGAGGGGCTCTTTGAAAATAATTAAGAAGTGTCATTTTTTACAGTAATGATAACTTAAAAAATATGGCACAAGTGGCAATAGATGAACAATTTTTTTTTTAATTTAAGTTTAACATAAAATTAGTAATTTTTAAAATGTCATTTTTCTTTCGGAGAAACTGGGTAGAAATTATGGCCGGTGACTGACGGTAGTCAAAAAATAATTAGTAATAAATGTCCTTTATTAAGAAAGAAAATAATAGTCCGAAATTAAAAATATTTTGTATAAATAAAAAATAATATCACCCTCTTATGAGTAGATATGTCCTTTTTTTTAAGCAAAAATTAAAAACTTATTTATAGGACTTATGTTTTAGAATAAACTTTTATGTACATATACATTAAGTATGATCTATATCGTTGAGCTTTCTTATTTTAAAATTTTCATATATGCTTCAAAGTGTCCGCATAATTTTGATTTTCGGGTACCTTACCTGAGGTAAGTCATTAGGCACTTTTTTTAACTACTTATCCTAGTCGAATTGGTTGCAATAATTGACTACTAATTAGCTCTTCAATGTGCATTGACGTTGCATAAAAATGAATCGCCATGGCTTAATTTACAAGTTTCTCACATTATTTAAAAGGCAAGCGATATTTTGAATGCAAACTCATTGTAATCTTAAGATTTAGTCAACAATGACTCACTAACATCATGTTTACTCAAATTTTAAAACATTCTAAAACCTACTGGTGAAAAATTACTCAAATTTAACAATTTGTAAATAATTTCGCTGGCCATCCAACTATATATTATAGGTTTCAGAAAAAACATATTTGAGGTTACATAGAGTAATAAATAAGTGATACAAAAAACACTTTATGTTATAGAAGCCGCATCTTCTCGAAATAAGTTTTTAAGCTGTTAAGAAAAATATCAGTAAAACCTTGATGTTGATTCAGTATATTTTTTTTAAGAAATTTCAGTAGCTCGGTCGTGTATAAAATGTAATTTTATTAGTTATGCTTCAATGTAAGATCGTCTTCTTGAAGTGCCATATCCGATATGGACGTAGGCGACCTCTCACCTTTGCCTGTAGTTGGTGCCCTTTAAGTGTTCCACAGACAAAGGGGACCTACAGTTTAATCCCGGTTCCGAACGGCCAAAGTCAGAGGGCCTTAATATGCATGATACTACGGGTGGTTTGCTATTGCCTTCCCGAGAGAGGCGGCCGTCACGTAAATTTTTTATTTTTTTTTTTATTATTCCCCGAGCCGAGATACGAACTCCGGCCCCGGCGTAGAAAGCAGACACCTTAACGACTAGACTATGACGGTCTCGTTGTTAGGGATACTTATATTTGTAACATACCTTGTAATATTTACATTACTAATGTTAATAACTTTTTAGTCTAAAGAAATGGTCTAGGTTAGTTTAGGCGATTTTTTCCAGGTATAAGTGAAGACATTTTAACAAGTCAAAGTTAAGTTTAAGTTAAATAAAAAATCATAATAATATATACTTAATGATTCTTTTGAAAAAAAAACACAAGAGAAAACATAGCAACAAAATTACGTATTTTTATTTTATTTCAAATTTTATCATCTTCAATTTTATGTGATAATACAGGGTTTGACATGAATTAAATAGATTAATTAATTTTCCTAATAATATAATTACACGCAATTTTTAATTTTATTCAGATAAAGTAAATTCTTTAAGGAGTTTGTTACACCTCACTCACACCGACCCACAATACCGTAGCAATGCCAGTCATGTCAATAACCCCGTTTGTAAAAGTATTTCACGTACAGTAGTTTTTATCGTATTTGTGGTAATGTTCTTAATATTTGAAATGTCTTTATTGTGTATTACTTTTGTTTACATATGTATTTTTTTTAAAAGTATACAGGACAAAATTTGAAAATAAATATGACCTTAGGGCATTTCGGACTTTTATTGTGACCAAAAGGCAGATAAAATTAAACTGGTAAATAAAAGTAAAGGCTAATGATTTTTTTACTTTAAATTAAACTGTGCGCAGCCTTGGAAAATATCTAACAGTTGTACCTGGGCGCATGTACATGCGAGGTACAATTTACGTTATGTGCAAGTTCATTAAAGCCATCTGTTTCTATTTTAGGCTTTTTAGTTTTCTTTTTTTCTTTGGTAAACCTTAAAAACCAACCATGTAGAGTTGTAATGTAAAAAATCACTAAAATAATAAATAAAACGGAAGTTGTTTGTATTCTTAAACCATCTTTCCAAATGCTTTTAAGTGCATCACTCTGACCCAATGGTGCTTAATTTTTTTTTATAGGCATAGCACCCGTGCTACAAGGAAATCTCCAAAGCGTTACAGAAGCGAAGCGTGTGTGGAAAAAGCGTTTCACGTTGGTTTTGAATCGCTGTAAATTGTACTAAATGGGGTATAAAAGAATGCTCGATAAAGGTTGTACGAGGAATGAGAAGCTGAACTTCGTACGGATGTGAAGTATTAGTGCAACGTGTATTTCTAGCATGCACCGCTTTCGAAGGAATTAAACGAGCTGCATCCATCGATGAAAATACTTGTAGAACAGATTCAACCCGCCAACTGTTCTTCAATGTTCCAAGGAATCAATCCCACAAATGTAGTGTATGTTTGGCAGCAGACCCCAAACATGACAGCAGTATTCCATCATTGGTCGAGTTTGAGTTTGTACAGAAATAACAGTTGTTGTGAAGTGTATAAAGTTTTTCAGTTCGAAATAATATTCCCGGTTTTTGAGAACCTCGCTTTGTTATGCTTGCAACATGTTCATGCCAAGACATATTAACGCCCAGCAAACTGAGTGACTATTTCAGAGGAATGGAGTGCGCCGACATAACTATGTCGTGTCCAACAACGTTAACTTTTTTAGAGAAAGCTGCCGCCTAGGTTTTTGCAGAGGTAAATTCTACTTAGTTACTGTCATCCCGAGATAGAATTTCTCCCAGGTCTTAGTTAAGTTGAACGACTTTCTGCTCTCTGCGGATATTTGCGTAAGTGGCCGAAGTTCGAGCATTCATAGTGAATGAAAAAATAAGCGTAATTATACACCAAATCATAGAAAAATAGTAGTGCTTAAAAGGGTTTTTGTATTATTTGGCCTGTATAATTGAAATTTCTATTTTTTCTGAAATATATAATACACAGTTTAATAGCATATGCAGTTACCTACAAATTAATATATTTCGTTAGCTAGATGATTTAAAAACGTGACCTGATTCGAAGTAGTAACAGTTTTTTAATTCTAAATTTTCTCCTTACCCAAAAAATCTTATGCAACTAACGTTTTAAACTTTTTTGTGAATAGTGTGCAATCTTATCTTTATAATTTAATAATCATTGTTGGGATATATGTAATGGCCTTCCCAAAAATTTCTCTAAAGACACAATGGCTTGCATAGCGTGTTTTCGCAGACAAAGTGTTGTTATTCTAAATAAAATATCAACAAATAAATGGACAACTCCTCACGTCAAGCTATCACGGCATGACGCAATATCACAAGTTTTGAAGTCAAGTTAATTTAGCAGCGATGTCAACTAAAACACTAACGAAAGCTATTTGGTTTAAATAACAGGCACTACTTAACGGAAGTATGAGAAAACGATATGACAAAGCTGATAATTTAACTTGGCTTATGAAAAAATCCATGAGCGGATTTGGAAGCAATATTGTAAGAGTCCCTAACCCTAGAATTACGTGCTTTTTGTCATTTACCACTCATAGAGGAATTTGCTGGAAGGGTTGCAGATCTCTGGACATTTAAATATGGCTTGAGGCTGGATCTTGTCGATTCCCTATTAACAAAACGTAAATTTACAAAATATGAACTAATTTAATAGATCCAAGGAGTAATTTTCAGTTTCAATTTCACAATTATTCTCGACTAGTTGGAAGAGAATTTTATTCTAGATTAACAACGTTCTGACCAGAAAATCGAGAATTTTTTTTTTTAATTCACACATCAGCAGTACTCTCCAGATTCTTGTCTAGCTTTTCTCTTCTCTAATTTGACATATCTATCTGGGGAAAAAAATTATCAACCCCAGTGATAATTGCTGTTAGTTCTTGTTATTCCGAAGAGTTGTGAGAAACACTGGACCAAGTGTTTCGATTTACAACTACATTGAAAAATAAATTTTGTTCGGCCTAGAAAAATTTTTTTTTCTACTTATGCACAAAGCTTTTCAATTCAACGTGGTAACTCATTTTTAATACATTTTTTTTCCTTCAGACAGTAAAAACAAAATTCTAAGTGGAATAACAATATTTTTAATAATAAAAAAAATAAAAAAAGTAAAACTAACAAAAGTTACTATGTTTGGCACCATGACACTACTCAGCTAACCTGGTTAGCAAAACACGTGTCAAGTGCAAAAATAAAGTGTGGTGTAGTGGTGATATATACTGAGTGCATAACAAAAGTTAATTAGAAAAAGTTATTTAAATTTCTTATTAGATCCATAGCATTCCAACTTAGTGACCCTAAAAAACACCATAAGTTTTGGAATTAACAAGTTTAAAAGTTTACATCTTTTTTTATCAAAAAAAAACATTTTACAGAAAGTGTGAAGTTTAGTGAACAAGTTTTGCGCGTAAAAACTGCTGTTTTCACATTCAAAGTTTTCCATTCTGCTGACAATATGAGTGATGACGAACACGTTAAGACACTGTAGGCTTTATGAATTCTAGCTGGTGGGAATACCTACGGATGCTGTAGAAAACATTCGCAATGCGCCTGGTGAAAAAGATCGAAAATGTCGGTTGAAAATATTTCACAAAATAATCTCTTCATTAGAAGATGAAAGTGGCTGTGACTGTATTCAATTTTGATTAACTAATTAACAATTATATTATTTTTAGGCCTGACCCTAAAAATGAGAAATTCCAGTATTTTACCGGTCAATGTGAAGAATAAGGAATTACTTAGCATTAGGTAACGCTTAAAATTCTCAGTATAATCGGTATTTTAACTTTTTTGATGTGGCAATAGTTTTGACACAATATCCTACCTACCTGCAAAAAATGTATTTAAAATGTACCAATATTAAATTATTAGGGACCCTAGTAAACTATTCAACTGTTTCTTAAAAACTGATTGAATATATGAAAAAAGAACTTTATGTTACTAATTTCAAGAAATTTCAATTATGGTTGACGAACACGGATTAAATTTATTTATTACCTTAACAAAATCAGATTTAATCGGTGAAAACTGTTAACGAAGTCGTCAATCAGAACCAAAAATGACTGAAAAAGGTCCTAAAGGAAATTTCTAAGTTTTAATTATTATAAAAATCATATTACGTACCTTTTAGCATGTACTTAAAAAATATTCTACCAATACAACTCAAAAGTTCAACCCAGGCGTGCACTCAGGATACTTACTATACAGTTACAAACAAAACCTACTAAACTAATGTGAGCAAATCAAAAATACAAACCAGGCGTGCATTTAAGATACTATGCAGGTGCAACTCTAGGTATGAAGCATGACAAGGAAGAAGTACATAACCTAAGTTATATATATATATATATATATATATATATATATATATATATATATATATATATATATATATATATATATATATATATATATATATATATATATATATATATATATATATATATATATATATATATATATATATATATATATATATATATATATATATATATATATATATATATATATACTATATATACTATATATATACTATATATACTATATATACTATATATACTATATATACTATATATACTATATATACTATATATACTATATATACTATATATACTATATATACTATATATACTATATATACTATATATACTATATATACTATATATATATACTATATATACTATATATACTATATATACTATATATACTATATATACTATATATACTATATATACTATATATACTATATATTATATATATATATATATATATATATATATATATACTATATATACTATATATACTATATATACTATATATACTATATACTATATATATATACTATATATACTATATATACTATATATACTATATACACTATATACACTATATACACTATATACACTATATATACTATATATATATACTATATATACTATATATATATATATATATATATATATATATATATATATATATATATATATATATATATATATATATATATATATATATATATATATATATATATATATATACGAGGCATGTTTTTTAAGTAAGTACCGTTTTGGAATTAAAAAAAGACGTGCAAAGATATCGCTATAATTTTATTTTTACATGAAAGCCTGTACCTTAATCTCCTTTTCTACATAATTTCCGTGAATATTGAGGCACTTGTCATAACGTGGCACCAGTTTTTGAATACCCTCCTCATAAAATTCTGCCGCCTGACTTGTTAACCACTGTATCACAAATGTTTTGACTTCGTTATCGTCTTGAAGACGCTGACCACCCAGGTGCTTCTTCAAGTGCAGGAACAAATGGTAGTCGCTGGGCGCCAGATCAGGGCTGTATGGAGGATGATCTAGAGTTTCCCATTTAAAAGATTTGATGAGATCTTTGGTCCGATTAGCCACATGTGGACGGGCATTGTCATGCAGCAAAACGATACCCTTACTCAACTTGCCACGTCTTTTGTTCTGGATTGCACGACGCAGATTGTTCAATGTCTCACAATAAGACGCTGCATTGATTGTCTCATTACGAGGCAGAAACTCCACTAGCAATACTCCTTTTCTGTCCCAAAAAACTGTGCACATGATTTTGCGGGCAGAAATTGTTTGCTTAAACTTCACTTTTTTGGGTGATGATGAATGTCGCCATTCCATGGATTTGTTGTTTCGATTCTGGTGTGACGTAGGCCACCCATGTTTCGTCACCAGTAACAATTTGGTCTAAAAAATGTTCACCTTCATTGTGGTACCGCTCAAGGAAAGTCAATGCACTGCCTAAACGTTGGGTTTTGTGCAAATCCGTCAACATTTTTGGAACCCAACGTGAACACAATTTCCGGTAATTCAAGTTCTCGGTCACAATGCGATACAAAACACTACGAGAATATTGAGGAAAGCAGTCGCACAATGATGAAATTGTAAAGCGTCTGTTTTCTCTCACCTTTTCGTCCACTTTCTGCACCAAATCTTCATTAACGACCGAAGGACGCCCACTCCGTTCTTCATCATGCACATTTGTGCGGCCATCTTTAAATGCTCTCACCCATTTCCTTACCATTCCATCACTCATAATGTTTTGTCCGTAAACTTCGCAGATCTCACGATGAATATCGATCGGTTTTACGCCTTTAGCACTAAGAAATCGTATAACAGCCCGTACTTCACAATCGGCGGGACTCACGATTGTCGGAGGCATCTTAAACACTCAGTAAACAACGTATACAATGAAGAATCAGACTGTAATGGCGTCAGTGCGTAGACATGAGATGTAGGTTACCAGCGCGCATGCGCGGAACGCCGACCGTATCGCTGCGGCGGCGGAATCGCAAAACGGTACTTACTTAAAAAACATGCCTCGTATATATAACACATGGGCTGAAAAGTCCCGGGCCTAACACATAGATGGCGCTAGTTTTATTGCAGTCACCTTTTTTTCAGTTAATACTAACCTTCAAAAGACAGCTGTTAAAATTTCATGATATTCTATTCATTAGTTTGTGAGTTATTGTGCTAAGAGTGACGCTACTTTTGTTATTTTCAAAACAATGGATCAAAAACAATTTCGTGTTTTAATTTTACACTGCTTCTTGATGGGAAAAAATACCGTTCAAGCGAAGCAATGGCTTGAAAAGTGTTATGGGGACTCCGCTCCATCAGAAACAACAATAAAACGTTGGTTTGCTGACTTCAAACGTGGTCGTAGAGACACCGATGATGCAGAACGCAGTGGACGTCCAAATGAGGCGGTAACACCCGAAAACATAAAAAAAATCCATAAAATCGTTTTGAATGATCGAAAAGTGAAGTTGCGTGAGTTAGCTGACATCGTAAAGATATCAAAAGAACGTGTTGGCTTTATATTGCATGAGCATTTGACTATGAGAAAGCTCTGTTCAAAGTGGGTGCCGCGTTTGCTCACTGTTGATCAAAAACAAGAACGTATTGATGATTCTGAGCAGTGTTTGGCCATGTTTAAACGTAACAAACCGGAATTTTTGCGTCGATATGTGACAATGGATGAAACATGGATCCATCACTTCACTCCGGAATCAAAACGATCGTCATCTGAGTGGACAGCAACTGGTGATCCTCGTCCAAAGCGCCCGAAAGCACAACAATCGGCTGGAAAGGTTATGGCCTCGGTATTTTGGGATGTGCGTGGTGTAATATTCATCGACTATCTTGAGAAAGGAAATACCATCAACAGTGAATATTATATAGCGTTATTGGAGCGTTTGAAGGCCGAAATTGCAAAGAAACGACCGCATATGGCAAAGAAAAAAAATTTGTTTCATCAAGACAACGCACCGTGTCACAAGTCAATCAAAACAATGGCAAAACTACATGAATTGAACTTCGAATTGCTCACACATCCACCGTATTCGCCAGATTTGGCTCCCAGCGACTACTGGCTGTTCGCAGACCTGAAAAAAATGCTCGCCGGTAAGAAATTTCGCACGAATGAAGAGGTTATCGCTGAAACTGAGGCCTATTTTGAGGCAAAAGATAAATCGTTCTACAAAAGTGGTATTGAAATGTTAGAGCGGCGCTGGAATGATTGCGTTGCTCTTGATGGAGATTACGTTGATGAATAAAGCTAATTTTGAACCAAAAAAACCGTGTTTTCTTTGTTAGGCCCGGGACTTTTCAGCCCATGTGTTATATATATATATATAATCGTATATATTGTATGTCATTGAATACAATATTTTTTTCACCGGTACAGTCTGTTAATGCACATTGTTAGGATTTACATTTTATAAGTTTTTTTTTGGATTTCTAGCAAATTCTACTGTTTTTTTACTTCCGTTAGTAAAAGTCCCCAAATAACAAGTTTTTTTTTTCGTCTCTATGTTGGCGCAATAATTCGCGAACAAATTAGGATATCAATTTCAAAATTTTGATATACATGTAAGACTTAAGGTAGGAAAACCATCTACAGCAGAGGTGCTCAAACTTGAACTGGTGGCGATCTACCTCAATATTGTTAGACTACGATCGATCGACTCTGAGAGGCTGCAAGTAAGTGTGATGTAGGATTGTCGTCTAAGTAGGGTGTATGGTGGCATAGATATTAGTTTTCCGCACAAAATGCATTTTTTTAGTCAAGGTAAGTGTAGGTCTGCTCTAAAATGTCAATGAAAAAACTCATAATTATTCAAAATTGCGAGTTTATTGGTTCTTACAAAACAAACGAGTTTTGTAAGAACCAAGGTGTCTAAACTTAACTAAAGAGTGACTTTGGATGTTGAAGCGTGGCACTGCATGTCCTCAGCATACTTTTCATAAGATGGTACGTAATTACCGCTAATCGCAAGCATGATGACATATGTTCGTCAGTTAGTCGATTGCGATATTTTGACTTAATTATCTTCATTTCAGAAAATGCAGACTCGCACAAGTAAGTTGACCCAAACATTG
Source organism: Pachyrhynchus sulphureomaculatus (assembly GCA_019049505.1). NCBI lineage: Eukaryota > Metazoa > Arthropoda > Insecta > Coleoptera > Curculionidae > Pachyrhynchus > Pachyrhynchus sulphureomaculatus. The sequence continues at coordinate 95,375,238 of CM032447.1, forward strand.
CCGTCAGTTGAAGGGCGATTTGCCTTAGATATTTATCTTCAGATATAAAACACCAGAATTTTGTATCAAATGCTGTGGCTTTGAGATGTATAATCTGCACTAACTCATTTTCAACAGCACATGAGTCCATGTTAAACTGACTTGCTATTTCAGTAGCTAATTCCTCAATGTTTTTACACGAAAAAGGATAACTCATAAATCATGCGATATTTGCCAATTTACTGAAATCATAAAAACGTATTTCGAATTGGCCCAAAATATTTGATAATTCTGCCTCATAAATATCATAATTCAACTGAGAAATCCTTGCTTTCAAAGACGGAAAATTTTTCAGATCCTTTCTTTTCAGTTGATCTATCATAAGTTGCAATTTACGTTTGAATGCTTTTATTGTGCTAATCATCTCAATAATAGTTTTTCCTTTACCTTGAAGCTCCAAATTAATGGTGTTTAAATGCATTGTGATGTCTGTCATAAATGCCAAATCAGTCAGCCATTTTCCATTTTTCAGCATCTGAGTGTCATCACCTCTTTCGTCCAGAAAAACTGTTATTTCGGGCAATAATTCTTGAAACCTTTCTAGGAATTTTCCGCAATTCAACCACCTGACGTCCGTGTGAAGAACTAAATCAGTGTGTTCAGCTGACTCACTATCTTCCAACTGCAATTTAAAGAGCCGTCGTTGCAAGCTACGTGCACGGATAGAATTCACAATTTTTATTGCAATGCCCATAATCTCCTCCATGTTTAGAACTTTTGAACACAAAACTTGTTGATGTATAATACAATGGAAGGAGAAAAATGAAGGGAAATCATCATTAGCTCGACACAATGCCACAAAACCGTTTTCGTTTCCAGTCATTGCTGGTGATCCATCGGTTGTAATGCACACTAGTTTATATATTGGTAGCTTGTAGTTTGTTACAAAATTGAAGAAAACGGCATATATATCTTCGCCACGGGTCTTTCCTTCCAGAGGAATCATTGTCAAAAACTCTTCCTTAGCCGACATGTCATTGAATACCATTCGAATAAAAATACACAGCTGGGCAGTGTCTGTCATATCGGTGGATTCGTCGAACTGTAAAGAAAAGTATGTACATTCCATGATATCATGTTTTAGTTTATCTGCCATGTCCTGACTCATGACTTCAACACACCTTGTGACAGTCGGACGAGATAACTGAAGTTCTCTAATAGCAGACATAATCTCTGTTTTATTTTTAAAATCTCCAAATAAAGTCTCACCCGCTTCAATAAATGCTTCCGTCACAACCAATCCATCATCAAATGGTTTCTTGTGTTTCGCCAATATATGAGATATTTTAAATGACGCGATCGTTGCAGCTTTTGATTGTTTGGCTGGTCTTGTGAACATGGTTTGTTTTTTTTTTTTCAAACAAGTTATCAAATCATGTACTTTTCGTTTTCTTAATTCACTCTGTGACGGAAAATCATTTTCATAGTTTTTATGAACCGTTTTATGATGCCTCTCTAAGTTCCCACGCTTAGGTATTGCAACTGACGCACGGCAAATGAGACAAATGCACTTATCCTTTACCATACAAAAGAAAAATTCTTCCTCCCAATCGTTATTAAAATGATAACTTTTACTTTTCTTCGCCGCACTCATTTTGGACTATTTATTAATAAACTTTGTATCGATATATCGCCTTCAAGTTACAACTCAGACTGACTCCTATTCCTGCAGGCGCAACATTTATATCGGCGCGAACGAAGTCTCGAATGTTCCCGTCAAACACTCCGCCCGAAGTTTCTAGAAAAATCGGCGGAAATCAAAAACGCGGCTTTTCTTTGACAAGTACCGCGCGTTCCTTCGATAAAGCCGCCTTTTGCCGCTAGCAGGGGGTTATTACGATAAAAGAAAGTGATGAGGGGGTTATTCTGGTCTAATTGTGGATCGAATAAATTTTAGTAGTTTCTTCATTACATTTTGTTTTAGTTATCTAAAACAAAATCTGTGAATAGTTCTATATCGGAATTTTTTTCTCGAGATCGACTCAAAAAGCACTCGCGATCGACCGTTTGAGCACCCCTGATCTATAGTATTTGAGCGATATCGCTTCAGAAGAAGGCTGTAAAAGAGGCAGGAGTCGACAAATATTGTCTAGCCTCAATTGTATCGAGAATTTTTACTGGTTGTTAACCGAAATTGTTTTCACATAATTACCTATAGTCAATGATATACGGAGTTAAAAATGGTGGGGTGGGCGTTATTGCTCGTTATTTTAAATATATCATTTTATTGGGATTATTGGAGTGGAGTATGATTATTTTACTAATTCCGATGTTAATAGAGATAGCTTCTAAAGGAATAGATCCGTTTTCAGTTAGAAATATCTCCACTACATGGAAAATGACGTTACACATCTTCTGTTTTATTGTATTTCGTTCTATTTGAAAAGTGTCGCAGTGAAGACGAGCATTATAGGACCTCATTTGCTAGAATAGAATCAGGTTATATCATAAAAGCTGTTTGATATTAGTATACCTGAAGGGACGTGAATTAATCTATTTTTTAACAGGTCTTTTTACATTGTATTATTTCCACTGCTGCCCGTGGCTTACCATATATACATAGATTTTTGTAAATTATTTTAACTTCCTACATTCGTAATAATTAATAATAAATATAAGAATAATTAAAAAAGTTTATTTTTCTTTATACATCAACAGGTTTTTCTCTGCAAACCTAAATATTTTTTAAAACGTATTTGGTTCATAGTAGATCGTAGTTTTTAATTACCAAATGCTTTTTTGATAACATTTAAAGGGAAGTTTCTAAGTTGTTTCACATACACTGAGTAGTCGAATAATATGCAAATTACATAATTTTTCATTATTTCTCATTTCAGCACCAATAGTATGTCGAGGAAAATGTCACTTTTCAGTTATAAATATTTCTGAAGTGGTTCCTCTGCTAATTTAATACAATTTGTAATGTTTATTATTCAATACTTTCTTCGCAAATAAGCAGTCAAAAAAAAAATACTGAATTTGACTTTTTCACACTAAAGAATAATTTCTAAACATGAAAACTCGATATTTTAAATGATAGGTACTTTCTGGTAAGATACTAATAATAAAAAAGTAAGATAAAGAAAAGCTCATACTGAAATTGAAGATAATGAAAAAATAAGATGCGAAGAACCCTAAAAAGATATCTAGCACGATATATACGAGACTGGTTTGAAAAGTCCGTGCAAAAATAAAAACTACTTATGTGTTTGGGGTAAACCTTTTTTATTTTTCGACATAGTCTCCTTTTAGGCTTATACACTTCGTCCAACCATGTTCTAGTTTGTTGATCCCTTCCGAATAATAGGATTTGTCCAAGTCTGCAAAATATCCATTAGTGTCTGCAATCACCTCCTCGTTTGAATAAAATCTTTGTCCCGCCAACCATTTCTTCAAATTGGGGAACAAATAGTAGTCCGAGGGAGCCAAGTCTGGAGAATAGGGGGGATGTGAAACGAGTTGGAAGCCTATTTCCATTAATTTTGCGACCACAACTGCTGAGGTGTGTGCTGGTGCGTTGTCGTGATGGAAAAGGACTTTCTTGTGGGCCAATCGCGGGCGTTTTTCTTGCAGCTCGGTTTTCAAACCGTCCAATAACGATGAATAATATTCACCTGTAATAGTTTTACCCTTTTCCAGATAGTCGATGAGGATTATCCCTTGCGAATCCCAAAAGACAGTCGCCATAACCTTTCCGGCCGAAGGAACGATCTTCGCCTTTTTTGGTGCAGATTCCCCCTTGGTAACCCATTGTTTAGATTGTTGTTTGGTCTCAGGAGTATAGTAATGTATCCATGTTTCATCCACAGTGACGAAACGACGCTTAAAGTCCTCCGGATTCTTCAACACTTCACACGATTCCGTTTTTGGTCAAGCGTGAGCAATCGCGGCACCCATCTTGCGAATAGCTTTCTCATGTCCAAATGTTTATGCAAAATATTAAGTACCCGTTCAGTCGAGATCCCCACAGCACTAGCAATCTCACGCACCTTAACTCTTCTGTCATCCATCACCATATCATGGATTTGATCAATGATTTCTGGAGTCGTAACCTCCACAGGCCGTCCAGAACGTTCAGCGTCACTTGTGCCCATATGGCCAGTCCGAAAATTTTGAAACCACTTATAAACTGCTCTAATCGAAGGTGCAGAGTCACCATAATGTTTATCAAGCTTCTCTTTAGTCTCCTAAGGCGTTTTGCCTTTCATAAAGTAATGTTTAATCACCACACGAAATTCTTTTTCGTCAATTTCTTGAAAATCACTCGACTTCCTTGATTCACACGAATGCCAAACACAAAGAAATAGACCAATATGGCTGAAACTTGGTGTGCGTTCATTCAAGAGATGCTACTAAGCATGACCTCGATACGCGCCGGTGGTGCCATCTCTCGGACTTTGCACGGACTTTTCAAACCAGCCTCGTACGAAGCAACCATAAATCCATTATATGTTTGACTATAAATAATTATACTTAAAATTTGTCCATTAACCAACTAATAACCGGTAAAAATGCTCATACTGTTGTAACTATACAATATTTAACATGTTCCACGCCTAATCCTTTTATCAAATTTAGTATACACAAAATAATATTTTTCTATTAAAAAAACAATAACGTAGATGCACTATCGACAAATAAATATAACCTTTTTCCCTAGGGAAAACGCCTATTATGAGGGCAATACACGTACCGGTAAATCTGTTAAGTTATGCTTGAACAGTCCACTGAAGATCGGCGGCCGGAACGTGAATGGGCTCCAGCTTGCCCGTCAGAGAGGACTTGATCGGTAACTAGACAACGAATAAAAATACGTTCCTGCCGGCCGACCTGAAGAGAGCGCAGGAAAGCCGGTTCGTGAGTGGGGCGAGGCCAAGGGGTACGGGCCGGCCGTCGGTCAGTGTTCATGTGTCCTCTTGTTTTGTAGAGAGAGCGTGACTCGCGCGCGATGAAGATCACTAGGGAAACATTTTGAGTCGACTGCTTGCCGGCCCGAATTCAACTGCAGGTGTATGGGGTTTTCAGTCCAACAGGCTTGCCGGTATGTGTATGACCCCCGTTAGAGCTACATGAAGTTGGTGACAAGCCCAAGTAATTTACAGGTGTCCATCGACATCGATAGATCAATCAATAACTGCGACATTTAAAACTAGTATCTTATCTATAAAAATGGCCCATACTAAATTAAAGACCAATAAAATAAAAGGCATCTCATAATATCACAACATTTTATTTAAACCATAAAACTACAGTAAATGTACCATGGTAAGCATTGTGTTGCTAATAGTATGCACGTAAATAAATTACCATGTTTTTTTTTTTAATTTAAACTACGTATGAGAGCGATGGTACATATTATTAAATAAAATTTTATTAAACTACGTTTACAAACGTTTCGTGATTGTAAAAAATCTTGTTGACGATTTTAAAATGAATAGATTTATTAAGCAAAGAATTTTCCTTAAATTTTGCCTTAAAAACAAAATTCTTTATACCAATAAGTTAAAATTGTCAGAAAAAAGTTACGTTGATAAGTGTATAGCAAGATCAAAAGTTTTCAAGTGATACAAATCATTTACACGGTAGAAAAACTGGAGTCGTAGAGCTGTTAATAACGATCCGTGTTCTAGAAAACCATCCACCGCAACTACACAATAGAACAAAGAATATCCAACTACTACGACTGATTTTACAGAACGATTTGGGATTGTCTCGTGCGTCTTATTCCAAAAAAAAAACGAATTCTCTTGAAAAAAATCGTCATCTTGAGAGAGCTTAAAAGGCGCTTTTTTTGGATGACATCACTTTCAAACGCATAATTATTGGTGATGAAACATGGATCTATTTACATCACAGAGAAACAGTACAAAAATAAAATGAATACCGTACAAAAGGTATACCGCCTCACTCATGTTAATTATTTTCTTCGATTACCGTGGCGTAGTCCATAAAAAGTTCCTCTCAACTGATCAAACAGCTGATTATGTATTAAACGTTATGTGTCATTCACGTGAATCAATTAGCAAATAAAAATCAGAATTTATGGAATTCAGAGAATTCGCTGTCGGCTTTGCAAGCAATATACTTCAAATGTTTTGAACATTGAAAAAAAAAACGTTGTCATGATCAAATAGCTTTAGATGAATAATTATAAGCTCGTGTTTTTTGTAATTAACTCCTTTTTAGAACATAGTAGTATTCCAATCAATTTAAAGTATTTTCTCGCAAATGTCTAGGAAATTACACCACTTTAAAATACATCTACTCGTTAGGTCCCGTGGCTTGTGGAAGGAAGTCATTTAAGTGGCAAGTGATCACTACCTTCAAATCGAGACATGGACGTCATCTAAGATTATTTACATCAATTCACTTGGAATTTGCCAGCGAAATAACGTAAAATTTGACAAAGAACAGCAATGCCTTGTTGATGCCAAGGATTGACTGCAAAGTATTAAATTATCATGCTCATATCCAGTAAGATTGTTAATACTTGTACAAATTATTTTTTGGCCCCACCTTTCTGTCCTTATAGTCACTTTTGAGTGTCATCTTTTAGTTTTAAAACAAGATATTATACTTGATCCTAGTGTGAACATAACATAAAAAATTAGTTGAACAGCCTTCTCGTCACATTTCAACTTTAAAACAAAAAGGAGCCGGGCAAAATAAATGGTTTGGATAGAGCCATGATGCAGTAGCAATTCTGTTCAAAAACCTCTTTCTCCTGAACCTGCAAAGCAAGCAGAGAGCAGTACCGTAGCAGCAGCTTTTGTTCTCAGAAGTCACCCCACGGAGGACTTACGGAGACTCCTTGCGGATCCTTCAAAGCTTCTGTGGACTAAGCCCCTACTTGTTGGATCATTCAGAGTGCATTTGTAAGTTCCGGTCTAGTTTGGCAAGGATTATTGTGCAAAATTTGTTCCAATCCCTCACCTTCCACTCTTTTTGCTTGATCAGGACGTTTATCATACCGAAGGTTGAAATGTCCCTTTTAAAACTGCCGTAACCAAATTGAAACGCGAAGAATGGCAGTGCCTCAAATGTTGCTTTTCGAAGGACGTCGCGTCTACATCTGATTTTTTAAATTCATGTTCCCAGTAGGATCAGTTCGTTTTAGAGCTGAAATATTGCACTTTCACATGCGTATAGGGTGGGAAAATTTGGATTTAGATAAGTTCTTTAGTCGATGAAAAGTAGGAACCGAGAATTAATTTGTATACCTAATAGCTGTAAATCTCCACTTTGAGAAGAAAATGTTAAAGAAAGATTGAAATATTAGTCTAAGAGCAGATCAAAATTTTGTTCGAAAATGTTACAGATATCCGAATCATTGGTGATTTAATGTGAGACACCATAAATTTAGAATGTTAATAAAAAATTAAAAACTTTGAAAATATTTTCATTTTTCCGTTGCGCCTTCTTTATATTCTTAACTGTATTAACTCAGTGGATAATTATTATATCGGCATACACGTAAATATGTATGGACAAAGAGGAACCAATTTGAGTCAATTTTTTTTATTTATATAACCAATTTTAACATCACAGTCTACATAATAATTTTCTATAATCTAGCTAAACTGTATATTGAAAGACATGCATTTCCATAATATCAAAACATCTGATCGAAATATAGATATTGTGGTATAATTTATGTCAGCAACATAATTATACAGAGTGGATTTAAATGTTTTAGCATTTGCAGTGAAGACAAACTGTTACAAATTTTGACTAAAAACAGGTACTAATTATTTTTATAGTCTGAAATATTCTATATAAATTTCACAAAATACATATCGTGATATAAAACACTTTTTTTATCTCGATTCTATTTTTAAATATCAATAATTAAAAATGGAATGCTATGAAATTACTATACCGCACTATAACAGTACAGAAAAAAACAAGTAATACTAAATATTATTCAACATTTAAAAAGTAAATAAAAACGTACTAGTTTGTTTGCTACTTCACAGTTCTGTAAATATGAACAGTGTAAAATTTAAAAAAAAAAAACCGGGGAGTATTTTTTTTCATATTTAAATACAATGGGAAGGCTTATCAAACCTGATTTATTTATGTGGCAGTATATTTAGGATAGTTTTATCGTAAATATAGGTGATTTATATTTTACGTTAAAGTTTTTTATCTCTTAATAAACATTATAAAGCTGCCCATTCCACAATAGCAAATTATTCTCCAGGTATACCCAAATAGTTAAAGTACTGGGAATCGAAAAAGCACAAAGCATAATAAAACTTGGGAAAAAAGAGAGAAATTAATGCAAAAAGCACGATGTCTTATTTTTTATTTGCAATTTTGAAAGTCAGTTCTAAATAATATCTTTTCCCTGAGTTTTTTATTCCTCTTTAATGACGACAATAAAGTTGATTGTTGTAGGATGATTATGCAAATAAATTGTCCTTATTTTCTTAATATTAAATGAATAAAACACTAATAATAGAGAGATTTTGCAATGCTTATTTTTCACATGCCTTTATCCTTATCGTTATCTTAAGCATGCGCAATATTAACGCGAAGAAATTACAAGTTAGATTAGTATTCATCATCTATAAACTTAGGGGAATTTTTTTTCCATTCATTTCATGGTTAAGTACATCGGTTATTAGTATTTGATGGGTCGACACAAGTTTCTAAATTAAAGTTGTGTCTAGCAGGTTTCAATCACTTCCTTCAATATTTCCAAGGTAATACGAATGTGCGATAAATAAAATTTCATTTGAAATTAGCAATACACACACTATAATGCCATTGTGCCAAAGATTGCAAAATTCCAACATAATCTAAACACTAATTAACTGTTGTCAGTGTTATTTGCAATAAAAGATTATCATTTCAATTTTACTATGTTTTCTTAGTGGTTTGTAGTAGGAAAAAAAAAACAGGCCCTGCCATAATAGCGAAAAGAGTAACGAACTTCAAATAACATCTCTTCCTAAATAAGGGAAATAGTTATCCTCAAAAAAGGTTTCTCTTATTTTGTTTCAATAGTGCGCAAGCTCCAAGTGGTGGGAGCATGCTTCGAATAACGATAACACCGGAGTCCTTATATTTAATTTCTTTCCTTTATTACTGCGCAAGCTCCAAACGATGGGCGCATGCTTCAAATAAGCGTTGCGAAATCTCTCTATTATACAAATAACTTGTTCTTATTTTCTTAATATTAAATGAATAAAACACTAATAATAATTTAGGAGCTTTATAACTGATAAATTTACTCTCATAAATTATAAAATAATGTGCAGATTTTAACAAATGCTGCATGCAACAAAGCTTAAATGTGGCATAAACCCTACATCTCTCACTACTTTCAAAAAAAAAAAATACATCATCTCATTATGAAAATGTAAAAAATTCATGCTAACTAATTTAACCTACAAGGATACCTAATACAAAAATAACTCGATAACATAAACAAAGAAATTTTTTTGACAAAATCTGCCTGCAACCGAATATAAATACATTATTATTTATTTATTACTAAACCAATATCACTAAATTTAAAAATGAATAACAAAATAAAATAAAATATAATGGACAATAAGACCAAGAAGAATCTAGGGTTTTTCAGGTGATAATGTTACCTGATTCTGATAAATTACAGGTAAAACAACCCCCGACGAAAATTTAATAAAAATTGAGGGATATCACATTTTATGAGTGTATATTCACTTACGTTTGTTGTCCAATTTCATTGTTGCAATATTATTCTAGTTAAAAATCTCAGAGAATTTACACTCTCACTGTTAAATCCCGCCAAAGAAAAGATAGCCGATTTTCAAATTATATTCGGTGTCGATACATGAATTCTTTTAGCTAAAATGTGAATAAAAATCACACAGATATCGTCATCTGATTAAGCTTAAATTACCACAAAAAAAAATTAAGAATTCGTAATTGAAAATTTAAGTATTAACGTTAATTATAATACTCTAGTATAATCTTTTTAATAATGAACAGAATATTTCTTGACTATTTTGTTATAACAGTTAAAATTGTATTTGGCGTCATCTAATTTGTTCAATTTTAGCAAGTTTCTAAAAAATAGCACCTATAAAGCTAATGCTAATAAGGCGGTGGTACAAAAAAATAATTATATACATAAAATTCTTAATCAATCAATCACAATGTCTCATTCATAAAATCTACAGATATTTTAGGGATTTCGCATTCTCTTGCATTATTCACACTTCTGGCACTAATAACCCGTTTTATCATCAGCGTAAATTACATTTTCTTAAAAATACATGACATTTTTACGCGAAGTATAAAATAATGTAATAGAAGGATAAATACCTTGTGTATTTTCACTTAACTGCTACCCACTGCTGTGCCTACACACCGATGGATTTGAAGCATAAAACCCAGTTTTTAAAGCAACCTTAACACTCACCTAGGTGAAATTTTAGCTGAATCACCTGACGAATTGGAATTGTTCGCTTTAAATCCACATTTCTGGATTTTTCTACTTAATCTGGTTACCCATTGTTTCTGTTCTTCATTGGAGGAAGCTAAAAGAAGGAGTTCTTTGGCATATGACGGGTCGTAGTGAAGTTTGCAAGGCGGTACATTGTCCTCCTTTCTGTCTAGATGATCTTTGTGAATTTTTATCCTACATCCTAAAAAAATATATTCATCATAAAGAGTTGAATATATACAATACACAATATATAAACAAATTTAAGGAAAACGTAGTAGGTACAATTGGCACCAGTGACCTTTAAATATTAAGCTCAAAAGGGGAGTAGTAGTAGTCGTTGTGTGGAAGGCTCCCTAACCCCGAAGAAAACATTCTCCCAACCGTTCTAACCACCACGATCATCGCGAAACTTTTCGGACCTGAACGACGAAGGACAGAATCAATCAACCGGGGTGGCCATGTGCTACAGATGCTGTGGATTGGTCACCCCTCTACTGCAGTAAAACGGCATAATGTAATAACTGTAGAGATGGCAACCAAGAAGGTAAAGACTGCAGATAAAGAGCAAACTGCGCAAATTCGATGGTACGGAGGTGAGGGGATTGGAAAGAAGTTACCAGTTACAAGACTATTAGTATACAACAAAAAATGGGAGCAGTTAATGAGTAAAGTGGCATATTAAAAAAGAAAGAAGGGGATAGAAAAAAGGACAGATAGAGTAGTGATAAACGATAATAAAAATAGATAGGTCAGATGTAATCAGAAAGTGTAAAGTGTATAAGTATTGTAAAATTGAAACGTAATAAAAAAAAATAAAGAATTGGAAGAGTTGAGGAATAGTTTAGTAAGGTAATAAACTCTAAAAAGAAAAAGAGGAAAAACAAACTGTAAGTTTTCAACAAAAAGGAAAATATGAAAAGTGGTTAGTTAGGGAAATATGTAGGGAGAAAATAGATACTGCCAGTAAAGTGTGAAAAACAGATTTAGAGGCAAGGTAAAAAAGTAAGAATTAAATAGAAATGGTAATGTGGTAAACAGATGAATTAGTTAGGCTGAATAGTTAGTAGACATTATACATATGGAGTTAAATGAGTAGATTAAGAATAGAAAAAGATGAAACAAAGCGGTGTGAAAGAAACCTTTAAATTGTAAGAAAGATTAGCAGAGTGACGATGTAAATGTTAACACTAGTCGTGAAACGTCTCTTTGTGGAAGGAAAGATTTTACCTGAAAATAAATAGTCGAATTCCCTAAAACTGTGAATAAAACTCACATGTAACAAACTTATAAAACAAAACTTCAAATAAAATTAAAAAAAGGTATAAAATGACCAGAAATTTGCCCCAACATTGGGCCGATAGATAAAAAAAATCTTATCGTAATTATTTTAAAAAACGGAAACGCTATTGTTTTTTACCCAGTAATTTTCGAAACCCGACAAATTTTAACATGCTCGTAACTTATAATCCATCAAGCTCTCTCTCAAGTGACGTTAAAGGTGTAGCAGAGATCATTTTATGATCTCGTCAAACAAGCTACCTTTATTTTGCCCTTATTTCAGGAAACGATATTTAATAAGTAATTTTGAGGAATTTACTTGTCTGTAATTCTATTTATTACAAGTGGAAATTACTATTCCTCAAACACGGGGTGATTTCTGTAATTATTCCAAAAATCAGTTTCTTGAAGACCAAAAAGTGTGCTAAAATTCGAAATAACAGCCCAGTATGTGCTTTTCTAAAAGTCTCCCGACATTATTGCTACTCGACGAAACTAAGGGCACGCGCAACTTGCACATCAATCATTGAGTTATAAACTGAACTGAATGTCTACCCGGTATGCAATAATTACGCGTCTGTTTCTACTATAGCAACTAATTTTTGTTATTTTATGTGTAGGAGTAGGTAAAAACTTACACCGAGAGTATCGGGTGTGCGATTAGGATGCCCGAAAACCACAACTACAATTTTGTTGTTCGTTTTTTCAATTTCAACCGTTTGAGCCGTCTGCAGTATTTAAGTAATCTTCAACATTATACGAAATTATACAATACTTTTTAGAAATTTTCTTATTTTATTATCTGACGGCTAATTTTTCCAATATTGTGCTTGCCCTCTTTTATTGAATTTTTGTATGAAGTCTCGAAGGTTTACCCAGTAAATTGAACCTCTAATTTAAAATAATGTTACAAAAAAAAATAACAAATACTTTTTCCATTTAAGACAATATACAAATTTTGACAGCAGTAGGTCAAAATTTACAAATATGTCATTTTTTTTTCGAGTAGAAAAGCAAAACAAGAGTAACAATAAGGATCATCAAAATTTAAATGTATTTTTCAGGCTGAAGTGTTAGTGCTGTAAAATGACCGTTAAGAGTAATTTTAAGATGAAAGTCATTTTTAATTTTTGAGTGTAATATTTTATGGTTAATTACAAGTAAATGAGTATTTGTCTCATTTACTTTTAAGCAATCATATTTACAGCTTTAAAAATATTAGGAAGATCTTCACTAACCACAGATACCGAATTTTTTTAGATCGTTATAGTTAATGAATAGTAAATTTGCATATTGTCAACAAAAGATAAAATATTTCCATGTTTGACAAAGATATGAAAATCAAAAATATAAATAAAAAAACACTAAAGTAATAATGGGCTAAGAGATTCTTAAGAAATGCCTTTCCATACTTATAGTGAATTTGAAATATTGACTAAATATTGGTTTAAAATTCTTGTAATTTGATTTATAATCTATACCTATAAAATTGTACCATGACTGACTGACAGACAACGCATAGCCTGAACCGATGTACCTAGAGATTTGAAATTTGGAGGAAATATTCTTTGAGAACCCTAGGGGTGCACTAAGGAGGGGTTTTTTGAAATCCCATCCCTGAAGGGGTGGACAGGGGTGGTAAAGTTTGTATGAAGAAACATTTTTTTTAAAGTTACGATGATGACACTTTATGAATATACTTTTCAAAAGAAATAAAATAACACGTGTTTCATTATTTTGGAAAATTCATCTCCTAAGGGGGTGGCAAAGTTTGTATGGTGAAACATTAATTATTTTTTCAAGGTACGATTTTGAAACTTTTTTGTATACTATTCGAAAGTAAGTAATAAAAAAATACGTTTTGACTGATTTAAAATGTATCTAATTTTCACAAATCTACCTGAAAAAAATACGAAACACGTATAGAAACTGACGGAGTTTGTATATAAAGAAATATTTATGTTGAAACTTTCAATAAATATTCTTATTCCAAAAATTCCAATTCCAAAGCGTTTTTTTTTTTAAATCAGCCTCCTAAGTTGCAAAGTTTATATACCTACAGGGTGGAAATTTGAAGCGGTCGGTGGGGGGGAAGTACTTGAAATATTAAGCAAATTTTCTGCGAAAGAAACATTTCATTATTTTTAAACATCACTAAAAATGCATTTTTAAAAAACCGCTTGCTTGAACAGGGAATCGAATCGGCCTAAATGGCAACAAATAAGTGACCCTGCCTTTTATGGCACTAATGGATAGACACAATAATGAGGATCAAATAGTTTTGAGAAATATTATGATTTTAATTAGAGGAAATTCACATTGCATGGTTTTTCTTCTAATTTAAGAAAAAATATTTCTGAGAAGCATTTTTGTCAATGTTTGGTTCATGTATTTGTCATTTATGACGGTTGGATTCCCGGCTCAGACAAGCGGCTTTTCAAAAATATTTAAATATTGGTATCATATTTAATTTCTACCCTGTATAGTATTTTTTTTTAACTGACAACTTTGTATAAATACTATTAAATAAAAATAATTAGACACGTTTTTCATATTTATTGTAATATCACTTCCCTGAAGTTACAATCGAGATCTAAATTTTGTATGTTGTCCTACTTGATGACACATCCGTACCCCATCAACGTTAAAACGCAAAAACCCAAGCATAGTGTCGCGATCCATAATGGGTCATCCCTACCACTCCGTCGCACCGAGCTTACCTTAAACATTTCTTGATTAGGTTTTTTGTATAATTCCATAGTTTTAGTAGTAGCTGGCATAGATTTGCGGGAAGATTGTTTCTCGCACGGCCAATTTTATGTGGCTTGCTCGCGTGTAAGCTCGCATACCAGGCTGGTTATTTTGTAGCCACCACATAAACAAACACAAAACGTAGTTTATAAGGAAATTTTACACTAAGAAACATCACACTGTTTCCACCCAATCGAGTTGCCCCTTTTACAAAAAAAAAATACCGCAACATCACCCTGTTCCAATAAAAATCAGTAGTTATATTACCTCATCATCTAAGCGTGCGAACTCGCGGGTAAAAGCTAGTAAATAATTAATAAAACTTAGGTAATAATATGCCATGATATTCCAAAAATTAAAAGCTTTAGCTAGAATAGGAAAAACCTATGTTAGTAGCAAAACGTGAATTCCAATTATTCATTATATCGTTTTTAAGTTTACAAAGTAAAGTTGTCATACTGAAATTTGCCCTAAAGCCCGATTTATTGTTAATATATTCAACTACTTCAATAAATACTGTACGTTCTAAAATTTTAGAAATTATTGGAAATAAGGAAATAAGCTGAAGATCATTTATCTTTTAAACACTACGAACTTTTGGAATTGGTATAATAAAAGAAACAATAATAAAAAAAATATTTGATATACCATAATATTTAATATCACCACTTACTTCTACATTCCAATGCGGGGGGAGGCCTAAACATGTGCCAAATCTGCTTGGGACACACCTCGCACGCGGTCGGCATATGGTAGGATATATTTAGGAATTCATGACCTTTGTGGGCAACAAAACCTGGATGTTTATCTTCGAAACTTCTTACTGATGATGTGTCAAGCATATTATTCGGTTCCTCCGAGCTTTTCCGGGCCTCGCCTTCACCTAAATAGAGCAATTGGAAAATGCGTGGGATATCTTTGGAATCGGCACGTATCACATCTCCTTGCGTTACGGAACGTACATGAAATACTTTACTGCAATTAAAAAATAAATGATGACCATTACAATTTAACAGAACTAATACACAGCAATTATGGAATAAATTCAAAAAATTTCGTTTTTCCACTTTAGGAAATATTTAATATTCTACAGGACGACCCAAAAAAGAAATTGGAGTCGACTTCATTACCTTATAGCTAAAACACTCTGTATATATTTCTCGAAAGTTTTGCTGTTTTTTTCAAGAATTTTGTTCAGTTTTAAAATCTTACCTTAAATCGAGTACAATCACAGGATCAGTATTTTGTTTATCACTTTCAGAATTATAAAATATATAATCTTCCTACTAGAAACCACGACGTACTGTTTCTTCCAACCATGCCGCCTGATATTTTGTTTTGAAGGTATAGAGAGCCAACCCTCAAAAACATAGTCGGAATTTACTTCATCACCTAAAATAATACAATATAATACAAAAATATTTACACTTTTTATCAAACTACCATAAATATGACAATCTACTTAATGTTTCTCTAAGTATCCATTAAAGCAACGAAACAGATGAAATTACTTTTTTTATACAAGTAAACATAGTTGAAAATTTTACGTGTATTAGCGTGTTAAGTTACTGCGTTTTGGCCACCTCTAGTATCTTGTGACGATTAGGATTCGAAATAGGATAAAACAGCGCAAGCGCACTGTTAACGCAGCTGTCCGAACCCCCTATGATACAACGTGCACATGTTGCTAAAAATGACTTTTTGAAAAATGTATTAATTTTTAAAGAAAAAACACATCTGGAGGTTTGGAGATGATTAGTTTTTTGTTTGGTTTATCATGCCTTCAATGGATGGCAGTTCTGAAAAAACTGAATCTGACAACCCGCCATATGGTTCCTCTAAATTTCTACAGGTCCTAACGCATCAATATAAAATATTAAAGTTTGGGATTTAGTAATCAACAAATTAGTTAAGATTCGCTAATTAAAAAAATATTTACATACATCTTAGTTAACTGTAAATTCATCGTCCTTTTAATTATAGATTTGATTACAAAATTGTTTTTTCAAACATTTTACAAAAGGATTTAAGAATTACTTACCTTCGTTGTCTGCCGAACTTAGTGATGCGGTTTCACTATTTAATGCTGCTAGTTTCAACTGTAGTTGTTCTATTTCCGCATCTTTACTATCTAATTCCATCTGAAACCGTTGTTTAGCTGCCACTTCTTCGTTGCATTGTATCTAAATCATTTTTAAAAGAAAAAAAAAACTACTATACTACTATATAACTACAAATCTAATCCATACACAAACTATACTGTTATTATTAGCAGGAAAGAAATAATTTTATGGAGGTGTAACGTTCTGTATAAAATCCCGACATATAGAGGCTTGTCTATCTCCCAGTTGGGGCGAGCTAATTTACAGATTTGCAGAACTGACAAAAACCTTCTTTTACAGAACCTTCAGAAAAATTTACCACCATAAAATCCTATCATATCACCTCGGGAGACCAGAAATGACGTTGTTTGTAATCCTTTTTGTAATGTTGCTAAAATGACATTTATATTTCTGATCTGATCTCTAGTAAATGTATTTAAATAAAAGTTATATATAAAGTTTGAAACAAAACAGTGACAGGTAAGAAGATGGAAACAATAAGAATAAAAATATATGAAAATCATTAACTAGAAGTTTCAGAAGATATTAAGAGTTCTGGATTTTAGTTTTAGCAACCGTTGTAAGACTTCCCGGTTCTTGGTGGAGAGAATGACCAAATTTTTATGCATAAGCATTTGTAGTATAAAAATGGCGTTTAAAGTAGGAAAAGGAATTAAAACCAAAGTAAAATATTGCATATTATGAGTCCTAAAATAATATGTGGTGACTGGAATGTGATCAATAGAGTGACCCTAAAAAATTCCAAAAAAATTAATGGCGTTATTTGACTTTTTCGTTAGGACAAAACTATTACTATTTGGTTTAAATTGACTATTTAAGAGACATAAAGGGGTGAGAGAAAATAACTTTGAATTTTTAGTGTTCTGACTTAAAACAGTCAACCTTTTTTTCCTAGAGTGTATAAGTTTAAAATAAATTAAGTGTAAATATGAGAAATATTAACAACTGCAATAACAGATTTTACTAAGTTTTTAAATTTTTTTGGGCTGCAAATATTAATTTGGGATATTTTTGATTTCGTCATAACATATTTTCTCATTTTTCTCACATTCTATATATTTTTCAGGTTTTCTATTAGAAAAAAAAATTTTTTTTTTAACGCGCTAACACTTGATGCAAGTTAGAATTCTCAAAAAAAATTTCGAGTTTGTTGCCAACTTTTGTAACTATTGTGCATACAGAAAAATTACAATCTACGACTATATCACGTTACCAATTCGCTTAGTAAATGTAACGTTTCGTGATAAAATACTTACATTTAAATCTTGAATAGTTTTCTGGTAATTAGCTATCATCTGATTGTACTTCTCCTTCTCTTGACTCAGCTCTTGTTGCAATTTTTTAAGGTCCTTTTCCTTCCTTCTTAAGTCAATATTAGAAACCTTTGTTTTCCCAGGTTTTTCCCGAAGGTCCTTTCTATTCATAATTTCGTGTAATTTGTTTACAGCCTGTTGTTTCAACATGCATTCAGTCTTAAGTTTAGCTCGTAATTTTTCAATTTCTTCGTTGTTGCTAGACTTTCTGAAATTTTAAATGAATATAATATTAATACGTACAAAAAACAATTTACTATCGGCCTGCAACCAAGCTTATAGCTGCTTATTGGGTACCAGATGAGTGGCTTTCAGGTATCTCAAGGACTATAAAATTAATGCAAACATTGTAAACCTGTCTGTGTAACAAATATAAATGACACACAATACTGGTACGCATTCCCAACAAGTTTTACTAACAGACCACGGTTTTTAGCGGCGCTGCACGGATATGGGATATGGTAGCTTTTTTGCATAAGCGTTGAAATTCTGTCCAGTGTTTTCTATTTATCCTTACCGCACTCATTGCAGTTTCTAATGGAACACCAATTTAGAGGAAAACGATTTTATGAATGGCATTCTTTTTTATGTCTATGATCATTATATATCATCCGCCCTATACTAATAAAAGCCATTAGAAATCAGCTGCAATACTTGCTCAAAATTATGGAGGAATTCATCAGATATAAGAATGAATTTACACTACACATGTCATATTATAAATATAATTCGGAAAAAAACCCAACCGGGTGAGTTTTAGATGTAAAACAGTCAAAATATTGAGGTAATAGAAGCTGAGCAAACGTATAAGTACCTGGATATAAAACAAGAGTTTAAAATAACCACAAAATAATAAAAGTCAAATAAATATATGAATTTATAAGAAGGGTATGGCGTGTATATGCAAACTAAATTCAAGAGCAGAAACTTATTCAAAGCAGTCAATACATATGTGTGTGGTCAACACTCAAACACTCATTTGGAATTGTGAACTAAAGCAGACGGCATTAAAAATTTGCAGAGAAAAAATAGCACACCAAGGCACAAAAATAACTTTCTTGAGGAGAGAAGATTGGTGGATACAAATAAGCAACTAGATCGACAAATAGTAAAGCTACTCACTTATAACCGACTTGCACGCTACAACGGACAATATGCGAAGCCGTCGATTAACATCGTTATGGCTACGGGAAAATGACAAACAGATCAACAAAAGCTGCAAGTTAGGTAAGAAAAGCCTGTTTATGGACGACATTCAAATAAGGTCGCAAAGCTGAGCAGAACTGGCTCCAGCAATGGAAGACATCTGACTAGCTACAGAGGATTAAGTTACTTCAACTAACCACTATTTAAAACAGATTATTTGTGATCCACATCAAGGCCATCCTTTATGTAACGAGAAATGCTAGCCATTCGTCGAGTCAGAGTAAAAGGAAAAACATGATACCACTTCTAAGGTACTTCACCAAGGATTAGCAGAAAAATGAGGCGATGACAATGGGATAAGATGCTTTATTACGACTAAGCACCGAAACCTTCCTTGAAAACAATTTTAAACTATATTCAGATAGCATGCTGTTCACAGATCAAGCAATGGCTCATAATAGATCAGATAAAGCAGTTAAATTTTTAAGGCAAACTGCGTCAATCGACATCGCCATCCCAAAGGATAACAACCTACAAGAGAGAGATACAACTACACAAATATAGAGATTTTGAAGCTCAAATAGGAACACAAGAGAAAATGAACAGCGTCGAATACTTTCTATTATCCAATTAACAATGAGTGTTTCATCATAGTTTTTATAGAAAACATGAAGCCTCTAAGCCTTACTGAACATTTGTACAAGGTCACGTAGACGGCAGTGTTTCAACCGCACAGATTGTCTCCAACTTTGTGGAGAATGTAGCAACGTCTGTCTCCCAGTGTTCAATATGGACAGTTTCCCCTTAAAACTCTACCTTTATAATATCAAAAAATATCTATGTTGAATCAATATTCCTTATAGAGGAAGTGGGAGGAGTAATGATAGTAATAATAAATAAAATGTCAGTAGGAAAAAAATTTCATAATTAGTTTGTTCTCATTCTCAAAAACAGAAGATTTCAGTCGATTCTAGCGGAATAAATACTTCCTAAAATTCTAGAGCGATGCCTATCTCCGACATCGGTGAAAAAGTAACAATTTCTCTTTACAGAAATTGTGGAGAAACATCTCTGATTGGATGATAGCAGCATAAAATTGACAAAAACCGTTAAAAATAATAGATATGTCCTCAATCCCAAAAATAAATCTAACAATCAATTACATCAACAGAAAAATAATAAACCACTGAGAAACAATAATGAAACAGCCAAAAGTGAATCAAGAAATACACATTCCTGAACTTACCTGTTAAATTCTTCCTGCAATTGCTTTAGTTGCCTAGACAAATCCTCTTTTTCCTTCTGTAGCTGCTCATTAAGCCTTTTAATATCAATTTCGCGATCCTTAAGGTTACTTATAGCTGCTTCTTTGGTATTTATATCATTTCTATGTTTGCACAATAAATCTTTTAATTCCAGTTCCTTCATTGTTTTTTCTTTCTCTAAATCTGCCACAGTTTCCTCAGCAATGGAACGAGCAAGCGCTTCAGAATCTGCACGAGCGAGAGCGAGTTGACACTGATGTTTTAGTGAAGTACATTCCTCTTCAAATTCCTTATTTATCCGATTTTTCTCGTCTACTTCTTCCTTGAGTTCTTGTGTTTGAGTTTTATATAAAGTGGCAAAATACTGTTCGGTTTCCAGAGAATCTTGGAGTTCCTTCATTTGTAGCTGATCCATTTGCCAGTTTCTTTTCACTCTGAACAAGTCTTCCTCAACTGTTTTTTTGGATTCCTAAAATAAAAAGAAAAAAACACAAAAGTGACAAACAATGGAGTTTAAAACTACTTAATAATTTACAATGGTCACTTAAAATGATAACAAATATATACAGAATTAAAAGAATAGGGGGTTTTTCGAAGTTGACGACCTAAAAATTATGTTATTTTTTTATTATTTCCAATTTTAATAGAAATAGTTTGAATAATGAAATGTCAGATTTTAGCTGTAAATACCTGTGAAACCCTTTCTCTGCCGAACTTTTTTGTGATTAATATCTCACCAGAAAGTGTCTATTACGAGGTAATGTTTGGATTAAGGTATTTCTTACTAGAAGACAGAGAGAGCATTATGTTAGAGAAAGACGCGAAATAATTTGATTTTCAAGCTATAATGAATGTGGTAATGTAGCTTCTCACTTGCTTCCCGCCGCACGCAATCACGTGTTATTTATAATAATCTTGATACCTTTACATGATATACAATAAAAATTATGCATAATTAATTAAAACGATACTTTGGAATATCTATTAAGAATATATCAATTTATGATAATATATATGATAACTGAATAAATGCGTGTGCGAGGCACGCGTTTATTCTGGTATATTTTAAACGATCAGTACAATGCATATATGTGATTCAAAATTAGAAAAACATCCGCGTCCGCGCACGTAGTTTTCTTCAAGCTACGTTGCCACAGCTAAAATTCACTTCATAGAATACACGAAAAAATAATATTTATTTAATATTTTTGCAACAACTAAGAGGTAAACTGCCTTCATATTTTAACAAACAAAAGCAAAATAATTTTTTATGTATATATATTTTGTTGTGGCTTTTTACTTTTTAATGCACATAGGAGAACAAAAAAAGTATGGATTCCTATCTTTTACATTAACTGAAACTTCTACAATTAATTATGGCAACTCTGGTGCAACTACTTTTAACAGTGGCGGAGACTTCAATGCCAAAAACTTCGACTGGGGAAACCTAACGACGAACGCTAATGGCACTGGCATTGAAGCCATCCCGAACCAAATCCCTTTCGATCTCGTCACTCCAGACGAACCCACATTTTATGGACACGGAAGACCGGACTTCCTCGACATGTTTCTTATCAAAAATATCATCCTCCAGCCCAACATAACTGTTATTCATGAGGTCTCTTCCGATCACCTACCTGTCATCTTAACTCTGGGCAATCAGGCCGACAAAATGAATGCCACAATCACCACCTCCAGCACAGACTGGGACCACTTCCAATGCCTCCTGGCTACTACAGGTGCCATCCTCAAAATCACTTCAATCCAGGATCTGGACTCAGCGGTCAATAAATTGACCGCTGATATCCAGACAGCTCTCTCCCAGGCCACCACTTCAAGAACCCAGCCAATCACTTCCTTAGAGAAACTACCCCCAACTCTTCAGGGAAAAAAACCGGCTGCTCAGAAGAGCCTATAGAACAGGAATCCCCGTCTCAAAAGCTTATCGGGCAACCCAACAAGTGAAAGAATCACTTGTCGAATACCACAGCAGCAGATGGGAGTCCAAAGTCGAATCCCTCTTCAGCTAGGATTCCTCCCTTTGGAAAATGGCGCCGGGACCATCGCCTCCTCAACCCAGGAGAAGGCTGACCTTCTGGCAGAGCTGCTAGAGGATCAGTTTTCTCCCAACCTTCCTGCTCATCCTGACCCAGCCCGTGATCTTAAGGTCGCTACTGCCATACGTACCTTCAATCTTGCCCAAACTCCTAGCAATACATACTTCACAACCCCTTCCGCTGTTAATGAAATCATCTGCCTTACCTCCATCCGTAAAGCCCCAGGTCATGACAAAATCACAAACAAAGCCCTCAAGAAACTCCTCAAAAAACAGATCTTTGAAACCACCAACATCATTAACAGCATACCGAGACTCAGCTACTTTCCACCCTACTGGAAGAAAGCTGAGGTCATTATGATCAAAAAACCAGGCTCTCCCTCCCACGAGGCAAACAGCTACCGCCCAATCAGCCCAGAGCAAAGTCCACGGCTCTCCGTGTTGTGCCTGACGAACAATTCGGTTTCCAACCTCTTCATGGTACCACTCACCACACCACTATATTCGCCCAAACCATTTCTAACAGCTTCAGACACCACAAAGTTGGAGCTTCGACCGAGTCTGGCACGAAGGTCTCATTCTGAAACTGATTCGACACGGCTATCCCCCTGTAATAACAAAACTCATTCAGTCCTTCGTCTCTGGCAGAACCTTTCAAGTCAGAGTCGAAACGGCCATTTCCGAAGTCAAGGCCATCAGAGCCGGAGTCCCACAAGGCTCCGTCCTCTCCCCCCACCTCTTTAACATTTCCACAGCCGACATTCCCAAATCAGATCAAACCAACCTCCTCCTTTATGCGGATGACACCGCCATTATCACACACTCCAGAAGTAGCCGCCTCATCACCAGCAGACTGCAGCGTCACCTCGACATCCTGGACTCCTGGTTTGACCGCTGGAGGATCAGACTCAACACCCTCAAGACCCAAGCCATCGTTTTCTCCAAGGCCAGCGGCTCCCGCATCCAATGGGTCATCAAGTACCTGGGCGTCCAGTTCGACAGACAACTCGTCTGGAAGGACCAGGTCTGCGCTGGAACCAAGAAAGCGAAGCAACTACTGGACAAACTCTACCCTATCCTGAATCGCTCCAGTAAGTTACTGCCACGGACGAAGCTCCTCGTATACAACACCATAGTAAAGGCACTTGGTGCCAGCTCTCCAAGACAAGGAGAGCTCAACTTCAAGCAGTGCAGAACAAGGCCCTGAGGATGATCACGGTAGCCCCATGGTTCATGAGAAACAGGCAACTCCACAGATACCTCGGTGTGCCTACCTTAAAGGCACACATGAGAAAAGTCCAACTGAAGTTCCCGGAGAAGATGTCCCAGCACCCCAACCCACGCATCAGGGACGCCTTCCGACTCCCGCCTCACGCCAGCCGCCAGTTCCCAAGACCGTCTGACCCGCTTTCGGACGAAGACGATGACCCCCCCCCTCGCCCGCCGTGACAAGAAGATTGTCAATCTAGATTAAGTTATAATTAGTCCTAGTTTAAGTTAATGTTATGTCCTAATTTAAGTTAGCCTAAGTCTTAGGCTAAGGTAGTTTTAGTCTTAGTTTTAGTCTTAGTTTTAGTCTTAGTTTTAAGTCTTAGTATTAAGAAAATCATTTATAACAAAGCACATTTCCTGGGTTAAGTTAGTATAGCATCACTAGTATAAGAGCTTAGATTAAGTTACTATAAGCATACATTCATTTTAAGAATTAAATAAAAAACTGGTCAAGTGCAAGTTGAACTTGCGCAATTAGTGTTCCGTACGTTGATTGCTTTTAAAATAAAAAATTTTGTTACAGATGTATAAAATTATCAGTGACTTCACAAAACACACCCCAAATGAGTTTTCAACAAAGTTTGTTTCCAATCTTTACTGAAATCTGATGACCTTGAAATTTTTTGTTTTTTTTTAAATACCAGAAAAATTATTAAAAATAATGCACTCGTGATAATTTTCTTTCAATCTACACCCCGTGAAGAATATACCGGAATTTTTTCAAATTTTTTTGATAAGTACTTTTCGAGATAAGGCGCGGGACAGACGATTTTCGCGATTTTTTAAAAAATAATACAAAGAAAAGTGCGCGCAAGTATTACATTATATATACATTTTTTACTCGTTTTCACAAGCTTTCATTTGACACCACACTCCATGACCTAGTAAAAATTTTTTTTTTTCACTTCCGATTTCACCCCCCAAAATTAACCCCTTAAGTCAAAATTTAACTCTCAAAACTACATGGCTCTGATGAGGCCATCAATTCCTATATTATTACCAAATTTCAACTTTCTATGTCAAATAGTTTCGGAGAAAATAGGGTGTGACAGACAGACAGACAGACACCGAAGTGATCTTATAAGTGTTCCGTACGGAACACTAAAAATAATTATACATTCAATAATTATAAGTAAGAGGCTTGGCCTACCTTATTATCCAATAAAGACAGTGATCACTTTTAATAGTTAGTAATTATTTTAGAACTGTCTATTTGTACTGAGTAAATGAGTTTACCAATATTACTATTTTAATTTTAAAATCTGACGGAAGCCCTCCAAAGTGAAGAACTGTGATATTTTAATAACATGGTATTTAAATTAGTTTTAATTATTTGTTTGCTAATTAAAATTGTTTATTCTCGACACAATAAGCCATCTAAAGAAAAGTAAAGCAAAATAAAGTATGTTTTTTGTTCGATCTTAAAACACGAAGAAAAGTAAAAAAAATCTCTAGGGGACATTCGGTGTTTCCCTCGAGCGAGAAAAGTAAAAAAATTGAAAAATACACTGATCGCAATATTCACAATGATAAAGACTAGTATAAAAATATTCCACCTAATGTATATATATAATGGTTCCGTATCAATTGCCATAGGTAATCTCATCTGAGTAAGACCAACTTCGGTTTTTTTTTATGATTTTGTAAATAATATAAATTAATTTCCAATTAAGATAAGATAGATAATTGTAAATATATCATGATACTGAATAAAAAATTCTAATCATAACTTTTAAAGTCAACTATGAGAAACTCTTGGCACACCTTTTATTATTTAGGAAATTTGCCTAAATTTCATCAAACAAAGAACTACAGTTCTATTAGTAATTTAGTGACAAATGTGTTGCAAGAGTGTAAAGTACTTAGCTAAGTGGATTCAGCTTTCGTGACTTATATTTCAATAAAACTTTAAAAAAGGTAAAATGTAAGTAATAAAAAAACTCTTAATATCTATAATATATAAAATGTAACGTCTCTCTGTCCGTTAGTGCGCTTATCACTCGAGAACCACTTATCCGATTTACGTGTTTGTTTTTTAATTCATACATATGTTCTCGGGCCAAGTTAGGGTAAGACATAAGGAATAAGCAGTGAAGATAATAGTGAATCAAGTCCACGCGAGCGAAGCCGCAGGCACGGCTAGTACCTCCATGTAATAATGTTAACAGACTAGGTATTAAGCGAAAAAAACTAAAAATGAAACAATTCAATACGCCAGCTTAATTTCGCGCTTTCTTTATTAAATATCGAGTTATAAAAAATAGCAATTTTAGTGGTGCCACACAAGTAAAAGCTTTAAATCAAGATCAAGAATTTCCCCTAAACCCTAAATTAGAATTATTTTTTAGATCTCTTTTTATAATGAAAAGTTATGTGCTATAAAAACGATTTCTAGAGACAGATTTTTTTTGTTCTATTTTCAAGTGATATGTCATGCTATCAATTCTAGAAAGCAGATAGGACTTATATATGCCGACATCTGCGAATCTTATAAGATCGATTACAAAATATTGATCCAGGGGTTGGTTAAGATTGGTGTCACGGGTGCGATCCTATATTTGTACCCAACAGCAAGTTGTCTGTTTTTGGTATGGGAATCGCTCAACTTTATTTCTAGCAACGTTAGATGTCCCTTGCGGCAGTTATTGTATATATATATATATACAGTGGCGTGCAACAGTTTTCGGCCAGTGACATTTCGTAC
>CM032447.1:95406625-95420786 GCA_019049505.1 Pachyrhynchus sulphureomaculatus
TTTATAGCCAGTTAATAAAATTGTGGAGGTAAAAATATTGTAACTAATTGCTCGACTACAATTCATTGAACTTGTTATAAAAGACCAGCAGTGTGATATATCGCCTATGAGCTGACTCTAATGATTACACAGGCCAACGATGAAAAAACTTTTTTAATAATTTTACCTGATTCCTATGGTTTTTGGTGTACTGGGTCCGAAAATAATAATAAAAAAGTCGTATCACCCACCAATTTCTCACATTTTAATATTCAAAAGGTGAAAAGTTTATTTTTTATCATTCAAATGTTATTAGGTTGGCAATAAAATCAGAATTTTATAAGGTTGGCAATAAAATCAAATGTGCTTTAATTCACACTCAAAGCAAGGCTAATCGTGCTTGTAAAAACTCTCCCAACACTTTTTGTTATATATGTGGTGAGTTTGTAGTTAAAAAACATCAAAGACATATTACTGACTTTGTAAAAAAAATATACTTTGCATATTTTGGTGTAGAAATCAAGAAAAATGTTGGGCTCCTCACAAAGTATGTTATGTTTGTGTCGAGGATCTTAGAAAATGGTATAAGAAAGAAAAGATTTGCAGTACCCATGGTATGGAGAGAGCAAAAAAATCATTCAAATGATTGTTATTTTTGCAGCGTTGATGTTCCTGGATATAACTCCAAAAATAAGAAAGTAATTGTCTATCCTAACTTTACTTCAGCTAATCGGCCGGTAGGACATGGACCGGGACTTCCTGTCCCTGAGCCACCTCAATCTATTGATGACGTTTTACAGTTCAGTCCCGAATTTAATAAAAGTCGACCGGATGATGATGAGTTTCAATGTTCTCTAGAAAATTTAAAGCCACAGCTGTTTACACAAGCTGAGTTAAATAATTTAGTGAGAGATTTGGGTTTGACTAAGGAAAAAGCAGAATTGCTTGGTTCTAGGCTGAAAGAAAAACATTTATTGGAATCTGGAACATCTATTTGCCATTATAGAACAAGAGATCAACAGTTTATTTTTTTTTAATTTTTATTTTTTATGTATCAAATTTTCCCTATTTTGAAATTTAATCGATGTCATATTGTGAGAGAACTGTGGATGATAACAAAAAACTGATACCAGATACGGTTTCAACACGCAAAAATACATAATACTTAGATTTACTGGTTTAAAAAGTGTTTACAAATATTTTTTTTGTTGGCCTGTGTTATTTAATAATAAGTTAATAAGTATCAAGAGGAAAAGTTGTCTTGAATCATTTTAAGCTTTTAATTACTTTTCAATTTTTAAATATCATATTCAGCTGTTAAATACGTAAACAAAGCTTTGTTAAGTGAGAAAAAATATATTTAGTTTTTGATTAGATATGGAACATCAAAATAATTTCACACACACAAATACTGATCTTGTGTAGTATTTATAATTTTGTATTTCATTATTATTGAAATTTTCTCGAAATTTATTATACCTGCAAATGTATGGCATCAGTAATCAATATTTTATATTTAGAACAAAGGGTTACCCCAAAAACAGGCAAAAAATCGCCCGTTTTGGCACCCTCGAATTCTGATTTTTGAGGTACGAGGGATTGAAGTTATAATAGGCGGGTGATATAAGCCAATAAGCGCGATCAAATAAAGTTCTATAACTAGATTTTTACCCTATTAGATATCAGCACTTCGACCCTCCCCCCCCCCCAATACGAACTTTCAAACAAACAAGATGTATTTTTGCCATTCCGATTTTGCATCCCTTTCATCCCCCGTTCGCTAGATTTTCACCCCTGGAAAATACGGCTCGCTTTTGGCATTGCTACGTGTGTATGTGTGAAAATGTAAATAGGCTATTTTGTTATACACATAAGCTATGTCTACATCGGTTATTATAACACCATTTGTGTAACATACATCCAAATAGGTTTGAAAGCAAAAACGATAACTTCTATCCCTTTTACCCCAAAAAACAAATGTACACTTAACTTAAAACTTTGTGATGAGAATGTCATCATCATTAACAATCATTTAGCATACAATTTTTATCAGAATTCAAGGGTACCAAAATAGGCGATTTTTGGGGTTACTCTTTAATGTTAACAATGTTGTTAGTTAAACTACATTTCGCTTTGTCTATATAGCTGTTCCTAGCTAAGGTGCACGAAGCATGCTAGTCATATGTCTCATTGACCTTTATTGTAAAACTGTCAACCGCCTAGCAATTCTAAGAACATTAGACATTAATCTAATCATTAAGTTACAAATTAACGTTAAAAGTTCGTAGTACTTCTAGAAATATATATGTGAGTAAAAGTATCGAAAGAATTAATATTTATAGTTAAAATGTTTCAAATGTACCTAGAATATGAATGTAAATTTCATGCAAACATAAAGTAGATAAAAATTGTGAATTTAATTAAGTATACATAACTTGTGCAGTAATAAGAAAGTGCAGAATAAACCTAATAATGATTGGTGTCAATAAATTAAGATAATAACAGTACAAGTTCTTTTCTCTCTCTCTCTCTCTCCCCCTCTCTCTCCCCGCTCCCTCACCCGCTCTCTCCCTCTCCCTCCCGGATCTACGTACACCTATATTGTTAAATTATATTTTTAAGGACTATAATAATTTCGTTATTTTTTATTGTTAATAATGATTTTTGACAGGCTTCTGACTCAACAAGTATTTCTGATGAGATTTTATGGATGCTTCTCACAATTAGTGGTAGTCCTCAAGGAATATGAAAACCACAACATAATGTTTTAATATTAAACATTTAATTGTTAAAATCAAGGCTCCGCTTATTTATGTACATTTAAACGAGATCCAACATTAACAGTGAAATTAAGGAAGGGCGACGGAAACGATGAGTTATGATTTGGTTGAAGTCAGATTTCAAAAATTAAAATATTCAATGATTTACCAGCCTTCACAATATTATTAAAAGTCTAATCGTATGAAATAACAATATCGTGCATAGTTCTAACTAACAAAGACAAAAGTTAATAACATTACATTTATAAGAACCAGCTAAGTATTTTCTGAATTTGTACTTTATGAAGTTATATATCACCACATATAACCTGTTATTAAAGTTATAAGTGCCAATCTCGACCAGTTTTACTATCAGACAGGTGCGAATATGGAAATGTTTTTGCATAAGACATCGTTAAAATTTTGTCCTGTGTTTTACTACGGAAAAAGATGTTATGCATAATATACTCTGTCTTTGCGTTGTGTGATTGTGTTTGAGATTAAAATTCTAAAAACTAAAACGAAGAGTCATAAATTTTACTAAATTAAAATTATAATCAAGTCAAACTGTCATCAACATTTCGAAAAATAGTTCAATTACAATTACGAATTACTTTAACAAGATAATTGAAAAACATATTACCCATTATCAGTAACTTGTTAAAGCAGTTCAATTGGCCATTACTCACACTTTATTTTGATTAATTTTTTACGCTAATTCAATTATTTTATGGTTGTTTCATTACTTTTACAGTAATCCAGTATCATTTATTATAATTCACATGCTTTCCCAATTAATTAAATAACTCAGATAATAAATCAATAACTACTCTTATAATTCTATTACGGCGAAAATAATCAATTATTTTCACATTAATTGAATTACTGTGAAGTAAATTAATTACTGCTTAGTAAATAAATTACTGCGAAAGAAATCCAATTGCTGTGAAAGCAATTCAACTATTGCATGGGTAATTCAGTTACCTGGAAAAAAATGCCAATTACTTTAATTTTAATTAAACTATCCCTTAAAAAGCGAAATAAAAATAAAGTAATTGAATTGCCAAAAGTAACTGAGTTGCTATAACCAAATTATTGACCGCCGAGTTTAAAAATGTAATTAGAGAAATTCATTGTCACCAATCATTTATAAATTGCTTCATAAAATCATAATTATAAAAATATTAATACAAATTACCGGTAATAATTTTCTCCATAAGTTCTGCATAAAAGAAACACATAATAAAGATCAGTATAGTTAAAAAATAAGGACAAAAAATATGAAAAATTACCTTTAACCACTTCCAAATTAGCCTCCTCCTTATTCAGCATGTGACTTTTCTCAGTTTCTTCGTGAGCTTTAACTTCTTGCTGATACCTAGTTTGAGCAGTTTTCAATTCAGCCGTCAAACCAGCATTCTCTTTCTCCAAAAATGAGACTTTTTCGCTCAGTTGCGTATTATCGGCGGCAGTTTTATTTTCTTTTTGTTTAACATTATCTAACTCTTTATTTAACGAAGATAATTTATTTTCTAGCATTAACTGATTATCAGATGATTGAGCTAGCAAATTTCTCTCTCGAGTCAATTGCTCGTGTAAAGATGCAACTTCATTTTCTAGGGATTCTTTTTGAGCTTGTAAATTTTGAAGCAACGTTTGAAACTCACTTACTTTTAATTCAGAATTGGACTTGGCCATATTTAACTCTGTGGCTTGCTTCCGTAGTCTTTGACAGTTTTCTGTTTCGACTTTCAGTTTTTCTTGCATCTCACTTATTTGCTTTTCAAGAGTATGAATTTTATCGTTGTGTTGCTGATTGTTGTTCATTTCTTTTGTTCTTCTACTCTGTTCATCTTCAAACTTGTGTTTAAGATCACATAATAATTTTTCAGTGTTTTTTCTTAAATCACTCTCGCATTCAGCTTTCCTCTGTAAATCCTTACAACTATGCTTAAGTAATGTAAGTTCTTTTTCATATTTAGAAATTTCATCCCTTAAATCGCCCTCACGTTGAGCTAAAGCGTCGAGTTGAGCTATTAATATTCGTTGTTTTGCTTCTAAAGTTTCTACATTATTTTTTTCTTGTTCTAATAACGCTTCTAACTTACTAACTTGAGCATTATCTTTATCGTTAAAAATATGATTGCTTGTTTTGTTATCTACGACGTCATTATTAGAAAGAAGTTGGTAATCTGAGTTGTAGGTGAATCCGATGAATGGCAGATGGTTACCAATAAAGGTGTTTGGCACAGGGAACACCTAAACGAAGCAAATACCATTTGAATTATTACAGGGAATTATAACATATAACATTCGCACAATATATTTAAATGGGTGGGTCCCATATAAACAACACAAACAAACAAATTGTGCGAATGCAACAGAAATCCGAAAATGACCCCGCTATGCGATCTTATTTAGTAATAGTGACTTTACTGAGTAATGTGAAAATCCATGGTTTGTTGGCTATGCCATAAAGAGGTCGTTGCAGAAACTCAGGCGATTTTACAGGTCCGGCATATACGAGGGGGGCCCAAAAGTAACGGGAATTTATTTTTTAAAAAAAGTTTTTTTAAAGTTTTCTACAAACAACTGTTACTCTCCTTTAAAATACTCTACGCTAATGCACTTGTCCAATCTTTTATTTCATCATTCAAAGGATTTTCGAACTTCGTCTGATCCAATGTCCTTCAGAGCCTGCGTCGTTTTTTGTTTCATCTCTTCTATGTCAGCAAAACGTCCTCCTTTCAGGTCCCAATTTTTTATCCCACGAAACAAAAAGAAGTCGCATGAAGCCAAATCCGACGAGTAGTAGGGTGGGGCTAAGGTGTCATGACGTTTTTTGTCAAAAATTAGCGCCCAACTGCCACAAATCAGGGCGTTTCCTTCGCACCCTATTGCACAACATTTCTAATACTTCAAGGTAGAAAGCTTGGTTCACTGTCCGACCTGGTAGAACAAAATCTGAGTATTGTTTCCGAGAATCGGCCATCTTAAAAAACGACGAGTGCATAAAACAACTTTTACAAAAAAAAATTTCAGGAGCGTCTATACCCATGCCGCTTGGCAGACTGACTTGGGGGGAATGCAACTACATCACTCTAGCGAACAAACCGTTTTCTACAAGTACCAAACTAACTACAATACACTTTCCGTTACTTTTGGCCCCCCTCGTATATTTCAACAATTTTTGGTGATTTATTAGTATTTTGTCGTAATCCATTTACCATTGGCCGTTTACTGAACTTGACACTATTTATTATTAGATAAAATGTAGTGTGTATTTATGCATTTAATAGAATTGTTTATATTTTTTTAAAAAATGTTTTGTATTGTATTTTATTAAAATATTTAGTGCTTTTATTTATATTGTTGTAAACTTTAATTATGGTATGCTTTATTTTACCATATTTAAGTGGAAAATAAATTCGATCTGTTTCTTTTACAATTAGGTTAATAAACGATAATAACTGTGTATTTACAACTGACTGTAACCCAGAATAGATAATAACGTCATAGAAATGTCAATTGCTTCAATCAGATGACAGGACCTACCAGTGCATAAGAAACGACTCCTATACTATCTTTACTGCCATATAAACAAAGATATAAATTTGCCTTTTCTTGTGAACCTCGAAAAATAACATAAATTACCAGCATGAGGAATCTATAAGTGAAAATATGACCTACTAAAAAAACTAACTTTAATAAAAATCTCTCATATCTGTATTTACAACTTTTGACTTATTAAAAACTTGCATAATAGAATTTGCTACCGAATTTGTGGCACATAAACATATTTGGTGTCCTACTAACAAATCATGTTCTCAAATTCATGTAAGTAAAGTAGCAAACAAAATGTAGGGGTAAAATAAATCATTATTGTATCTAACACGCATTTTAAGCTGTTAATGACATAATATAACAGTGTACAACCTGAAAGTGGAATCATCTAATGATTAATTTTTGATTGCAACTTAATTAAATCATGCAAAATTAGCATTTTTTTAATGTATATACAGGGCGATAAACAACAAATAACTGGATAAAATACACCATAATTTTAAACCTGTGCTCGATGCGTTTCTTGATATGTACGTTTCCTCTTAAAAGATAAAGGCCTAGTTTCTTTTTGTAACTTAACGGAATAAATAAGTTTAAGCATTATAAGTAAAAAATTTAAGAAATGTTTAGAATGTTGTGGTTCCGATAAAAAAATACAATAGATTCGACTACTTTGGCAACTTTAGTTGAAAAAATTAAATGATTTTTATATAAAACAGTTTATATTCTAATTATAAAAGTGAGATATTGAAACCAAGACGAACTACTTTTAGTAATAATAAATATGTACTATAATCTCGTTGCTTTAATTAAATAAATCGGTTATTAGTTAATGTTATCTTTTACTGGGAAAAAAACGTATTTTAGAGTAATAAAACCCCTAGACGAACAAATACTCACTAATGCCCTTATATATTTTAATTAATTTATATTAAGACTAAATGGGACTCCGTTTTCTGCAAATTAAGAAATTAGTTTAGGTGTTTCAAGTTTGATTCTCCTAATTTGACAACTTATTTTAACGGTAAAAATAATAACATTTCAACCTATAAAATATGAAATAAAAGCCGAAAATCAGCTCAAAAACACGAATTCAGGTGAAAATCAGAAATACTATTAAAACTGAACAAAGAAAACAATGTTTCCATTTACTTGTCACTCTACGATCACTTAAGAATTCCTTATTGTCCATGAAGAGTAATAAAACCGACTATGAAATAGAGACACAAAGCAAGGGTCAGGTAAGGTTCGAGTAAGCCAACCTTAGGTGTTGCTTTAGGAAATGATTTTTTGAATATGGGCTTTCGATCTGCTTTGTACAGAACATTTTTTTTAACTGCTCTTTTAAGTCCCAAAATAACATAAAATTCAATATACATATATAAACAACACAGGGCAACAAAAAAATATTTTTGTTTTGGTGCCTGGGATTTTAGAGCTGATTTTAACTATATTTGGGACGCTAAATCTATACATGCAATCCGTTTTTCTCTATCAGCTCTACTTTTTTAGATACATCAACTTATCTACCAATGTGGTTTTTATAATCAGTATATTCATTTATGAGAGTTCTAAAATTATTATATATTCATTAATGTAGGTACAATGGTTTTATTGTCAGTCTGTAATTGAGTAAATTCCAGGTAAAATCTATAAATAGTGGAACCATTGCCTATCAGGTACCTGAACTGACCCTTTTAATCACCTAACTCGGGTAAGTCTCGTCAGTTTGTGCGTTCTTACTAATGAGAGTAGATCGAATTCGGCGTGTTATTTTATGTTAAGAAAAAGAGTGTTTTTGTGTTATTGAACAGAATTAAAATGAGTTCAGGTTCAAGAAGAAGTTGTGTAAATCAACCTGATGTGTTTTGCTATATATGCGGAGAATACATGTTTTCAACAAAACAGACAAACTATTACTGACCTTTGTAAAGCGAGCGTATCTTGGATACTTTGGAGTTAAGCTTGGTGATCAGGACAAAACGTGGGCCCCGCATCTCGTAAGTAAAACTTGTACAGAGCATTTACGGCAGT
Source organism: Pachyrhynchus sulphureomaculatus (assembly GCA_019049505.1). NCBI lineage: Eukaryota > Metazoa > Arthropoda > Insecta > Coleoptera > Curculionidae > Pachyrhynchus > Pachyrhynchus sulphureomaculatus. Next base: position 95,414,962 of record CM032447.1, read on the forward strand.
GGACTCCCGGGAAAAGAAAATGTCTAAAATTCGGCGTACCAATGGTTTGGAGAGAACCAAAAAACCACTTCAATGATTGTTATTTCTGTTTAGTAAATACTAATGGAATCAATCGAAATAAACCGCAGTAAGTGGACTTATCCCAATTTAGACTCGGCAATAACGCCCTATCCCGCACTCAGATGAAATACCGATTCCAACATTTCATCAGCTACCACATATCTCTGATGAACGAATATTTTCCCTCTGATCGCTCTTCTGATGCTAATAAAAGTTCTGATGCTAATGAAACTAACAGTGACTATGAGGGGACGTCATCAGCTCCTCAACGCTTCAATCAAAATGAAATTAAATGATCTCACCAGGGATCTCAATTTATCGAAAAAAAAAGCTTCTGAAGTACTGGCTTCTAGGTTGAACGACAAAAATTTACTGGAACAAGGAACCAAAATTACCTTTTACCGTACAAGAGAAAAAGATCTGCTACCATTCTTTCTCAAGAAGACAATCTTGTATTTTGTCACGAAATTAGGGGACTCATGAAAGAAATGGGACTTTCTGAATATATTCCAGATGATTGGCGCCTATTTAATTGACAGTTCAAAGCGAAGTTTAAAATGTGTCCCTTCTACATAATGGGAATAAATATGGTTCAATACCACTAGCTCACTCAACGAAACTGAAACTGAAAGAAGATATAATACCATAGCTTTGGTCTTGCAGAAGATAAAGTATTACGAACATCAATGGATGATTTGTGTAGACTTAAAAATGGTAAACTTTCTTCTTGGGCAGCAAGTGGTTACACGAAATATCCGTGTTTCTTGTGCCTCTGGGATAGTAGGGGACAAAACACACCACTGGGTTAAGAAAAGATTGGCCTCAGAGAGAAAACATGGACGGTGGGGAAAAGAATGTCATTAAACGACGCTTTGGTTGAAAGAGAAAAAAAATCATACTTCCTCCGTTTACATATCAAAAGTTGGGCTTAATGAAGCAATTTGTAAAGGCTCTTGATAAGAATGGGTCTTGTTTTGCATATATAGGGGTAAAAAGAAATGCATCAGTTTGAAAGCACAGAAAAACTCAAAGCAGGGATATTTGACGACCCACAAATAAGACAATTAATTAAGGATCCTGCCTTCATAAATTCAATGAATCAAGTTGAACGAGAAGCTTGGACATTATCATTTGTTGCAGTTGTAGAAAATTTTCTAGGCAAACATAAAGCTCAAAACTACGTTGGAATGGTTAACAAGATGCTTAATAGTTTCAAATCCTTAGGGTGCAATATGAGTATTAAAATACACTATTTACACAGCCACTTAGACCGTTTTCCAGAAAATTTAGGAGATATGAGTGAGGAACAAGGTGAAAGATTTCACCAAGATATTAAAGTTATGGAGGATCCCGCTACCAAGGAAGATGGGACATGCACATGATGGCAGATTACTGCTCGAGTTTAAAAAGGGACTGTTTAAAAAAAAAACATTCAAGAATGTCGCGGAAAAGAAGCTTTCCAAGTGTTGAGTGACTATTTCATTTCTTCAAAGGTTTTTTTTTTTTGTTTGTAAGTACGACATAATATTGTATTTTGTATAACTAAAATAAAAATTTCGTATCTACTTTTGTTTACTACACTTACGGATTTGAGTTACAATAATGTAACTTATATTTCTCTAAGATTGCATATCTTAAAAATTTGAGCTCCTAGGTAACAAATGAATACGTTATTTGAATTCAGAGACATCAAATTGATATAGAATCAGCTCAAAAAACCTCGACACCAAAACAGCTGTTCCCCTGTGTAATACTTTTTTGAATTTAAAGTCTTGTAGAAATAATATTTATAACTTTATTAGTTAAATATTTCTCAGTTTATCTTACTTCTTCTGGCGTTTTCGTCTTTCTCGTAGTCATCAAAATTCCGAGTATCGTCATCACCAGCTAACTCAGGGACGACAGGTGGAGCAGCATCCCGTAAATTTTCAAACGTCCAACCTTCACTGTTTACGAAAAACGGATGGTTTTTAATTTCGTCTACACTATTTCTACCTAAACGTTTAGTTCTATCACATAGTAGACCCTGTATAAGAGATTTAGCCTCGTTTGATATTTCTACTTCTTCAGGGGAAAATTAAATTACTTTCATGATACATAATTTTATTGTAAGTACCCAACAGACTATCCGCGTAAAATGGGCGTCGTTTCTCCCACTAACATTTCGTAAACGAATATTCCTACTGACCACCAGTCACATTCTCTTCCATAGATTCCTGAAACGTATAGAAAACATAAATTTTCCTGGTATGAAAACTATTTAAACATAGAAAATGACAAAACAAATTGTATTTAAGCAGGCGAACAAAAGGAGTTAAAGAGTATGCATTGCCAACATGGACAGGAAAGCCTGAAATTTGGTTCAGTGCAAATCTGCTTTTTCTTAAGGTGATAGTTTGTTCGACACCCAAGATACTAAAATTGACTCGGTGCCATTGGAACCCTTCATAAGTACCAATATGCTAACAATGCTAGCACTTTTCATTCTGAAAACGTTATGTTGCATAAAAATTACGATTCGATATACTAGACACGACTCAATTAATTGTAATATCTATATACGAACAAAATCTTGTTTTGAAACGCTGGAAGTTGAAATGTGGGCAGACGGATCCAAGTCCCTTGGAATACACTTTTTTAACCCTGACAACTTAAAAGGATAATTCAAAAAAATTAAACAAAAACGTCTCTGGTTACAAACGCATTTTACTCAGTAAGTGAATTTTTAAACTGTGTTTGGCGATATAATTAGTTATATTGCTGTTTTAATATCTAGTAATCTTTAAGGGCCACACCAGAATTTTCAAAAAAATTTTTTTTGGCTAATATGTTACCTTGAAGCCTTAAGAATAAGAAAATAACCGGTCAAGTGCAAGTTGCACTTGCGCGATTAATGTTTCCGTACGCTGATCGCTTTTAGAATAAAAATTTTCATTACGGAAGTATAAAATGATCTCAAGGTGACTTCACAAATAATCAAAACACATCCCAAAAAAGTTTTTCCAACAAAGTTTTTTTTCCGATCTTTAGTGAAAACTGGAAAAACTGACTCTTGACCTTGTAATTTTATATATATTATATATTATATATATAATATATATATATACTTATATATATTATTATATATACCAGATAAATTATTAAAGGTTTAATGCACTCGTGATAATTTTCGTTCAAATCTACCACCCTGTAGGGAATATTCCAGAGATTTTTTCAAAATTTTTTTGATCAGATACTTTTCGAGATAAAGGTGGGGAGACATCGATTTTTCGCACTTATGTTTTTTAAAAATAATAACAAAGAGAATTGTGCGCAAGTATTAGTTTATATATATTTTTGAACCTCGTCCTTTTTACAAGCTTTCATTTGAACATTACCATTTGACATACCACTCGCGATGACCTGGCAAAAAAAAAATTTCACTTCCGATTTCACATACCCCAAAACTAACACCCTTAAAAAATCTAGAATTTAACTTTCAAAACTACATGGCTCTAATGAGGCCATCAATTCCTATATTAATGCCAAATTTTCAACTTTCTATGTCAAATAGTTTCGGAGAAAATCGGGTGTGTGACAGACTGACAGCACAGACACCGCAGTGATCTTATAAGTGTCCCGTCACGGAACACTAAAAACTGTTACATAGTACGGAGAAATCTTAAACAGGTGGTTTACGAACGTTTACCGAGGCACCCCGCTATGGGCTTCAAACCTTTTTACCTGTCGGTACACCGCGCTCGAGTTTAAACTTTTGTAATCCTCTTATTTGATAAAAATCACTTACCTGCGGGATTCTAGGAAGTTTATATAATAGTTTAGAGATGTCTTAAAGACGCCAAGCGCATGCTCTTATTTTTGTATCCCATCAGCTTTCTTATATTGCTTGGATAATGATAAAAAATGAGTGACAAATCAAAATATAGTGGTCGCAAAGGTAGAAGAAGCGGAGCGAGTTCTTTGAATAAGCCGTCACGGTTATGTCATCGACCCCAAAACCGATTTGAAAGGGAGTCACCGGAATCCCGCCATCAGCACGTCCCGCAAAAGAAACTGAAACTGAAGATGTTCGTGATTTTGAGGTGGATGCATCTTTCGGATAATCGTTTCATCAAATTTGGTGTGGTGTGTTTTTTCTGCAATTTCGCAAGTAGTTGAGTTGTAAAGTGTGCAAATCAAATGTCACATTTTACCTGAAAGTAGCAAACGTGGACTTGGTTTCAAGATAGTAGTTTCCTGTGCAAACTGTGAGAAAACTGAAATTCCCAATAGCCCATATATTAACTGAGCATATAAAATTAATAGAATAAATTGAAAATAAATGCCAAATAAACCACGAGGGATCGGCAGGTAAAATGGAGGTCGACGAGGTCCGTCGAAATGTTTCAGCGTTCTAAAAATGTGTATCAAGTGAAATACAGTTACGTACAGGCGGTGCAACTCTACGACATTTAAAGGTATTTTAGATGCTAGTCCTAAATAAAAGAATTTCAAACAATTTTACTAAAGAAGGAATGCATTGGAAGGGATAGAAACTCGGCTAAGAAGTTTGAAAAAAAAAATAAAGGGGGGGAAAGGAAAAAATTGCAACGGACAAGCTCACTGATGAACTTTCAATATACTATGGCTTGGCCATTCATAGAAATCATGATTCAACAGAAAAGAAGAAAAATTAAATTTGGGCGACATCGTGCCACAAACTGGCGACAGATGAAAAGCCACAACTCGACAAGTGCCCGTCCGGTGAAAATTCGTGGATGTTCTTGGCAAAAGGCAAAAGCCTAAATACTTTGATCTGATTTATTCAAATCAAACAGGCTCTTTTCAATACCATCAAGCCTATCTAAAAAAAGTTGAGCAGCGATGACCTTCTTACAATCTGCTTAGGTAGTTTCACACAGAATAGCAACGGAAGCGATTCAATGCTTACGGTTTAAGGGGTCAATAGCCCCAAAAACCATATCAAGTGGTAAAACTGTTCCTTGATATTGCAGGAAATCTTGCTGTGTCGGCACCGTCAATGATAGAATCAGCAAGTATTAAGAAAATTATGGCGGTTTTAGACATGACCTATAGGGACCAATTGTTACAACTTCTACTTTGAAGCTGATGACCGCCGCATCAAGGTTATCCGACCGTTCGTTGACTGAAGCTGCCAAAACATCTCGGCTTACTTCAAAATCAGCCAGAAAGGAAGAGGAGAATATTAATATGGAAGTGCAAATTCCAAGGCATCGCCGATTAAAGGTATAATGAACCATGTTCTATACTTGTCACTAGTCGATGTTACCCAAATTTTCAAATGCGTTATTTTTTCAAACTGTATTTTTCAAAATCGAGCGAAATGACAACTGCCACAAATCTTTATCGATTCGCTTGAAATTATGAGAGTGACTTTTTAGATACATTATTTAAGGGAAACGTGTAAACGAATTTTTTCCTTTGTTATAAAACAATTTTTGATGAAATTTTTAGCTGTGAAAAATGAACATTTATTTTGAAATGTGTGCCATTTTTCGAAAAAACGATATTTTGAAAACCTCCCTACGTTATCCACTAGTTTTTGACATATATTAATAAAAAAAACTTTTGTTTTTTTTTGTCCTAGGTTGACAAAAATCTACGGGAGCAATCGTTTCGCCCGTTTCAGGCCTCACATAAAAGGTGCCTTGTCCTCTTCGATTCTAAAGCGGCCATTTTGAATTAAAAAGATAATAAAAAATATATATTTTTGTACCTTAAATATGTATTTAATAAAGTATTTC
>CM032447.1:95420886-95430886 GCA_019049505.1 Pachyrhynchus sulphureomaculatus
CCAAAATCGGCGCCAAGTTTCAGTTGTCCATACTTATCCTAATAACATGTTGTCCGGCTTAACGTCTCTATGCACAAAACCCATAGAATGAATAACATCTAAGGCTAGTAACAACCTAAAAAATATAAGTAACACTCCATTGAGTTGACCGAGGAGAAAATATTGTCAAGGAGTTTGGACAGTACATTGTACAGTTTCTGAGCGATATTAAAACAGAACTTATCTCTAAGAAACAAAAAAAAATACACGGCAACAATATATTAAACATAAGTTTTAATATTAACAGTCTCTACCTCCATTGTGTAAAACTTCGCCCATGTTTCAGGAATCTCATAATGTGACATCAAATTAACAATATCTCCACCTGGCATATAGTCCATCACCATGTAGAGATGTTTAGCATCTTGAAAAGCAAAGTGAAGCTGAACAATCCATTCAACTTGGCAATGGGCCATAATATGTCCTTTCTTTCCCCAAAAAAAGGGCAGAATCTGATCTTTTAATTTAGGTCGGCTTTACCGTCAATCTTATTCATTGCACTATACCTAAAACATCCAAAACAATTATTATTAAACCTTCTCATACTGCATTAAAAATTTGGGGAGTCGCCGAAAATAACGAGAACCCCGAGCAAGCTCCTTTTAACCACGTGCCATCTAGGATGCGTTAACGACCTCTGGGATCTCATTCCAGTAGATCTAGACATGGCAGTATTTAGGGTTCTGCAACAATAGCATGAAAACACTAAAATCTTAATAATCTAAGACGGCCCAAGTTCAACACGCGTCAACCACTTGTAGCAATAATCAACAACTCTGAAGCAAGGCGCAAAGTTACAATACAGTTAGAAAATTATACCAACAAAATTAATATTGAGACTTTTTCGGCATCTGATGAAACTAATGGCATAAAAAATTAACATTACAATAACGTGATAAAACAAACCCAACAGAGCACGACTTCGCCAAACTAAGACGCATTTTAATCTATTAAATCGCTTTAGCTAGATGTAAGCAAAACAGTATCGGACATCTGGCAATTGTGATAAGACACAGTAGTACTAAAGTCTTATATTTTATGACATTGTAAATCTCCAGCCAACACAAAATTGATAGCGCTACTCGTAGAAGTAACAAAAACAACTCTAAAGCGAGAATCTAAATTATATTTTACCATAGCAGAGGTATGGACAATTGTCGTCTGCTGAGCCACTAAGTTTCTCTTTTTAATGTACCGTACGGAACACTTTGGTGTCCGTCCGCCCATCTGTCTGTCTGTCACGCCCGATTTTGTCCGAAACTATTTAACATAGAAAGCTAAATTTGTCATAAATTTAGAAATTGATGATCCAATTAGAGCCGTATAGTTTTTAAAAGTTAAATTTTCACTTAAAGGGTCAAGATCATCGGGTGAAGTGTCAACTAAAAGCTTCAAACGACGAGTTCAAAAATATAGGTCAGACAATAAGGTTTGACAGCGGAAATGAAACAAAACGAATTAATGAGTCGAAATACTTTCTTCTTCTTCTTCAGTATAATCTCCCTTGAGCTTAATACATTTTTTCCAGCGATTTTCCAATTCATTTACCACATCTTGAAGTTTTCCGAAAGACCTTCAAAATACCCATCTACAGATGCTATCACCTCATCATTTGTTGAAAAACGCTCCCCACGTAGAAATCTTTTGAGGTTGGGAACAGATGGCAGTCAGACGGAACCAGATCTGGCGAATAGGGTGGATATTCCAACAATTCGTACTTTAATCCAACCAGTCTTTCTGTTGCCAAAGCACCTCTATGCTGGTGCATCGTCATGATGAAAGATGATTTTTTATTCTGCACAACGGACCATTTCTCACGAATTTTTTCATCCAGCTGGACCAAAAGGTTGCAATAATACTCTCGTCAGATTGTTTTACCGATTTGAAGGTAATCAATTAATAAAATTCCTTTTGCATCCCAGAAAACTGATGCCATAATTTTTTTGGACGAGTTTAACCACTTTGGCTGCTTTGGAGCTGAACAATCCGCCTCAGTCCATTGTGCGGTTTGTTGTCGCAGTTCAGGATCATACTGGTAAACGCAAGTCTCATCCACAGGTACAAATCGACGCAGAAAATTAGTTTATTCTTTATGAAACGAGCTAAATGTTGTTTAGAAAGTTTTTCACGAGTGCGTTTTTGTTCCGATGTTAGCAAATGTATAGCTTTCTCATACCCAAAACATTAGTTAAGATGTCGTGTACTGATCCATGTGAGATGCCTATAATTTCAGCTAAATCATCCACTGTTAATCGACGGTCTTCTATTACCATATCTTGTACGTACACAACAATTTCTTCAGTTGTAGTTTTTAGATGTCCTGAACGTGAATCATCATTGGCCCTTGTACGACAATGTTTAAACTCGAGTCCATATATGAACAGGTGGAAATGAAGGACCAAACTCCTTTAACGCTTTCACTAACTTTGCATGGATTTCAGTTGCCGATAACCCTTCCAAAACAAAGAATTTTATGACCGCACGATATTCGATTTTTTGCATTTTAAAAAAATACTCGTCTGCTTTAACCAGCTAATAAACAATGAATGACTTGACAGATCGACTTGAAATTTAAGGTGTGTTCATGTGACAGATGAGACTTCAAAATGGTGTTCAATATTTAATTCAAGTGATGCTCCATAGGTGTCGCTTTCAAAACTTATTGACTGACCTGATATATAACACTAGAGCAAACCTTTATTTATATTATTTGAAAAAAATTTCCAAAAATTGCTGTCCCTCCACCCTATCTCTAAGAGTACTAATCAAAAAATTTCCAAAAAATCTGAAATATTCTCCATAAGGTGTAAATTGAATATGAGTGCAGTACCTTTAATAATTTATTTGGAATATAAAAAAAACAATCATTGCCAAAAATCGCGGTCCCTCAAGAATACTAATCGAAAAAATTCTGAAATATTCTCCAGAAAGTAGAGCTTGAATAAAAATTAGTATGAGTGCGTTCAGTTCAAAAGTCAAAAATATCGTAGTTGAAAAGGAAAATTCATCAACAGACAAAAGAGTAAATAATGTCAACTCAGAAGAAATTCCTGATATAGAAATGGATGAAGTTAAAAAAAAGCCTTTATTTTGTTATACCTAAAATGCTAAAATGAATGAATTAAGAGATCTTTTTAATAAATATCATCTTAATATACAAAAAAGGTGACCCCGAAAACCTAGAAAACTACCGGCCAATTAGCTTACTCTCCCAAGTTTACAAGTTGTTATCACGAATCATAACAAACTGGACTGGAACACAAAATGGAATTATACCAACTGACAGAACAGGCTGCACACATTGAAAATACTAATCGAAAAGGCCACCCAATATAATACATCAATATGGCTCACATTTGTAGATTTTCGCAAGGCTTTCGACACAGTGGAAAAATGGGAGCTTATAAGAGCTCTTAGAAATGCTCGTATAGACCACAGATACAACGAACTGATAGCCAAAATATATAAACGAGCAACACTCAAAAGTTATGATAAACCAAGAACTGACAAGCAAGATCCCAGTGAACAGAGGAGTAAGGCAGGGTGATGTAATATCTCTTAAGTTGTTTTACAATGATCTTAGAAGATGTATTCAAAAAACTGAATGGGGAACGAAAATGGCCTTCTGATAGCTGTCGATCGGCTAAATAATCTGAGATTCGCAGATGGCATTGTAATTATAGCAAACAACAAGAATGAAATGATCCAGATGATTACAGATCTCCACCACCAAGTAAGGAAAGTGGGACTTGACATAAACTTCTCCAAGACAAAGTACATGAGTAATGAAGACACCAATGATGAAAATATAGTGATTGAACATTCAACAATAGAGAAAGTAAACACATACATCTATCTGGAACAAATAATAACGATAGGTAAGAAAAACCAGCAGCTTGAAATAGAAAGAAGGATAGATATGGGATGGGCAGCATATGGAAAATTGAAATATGTACTGAATATGAACATTCCTCAAAGATCAAAAACCCAAATTTATAATCAATGTATCTTACCAGCTACAACGTATGGAGCCGAGACATGGGTTTTAACTAAAAAAATAATAGAAAAACTACAAGTTCACCAACGAGCAATAGAAAAGAAAATGTTAAATGTTACTTTGAAGGACAAGAAAACTAATAAATGAATTAGACAACAAACAAAGGTGAATGATATCACCAAACAGATATCTCTGAAATGGAGATGGGCCGGCCATGTGGCGAGAGCGACGTATAAGTGGAGTGGCAAGATCGCTAAGTGGAGACCATGGGGTAAAAAACGAAGCATCGGAAGACCCCAGCAGAGATAGAGCGACGATCTGACGAGAATTGGAGGGCTTAATTGCAACAACAAGCATAACATAGAGAAAAATGGAAAGATTTGAGAGAGGCCTATACCTGACAGTGGGTAGAAAACGGCTAAAGAAAGAAAAGGAAGGAAAGATGAATGCGTTACCTTTGATAATTCATCTGGTATATAAGAACAAAGATCGGAAACAAACTTTGCTGAAAATTCGTTTAGGGCGAGTTTTCTGAAGTCACCTTCATAATAAACATTTTATTTTAAACGAAATCACCGTACGGAACACTAATTGCACAAGTAATTTATGGAAACCAAATATTTTCTATTCCTTAAATACAGAAACATTTTGCCTTGTTGATCACATTTTGTTTTATGTTTTGTAAAAATGTTTCTTTTATAAATTTAATATCATTCATATTAAGATAGCTTAAAGGACATTAAAAAAATTAGTGACATCTTCTAAATTCTTGAAAATTATTTTTATTATGGTTTATTATGGTAGGATATTTATTATAGTTGTGTGAAAATTCTCTCGTCTTTTCGATAACTGTGAAAAATACCACTAAAATTAGTGCTAAATTCAGCAAACACTGGTTTCATTAGTAGACTGGTTAGTAAATCAACGCAAGTCCTTTTATAAAAAAATACTGCACTAACGAGACCTTCATATTTATGCCTAATTAATCCAAATCTGTTTTATTATACAGCTTAAATAATTATTTGAAGTTTTATTGATATTAGGGTATGGGTCAAACTGTTACATCAGACAAAATGATCACTGTAAATTTTTCAATTACTGGATCCACTGCTAATAAAACATAAACCAAAACTAGTACCAAAATTTAAAAACTTTTCCTTATTAAATGTTTCCTTGTTAATTTTCCAAGCTACCTAACGGAATTTTTCTGTTTTTCCCACTTTATTGTAAAAGGTATTAAAAAATAAAGTATGCATGCATGCATTCTACAGATACTATTTTATACTCCATAAGAGCAAGGGGGACTTAAATGTAATTGTCTATCACACTGAGCATTTTTATATTAATAAAAAATTAAAAATAAAACGGTAACCTTAAAAATCCGTCAAGTCAGTTTAACGAACAGTCTTATTTTATAATATAATTATTAACCCAACATTTAGGAAATATTACCTGTCTAGTGTATTTATGGCGTACTAATTGCACTTTACCAAAAGCACCTCTACCAATCACTTTTATGTGCTCAAAATCATCAGTTTTCATTCGAAGATTAATTATATCACTTGCCAAAGTATCATCTAAAAAATAAAAATAATAAATAGGAATTTTAAAACAAAAATAAACTGTAGGTAAACTCATTTACTCATTTATATGCAGTTATAGATACTGTTTACAGTTAACCTACGCAAAGGTAAAATAAAAATATTTACTAGTTTCTCATGATTTTTTTTATTGTATGTAAGTTGAACAAAGACAACTTTTAGTTCATTTTTTATATAACTACACATTAGTGCAAATCAACTGTAAGGTTGTTGTCCAGAGCATTGGATTTATTTTTAATTTTTGATAAAAATTACCAACCAAAAAAGTGGAGTTTTTCTTTAAATGTTTGTTAAATGTATGTCTATTTTCTGAATAACGTAATTTATCAAGTGAAGTTTTATAGTGATCATACCAGATCAGAATTATACAGAGACCTTTGGCTATTGATGCAACTTGGTGCAGTAGCTAGCTGCCATAACGTGTTAAGTACCTCTGAATACCCAAAAAGCCATAAAAAAAAAATAAGCCGTTATTATACGCAACTTCCTTTGCGCATTATACTGCATATGATGTTTCAGTTTCAAAATAAAACGTTTCTTTTGTTGTCGATGCACAACAAAAAGTTTATCAAAAATAGCATCAAATTATTTGCGTGAAACTAGTTGTGGTAATTGCGTCCCTTTGGATTAATGTACACAGGACTTTAACCTTTAAGCAGGCGCCGGGTCATTTGAAACATCAGCGGTCGCGCGTAGTCTTTAAGACCTATTTGAGGTTTAGATAATTTAAAAGGCATATAATACTATAATTATTTATTTTTTATACCTTGACACAATTATTTTTAGATTTCGAAACATTATTGACATAAAAATCTTAAATAACCATTCTTTTTTTATCACAACAAAATCATTAAATCAAAATATTTATTAATCTTTTGAGATCACATCACAGAACAGTTTTTATCATCTTCATTTTAGATTTAGTTTTCTTCATCATCAGTCTTCCCTTCATTGTAACAATCATTGCAAATAAACGCAGTGTGGTCCCGGCAAATATTTCTTATACAAGATTTACACTGTGTCTTTGACTGTCTTCTCTTTTTAGCAGGACATAGTTTGCAACTTCCACGGCATGCACTTGTGCTCAGTTCAATACTTACATTTTCATTATCTATGTTCAAGTGGTCCCTTATCTTCCTTTTGAGTTTTCTGGGCAGGTTGACCATAGCAGCTCCTTTCTGTACATACTCTTCCGTCAATTCTATTCCTAACTCCCGTAAATATTTGCGCCTTTTTTTATTACCACTCCATTTGCCCTCAAGATTACCATGATTTTTATTGCAGGGAAAGGGGGGGGGGGGGGAAAAAAAAAAAAGCAGCAATATCTAGAAGACGAAAGAAGAGAGTCAATGGCCATCTATTGTTTTTTCTTGACACAGAATGCATCTTGACTTTTTTGTCGACTTCATTCACTCCCCATTAGTTCGGTTGTAGAAAAATAGTTGGCTTCTGCTTTTCGTTAGTACTTTCATCGATTTAAGCTGCACAATGAAGGGATGATAACAAGACCACAGGTTGGTTCTTTTTGGGTACGTACGATACAAGTGTCGCAGAATCGGAAAACCCAAATTGACTTGAATATTCAGGTCTGCCTTTTTCTATGAAAGATGGTGGTATTTCTTTTTTGTTTTTGCACAAGGTACCCACAGCAGAAATTTTACGAATTTTCGCTAAATCTTCTACCAGAGGAATACTGGTGTACCAATTATCAATTGTCAAATTTCGTCCTATGCCAGATATTGGGATAATCAGTCTCTTTACGAAGTCTCCAGCAGCATTGCTCAACTGAGACGGCCCATCTGGCTGCTTACCAGCATAAAGTTCAATATTCAAGACGTAAAATGTCGAATCAACTAACAGATAGAGTTTGATCCCATATTTATCAGGTTTTGATTTGATATATTGTCTGGGGGACATTTTCCTCGAAATTCTGCTATCATCTCATCAATGACAACGCTTTGCCCTACAGAATAAGGAGATAAGCAGTTCTGTGTAAATTTATTCAAAACTTCTCTTATTGGTGTAGCTTTATCTTCAGCACGGCGAAGGACTCGTGTAATTGCATCATTGAACCGGAGCGAGTTTAGAAGAAATTTCATTCTTTTCAACATGTTGGGAAGATAGATATACCTGTGCCATCAGAACCACACAAGTCTTGTAAGTTCACATGTGACATTCGCAAGGTTCCGGCAATGTAAAGTAATCCATATAATGCTCGAACTTCTACAGTATCTGTTATTTTACAGTCACGAGCTCTGCCGTATAATTCAGCATTTTTTTTTGTATAAATTCATTCGTATGAATTACAATATTTTCAATATCGTCACTTATGAATAAATTCAGAGCTTCTACAAGACTTTTCACTCTCATGCCGTTTCTACAAAAGCCAGATTCTTCTGTGAGATTATTTTGTCGTTGACGTCTCACCCTGTTGTAATCAGATTTTCATCACTTTGTCACCTTATCACGACCTTGAACTGATAAGGGCACAACATCGTCCGAGCTGCTCGCTTCGTCTACAGATTGAATTCTGTCAATATCTTCTACATCAGACAGATGGTCAAAAGTTTCTGAACCTAGATCACTGAGCGCTGATTCACCCTCACAATTTTCTTCTTGAAGTATTTGCACTATGTCAATGTCTCTTACACTACTTGCCAAAGTTTATAACAAAAACATAAAATAACAATGTGATTTTTGGTGGGTATGAGAAAAAAATTCTTTCGCCAAAAGAGTCGCGAGTAATTTTTTCGACGTCAGGCGCGCGTAAACTTTTCGACGCTTGAGTAGCAACTAAAACAAAAGATATTTGTGTGCCAGTGGATGCGCGGGGTAGGGTGAAATGTAGTCATTTATGTGCGTAGTAAACCTATAACAGGCTACTAGAGATGGGAAGACATGCGATTAAAGTGTACAATTATATGAAAGAAAATATGATAAGCGCGGTCAATACGACGCCGCGCGACTGCTTGAAAATTAAATACAGTAGAAGACTATTACATTAAAATAAATTTAAAACTTTTATTTTTCGAAGTAAGTTGAAACTAAAATTTGTGTGACAGACAGTACAATATTTACAGGAAAAATGATAGCCTAATTGTCATGCTTCTTGGAAGTACATAATTACGACCATTTTCGGTTTATTTTAAAACGTTCAGTCAAAATTAAATATCCGATATTTTCTGAAAATTTTGAATGGTAGTCATATTAAAAATATAGGCCAATTTTGCCTAGGTGTGAACTTAACCATCAGTGTGTAACTTAGAGTATATGTATGTTTCATGTCTTCCCAATCCGTTAAGAAACATACCCTATATTGATAATTGACATATATTGATGAATTTCATTACATCCTTTATATTTTATATTATATATATATATATATATATATATATATATATATATATATATATATATATATATATATACAGTACAATCCCAATTATCCGAATTGCGATTACCTAAAATTCGGCTTATCCGAAACAAACTGTTAAAAAGCTAATTGTATTCCCATTAAACGAAAAAATCCCCATTATTCGAAACAGATGATAAGTGGTTTCCTTAACGCGTCGGGAACTCCCTGACGTCTAGAATTTCACGCTGTCCATGTTTTGGTTAGTCGACGAGTGTTATAAGTTACTTATTACGTCTATTATTATCGCAGAGGTAATAGTTTCGTTTTAATAGATATTTTACAAAATGGAGCATCATTATACGCGTAAACGTGTTGTTATTACCTTAAAGAGAAACTTGAAACAATTCAACGTTTAGATAATGGTGAACTTCTTAAAAATATAGCGAAGGATTTAGGTGTAGCCGTGAGTATTGTTTCAGAGTGGGGAAAAAATCGCGAAAAACTTGAAAAATGGTGTAGTGTTTTGTCATCGCCCATACAGGCACGAAAAAGTACGAAAAGCGGTGAATACCAAAAAGTGGATGATTCTTTATTTTTATGGTTTACACAGAATCGAGAACGTGGAATACCAATTTCAGGAACAATTTTAAAACATAAGGCAGTCAGTTTAAGCGAAGAGTTGCCGATTATTGAAGCGCCTGTAAATTTTTCTGCAAGTGATGGATGGCTAGACAGGTGGAATAACAGATGATGTACGTCAACTGAAAGTTTGTGGAGAAAGCTGGTGGGCTGATAAATCTGCTGCAAAAAAAAATTGTAGAGAATTTTGAGCAGCAGACATGGTTTACAACGAGACCAAATATATAATTGTGATGAAACAGGCTTGAACTACAAAATGTTGCCATCAAATACCTTAGCTTCAAAACGGAAGCTGATTGCAAACGTAGCAAAGAACGTATTACTGTTCTTGCATGCAGTAGTACTTCTGGAAGACACAAACTCCAATTA
>CM032447.1:95435886-95558386 GCA_019049505.1 Pachyrhynchus sulphureomaculatus
AAGGGCTAAACTGTTGCTTGTGTGGTCTATTTCATGGTCTTGATAGAAGCCCAAATATGTATAGGTTATACTAAGATGTGTGTACTATTCACATCATCATGATGTTCATTTTGGTACTTTTCTTTCTACAATACTGTTACAATGCCTGTATCGAATATTTCCGTAATTTAGGAAAGTAATTTTTGTAGTTTTATTTTATAACCATACTCGCTATTGTTAAAATTTTGTGATAATGGCTTAAGGGTAGGATCTTGCTGACATATAACCTGCGAAACATACAGTCAGTCCAAAAAGTCTCTATCCACCACCTGCTTTCTATACTATTTTTCTGTTATGTTTAACTAACTAATTGGAACTATAAGAAGACATGTTTAAATTAATATTTGAAACTTAGCTAACAAGGAATAGTATTAAAAACAACTACCGAACATTGTATTTAGAAGTTACATCATTGTTATAAAAATGTAAACAAAATTAATGTCAAAAAAGTCTCCTTACAAATAATAATTACCAATAATAGTTTGATGGAGTTTAATGGAAAATAACAACTTCGTTTAAACTAATAATTAGTGGGACCGCCGTTGGCCTTGATAATCTCCTGTAACATTTCTGTCATGCTTACAACCAGCATTCTAGTAACTTCTGTTGGTATGTTCTCCCATTCAATCAATATTCTGTTTTTTAATTCTTCTCTATTTGAAACATTATGTTTGTGAACGCACCGTTTAAGTTCCTCCCATAAATGCTGGATGGGGTTAACATCGGGTGATTGCGGAGGTATATGAAGCTGCTATCGCACATTATGGATCATCCATTCTCGCACCAAGTTTGCGGTATATTTCAGATCATTATCCTGTTGCAAAATATATCTTTTTTCAAGTGCTAATTTTTGGACACTTTGTCTTAAATTGTCTTTCAAAATGCTCAGATAAACATGTTGATCCATGGTACCATTAATAAAATGTAAATTTCCCACCCCTCCAGCGGACATGTATCTCTAAAGCAGAACACTGCCACCCTCTGTGGAACTCACTGTGGAACAAATGTTTTTAATATCGAATGCGGTATTCTTTTTTCTCCAAACTTTAATTCTGCCATCAGACCCAAAAAGATTACTGCACTGACTTAGCCATTACTTGATGAAGATCCATAATAACTAGGAATAAAAATTTAAACAACTGTTTAAGGTCACCACTTACGTTTATTATATTATTGCTGACAATTGTTTCGACACACTATGTCTTCTTCTGGAGCACGCTGTAAAAAAAACAATTGTCAGCAATAATATAACATAAGGGGTGATCTTAAACAGTTGTTTAAATTTTTATTCCTAGCTAAAAAGATTAATTTTAGTTTCATCACTAAAGATTATGGATTTCCAAAATTCAGGAGGTTTAGTAACTTATTCCCTAGCAATAGCTAACCGCTTTTTGCGATTAGCTTACAAAAATAGTTCCCGTACTTCTTCTTTTAATTTTGGTGCACTTTTCTATCTATAATTATTTGTCTAACAATACTGGCCTCTTCACATGGAGTCAGTTTCTTGGGACGACCGAAGCGTGGTCGAATTTTACAGGAACCCGTTGATTTATACTGGTTTACAATGTACTGAACAGTAGCATGTGACTTTTTAACAATTTTTCCTATATTTCTGTACGATTTTCCATCTTTCAACAAATCAATTATGATCTTTCGAACTTGAAATGGAATTTCACAATTTCTCTTGCTCATTTTTAATACTACTTTGAAAACCCATTGCAAAATTACTAGCAACAATTAACAGATCATAAAGTATGGCCGAAAATTATTCATTTGTTTTTGGTTTAGCGAGCAATAGATAGCTTGATAAAATGCGGCTGATTATAACATGTTTTTTTCAATGCAGTTCTTGAGTATACAGAGACTTTTTGGACTGATTGTGTGTATATATATATATATATATATATATATATATATATATATATATATATATATATATATATGTATGTATGTATGTATGTAATATGTATATGTATATGTATATATATATATATATATATATATATATATATATATATATATATATATATATATATATATATATGTATATATATACAGTCGACACTCTATATAGTGAAAGACCAAAATGTTGACTGAAATTTCACTATAGAAAGTTTTTCACTATATAAAGAAAAAATCCGTATATATTGCTATGTATGTATTTTACATAGGTCTTGAAAAAATTGCACTCTAAAGAGTTTTTCACTATATAGAGTTTCACTATAAACAGTGTTGACTGTGTATGTATATATATATATATATATATATATATATATATATATATATATATATATATATATATATATATATATACATTTTAAAAACATTTTACAATATATATGCTTAAATATATTTCCACTGGTAAATCTTTCATTATGTCTTGTAAGGATCCAAAATTCAGAACCCTTAACTACAAATGGTAAAAAACACTAAACAGTATTGATAAATTTACAATAAAAAATAATATTTCTAAAGTTTTGTTTTTCATTTCTGGTAAGGTTGTAATATTGCAGTTATTATAGAAAACCTAGTTTTTTCAGCAAAGTTTCTGCATATATGTTTCACGATTAAAGTCTAGTCCAGTCTAAATGATAGTAACTGCTTGATATTGTAACAAAAATTTGACATTTTTCCTCTTTTTAAATAGATTTTGAACATTACATAAAAATATGGCAACGGTTAACGGATGCTTTGTGTATTACAGATCCATACACTCGAGCAGAAATCATGAGTGTTTATTTTTTGAACAATATTCATTTTAAAGAGTATATTATAAACATTTTTAGGATTTATAATTAGGTACCCAACTATAGCCAGATAGATTTAACTTTTACTTAATAGCATGCTCATAATACCAAGAAAAAAAATTATTCTATCTTCTACAAGATTTGAAAACTACTGAACATGAATAATAATAGTAATAATATACATAGGGGTCTCGGGGGGCTAGGGGAATCTGAGAATTCTCCTAGTACTGGCACTGATGAACCCGAGGTACCTGAGTCATGCTGTGCTATCTTGTGTTGTTCAGATTCTTTGAGAGGAAAAACGGTACCTATGGAATGAGCCTAGACATACTTGCCCTCTCGAAAACCCAAGATGGCAACTTTCATATCTTTTCAAAACAATGAAGAACATACAAAAATAACTTTTAGGGACAAACCAACAATAATAAGCACAGGAAAAACCAAAACTATTTACCTTCTACTAACAGGCAATCCAATGTTGGGACACTTTACGCTTCTGACACCGCAGAACACTGAAAACACCTCAAACAGTAAACTAATAAAAGAAGCATTGGGCGAGCGACGTAACGGTCGAGGCTGTCGATGAAGACCGGGCAAAAGAAAATGGAAAAGGGAAAGTGTTGTGACGGCGAGTAAGCTGATACCCAACAAGGTGGAAAAATCAAAGCAATGCACGAGTTGCACCACAGAAATCAACGAACATGTCATGCGTTGCTATAATAAAATCACAAAACTTGACAAAGAAATCACTAAGAAAAAAAAAATTACTTACTGCCTGGACCCACCAAAATAAATCCCAAACACAACTGACACAGATGCAGGACAAATCCAACCACCAAAGCCAAACTAAGCCACGTATGTTTTCCAAGGACAACATGCAACTACCAAGGCTGTTCCCCTCATCATATCAGCCACAAGCCTTACACCAAAAAAATTCACACCACATTTAGTACAATTAGGACTCAACACAAACATATACAAAAACATTCAGAAGTCAGCGATTTTGAAAACCTGTAACATTGTTAGGTCATTTCTTAATACACAATGATAATAGTGTTTGTGCTGACTTGGCTTAGGTCCATCAGCCAAACATGGAACCACATTGACCAAATGTGAGAATGAAGAACAAAAACATAATATAAATAAGACAAAGAATAAAACATTATAAGAGTGAGTATTATCATTTTGATAGGACTTCAGCTAAAATATTTTTAAATGTATTTATCAAAAGATTTTAAAAAAGCTTATTCAATCTAAACCTGCTTACAAAAGATTATTAAAATATGTAATATTAAATACATTAACTTTACTAGATGTGTAATTGCAGTTGGTGTATTGTTGAAAACTAGAAAAAATATAATTACTTAGAGAACCAAAAAAAAGGTCTATAGTACTATAAATAGAAACATGTTTAGCTAAACAATTTTTCCAAAAACAGATTTTTTACTAAGTTGAATTCTTTTCACTTTCTCGCTAATAGACCTATTGTATTCTTTAAAACAAATCAGATTCTTGTATTTTTTTATATTTAAGGGTCTCTAGTAAAAAACATTGTTTCCAATTTGCATTGATCTGGTGGCACAATATTTTCCAAAATTAAAAAAGAAACACCAATTTCAATTTTATTATAAATATGGTACTTGAATTAGGAACAAGATCTAGTTTTTGAGTGATACTGCTTCATGTGAAGAGGGTAAAGAACTCGATAGTAAGAATTGTAATATCACTACAATAGTCAGCCTAAATTTCTAAAAATAGAAATAGATAAATAAAAATATAAAACTGATCTCAGAGAGGGCCAAATATTAGCATATTTGTAGTGAAAGTTCTTTTCACAGCTATCCTCTTAATTTTCTTAAATTTATACTTTTATTTCAAGGTAATAGAGATTAAATCCAATACATATTTTCCAAAGTTGTATTTCTGACCTCTTATCTCATCCCATAGTGAATGGAAGCATATAATTTTAGTATCATTTAGCTTGTCAAGATTTGTCAAATGAGAGCTTACATGTCTAGATTAGTTTAGTAACCTTGACTGCATTTTATTGAATCCTATATAATTAACACAAAGACTCTAACCACCCCCATATCTCACCTCCTAGAGAATAGAAATACATAATTTTGGTATCGTGTCCCTGAGCTGATCGGGATAAGTCAAATGAGGAGTCATTTGGTCAAATTCGTCAAGTGGCTTGAAATACACTTGAGCTAAAGAAAAAACTTTTCAATACACATCTATTAATAAAGACACTTGCTGTCACTTAAAAAAACCAACTGTCTCTTTATAATATGTTTATTTTATGGTCAACTTTATGCTTAATTTAAAGAGTACTGTTAAGCTAGACCCATCGAACTTTTGCTGAAATGCTCTATTCATCACAATAAAAATACCAATAGTGCTACATTTAAAAAGATGTAAGGGATATACAATTGTTCAAAATAGCAATATGCCCAAAATTGGTCCTGCCTGGAAAATCTTTTCATGTGTTTGTATGGCTTTTTCTAGAAACAACTATACTGATCATCACCTAGATTAAAACTAAAATTTTAATTAGACTACAAATCTTTAACTGAATCACTTCTATTCTGTAAATATTAGTAATCTATTTAATAACAAATAAATCCAAAATAAAAAGGTTGGTGGAGATTATGTTATATAAAAGTATAACAATACTGAGTCACTTGATAATTAATATAAAATAAATTATAGTTTTTTTACTGTATTGAAATACATAGTAACTACTACTCTAAACTAAATTATCTACAAAGACAAATAGAAAATGAATAAAAAATTCTGGAATAGAAATCATTGAAAGGGATGGTGGAAAAAGAAGCATAAAACCTAAAATATAAAAGTTAAGCCTTAACACAGAAACAATACAAAAGTTTTCTTGTATCATTTGGAAAAAAGACGGATAACACTGTTAACATTAGAACCAAGTTAAAGATGGTCCACCTGGCTTGCAATATCTCTATAAAGCACTTCTTTGTTGTAAACAACTGCATAATATCCATACCTTCTTACATCACAAAATCAACAGAAATAATTTAAACGTCCTATATTTCATTTAAAACTGTGAAAATATCAGTTATTATCCATTCTAAATGTCCAATTCACTGACACAAACATAATTTCTTTAAATAACCCAAAGGACAGCCATTTGCGTTAATCATCACAAAAGTCACCGCAAGAGGTTACCCACGTCTAATTTAGGGTGTATTCGAAATGGAGAAATGGTTCCTAGCGACGGTCGCAGATAATTGTTGAGATATCTTATGATTAAGTGAATCAAGTTCTCTGGAATGGAGAGCAGATGGGTATTTTTAAGTTTGCTAATCCAGCAATTTAATTGCTTAAGGTAATAGACTTTGCGATTTCAATCAATCATATAGTTGGATTGGCAAACTTAAGTAGCTAGACAATGCTTATTCGTACTGGAGGTTTAGATTAGTCAGAATTAATATGATTAGTTGAATTAGTATGCAATTGCAATACATTTGTAACTACAACTTTGTAGATCTGCAATTATGACTTGCTTATTGCTGTTTTCATTCATGAAACTAGAATGCACCAAGTAGAACAGAAAAGTAGAACAGAAAAGTCTAACATTGCCGAACATGCCCTTGAAGCTGATCATATTGTAACATTAGATAATTTAAGATTAATATAAAATGTATCTGATAGGAGATTGTTGAACGCATACGAAAGTATGGAAATTATAAAATGTAAAAGTAGTTTAAATAAAGACAGAGGGCCTATTCCTTATAGTCCCCTACTGGTTACTTGACCGGACCTGATGGCCTTGCCTATGCCATTAGTTCCACCTGAGTAATTCAAGGGTTAGGCTCAGTATAAATAGGGTAGATTTGTAGTTTAGCTTTAGTTAATCATCGCTCCTAATGAAGCTAACATGGTTAGCGAAACGCGTGTCGAGTGCAAAAATAAAGTGTTT
The DNA here is from genome assembly GCA_019049505.1 of Pachyrhynchus sulphureomaculatus. NCBI lineage: Eukaryota > Metazoa > Arthropoda > Insecta > Coleoptera > Curculionidae > Pachyrhynchus > Pachyrhynchus sulphureomaculatus. Next base: position 95,442,628 of record CM032447.1, read on the forward strand.
GGTGTAGTGGTGATATATAATGAGTAGTATTATTGTGCCAGAGATTCCACATTCCCAACTTAGTAGAATGCACTAAGTGTATTTCTGCATATTTGAGATTTATAAGATAAAGTAGGATTCAAAAACACACACACGGGTTCTTTTAATAAAGAATACTGTTAATTAGTTACAATTACAGATCTACAAACTTGTAATTCCAGATGTAAATTAAATTCACCTTTAATCAGCAAGCAGGTTTTCTACTCTTTCTGAAATAAAAAAAAAAGATAAAATGCAAGCCCAATATTCCAATACAAAAACCTTGGTCGGTCAGAGCAAACGAAATCGAAGAAAACCTTTACTTCTTAAATTCTAACAATCACATAAATGAGGGAATTTTTAGCTTAGATCCCGCCTAAAGCTCAATGTGGAAATAACATTAACTCACAGTTAAATACTATGACAACACCAGGTGCCAGACCCAGCTCTCCAGTAAAATTCGGACTTACCGTAAAGGTGGTCTTAGGAAGCCAGTATATTTATTTCCGACATTACTCAGAGCTTAACAAAAATGATTTGTCACTGGTCTATTTACTTGGCTAAAAGCCTAACGTCCCAGCAATATTATACCATACTATAACGAACTAATTCATCGTTATGTTGATATTATTAATAATCGTAGCAGATCAACTATGATTTTGCTAAAATCTAATATATGGACAATCTTGATTTCATTTACTTTTATCAGAGTTTTTGAGACAAAAAAATAAGTAAGATTTTCTTGGACTTTATTTTTCGCCTTATAATATAGCTTAATAAAAGCCAAGAGCACAACCAGCACCGCAATCTGAAAAGTTTAATTCTAACCATAACCAGCTTAAACTAATTTGAACTAACTTAAATCAACCTGAACTAATCCGAATTACTGCAAATTCATCAAACCTAGATTAGTTCATTGTATATAGTATTTCCAGTCAAAAAGAAAATGAAAATATTTAATGTATTATGCCATAACTTGACATTGATAACCTAGCCTTTAAAATACTACATCCAATCTGACTGGCTTCATTGAAGACTTAGGAGGTATTGTGTTTCAGGAATTTCCATCGATACAGTCACAATTACCTAAATTTGATAATGCAATCAAGCCTTAGATTTTTCAATTCTATTATTTCCCGGTTGCTATTTTTCATCTTTTACTATTCAGTGTTTTATTTTTCTAACTACCAGTGCCTTCATTTTATACTATTTAACCTATATAACTTGACCTAGATCTGTCTTTACTATATCATTTCCTCCACAATCAATTTATTATTCCATTATGTCCTAAAATCTGTGTATCATTTGTCTCTTCTATTGTGTATTGTTACCCCCTATGATCCTTTCATCCTTAACTTTATCGAGCACTTTCTTATTTGTTGGTTATATAATAAGAATTTTAGCATCAAGAATGGCAGCCGAAAAAGAGGATACCCTAATACAATATCACATCACATAAATAAGATGGTTAACAAAAATTGCTAGAAAAGATAAAAGATCCTACGTAAAAGATCGAGCAAAACAGGGACAAGTAGCAGCAGAACAACATCGTGCAACATCACTTGTAAAGTCAGAAACTGATCAGGTGATAACAACGAGTAACAATCAATTAGAAAATTGGAAAGAACAAGAACAAAAACCTTCTCAGTAAATCAACAAATGAGGATCCGTTGGAACTGAATGATGCAAATCAGCACAGAAGAATAATAAACATAAACTGTCTGACTCCGAGAAAATCTAAAATAATAAAGGCAATAAAATCATTAAAAAAAACCATAAAACAGCAGGACCCGATAACATCAGTTGCGAACTTTGTAAAGCAGCTACGGAAACAACTGCGGAACTAGTATATCCACTCGTCAAGGAAGCATGAGAGAACAGCAAAATCCTAGACTACTAGAAACAGGGTATCATTATTAAACTTCCCAAAAAAAGAAGATCTCACCCCCTGTTAGAACTAGAGAGGAATCACACTTCTAAACTCCATACACGAGATAATGGCACAAATCATATAAAGCCGCCTGTCAATATCTATTGAACCCATACTCAGAAGAAACCAAGCGTGTTTCAGACCCAATCACTTCTGCATAGATAACATCAATACCATCAAAGTCATCACTGAACGATCTGTTGTATGGAACTCACCACTTTGCCTAGTTTTCATAGTTTTCCAGAGAGTGTTCCATAGCATAATACACTCAGCAATTTGGAAAACATTAGTGGAAGCAGGAATACATCAACCGAACCATCCTAAAGCCAGTTTTTGGCCAAGACCGATTAGTCGGCTCCTGACATAACCTTCTGTCTAAACTGAAGCCGAAACTTCAATCATACTTAGAAATCTTAGAACAATGGCTGAAAGTTATACATAACAATGAAAATTCTGTCCTGTTATTTTGTTTTATGTGTTTTATGTGGTATTGTTAACAATTGTAAATATATAGGTACTTTAAATAAATAAATTATACCTTTCCAAAAGTGATAAACTCAGTTTTATTCATATTTAATTACTGAAAAGAAATATAAGAGTACCACAGTACCAGTTTTAAACAATGCAATTTAGCTAAAGCAAATGATATTATTTATCAACAATAAAAAATATATAAAGAAAATTCAACAGTAACAGTCTCAATTAGATTAGAATCTGTCTCATAGAATAAGTAATTAATTAAGTATTTAGAGTTATAGATTTGGTCAATCAAATACATATTATTTTTATCTCCCGTTAGCTTATATATATAGTATTACTGTCATTTTTATTTAACATAATAAAAACAAACTTCAATAATCTTATTTAACATAAAATATTCTACAGTTTTTCAAATAAGAGATCTTCTGCGCTAATGTCAATCGTAATAGTTAGTTTTCATTGTTTTGACCACTGGATAAAAAACTTCGGCTTCGGCCAAATCTTCAGCTGGTTTTTGACGGAAGCCGAATGTGTGGCCTAAGGTTTTTTTTTTGGCTGAAGGTGACCGAAGCCGAACCTTCGGTCGTACATCAACAACAACGCATCTTGTACGGCTCTTTATAACGGACAAATAAGCAATTATATATATATATATATATATATATATATATATATATATATATATATATATATATATATATATATATATATATAATGAATTGGAGCTCGAGCGTGACGCATGTTTAGATTAAGATTTGTTGAGAGGGCATTATTGTAAAAGCCACGCACAGATATATTCCGTAGTTTTATAATATAGGTTGTACGAAAGTAAGAAATAAATCGTTTCGAGGCAAATTTGAGTATTTTTATAAAATTAATTCAGTATCAAAATAGCTAAAGCTAACACATATGTATATTTATATATATATATATATATATATATATATATATATATATATATATATATATATATATATATATATATATATATATATATATATATATTAATTTCTTAAGCATAGTACTTCTGTGAAGACCCTCCAACGTGTTCTATTGGTTGCTATTGTCTTTGCCTTTTTCCATGTGCTTTATTCAGTTATTCCATGATCCCCCACGTCTACAACTTCTGTGTCCTTGTGGATGTGTATTTTCTCTTGCTGTGTGAGATGTCAGAGGTCTTCATTACAAATGATGTTCGGCAAGAATATACGAAAAATTCAACACAGACATTTATTAATAACAGGTCGTCTATTGTCTGTTAAGGTTTTCGTCACTTTCCGGGTTTCACAACCATATAATAGTACCGACTTAACATTGCTGTTAAATATCCTCAGCTTGGTGTCTGTGTTGATTTGTTTTGATGCCCATATAGTTCTTAGTTGGCAAAATGCTTGTTGAGCTTTCTTAATCCGATTATGTATGTCTGCTATGTCACCTCCTTCTTTGTTGATAATACTGCCCAGGTATATGAATTCCTCCACGTCCTCTGTGTCAGATCCAGAGATATTGAATGGTGTATTTATGTTGGTGTTAATTCTAGCGAACTTAGTTTTAGCCATATTTATTGAAAGACAGATAACATCTGCATACTCTAGTTCAGTTAAAGTTGACGTGAGGGTCCAACGGATGCCCCACACATTTTTCGGGGCCCTCTTCACACTGAGTCCTAAACAACAATGAACTGTAAAGGAGATAAAGTGCATCCCTGTCTGACCTCTGTTTTCGCCTCAAAAGAATTGCTTATTTGTCCGTTATAAAGAGCCGTACAAGATGCGTTGTTGTTGATGTACGACCGAAGGTTCGGCTTCGGTCACCTTCAGCCAAAAAAAAAAACCTTAGGCCACACATTCGGCTTCCGTCAAAAACCAGCTGAAGATTTGGCCGAAGCCGAAGTTTTTTATCCAGTGGTCAAAACAATGAAAACTAACTATTACGATTGACATTAGCGCAGAAGATCTCTTATTTGAAAAACTGTAGAATATTTTATGTTAAATAAGATTATTGAAGTTTGTTTTTATTATGTTAAATAAAAATGACAGTAATACTATATATATAAGCTAACTGGAGATAAAAATAATATGTATTTGATTGACCAAATCTATAACTCTAAATACTTAATTAATTACTTATTCTATGAGACAGATTCTAATCTAATTAAGACTGTTACTGTTGAATTTTCTTTATATATTTTTTATTGTTGATAAATAATATCATTTGCTTTAGCTAAATTGCATTGTTTAAAACTGGTACTGTGGTACTCTTATATTTCTTTTCAGTAATTAAATATGAATAAAACTGAGTTTATCACTTTTGGAAAGGTATAATTTATTTATTTAAAGTACCTATATATTTACAATTGTTAACAATACCACATAAAACACATAAAACAAAATAACAGGACAGAATTTTCATTGTTATGTATAACTTTCAGCCATTGTTCTAAGATTTCTAAGTATGATTGAAGTTTCGGCTTCAGTTTAGACAGAAGGTTATGTCAGGAGCCGACTAATCGGTCTTGGCCAAAAACTGACTTTAAGATGGTTCGGTTGATGTATTCCTGCTTCCACTAATGTTTTCCAAATTGCTGAGTGTATTATGCTATGGAACACTCTCTGGAAAACTATGAAAACTAGGCAAAGTGGTGGTACATATATATATATATATATATATATATATATATATATATATATATATATATATATATATATATATATATATTATATATATATATATATATATATATATATATATATATATATATATATATATATATATATATATATATATATATACATACATACATATATATATATATATATATATATATATATATATATATATATATATAAATATATATCTTCCCAAGTTATCTGTTGTAAGAGTATACACTAGTCAAAGATATATTTGGCATTTTGATGACAGTGAGTATACTTAATTGAGGTTTGCAAGTATTGTTAAAAAGAGCTATTTGATAGGGCAGTCAGGCTGCCCTTAAAGCAATAGAGTATTTAAATAATATTTTGATTTTATTAACTGTTAAACTATATTATCGCGTTAACTGAAAATAATGCTTCATAATGATCATCCATTTTCTCCTTTATTTGTATAAAATGAAGAGAGAAAAATCTGTGTCTATTGCCAAAACACTCAACTTAAAAAATCACAAAGTGTTGTAAACAAATATATTGTTTTTCATAATTCTCCATACTCGATTGCTACCTCAGATGTTGAATTTATTAATTATTTCATTCATTTAAAATTAAATTCTCAACTAGATATTAAACATATCTAATCCCTATCCCTACCGGTTATAAATAACAGTTACTATTTACATTCGAAGGAGTTCCACTATTTTCAGTAACTTTGGACTGACGTCGTAAAGAAGCTAATATGCCATCATTTGATATGTCATTTGCTGGAAAATACCAGCGTTTAAACATAGATTATTTCTTATTTCTAAGTTTGACGCTATTGATAAATTAGCAATTTATATTTGACTGATAACACCACGAATTATTGAAGCTATTTTGATTGGTCATATGTTTTGTCAAATTAGGGCCATTATGCAGGAAGACAGTTGTTATTCTCATAACAACTGTCCTGAATTGGTATTATTACAATAACTATCTCTGACTTGTGTCACGTCTACAATGATAAACTGGGTTTTACTAGCGCAAATCATGCCGGAATCGAACCAGCGACCATCGGTTTCATATGCAGGCTCTTAAACCACTACGTTACCGAGGTCTGATCGTATGTACCCCATCAAGTTTCTCAGAAATGCTGCACCTATGTTATAATATAACAATTTACATGGCCGACCGCAGCCAGCCGGCTTTATTTTGCGGTGACGTTTTACTCCAAGTGTTGGTATTTCTGTAGCGATTTAATATCGTCGATTTTCCTTAGCATGCATATGTACCTCTGGGCAGAAAATTTACCGATTATTTGTTTGCTGGATTCACCCTTACCAAATAATGTGGCGACGTGAACCAGCTGACTTTGACACTGACAGATGACGTTTTATGACCTAACCATTTTTTTTACGTCAACACAAAAAAAATAATTTAGTGCTTTTTCCTTCAATTTCTTTCAGCTAGCATTAAAGAAACCATGATTATCATCTCCTATAGCAGTCTAGTGTAAAAATTTACAAGAAGAATTGAATTTTGCTTCTTTAGGTGTAATTTTCATTATAAAATGGTTTTACATACAATGGTAAGATTTTAGGAAAACAAACAAATATACAATTATTGGATTTTCCAAATTTCAAAGCGTTACAATTATAATTTATTTAATTGAGTTACATGGCAGAAACTTTATTTTAATTTAGTTTCACAGAAATAAACCGTAAGAATATTTTGATACATATTTTATAATTTTCTGACTGAAAGTGCTTTTGTTAGTACTTAAACTATTAGAAACCCAAAGGACTCTAAAAAATCATAGGGGAAAGTCCTAATACCATTTCATAAAAAGATTAACGTTGAGAACTAAATGAAAATATGATATTTTTTCTTGATGCAGTTGTAGACATTTAGATTTATTCCCTGATTCAAAAGAATTGAAACCACAATATTCATATATATTTTAACAGGTGGTTAGATTTTCGAAGATTTTTCATGATTCATATAAATAAATTGTTATGTTCAAACACAAATATCTGATTTAAAATACATAGACTTTTATTTATGCTCCAGCTACTAGTTTTTAATTAATTTTTGTTTATCTTTAATGGCACCAAGTTTCTTGTATCTTCACATCTATCTTAGCTTAAAAATAATAATGATTCTTAATAACAGAGGCAGGTAAACAGGATATTCTTAACACTAAACAAAAACAAAAGTTTATTACAAGCTGGTGGTTAAAGTAGAAAAAAAGCACTTTATAGCAAAAACAGAAAATTGTTAGTAACTTCATTACATTCACTGTTTAAGAGTTTTGTTCAAATTTTCAAAAATGTATTTGTAGTTGGCTGAATGGGAAATCAGTATTTGAATATGAGATATTTACATTTATGACATGAAAATCTTTTGGCTAAAATTTTTGCTCATGTCACTAATTAGCTATGTTTTTGACAAGATTGATATAAAAGTCATGTGCTTAGAATTAAGGATAGTTTTGCATAAAGTAAGGTCAAAACAAAACACAAAAATTTAAGCTTAAATTTAATGGGTCCTGAAACATTTGGGGTAGTTGGAAACTGTAGGTACCATTTTATTTTAGCTGTTCAAAATAAGTTGTGTTAAAGAGACTCACAAGAGAATAAGATAATTAATAATAATTAACAAGGGTTAAACAGATTGATTTTTTGAAACCTACTCTGGGTTAACTTTTTATTGGAAAAATAGAGCTATGGTTGCATAAGTTTCAAAGAATAATGAGACTAAGCAAAATAATTTCTGACACTGCTGCTAGTTTATTAATTATTTCAGGAAACATTTTTTTGCTTTAATAGCAACACTGCTATTTTCACCTAGTATGATAGATCTCTTCATTCTAAACACAACATAAAGAATAGACAATTTTTATTAGGGTAGCCATAAGTTAGATATACTTTAAGTTTGTATTTTGGCATCCAAAATAAGTTAAGATGACATTGTGTTTTCACCTTAATATATTTTTATGCATTTTACACGAGTAAGATAAAAATAATAAAGTTATTTAAAAGTAACAATATTTTTAAAACAATGCGATAAATTTCCTTATAACTTGCAAATGGCTACTGTAATGAATGAATTTTTTTCTCTTTGTATTTTGTTTAGCTATTATAAAAAATACTACAATTTTCATTGTATGTCATGATATATCAATTTTTTGTTTGAATTGTCAGCATATATATGTAATTTCTTTAGAAACAAATATCTTCAAATAATTAATGTTCACCTCTTGTATTTAGGTTTTCAAACTAGCTGCCATCCTGCTGTTATGGATACCAGCAACTTACCAATTTTATGTCCCTGGAATGGCTCCAACAGATTTCCGGGCAGGTGATCTCATTGAAGTAAAGGCTGTTAAAATGACTAGTACATTAACCCAATTACCTTATGAATATTATTCACTACCCTTTTGCTTACCAAAAGGAGGTGCTAGTGCAATACATTACAAGTCTGAAAATTTGGGAGAAGTACTTAGGGGTGATCGTATCGTTAACACACCATATGTTGTAAAAAATGGCTGAATCCACTCAATGCGCTCTATTATGTCATTCTCCTGATAGTCCTATGCATTGGACTGTTGGTGAATCTCAGATGGTGGTTGATAGAATACAGCATGAATATTTTGTTCATTTGTAAGTGGTTTATAAAAAGTTAGTAGAAGAGTACTTAACATAATGTTTAGTTCTGAAGGATAGCTATAATGATTAGAAATTTATATTTTACGAAGATTTGGATACTGAATATTGGAACTGACAAATTACTGTATTCTTAGTAGTTTTTTTTAACAATGGAAAGGGAAATTTAGTGTTCTATTTAAAAAATAGATAGGGGTGCTAAAAAAAATTAATCACATTTAACAAAAGTTATAAAACATAAAACATGTCTATAGAAATTAATACAATAAAAATAACATTATATATCGCTTTTTAGTCCTTTTTACAGTGTTGTATAAAAAAAGAGTAATTTGTACTCTTACTTCATGTGTTAAAAATATTTAACTATTTGTCGATATAATAGTTCATTTTTCCCAATTTTCAGAATCTTTGATTAATGTTGCTTACAATTTGAGACAAGATAAGGCTCAAAAACTCTAGTTTAATTTCAGGATTCAATTTTTTATCTATTAATATATAACATAATTTATATCCTTTTATCAGAACTTCCAAATCAAAAGATTACAGAAAATGTAACTAGCTTGATACCTATTACCATTAACACACGATTTATTCTAAAACACTACACCGAATAATTTTTGTTCATTTGCTAATAAATAAGTATAATATGTTAGTTTAAGAAGCAAGAGAAACAATAGAAATGAACTAGTTCCAAGTAGCCTCATATTTTAGTTAAATTGATATTATTTATTTTTATTTATTTTATTCTTTAATCAAACGGGCAAAGCCCAATCACTTACAGTAGTACCGATAATTGAATACAGTATACAGCTATAACCTAAAAATTAAAACTAGACAGAGGCCTTTCCCGAAGTATATATATAAAAAAAAAAAACAACAAAGAACCCTAAAAAGACACGTTAAAAAAAATAAAATATTATAATTAGGCATTCACATTTAGTTAAACACACACATTGTAGCTGGCAGCACCCCCTAAAGATTGACCATCTTTAAGAATTTTTTTAAACTGTATAGTGATACATAAAATAAATCTATATTTGCCAAATTGCAGTTCATCATTATTCTATTAATACCACCATATTGACTATGCACGGTTCTATGCTGACGAAGCTCAAAACATCTTTGCTCTCATAGTGATCTCGGTGGCACATGAAAATTGAGTCCGGAAAGAAATTCAGGGCAGTTACACAGCTCATGCAACAATTTATAGGCCAGTATGACATCTGCTGAGTCCCTTCGAGTTTTCAACTATTGAATAAAGCGATTTTCAAGTTGATTATAATCAACTGAATCCACTACTATATGACTCTTAAAGGCTATGTATTTGAGAAGTTTATTCTGAACTCCATCAAGCATTTTCTGATGCGATAAAAAGTAGGAGGACCACACACTAGAATTTCAAAGTGTGGTCTCACCAGCGAGGTATATAAAATTTTTATGGTTTTTACATTATTGAAATCAACTGTATGCCTTTTAATGAAGCCTAACATTCGCATCGCTTTGTTTCTACAAACCTCTATGTGCAGGAGAAAAGAAAGTTTACTATCAAAAATTTCACCAAGATCTCTAATCACGTCAACATTTTCCAAGCAAACATTATTAAGGTGATATTTATTTATTACAGCATTGTGCAACCTACTATATATTTACATTTTGAAATGTTTAGAGATAAATTATTGTTTGTGCACCACTCATAAAATCTGTCAAGATCACTTTGTAGTCTTAAGGCTGAATCAGAATCCAAAATAGGTGAAAAGATCTTGATGTCATCAGCATACATTAAAAAATCACTAAACCTAAAACATTGTGTAACATCATTCACAAAAATATTGAACAGAATCGGTGCTAAATGGGCACCCTGAGGAACCCCTTACAGGACTAGATAAAAAGTTATTGACTTTTGCAATTTGTCTCCTACTGGAGAGATAAGAACTTACCCAATCCAGCAAGTTTCCATAAGCATCAAGCTTCTTTATAAGAATATCAATGTTGAGCCTATTGAAAGGCTTGGCAAAGTTAGTGTAAATAGAGTCAATCACATAGCCTGACTCCCAGGGCCTCATCAATATGCTCACGGTACAAAAGAAGATTGGTGGTAATAGATCTACCTTGCGAGAAGCTGTGTTGTTGGGTATTAACAATATTTTTAAATATTTCATTAAAAAAATCAGACGCACGTGATTCAAATAACTTAGGTATTAGCGATAGTAGGAAAATTGGCCTATAATTCTCCACTCTGTCCCTATCACTATTATTTTTATAAACTGGTACCACATATGAGATTTTCTAATATTCCAGGTCATTTAAGTTAAAGGTGAATAATAAAGTTGTCTAATAAAATAAGTAAATGTATAATATATCTATATATAATATAATACATCTACTGGTTTTTCCACATTCACGTGACTCCTATAGTGCTTTAGGGATTTCCCTGCAGCATGTGTGCTGTGTTTATAAAAAAAAATATAAAATAAATAAAGTAATTTACCCGTACTTTCATTGCAAACATACACTTCTAGTATAAGTATGAAAATGAGTTGAAGAAAACGTGAAGAAATGCTGAAATATTAGATATTGATTTTTTTTACAAATACATAACTTTCCTTAGCGATGGATTTTCGAAAAACTTTCGTTACTAAAAATGAAAGATTTTCACCATAATTAAAGTAAATTCGTTGTGTTTAATTAAAAAAAAAGTTCAGTTTACAGCACCGTAAACAAAAGAGCGTGGGGAAGATGTTTATAGCAATAGCAATTCGGCGAGACTAAGGATACAAATCAAAACAGACAATAAAATTTGTCAGGATTAATTGTCTGTTTGGACTGATATTGTTAATCGCGCCAAATTCTGTTAGCTATAAAGATCTTTTCTGCGCTCATTTGTTTACAATGTTGTAAAATGATGTTTTTCTATTTATTACGAATCCGTTATGGTGTGGAAGATATTGCAAAAATAAATGGATTATGGGTGTATGTACTTGTAACACCATTTCACAACACTATAAACAAAAGAGAGCAGAAAAAGATGTTTATAGCAACCAATACCTGACGGGATTTATCATACTAATCAAAGTAGATAATTGATTCTGGTTCTGTGCATTCTTTCATTTACAGTGTTGCAAAATAGTTATCCCCCTGAAATACAAATACTAAAATTGTACGTGTAATTTAAGAACATATCATTGACACTGTTCTGTGATGCGAGAAGCTATTCAAAACCAATATTTAATATTAAATAACATTTTCTGTAAGTCAACACTTAAAATTTTTAAAAAATCTGCTTCAAAAAAAATATAAGTAAAACTTATTACTAACACCATAGATACATAAACTGATATAATGATTCAAATAGCTGCTAGTCAACAGGAATTTAAAATTCCGAGAAAGTGTAAGGTGAGGAAATTTTCACACTCTTTAACTATGGAGTACCATCTTGTATCCATGCCACTTCACGTGTTGCTACCCGCATAATGAAGCTCTTACCGCCCATTATTTGGTTGTTTAAAATTTACGCAGAGTTGCCAGGTGTCATAGGGAATAATTCGTTCATCTAGGATAACCCCCTTTTTAAGGCCTTATTTAATGATTCACTTATTTTTAGTCATATTTTTCTTGTCTAATACAATTTTTCTTGTTAACCTTTGAAAATAAAAATGTATATGGCCTTTTACTATTATTAAAAAATATAATAATAAAAGTGAATTCTACTTCTATGAAACGAAAATAAAAGAAAGTAAAATATACCTAACTCATCAAATAATAACAGTAAGTATCACTTTTATGAATAACAATTATTTATTTGTTAATTTTATAGGTTGGTTGATAACCTTCCAGCAGCAACACCTAGAAGAAACCAAGATAGTAATGAAATTGAGTATGAACATGGTTATAGACTGGGAAACACCGTAGGAGATAGGAGTATAATAAACAATCATTTGAAGTTTAAGCTACAATATCATCAACCACAACCGTAAGTCAGTAAGCTAAAATCTAATCTCATAAAAATTATTATGAGAACAGAAGATTTAGTACATTAATAGTAATCAGAGTAATTTCCACTTGATCATTTATCTTTTGCTGGTTTTACTTTATTTGCCTTTGTATTGTAGGGATGTATACCGAGTAGTAGGATTCAGTTTAAGTGCCAAATCAGTAGCAATGGATGAAATTAAATTTGACGGCAAAACCTGTACTTTCTCCAGCGATGCCAAACCACAAGTTGTTGATCCAACCACAGGGACCAAATTATTTTTCACTTATGAAATTGAATGGGAAGAATCCAGTGTAAGTTGGGCTTCCAGATGGGATACATACCTAGCAATGACAGATGCCCAAATTCACTGGTTTTCGATAATTAATTCAATCGCAGTTATTTTCTTCCTTTCAGGTAAGTGATCGTGACTATAACAATATTTATGAGGTATCGTTTTTTACTTCCTTTGCTAACAGCGGTATTATGTTTGTGGAAAAATCATACTACTAGATTTTTACATTTCCCTGGGTTTCAGAGGGGAAGGGAGTGAAAGGGTTAAAGTTGATAAGTTTTATTTGGTTTCAATAATATTATAAATATTTTTCTTGGATTCTGGTTGAGATAATGAACAAATTTTCAGCATAATTTTTTATAGCTAGATATATAGGCGGTTATAAGGATGGTAAAGGGATTTGCTTGAATATATCTTGGTATCTTCATGATTGAGGATCTGAAAATTATATCATTTCTTCATTATTTTCAAAAATAGTATATAAAGAGAAATGTCAGCTTTCAGTTGTAAATATTTCTGCAGCGCTTTTCTACTAATTTTTTTTGTAGTTAATATCTTACAATAAAATACCATCAGTTCAAAGTACCGCGTTTTAATGTTTGGATTTAGGTGTTCTTTAGTGTGAGGATGTTAAATTTGATATTTATTCTAGAACTGCGTGATTATAAAGGAAGTAGTCGGTAAATAACTTAACCAATTTTTTCTATGGCTTTACTTAAACTAAAAATTCAATTGTTTTCCCTATATTAAATTTTAGATACCTAAAAACCTCCATCATTTGTCATATTGTACAGTAGGTCCTCTTTCTGTTTAATTCTTTAATATCATTTAAAACATTGCTGATAGTCGCCAACGATGCACTTTAATGTAAATGCCCTGAAAAATAGATCTATTACAACATTATTCATAATTAAAATTTATTAATGATTTGGATAGACGTTTAGAATCTGGTCAGTTTCTCCTTTTTTTTTTTGTTTAAGTGAAAGTTACATATATATGACTTGTATCACCTTGTAACTTATTGCTGAATGTTTCTATGTAACGTTCTATTATTTTCAAGACTGTATTGGAACATCATTGCATAAGTGTGTATACGTTTTTTTTTGCATAAATTCCTGAAATGAAGGAGTTAATGCTTATTATAGGCTCAAAATTAATGCCTCAAAATATGCAAGTTCTTGGCTTTATGAAGTATACTACTCAAGACTTCAACTGTATCACCACAGTCAAACAGTTTTACTGCTCATCATTTGAACTTGTTTAGATTAATATTATTTGCATGTCTGGGACACTGTGGATATCGCACATATCCAAAACATTGAAATGATTTAACACAAGTACATTGCTTTTAAACCAGAATGGAGCTAATTTCAAATTGAATCCTACCTCCATAGCTGAACTCTTAAAGATTGAAGAAATTTAATAAATCTTATGTTTTACAACAGTCTGCACACTTTTTCTATTCTTCACTTTACTCTTCTTCCACAGAACCAACTGTGGGTGTAATAATTTTGTAGCTAGGTCATGTCATCTTATCAATGAGCTTCCTGGAATTGACTTCTTTTCGAGTATATAGTGTTTATGAGACTGACGAGTAAGATTTAAAGGATCTACTTTTTCTCTTGTGTATTATACTATTATTGTAATTACTGATTTTTGTTTATTGTTCTGGTTAATTTATGTACATACATTGATATAATTATACTCTGTGCTAGTCTTAAGTAATATGTATTGTATTTTTATTTATAACTGGGGTTTGCTAGTCAATAAATAAATAAAAGGAAAATGGGTTAAAGCATAAATGGGTATTTGGTACTGAGTTTATCGAAACGAATTGTTTACTAAACTTTTATTTTAAGACCAATACTAATTATCATTTCATTTGAAGTGTAGGTACCTTTGTGTCACTATTCTATTTAACAAGAGTTGCCCAATATGAGAATCTCTATTCTTACCATAAAGTTAACACCCTAATAGAATCCTTAAATCTTTTACTTTAATTTTTTTAGGAATCCTCACTATGATTATGGTTAGAACATTAAGACAAGATATTGCAAAATATAACGCTGATGAATTTTTTGATGATGCGGTTGAAGAGACAGGTTGGAAGTTAGTTCATGGTGATGTATTTCGACCTCCGCGATATTCGAGGCTATTTGCTGCTTTTGTTGGTTCTGGCATACAAATATTTTTGATGGCATTACCCACACTATGTAAGTATAATTTTTAGTTCTTACTAGACAGTATCTGTAATTTTGCTTGCAGTAGCAGGCCTTGTATATTAATTTTTTTATGGGCATTAGTGAGTACATCAGTTCAACACACTTATTATCACCTATTATGTTCTGAAAAGTAAAGAGGTTTCTGGTGAGTCCTGAGGTAACAATTAAGCAAATAGCTCTCTTCTAGATACAGTCATAAGTAGAATCTAACATAATGTGGATACTCCTTTGGATATTGTGTCATTTGGGGAATATTTTCCTCATATTTTCATCTGGCACTGAACATTTGAATATAAAAGATGCTAATAATCTAATATTTACAGAGGCAGATCTAGTAAATTTAGCAAAAAAATAAAAACTTAAGATGTCAAGGGGCCCTAAGGGTATTCCCATTTTTTTTGTGAAAGATACTATAAAAGTTATAAATAAATCATAAGCAAAAATTTTTAACTTATCGTTGAGTGAGAGCACTTATCTTAAGTGCTGGAAGATCAGTAAAATATGTTCTATTAGTTAAAAAGGGGAATAAGTATGATATGTAATTATAAACCTGTTCCGTTAATTTGTGTTTTTTTTTCAAAGTTTTTGAGATGTTATTATATGGCTGCTTAATAAGTAGAATGGAACCGCTTCCAACTCTAATACAACATGGATTTTTGATGGGACAGTCAACTACCACCAGTCTGGAATGTTTTGCATAATTTTTATCAAGTGTTATTCACAATAAGAGAGAGATGCAGTTTTTCGCCGACTTTCCTGAAACTTTAGATAAAATAGATCACTAGCCAAGCTCAGAGTATTCGGTTTGTCAGAAGATTTGTGCACTTTTTCCAGTCATATCTAATACAGCGATCTCAGTATATTCAATGTTCACATCTCCTTTTGGGGCCTCATCTCTGGAGTGCCCCAGGGTTTCAACCTGGGGCCCCTGCTTTTTGTAATATTTATAAATATATCTAAAGTTATAGATGCCAATTATCAAATATTTGCTGATGATTTAAAATTGTTGGTAATTTACCGCTAAAATTTGAATTCTACTGGTATTTTTAAAACTCCAGTGACGATGGTAGTGACATAACAATGTCTGGTTTAACAATGTTAACTTTTTCAGAAAAAATGTGCTGAGATTTTGTTGTGTTAAATTCCTCGTTGGTTAATGTCACATCCAGAAAGAAGTTTTTCCAGTGTTAAGTTGTAAAATTGCGGTTGTCTCTAGATTTTTACCTTGTCGGGTAGAGTTCGAAACAAGCGTCCAAGCAGCAACTATATAGATTAGATATTATATGATTAGATATTAGGTTATTTCCGCAAATAGTAGAAAAAATATACTAGGAGATAGTAATGAACTCTGGGGTATACAGGTATTGATAGTACAGGTGTTGAAAACAAATTCATCAACTGCCAATTACCAAAAACGATTTCTGAGGTCACTCGTTAGCGATGAACATACATTTTAGACATACTTTCAGACACTTTTGTTTCTCTTGCAGACACCATCGATCATTTACAAATTAACTATCAAAGTGCCGAAATTGCTGTCCTGGGCGACTTTAATGTCCACAATATCAACTGGCTTAAATATTCAAATACTACTGACGAAGAAGGTCGTGAAGCTGAATCAATTCTCAATCAGTTGTGGCTTAACTCAGCTTATTGACGAACCAACACGGATCCCTGATCAAGACGGGGAGTTCGCCAGTCTTCTCGATCTGTTTTTAACCACCAATCCGGAGATTTACACGGTGCTTCGCATTCTACTGTCGATTTCCAAGGAAAAACACCGCCTACTGTTCCCGTATTGCAGTCGAGGATGTTGTCTTCAGACACCGTATCATAAAGCGTATTTTAATGAAGCTAGACACCAAAAAGGCTTCTGGCGCTGACGGAATACCTGCCATAGTTCTCAAAAACTGTGCGAGGGAACTAACACGAGTTTTCTGTAAACTTTTCAACCTATCCTACAGAAAGGGAATATTTCCTTTCTGATGGAAATGTGCCACAGTTCAGCCGATACCTAAAAAAGGCAAGAAGACCTTGCCAAATAACTACCGACCAGTCGCACTGCTTTCAATAATATCGAAAGTTATGGAAAAGGTTATCAATCAGCATCTTCTAAAATATGTTCGACGATTCAACATTATTAGTGATCTCCAATATGGGTTTCGTAAACATAGATCAACAGGAGATCTTCTGACTTATGTAAGACATGTTTGGAACAACGCAATTGAACACTTTGGAGAATCTCGAGCGGTTGCTGTTGACATATCCAAGGCATTCGATCGTGTTTGGCACGATGGATTGTTGGCTAAGGTATGCTCTTATGGTATGTCTAAAAAGTTCTGTTTGTGGCTCTCATGTTTCCTCAGCTCAGTTCTTTATGAGTGGCGGTCGACGGATTTCTTTCTAACACCTTCACTATCAACGCCGGTGTGCCCCACTGCCATACTATCTCCTACTCTCTTTCTCATTTACATTAACGATCTGCTGAAAAAGTCCGGGAATCCAATCTACAGCTTTGCAGATGACAGTACGCTTATCTCTTCATTTACTTTGAACGCTCGGACATCGGCCGCTCAGACGAATATCCGCAGACAACAGGAGGTCGTTCAACTTAACAAAGACCTGGAAGAAATTCTATCTTGTGGTGACAGTAACCAAGTGGAATTTAACGCTACAAAAACCCAGGCGGGGGGGCAGTTTTTTCTAAAAAAGTTAATGTTGCCGAACCCGACATAGTTATGTCGGGGCACTCCATTCCCCTAGCATCGTCACTCAATTTGTTGGGCGTTAAATTGGGAGCAAATATGTCCTGGCATGAACATGTTGCAGGCTACGCAGAACTTCTCAAAAGTTGGAAATATTATTTCTAACCAGAACGTTTTATACTCTAGAACAACTGTTAATTCTCTAGAAAGCTCAAATTCGACCAACTATGGAATACTGCTCCCATTTTTGGGGCTCCGCTCCCAAACATAGCTGTATTTGTTGGATTCTGTCCAGAGAAGAGCTGTTCGTCTGATTGGAGACCCGGAACTGACCGGCAGCCTTGATTCGCCCGAACATCAAAGAACCGTTGGCGACTTGAGTCTGTTCTACAAGTATTTTCATGAAAAGTATTCAAAGGATGTAGCCCGCTTAATTCCTCCCAGAGCGGTACATGTTAGAAATACACGTCGCGCTAATACTTCACATCCGTATGAAGTTCAGCTTATTACTCTGCGTACATCGCTTTTCAAGCAGTCTTATATATGAAGAACATCCTCCCTTTGGAATAATTTGCCCAGCGCCGTGTTTCCCACCGAGTACAATTTACAGCGATTCAAGAACAACGTGAATTGCTTTTTCCGCACACGTGCCGCTCGTGGAGCGCTTTAGGGACTTTCCTGCAGCACACGTGCTAGACCTATAAAAAAAAATACTATTGAGTTTATTATGTTATATTTTCTTGAAGTATATGTACGTTTAAGTTCCGCCTCATACTTGTGTGGTTTCCTGCTTAAATTGTGGGTAATATTTAAAAATTATAGAAAAAAAATTATAACTTGGAGAGATGATAGTACTTATAAAAGTAAGAAAAAAAACCCTTTGTAGCTGACATAAATATTAGTATTTTAAAATAATAACATATAAGAAGCTACATTTTAAATAAAACTTAATACGCAGCTTTTAATTTTAATATTCTTTGGTTATACATTTCAGTTATTAAAATAATCTAGTAAATACGAGGCTGGTTTGAAAAGTCCGTGCAAAAATAAAAACTACGTATGTGTTTTGGGGTAAACCTTTTTTATTTTTCGACATAGTCTCCTTTTAGGCTTATACACTTTGTCCAACGATGTTCTAGTTTGTTGATCCCTTCCGAATAATAGGATTTGTCCAAGTCTGCAAAATATCCATTAGTGTCTGCAATCACCTCCTCGTTTGAATAAAATCTTTGTCCCGCCAGCCATTTCTTCAAATTGGGGAACAAATAGTAGTCCGAGGGAGCCAAGTCTGGAAAATAGGGGGGATGTGAAACGAGTTGGAATCCTATTTCCATTAATTTTGCGACCACAACTGCTGAGGTGTGTGCTGGTGCGTTGTCGTGATGGAAAAGGACTTTCTTGTGGGCCAATCGCGGGCGTTTTTCTTGCAGCTCGGTTTTCAAACGGTCCAATAACGATGAATAATATTCACCTGTATTAGTTTTACCCTTTTCCAGATAGTCGATGAGGATTATCCCTTGCGAATCCCAAAAGACAGTCGCCATAACCTTTCCGGCCGAAGGAACGGTCTTCGCCTTTTTTGGTGCAGATTCCCCCTTGGTAACCCATTGTTTCGATTGTTGTTTGGTCTCAGGAGTATAGTAATGTATCCATGTTTCATCCACAGTGACGAAACGACGCTTAAAGTCCTCCGGATTCTTCTGGAACAGCTGCAAACCATCCTTGCAACACTTTACACGATTCCTTTTTTGGTCAAGCGTGAGCAATCGCGGCACCCATCTTGCGGATAGCTTTCTCATGTCCAAATGTTTATGCAAAATATTATGTACCCGTTCAGTCGAGATGCCCACAGCACTAGCAATCTCACGCACCTTAACTCTTCTGTCATCCATCACCATATCATGGATTTGATCAATGATTTCTGGAGTCGTAACCTCCACAGGCCGTCTAGAACGTTCAGCGTCACTTGTGCCCATATGGCCAGTCCGAAAATTTTGAAACCACTTATAAACTGTTCTAATCGAAGGTGCAGAGTCACCATAATGTTTATCAAGCTTCTCTTTAGTGTCCTGAGGCGTTTTGCCTTTCATAAAGTAATGTTTAATCACCACACGAAATTCTTTTTCGTCCATTTCTTGAAAATCACTCGACTTCCTTGATTCACACGAATGCCAAACACAAAGAAATAGACCAATATAGCTGAAACTTGGTGTGCGTTCATTCAAGAGATGCTACTAACTAACCATGACCTCGATACGCGCCGGTGGTGCCATCTCTCGGACTTTGCACGGACTTTTCAAACCAGCCTCGTACTTAAGTAAAGTGCCTTTTTGGTTGAGTTTTTTACTTTGCGGGGCGCTGCCGGTGACATTTAGGTTTAGACAATTCAATAAATTTGCTGATTTATTGTATATGTATTAAATCGTAATACAAATTATTAACTAATTTGAAAATATATCATTAAGTCAGACTTAATCCTTAGGACTGGACGGGAGTTTGGAATTATAATTTTAAGGTTAAAATAAACAGAATTGATTAGTTATATATTTCTATTTTGTGGCAGGTCATTTGTACATATCGCTTTAATCAAAATCAAGTCACGATGTACAGCTAGAACAAAAAAAAAACTCACCCTTATTAGTTATAATGCTGTAAAATTTACTGTAACAAAGGTAATTAAAAATAATTATGAAATAAATATTTTTTGAGCTCGGCATTTTTTTTTGTAAAATAAAATATAAATTATTTATTTGTTTAGTTATAACTATTTAACTATAAAATATTAAAATATAATAGTTAACTCATGGCTAAATGGGACTTTTCTCAAAGCCACAAAACAAACAAAAAAAAAAAATTAAAATATAATATTTATAACACAAAGTAATTTATAGTGCCTTATAAAGCAGTGATTCTATACTAAAGTGTAAGTAAAAAGAGCACAACAAACACTCGTGCATATGGCACTGCCCTCCCGAAACAACACCGTAAAGGTTCATAAACCAAACAACAAATTCCGCGAGGCCACGATCGAATTGTTTAAAGGGCATGCCAAGAATTGAACATATTTTATACACTGGTCATCGTAACATAACATTCGTAGTAGCTCTCGGCAGATAGAAATAGTTTCTTGATCTACCAGGACCTCCGGAAATACCAAACTTAAGTTCTTCCAAAGGACAAACAACACTACCTTTAACGACTTTTAACAAAAATGTTATTGAATGAAATTCTCTATGTTTCTAAAGGCTATTAAAATTAAACTGCTGCAATAATATTACATTGGCTATCCCAATCCCTCCTTTAGAGAAACATATTTAAATTTTTTTCCTACACTTGCTTGAATACTAATATATATTTACTATAAATTGGTGACCATATCAAGGAAATATTCCAATTTGCTTCTTACCAAGGATATACACAAAGGTTTAAAAACAGCTATATTCTTAAATGACTTAAGTTTTTTTAAGATAAATCCCAAGACTTGTGTTGCTTACTCTGTTATTTTGTTTATGTAAACACTAGCTTGGAGCCAAATAGAATCCCCAAATCACGTACATTTTTTACTTTAACATCAATCTATTAACATAATAATTATACATTATTAATTATACAGGGCACATTTTTTTAGTAAACATCACATACTAGCCTTGAGCATCAGTTTATTGACCGTACACCAATTACAAATCTGTTAAGAGCATTTTATAATTTTTTGCAATCCTCAAATCTCTCCGCTGGTAAGTACAGCTCTAAGTCATCGGCAAATATTTGATAATTAACATTTATACCTTCAGAGATATCATTTAATATGAAAACATGGACTTTTAATGTCATGTGCCTGGATTTTTAAGATCGGTATCGTGACACCATCACCATATCGCGCTACACTATTGTATGAGCATACTTACCTTTTTTTCCCATTCTCCGAGATTTATACCTCTTCTATAGGCGCTCTATTTCAAAATGATAATTAGCAGGATTTTTAGCGAATTTGAAATGGTATTTGTAGCTTTTATAATACTTATTTATTTTTTTTAGTTTTTGCCATGTTAGGAATTCTATCACCAGCATCCCGAGGAGCATTGACAAATGCAGCAATTATCTTTTATCTAATTAATGGAGCAGTTGCCGGCTACTTTTCTGCAAGACTTTACAAGACTATGAAAGGAAGGGAATGGAAGAGGGCTGCATTTTTAACGGCTGTGTTATATCCGGCTGTGATCGCTGTTTCTTGTTTTCTGCTTAATTTCTTTATCTGGGGTAAGTAGTTATCAGGTTTGTTTTTAAAATATTTTACAATTTTGTAATCATACTTATAATGACTCGGTTAGGAGTGAATTTCTGGAGACAAGAAATTGGAAAAATCAATCAATATTTTTTATTCATTCCTAACATCAATCTATAAATTTTATTACCATCAATAATGGTATAACCCTTTGAAATTTTTAAAGGTTTTTACGTTTTAGGGTTCCTAGATCACAAAAAAACATTGTTTAAAATTTTTGCTGGTCTATCTACCTATCTACTTGTTCATTTGTTGCCATCATACCTCCTGAGCGAAATGAGATATTATTCTCAAACTTGGTAAACATATAAGTTGGGAAGAAATCTAAAGTTTTTTAATATCACTTTAGAAGGGGTGAATTCAGTAAATTTAATCGACTTATTAAGAAAATTTATCTATTTTTTTATAACTTTAAAATTTTTTTTGTAGGCAAAGCTAGTAGTGGTGCTGTACCTTTCGCAACGATGATTTCATTGCTACTTATGTGGGTCTTTATTTCGTTACCCTTAGTATATATGGGTTACTATTTTGGATATAGGAAGCAACCTTACCAACATCCTGTTAGAACTAATCAAATTCCTAGAATGGTTCCAGAACAACATTGGTACATGAATCCAATTTTATGGTAAGTGTGTTAGTGGAACAGTGTATACTAGGTTCAAATTGTAATAAACTGTAATAGTTACGTTAACACCTTTCAAACTTTTAACATATCGGGGTATAATATAAATGGCGGTCTGGCGGCAAAAAAGGTTATATGTTTGAAATTGCCATTAACTAATAATTACAAAGGAAATGGCGCCTTTCTAGCCGAACATTTTTTAATAAAATTTTGTTTATTAATAAAGAAACGGTCCGAGTCTAGTATTTCTGAAACTTACTTAAGGGTGTGGTTGTGTACGCTTCTCTGTCGCGACGTTTTCGTGACATCAGGTGTACCACAGTGCTTAAACATAGGAATCATGTTATTTATTAACGATGTTATATCTTATTTTAAGACATCACATGTTTTATTATATTTTGACGATCTTAAATTTTATAATATTGACAATTCTAACCTCAGTAACTACAATCTGACCTGGACTGATTTATCAAATGGCGTAATTGTAACCATTTAAAGATTAATGTTTTTTAAGTTTAAAACTAATAATCTTTATAAAAATATTTCCGTCCTAAAGCATAAATTTTGTAAATTGAGACTAACAGGAATTAATGAACTTAAGTATCATTTTCAATAAAAAAACTTTCGTTTACTTGGAACATTAATAATATATAACCTCAATTTTAAAGTGAATGCTCGAGTTTATAAAGGGCACCACAAAATATATTAGCGACACAAAGCCGCTTACTTCTTTATAGGATGGCTTAATATATAAAAATTTTTAGTTTATTTGGTGACCACAATATGTCTGTTATATACCTAGATTAGAAAAAGTTCAAAACAAATTCATAAGATATTTACAATATAAGTTTCTCTATATTTATTTATTGTATGAAACTAGGCTACTTCTATGTGATAGTAGAAGTCTTTGTGTACCATTATCAATGTCATTATTGACTGTACTGCCTCTGGTCTTCCATGGATGCAAACATTTATAAAAACTAATAGTTTTAAACTTAAGAAACATTAATATTTAAATGGTTAAAATTACACCACTTGATAGATTATATTTATTGTAGGTTATTGAGGTTAGGATTGACAATATTATAAATTTAAGGTCGTCAGAACATGACAAAACGTAATGCCTCAATAGCACTGTTCCAATGTGTAAGCCTGACGTTACAAAAAACGTTGCGGAAAACAGAACCGCACACAACCGCACGCTCAATTCATTTAAGGTAAGTTCCGGAAATACTAGGCTCGAGCAGTTTCTTTATCATCAACTCAAATTCGACCAACTATGGAATACTGCTCCCATGATTGGGGTCCGCTCCCAAACACACACTGCATTTGTTGGATTCTGTTCAGAGAAGAGCTGTTCGTCTGATTGGAGACCCGGAACTGACCGGCGGCCTTGATTCGCTGGAACATCGAAGAACGTTTGGCGACTTGAGTCTGTTCTACAAGTATTTTCATGGAAAGTGTTCGAAGGGTGTAGCCCGCTTAATTCCTCCCAGAGAGGTGCATGTTAGAAATACACGTCGCCCTAATACTTCACATCCGTATGAGGTTCAGCTTGTTACCCTGCGTACAACGCTTTTCAAGCAGTCCTTTTTACATTAACGATCTGCTGAAAAAGACCGGGAATCCAATCTACAGGTTTGCAGATGACAGTACGCTTATGTCTTCATTTACTTTGAAAGCTTGGACATCGGCTGCTCAGGCGAACATCCGCAGACAGCAGGAGGTCGTTCAACTTAACAAAGACCTGGAAGAAATTCTATCTTGGAGTGACAGTAACCAAGTGGAATTTAACGCTACAAAAAACCAGGCGGCAGTTTTTTCTAAAAAAGTTAATGTTGCTGAACCCGACATAGTTATGTCGGGGCACTTCATTCCCCTAGCATCGTCACTCAATTTGTTGGGCGTTAAATTGGGAGCAAATATGTCCTGGCATGAACATGTTGCAGGCAGAGCAAGGAGAGCTTCTCAAAAGTTGGGAATATTATTTCGAACCAGAAGGCTTTATACTCCAGAACAACTGATAATTCTCAACAAAGCTCAAATTCGACCAACTATGGAATACTGCTCCCATGTTTGGGGCTCCGCCTCCCAAACATACACTGTATTTGTTGGATTCTGTCCAGAGAAGAGCAGTTCGTCTGATTGGAGACCCGGAACTGACCGGCGGCCTTGATTCGCTGGAACATCGAAGAACGTTTGGCGACTTGAGTCTGTTCTACAAGTATTTTCATGGAAAGTGTTCGAAGGGTGTAGCCCGCTTAATTCCTCCCAGAGAGGTGCATGTTAGAAATACACGTCGCCCTAATACTTCACATCCGTATGAGGTTCAGCTTGTTACCCTGCGTACAACGCTTTTCAAGCAGTCCTTTATATGGAGAACATCATCCCTTCGGAATAATTTGCTCAGGGCTGTGTTTCCCACCGAGTACAATTTACAGCGATTCAAGAACAACGTGAATTGCTTTTTCCACACACATGCCGCTCCTGGAGCGCTTTAGGGACTTCCCTGTAGCATGTGTGCTAGACCATAAAAAAAAAAATTAATAAGCAAACAAGATTTTATCAAAAAATGATCGGCTAAAAAGCTACTATTTCTTTTGTAATCATTAATTTTTAGTAATTTCGAACATATACTTTATATATATATTTATATATATATATATATATATATATATATATATATATATATATATATATATATAAATAATAGGTTTTCATGGATGGTGGAATGTAATACATTAAAATTCGGGTTTCAATCCGTGCGTCTAACAATGAATTTACACGATGTGTCACCAAAATCTCATTTGGCATTTTCAAGTGCTCTTGCTGCTGCTGCTACTTGATACTGTGATCTAACTAACTCAGCTTTGAGCAACAGCAGCAGCAAGATCACAGTATCGAGTAGTAGCTGCAGCAAGAGTACTTGAAAATGCCAAATGAGATTTTAGCGAAACGTCATGCAAATTCATTGTTAGGCGATCGGATTGAAATACGGAAATTTAATGTATTATATATATGTGTATATATATATATATATATATATATATATATATATATATATATATATATATATATATATACATATACATATACATATACATATACATATATATACATACACATACATACACATACATACACATATATACACATATATACACACATATACACATATATACACACATATACACACATATACATACATATACACACACATTAAACACACACATACACACACATACACACACACATTACACACACACATTACACACACACACACATACACACACACATACACACACACATACACACACACATACACACACACACACACATACACACACACATACACACACACACATACACACACACATACACACACACATACACACACACACATACACACACACATACACACACACACATACACACACACATACACACACACATACATACACACATACATACACATACATACACATTAGAGTGACCGGATCTCATAGAGGGGGAAAAAAAATGTCGGAATCTTGTTCGTCTCGACCCCACAAAACGATTCCCCTTTCCAGATATTGAGATAGCCGAAATTTGAGCTCGATTAAACGACGTTAACCCGTGCCGCTCGTCGCTCAAAGTTTGAAAAATCCAAATTTTTGGCCAAAAAAAGCTGACATATGGAGCCATAACTTCAGAACGGTAAATAATAGAAACACGCTTAATATCTCAAAAGAAAGCTAATGTTGTTCTTCAAAATTTATATTCTATACATAATTGTTGTTATTTTAAGTCAAACCGAGTTACAACAGCCTTTAGCCAAAAAAACGTGATCTGGTACCACTAGGAGCATACTTCGTATATTTTGTTTAAGTGATAAATTTTGCTTTTTTTGGTATATTTTTGAGAGTAGAAATATAATAAAAAAAAAAACAAGTAATACTGATAAGTCTAATGACATTTTTTATTTTAAAATATAAAAATTAGGTATATAATACATACAAAACAGACACAGAAAAGATACCGACGTAGTACCTACACGAGTTGATAATTTTACATAGTTATCTAATCTATTCTAGAGCTTTTTGTTAAAGTCGTTTTTGAAACGTCAGGATATAATGCTCGGCATTTACTTACAATTTGCAGGACATATTGCTTTTGGTCTTCATCTTTTGCCAGAAGGTCGTTAAAGTCGGTTATTAATTTAACACCAGCTCAGCTATATCATTAACTACTTTTAATATTTGACAATTTTCAATCCTTCTTGGAAGTCATTATTTTGAGGCCAGGTGTTTGGATGTTGTCTTAGGAAATCTGTTTTTATATTAAATTGGTCAAAGAATGTAAACGTTTCTTTGGTAAGTAAATTTACCAATCCTCCATCAACTACCTCTTTTAAGTTTTCTTTCCTAACTTTTGGATTTACAACCCTAGCATGCTGTGATGGTTCATCTGTGCTACTGAGCAATTTATTAGCCATTAACAACTTTTCATCGTCTGTAATGGTGGGATCAATAAAAAACGATAATCCCACCAACTTTGCATTCAAATACCACAAATGGTTCAAAAATTTGGTCAGGGCTATTTCTGCAATGTCGTTGTCACATTCTTTATAGTCTAACAGACTATGCAAAATACCTAAATCTTGCTTTGGTGCAAGATGAGCTTTTGGAGCATTGAACCAAGCTTTACAATAAATTTTAACTAGGAAAACAGAAATGGCACGCACAGAACTTTCTTCTTCTTTAGACATCTTAAATTGACGACGAAAAATGAACATTTTTAAGCAGTAAATAGCCTTTGCCATCCACCTAGCGTGATGAATGGCTCCTGGAGTTCTAAAACCCACAACATTGCCGTCTAGTGATCCAACAAATACGAGAACCAACTGCAATAGCTCCTTGTAGTCATCTCTGGGGTGGCTCTCAGTTAATTTGGTCTCGAATTCAGCAGTAACATTTGCAATTACTTCTGGAGTTAGCTGCTTTTGTATTAGATTGTCACTGATACCTGTGTCGTATTTTCCTTTGTTTATCTTGGGCCACGCAGTGAGGAATCTCTTGAAAATGTCTGGATGAGGTCCAGTGGTTGATCCCATTTTTGTGTCGAATACGCCTCTTAACAGAATTTCCAAGATATGGTGACGGCAAGCTAGGTATAACAATTCTCTTCCTAACATTTGCTCCAATATGACGCATGCTCCTTTGAGTCTTCCCGTGTTGGATGCTGTAGTGTCGAAGCACATCGCCTTGACGGTGTTGAGAAGACCCCATTCATGTAGGCATTCATATACGGCTACGGCTTGCTCCTCTCCAGAGCTGTTTGCTGTTACAGGAACTCCCAGCAGCTGTTCCTTTTCGCCTTATGAAATAGCTATAGCTATTCGCTCACATTGTTCATTTTTTAAAACACCCGGTAAAAGTTTACCGTCCCAATGGACAACCACGGGCTCTTTTTCAGGAATGTTTATCAAAATTTTTTTTATTATATTCTCTGAACATTTGCCTTCTATCATGTAATAAAGTTTCAAGACTTTGTACTCAAGAGGGTCAAGGTTTAGTGCTTCTAGAGTAGCTATTAAAATTCTCGTGGCATTTCTGTCGGATACCTTACATCAGTCTAATAAAATGGACAATTTCATGTTTAAAATCTCTTTAACGCCCCTTGCAAATGAAACTTTCATCCTCTTGCTCTCAGATGGTCCTGGATCTTCTGCAGCTTCTTCAGGGATGTCCATTTCCTCCAAGCTCTCAAGTTCCTGGTAGATGCTGTCTTCTTCAGTGTCTTAAAATATCTTCACTAGATAATTGTTCGATCTAACCAGCTCAAAGGCACTTTAGAAACTAAACTGAATAAATAAAAGGTCGGTTGTACGCTGATGTAAAATCACCATCCCTAAAATAGAAATTAGATTCACCCTCCTTTTTACCTGTCAAACGGGTCTTTCTTTGGTAAACTAGTCAGGTAATCCCCATATAATAAAATATTAAATTGGAACAAAAGGCTCTTTATGTTTGAAAATTGAGTTCCAAAATACTTTTTAACAAAAAAATGTTAATTCCGAGACACATTATGTAAAAACCCGTAAAATTCTTAGAATACTCCCAAACTGGCTCCTACTGGTACCAGGTCACATTTTTGGGGCTAAAGGCTGTTGTAACTCGGTTTGACTTAAAATAACAACAATTATGTATAGAATATAAATTTTGAAGAACAACATTAGCTTTCTTTTGAGATATTAAGCGTGTTTCTATTATTTACCGTTCTGGAGTTATGGCTCCATATGTCAGCTTTTTGGCCAAAAATTTGGATTTTTTCAAACTTTGAGCGACGAGCGGCACGGGTTAACGTCGTTTAATCGAGCTCAAATTTCGGCTATCTCAATATCTGGAAAGGGGAATCGTTTTGTGGGGGTCCAGACGAACAAAATTCCGACATCGATTTTTTGCGGTCACCCTAATACATATACATACATATACATACACATACATACACATACATACATATACATACACATACATACACATGCATACCATTCATACACATACATACACATATATACACATACATACACATACATACACATACATACACATACATACATACATACACATACATACACATACATACACATACATACATACACATACATACATACACATACATACATATACATACATATACATATATACACACACATACATATATAAACATATATATTTTTCTTTTTTTTTTGGCTGTTTATTTATGAGTATAGGTTTGTCAAAAATTCAACTTTCTAAACACTGAAGTTGTCACACGAAAAAGAAATTACCACAAACTCTGCATAAATTTTCATTCTAAAACAAAAACACTTTCTCGTTTTTCTCTTTTAGTGTGATCAAAACCCTTTATTAATAAATAACATAATTTTGAGATGCGTAACATTCGAAATTCATTAAATATTGTTTTATTTTCGAGTGTTGTGTGTTCATAAAAGGTTTAATTTACCTAACTTAAACATTTAATTTGTGTATAATCCAAATATAAAAATAACCGGCCAAGTGCAAATCGGACTTGCGCAATTAGTGTTCCGTACGTTAATTGCTTTGAGAGTAAAAATTTTTGTTATGTACCAGATAAATTATTAAAAGTAATGCACTCGTGATAATTTTCGTTCAATCTATACCCTGTAGAGAATATTCCAGAATTTTTTCAAAATTTTTAATCAGTACTTTTCGAGATAAGGGGGGACAGTGATTTTTCGCAATTTTTTAAAAATAATACAAAAAAAAGTGTGCGTAAGTATTACATTATATATATTTTTGAAATCGTGTTTTTACAAGCTTGCACTTGACACCCCACTCGATAACAAAATTTCTTTCACTTCTGATTTCACCCCCCCAAAATTAAACCCCTTAAGTCAAAATTTAACTTTCAAAACTACACGGCTCTGATGAGGCCATCAATTTCTATATTAGTGTCAAATTTCAACTTTCTATGTCAAATAGTTTAGGCGAAAATCGGGTGTGACAGACGAACAGACATACGGAACACTAATAAAATTTCATGAAGTTTAATACAATGAGCGAAAGGATATTAAAATCTGAGTTTTTGGGTGCAGATAACTACGAACAAACTTATAACCAATAAATAAATAAGTATATATATATATATATATATATATATATATATATATATATATATATATTATATATATATATATATATATATATATATGTATATATATATATATATATATATATATATATATATATATATATATATATATATATATATATATATATATATATATATATATATGCACACACACACACATATATATATATATATATATATATATATATATATATATATATATATATATATATATATATATATATAAAAATATATATATAATTTTAGCCTAATAAATTTGAAATTATTTTACCTAAATTATTTATAGACCGCCAAATAAATATAACTTGAAATACTATAAGTCAATTAAAAGTAATGAAAATATTATATTTCTTTTAGTACTATGATCGCTGGAATTTTACCATTTGGAGCAGTATTTATTGAATTATTTTTCATATTTACCGCATATGGCAGAACCAGTTTTATTACTTGTTTGGCTTCCTGTTTTTGGTTTTTATCATTCTTGTTATCTCATGTTCACAAATATCTATTGTTATGGTTTACTTCCAACTTTGCGGAGAGGTAAGTGGAAATATCTTTAAAAAACGAAAGATTGAAATAAAGTATACAAAATAATTATCAACAATATAAAATAAAAATAAACTTTACAATATAGGCACAGAGTGTTCGCTAGATTGGAGCATTTATTTTAACAGGTTATAGTACTCATTAAAATAAATCACATCATTTAAAAAAGTTGAATATCGGAATTTCACTGCTGCTTTAAATACTCTATTGAACTCTAAAATCCTCGAAATGGCGTTCCACCTTCAGTCCTATTTATCGAATAGAAAAAAATTAGGACTTATCTAGAATTGGTGATGTGATTTAGTAAGTATAATAACTAGGTATATACATACAGGATGTTGTATGCAGAATAACTGCGGAAAAAAAATAGTGATAAGCGCTTTACTGTAATTAATAAGGGAATTGTCCCTGAAAATTTATGATTTTTCAGTCCTACATCAAAAATAAGTAATCAAATTTTGACAATAGTCTGGACTATTGCAATGTTGGTATGCTTAAAATTAACGGTCTGTTGCCTTATAACAAATGAAAGGAATTTTTACGTTTAAAAGTTCTAAAAAAGCAATTAATGCTAAAGTTTAATATCTTAAAAGCATCTATCTAAAGCTAAAGTTTTTTCTACACATCAATAATCTCGTGTCGCTTTTTCATGTTTTCTTTGCAGTTGGCAAGGGCAAATTATTCCTAATTACCCCCCCCCCCTCGGTATTAGCCTGCCCAATATTCTGTGCGATAACATACGTTGCCAATAGTTTTCAACAAAAATTATATTTGTGAACAAAGTCTTAATTAAGGAAACTAGATATACCTAGTTAACCAGTAGTAGACTTAAGTAAAGACAAAAATTAAATTAGTCGGTTTTCGTTTTTCATAACAAAACTGTAACTTTTCATTAGCTATTGACTTGTCCTATGCTTCAGCCAAATGGGTTACTTTTGAGGTTTGACTGACTTTGTAATGTCTTAAATTTTTAAATTCTATATTAATATAAGAAGTAAAGTTTGTATGTTTCTTCGAGTTAATTTCTAAAACTACCAATCCGATTTAAAAAAAAATTACTGGTATGTAGCCTGGACTTTGGGGGTGAACATAGGCTAAATTTTATCAGGTTGTGACAAAAAGTGCGGACGAGGTGGGAACAGAGACAGCCACTAATGAGTGTAAGGCTTCTTGCTTGTAATCCATAATTTTAGAACAACGTTTATTACCAACTTAATAAACTAATAACTTTTTTTAGGACTACCACTGGTGGTGGAGAAGCTTCTTAGTTTCAGGAGGATCAGCTATCTATATTCTAGGATATTCCTTCTATTATTTCATGACGAAATTAGAAATTACAGAATTTATACCTACCCTTTTGTATATGGGATACACGGGTTTGATGGTATTTACTTTTTGGTTACTAACAGGAACCATTGGATTTTACGCAGCATATTCATTTGTTAAAAGAATTTATGCAGCAGTGAAAATTGATTAAATTGTAAATGTAATATGAACGAATTTCAATTCAAATTCAATTTTTAGTTGATTTTATTTTAAGAGAATCTCGGATTGGCAAAACAAGGGGCCGGCTTTTTACACTGTTTCAGTGGTAGTATTTTGAGAATTATCTCAAGATTTAAAATGGTTAAAAAAAAAGCTGGTATGTTAACTTGGCTAATCCGAGATTTGATTTGAAAGACTAACAACTATTTTATGAAAAAGTAGGTTATTCAGATAGGATAATCGTAAATATTTTTTACTGTCATTGTTAGAGACATTAGACTAGAAAAATACTTTTGTTTTAATCATTCTTTTTATCATTTGGCCAGGTAATAAGGCCAAATCTTATATTCAGCAGTGAATTCCATCAGTATTTGATTAAAGAATCACTCTTAATAAATTCAAAATACGGTTTGAACTGATAGAAACCACTGGTCAGTTTAAAAGATTGTGATGATTCACCAAACAATTTACTGTCGGTGGATCCAATTCTGAATAAAAGAATGCGCCTATATGTACGTTATGTCCTACATTATGTTTAAAATAATTTCTTGATAATAGTTCCAAACACTAAATATAAAAGTGGGGTTGTCCGAAGAGTAAAAACATTTACAATTTTATTTAAACATGCGGCAGACCGAATCAATTATTTTTGATTCTTATCAAAAATTTTAGATGTTTTACCTTTAAAGCACAGTTTTCAGGACACAATATAATTTTAAGCTTCAGCATAACAATACAACAATATGGCAAAAAATAAAAATTCTCAACCACCAATATTAATTATATGGAAAGAGAGGGCGATATTGAAGCTGTTTAAACATGTTCGTTTACATAATTCAAAATTCTAGTTGATTGTTCATTTTCTGCAAATCATTGGCTGCTGGCTGGCTGGTCGCATCACAAAAAATAAACGCGAAACAAAAATTTTAATTTTAGCAATGATACACATTTACAAGTGATTATAGCGATGCAGTTCAGTATGAGTTTTTGATAATAATGTAATATATAAATATTTATTTATTTTAATATCAGCCAAGCACTTTGAGCCTTTAGAAAATGACCATCGTTAGAGCTCAGCCTGCGTCAGTCCACATTATATAACATATAGATATGTTTTTATTTCGATCTTCTTGAGCAGATTGAGTTGAAACACCTGTTTTAGTACTATTGAGGTAAATCGAACTCAGAAATTTTGAAAAACCTCTAGTGTTGGAAAGTAGAATGTTTTTGTATACGGTAAAATTATTACTTTTTCTCTTAGACCTTTGTATTTTGCTCTCTATAAAGTAAAGACATTTATGTCGTTGATATATAAGCATATAAAAATAATTAGAAATATAGGATGTCCTATTCAAAAGGATCCACTTCTAATAATCCGCAAATTATTTTTTTATAACCGCAAAAAATTGGGGAAAAAAGATATTGAGGGCGCCTGACACTATTATTACTTTGGGAATATTTTACCTCCCCCCTATCCTGAGTTACCGTTCGTTTTTTTGTGAAACACTATGAAAGGGTAGAAGCGTAGAGCGGTTGTACGTAGAACCGCCCTTAATAAGTGCTTGGCTTTGTTTGTGGCATAGTGTTTTATTGATTATAAGAGAGTCATAAAAGATTGAGCTTTCAAACCTGTTACCGTTAAAGTAGTATTGAAAAGCTTTATCCGAAAGAGTTGTTCTGGGGAGGAAGTAAAAACAATCCTTGCTATAATTTTGGCAAGAGATATCCTCCCTTAGGCTACTTTTATCAGTGTCCAGTTAAAGCTTAGCTCCAGGTTGTAAATACATTTAGTGAAAGCGGTTTGCTGTATTGCTAGTTCTCATCATGTTTTGCAGGATATTTTTTATTTTAATGGTTATATCTAATAAAATATAATATCCATCTATTTTTGATGTAGCCTTTAATGAAATAATGGTGTACTTTAAAAGATTTTTATGCAGAAAGAATTTAGTATAATTTTTGGGATCACTAAAATTCCCAAAATTGAAGAAAAATTGAAGTAATGACTAATTTCCCTAATAGATTAAATACTCTATTAAGAACTCTATGGCCAATTATAAGCAATTCCGTCGCAAGCCTAGCTTTCCTCATGCTAATACCCTTTCAATTTATATTTATCATAAGAACACAAAATCTGAAAAATGAACTGATCAGATGAAAGGAGTGTGTTTCATGACCAGATGAAAAGAGTACGTGTTTCATCGTCTTTGAAAGTCGAACAGGGATATTCAGGGAAGTATTCAGGAACTGGCTTTATAGTTAGTGTAATGCTCTGTTGCTTGGTACTTATATTTGAAGAATACTTTATATTTAAGCATATAGCATGAAGTCATGACAATTGGGCTATAAATTTGAAAAATGAAGTAATTCTTGGTACGAATGGTATATACATTGCCTAATGCAGTTTGTAAGTTTTAATACTTCATAATTATCCTACGGAATCACAGTTCAAGGAACCAAACTAAGGAATGCAAAACTCACTTGCGTTTTATGCTGTTTAATTATGTTACATTTGGATATTGGCAACTATCAAATAAAAATTTTATAGTCCATTCAAAATAATCTTGGTAAAGTTTACTTTGTTGACTTTTCTCAGGAAATCCGGGACACAAATGCATATACTGTTTTTTTTTCTCCTGGACATCCTTAATGCAAGGTAACATAAGTATCATCGTACACAAGAACATTTAAAGTCGATTTGAAACGTTAACGCGGAGTACAATAAAATTGCTTGAGCTACTAATAACAATAACAAGATTATGGCTTTAAGTGCAGCTCAGCATCTTTGGCTGTGAATTAATTTTTAAGATTAATTCTTTACAGATTTAGGCAATTAGTAGATGAATGAGTGACATGCATAAATCAGATTGTACAAGTTTAAAATGCGATCAATACGAATGATTGTAAACACATTTGATGATGGTATACAATTAAAGTAGCGAAAAATAAAAGACGGATTTATTACTTTAAAATTTTGCAAAAATAAATCACATTTTTGACTATATCATGACATCTAACGGTAAGATAAGAATGTTTTTAAAAAATGCTTTTGAAAGATAATAGCTGCAGAAACTAACAAGTAATGTAGTGAGGAAGGGAAAATAAAAAATATCAGTTTTTGTATCTTATCTTAAAGTAAAGGTACAAAATTAGCTGATACAAAATACGTGTCTCTTATCAGTTAGATTCTAGTTTAATAAAAATTGTTGACGGCCTGTTCTACTGTCTTGTTAGTTTTTTTCGAAAAAAAAATTAGATGGTAGTGTTTAGAATTTACTACAAGATTTTCATAATAGGTATGAAAACTAATTTATTACTATTACTTGCCTAAATCTATCTCCGATTTTTATCTATTATAAACTGATAACTATTAATAAGATTAGTTTCCTTCCAGTAGTTATTAAACATTATATGAATTAATAAATATCCTATCTGATCCTACTTTAAAACTTTCTTTGTACATACCATTATTTATGTAACATTAACCAGTAAGTCGATAAGATGTTTTTCAGAGTAGGTTGTTTTAATTAACTGTAGATAATAAAGAGAATCCAATTAGGACCTAAGGAATTAAATTTTAAATTAATTTTATAATTCCTGGAATACAGTTAGTTTAACTACATTCATTTAAAAAAAAAAAGATACGAGAATTATATTTCCAAAAAAATATATATGAAGGTAAAGATACAAACAAGAAAATTAAAACAGTTTCGCGGTATTAGAATGAATCCACGATTTCGGGGTATACGCCCTTCGCTTTAATCCATAGTATCACGCTGCTACCGCTTGCTAGTCAGATCTTTCGTCGTCTTTGCTTCTATTTATATTTTTCTTAAATATTCCCCATAGATGTCTCGACGAACGTTCACATTTTCGAAATTCGTTCTTGGGATTCCTGTAGAGTTGTGCAAGCTAGTGCACGTGTTAAAATCTATAGTCTAAATTATGGAAATTGTTTGTTTGTCTAATAATGCAGTAAGATTAAAGAAAATTTCATGTTTTTGTAACCGATGTTTGATTTATATAAAATTTTCGTTAGGTTTCTACAATATTAAGGAAAATATATATATATATATATATATATATATATATATATATATATATATATATATATAAAACTATGGGTAGTAAAACATAGTTTTTCTTTAACATCACTTTTTTATTACGAGTCCGAAACCTTTTTATAATTATTAAACCACCATATCACTTCAAGATTGCCGAGGCAGTGTCCCATAGAAGATTGTTCTGGTTCAACTCTGACGGACCAGATGTGTCAAGATATGCTTTAGTCTACAGTAAACTTGTACCCTCGACTACAAAGTGGATGTACATTAAAATATTTAGTTCAGATAAGATGTTTGTAATTGGTGTAAGACATGTTTGCAAGTTTTATGTGTAATTTAAATTTGATAATTCTTAATGGGATACTCTTCATTATTCGGTTTCAAAAATTAACTACAACCGTTTATTCTTATGTAAAAAGATAAATGTAGGTGACAGAAATGGAACCTTTCTAATGAAAAGTAGTTTTTAAAAAATGTTTTTGGAGCTGGGATATAATTGAGATTCTAGGGAGGATTCTAGTGTATTTTATTTTTTTAATTTCACCCTGGAAAGGTAATTGTAACTGTTAGTTTGGAGAGCATATCAATTCTTAAGGTAGCCTATAGTTTGAAAGTTGCAAAGAAAGCATAAGACAACACACAACTGTTGTTTGCTGACAACTATGCAATTTTTAAGGTAAGCGAAGTAAATTGATAAAATGAAGAGGGCTAGTGTCAGTTAGTTGTATTTTTAATGCGTTAGTATTCCGGGAGTTTCCGAAGGAGGATACGTTAAGCTTCTTGCATTTTGTCTGGTAGTTTCAAACCATGCGTTAATTAAGTAGTGCGGGTTTTTTTCAGTAAGACAATTCTACGTGAGTGACTAGCGGCGCGAACGATTTGTGCGACATGATAAAAGCGTGCGATCTCTGCGACACAACAAGTGAAAAGTTAGAACTCTCTTGTAGGTACGATTTAAATTATAACTTTTGCCAAAACCTACTTAGAAAACTAACGCGAGTCGCTCGATATGATCACTGCAGTTCACTTCAAAAATCTTGCGTCTTTTACATAGGAGTCTAGGTATCTAGTTACTGTAGTCGTGGCACGCACGTAGAACTCTCCGTAAAGTTATTGATAATATTCAAAGAACTAATTTGTATTAACATCGTTTTTACATATAGTAGTTAAAATAGGGCGAATGTTGCCACACTTTTTTAGCATACATATATTTGATTATTGAATAGGTTTAATAGTAATTTAGATTAGTTATCTTTATTACAATCATAATTTTTATGTTAAAGGGCTAATCTCGGTTAAGCTACCAAAGCTAATAAAACTTTACTAAAATACATATGGGGTAACACGCAACCACTCAGAGAATGAGAAGAAAAATTTCTCTCTGTCGATAGTATCAACTATATTTTAAAAACTTACCCTATTTTTTAAATTTAATTAATATCAATCCGGGCTTTGCCATAGTTTGTGGAACTTCATCCTTCGCATATTATTGTCATCCGTCATCCACTTTTCATCGTCCGTGAACAACTGCTTCAGAAATGCCTCGATTTTGTTACGTTTCTGTAAATTATTTAACGTCAAATCATGTGGCACCCAAACATCGAGCTTTTTGTAGCCAGCTTTCTCTAAATGGTTTAACACCGTTTGATGGATGTTTAGTTAATGGCTACTTACTACTACTATATATACATACATGTTCCTCGCACTGGTCGATCAATGACAAAAAAAGCTGATCGAATTTTGGCAAAAGTTGAGGACGACCGGCATCAGCAGTTAAATAGCGGCTGGCAGGCAGAATCGAGTCGATAGCGATGTTACAGTGCGTGACATCAATAGTAATGTATGGATTATTAATTGTGATCATTCTAAAATTAATGGACATTTTTCAGGAGAAATCAGCACGATATCGCCGAAGAATTTAGAATTGGAATCCGATTAGATCTCCGCCATGTTGCCTAAACTCCACTGGTTCTGTAGCCCAATTGGCAGGGCATAGGAATGTATAACCCAAAATTGTGGGTTTTTTTACCACGTATAAGTGTCGTTACTAGGTTCCACAGACTATCACATTTAATTGAAATGAAGATGAATTTCTATTCCCATTTGTCATTAAGGGAGACCTCATTCTATATCACTATTTATAGCATTCAGAATTTGACGGTATTAACAATACAAAAATTCTCGTTGCTATAAATATCTTCTCTGTTATGCACAGTGTTGTAAAATGGGAATTGGCGAGTCCACCTTGCCAGTAGACACACATATAGATATCATCTTTACGGAATTAGCATAAAATATATAGATGGCATCAATATTTCAACGTTTGCCAAGCGGTCGATTTAAAAATTTAAAATACATTGTCTCCTTTAGCTTGTTGCCAGACATTCCATGACATTTTTTTAAACCAATATGCATTTAAAAAGGCCTATCTCTTTAATATTTAGACGTAAATTTTTATTTACAATTAATTACGAAATTAATTTTAGTTAATGTATAAATGTAACTTGTTAAGTTTTGTTTTAACGGCGTTAGATGAAAAGTTTTTAAGTTTGAAATACTTATTTATCCAGTATGACTGTAAAAATTTTTATAACGCGTTTTTTTTTAAGTTAAACATGTTTTATTGAGTTGAATAAAACTACTTAAAAATATATGGTTTTTTGTATTTTGAATATTTCCATTTTTTGATATATCTTCCATATTTTAGGTAATTCTAAACCAAGCCTAGCCGTAGACAGATTCTTCTGATGAATTTAAAACTTTAATCATGGTTTGGTACAAAATTGTACCTTGCTCTCGCATATTGTCATGTTATTTATAGTGAAGAAATTATAGTGCCCAATAAATTGGACTTAGTTTTAGATCTTCTATGAGGCACCTTCAGGGAATTAAGGGATGAATTTTAAAGTGTAAAAATCATATATGATACCTTCGTACACTTCTAGGCAAAACAGCAAAAATTAATTTTAATTTAAGACAGTCTAAGCTCAAGAACCATGTTAAATTCGAACACACCATGAAATTTTCCATTCCAGGTTAGTTAGGTTTTTTATCAAATACTAAGCCGAAATTAAGAAACTACATTTGTTTGAACTGCAAAAATCGTTACTAGCTTTCACTTGTACCTGTAACACTAGATAAATAAAAATGGTCCTAGGCCATTAATTCTCCACTGTCTGAATCTTGTCAACAAACCTTTGATTCCAGCAGACCAGGATGATAATAAATTTAATGGGATAAACTTCATTTTTAGTTCTCAATACTCGTAGAGTTTATTGATTTACAATTTTTTTAGTTTCTTTAATAAAAAAAAGTCTGTGAGACTACTGACTTAAAGTACCCCGCACTAATCTTATGGAAAATTGGATCCCGGTCAAATCGGCTCAAAATGTAGTATGTTATCCTTCAAGCCATTCTGATCAAAAGTCTCCATGGACATAAAGTCCAAATATAGATAGATTAGGAATTATCGAGCGTGGAATTAGTAAAAAAAAACCCACCGAGAAAATGCTATTTTTGCATTTTTGTAAGGATTTATTTTGACTAGAACATGATTTTACGAAAAATTCCAATGGGATTATATGTTTTTGGGTTGCTAATTATGAATATAATATTGGCCATTTCTGGAGTCTTTTTGATTTAATTCATCTAGAACATATTTTTGCGAAAAATTCTAACGGAATTTTATCGTTTTTGACTTGATAATTACGAATATAATATAATGTTCTAGATCAGAGGTTCCCAAACTTTTTTTTCTCGTAGACCACTTTCAAAATTTTACTGGTTTCGGTGGACCCCCTGCTGCTACATTTCTACCATATTCCCAAAACTCGTCAAAAAAATGTGAAGATTAGATCTAACCATGGAAATTTGCGTCGTGGCTGAGTTCCAACCCTAAATTCGGAGTGGTAAAAATAAAAAGTTAAAAATAATATATTTTCTTGTGTTCCTATTTATTAAAAATAATATGATTACAGACTTAATAGAATTAAAATTAAACATTAATAACGTACCGTAACTTCAACAATGCAAATCAACAATAAAAAAAAATAGTCATAATTTTAATGGGAGGGATGTACTTGATGGACTGACAGCAAATTATCAATATTTGGCTTCAGTTTTGTAAGGAATAACCGCAAATCTCCCCGTTTTGTGATGTTCAATCTGCTCCTTTTTTTTGTTAATAGGTTTGTAACGACACTAAAACTTTTTTCGACAAGGTATGACGAGAAAACGCTATCAAAAGTTTTTCTCGCAATTTCCCACAGCCCAGGATATTTTTCGGGTATTTCTGCCTGCAGCCAAAATGTTTGATAGCCTTTTTTTAAATTTCACCTTCAGCTCCTCATTGGTGCTAAGCTCGAGTAGCTCCTCTTGTAATACCACATTCGCCACTTCCGTTTCATCAAATGGATTTATGATCCATGGTGGTATTTCCATCGTCAGAATATCTTCAAATCTATTTTTGAAGTAATCATGCAGGGCATTTAAATGTTGAACGTATGTCTGAATATCCTCATCAAGACATTCTGCCTGTGACAAGTTTGGAAACTGGGAGAATTCGCGCCGACTAATATTTTGCTTCATAAATTTCAATTTTCCAAAAAAAGCCGAAATTACACCCTTTGTTTTTATTAAATTTAGGCTGTCCCCTTGTAACTGCAAGTTAATGTTATTAAATTTTTGGAACAAATCTGTCAATGTCTGCTTTCAATTTGATCAGGTTTTCTTTTAAATCTGGATCTTTACTTTCCAAAACTCTAAAACTGATTCAAAAAGTCAGTAAAATTTTGTACTTCAGTATGTAAGAGCAATCGTTGGAAGTCTTCACATTTTCGTCGCACAATTGTGCAAATAAATGGGTATTCAACGCATTGCTTCTTATTTTGTTAACTGCTTTAATCACAAATTGAAGCGATTGGTGCAATCTATCACTCAAACTTTTTTTTTCGCTACCAGGTGTTGTCGGTGGATGACACAGTGAATTGCAGTTACTCCTGGTATAATTCTTTTTAAGATGGCTTATAAACCCACGATATCGCCTAAAGATGGCAGGAGCTCCATCTGCTGCCACCGAAATAATATTTTTAAATGAATCGATTTTTCCTTAAAAAAAATCACTCAGAACATTAAATATTGATTCGCCTTTAGTGTCCGTCTCCAAAGTTTTCGCGAATAGCAGCTCTTCATGGATTTCTTCGTCCATAAACAAAACGAACATATGCCAATAATCATGCTTCATTACCAGGTAAAGTTGACTCGTCCAGTTGAATAGAAAAATGAGTTGTTTGCAGATAATTGCACAAGGAGCTTTCAGTATCAGAGCTCATTTCATCAATACGTCTTTGTACAGTGTTGTTACTCAAAGGAATTCTTTTGAGTACGTCAAATGGAGATTTGTGCAGAACAGTTTTTAAAACCTCTTCAACAGCGGGTAAAATTAACTGTTCTCCGATGGTGTTCGGTTTTCCAAATTTCGCTAAAAGCAATGAGATATTGTAAGATGCCCGCAAGCCATCATCGTTACTTTGAGACGTTTGAAGCGAACATACTGTGCACGGTGGGTCTCTTTTCATATTTTTCCTTCAATGTTTGAAAATATTTTAAATCTTTACCTATTTTATCAGGATGACACCTTCTTAGATGATCTTCGAGCTTCGATGGTTTCATAGAGTCATTGGTCAAAACTTTGTTGCATAAAAGGCATATGGGCAATCGTTTGTCTGCCTTTGATGGAAGAAAACCAAATTTCAAATAATCAACACTGTACTGTCGACATTTCTTCTTAGATTCAGCCATGTTTCGTATCGGTTACCTACCTGTAAAGAAAAAAATGTTTGTTTTAGTAATCATAAGGCGACTTTAACAGGGTAGGATTAATTAATTATTGCAATGAAAAAACCAAAATGCCGGCGGCAAAACTGATTTTAATTATTAAAAGCAATAAACTGCTAAGACCCAAACAGAGGTTTTTACAAAACGGCTGAACCTATTTTAATGTAATATAAAATATTTTTTGATCACTTTATATTTTGATACGTTTCTATAAATTCGAAAGAAAATACTTTTAAAGAATATTTTGACATCAAAACTCCGCGAATTTAATGATTTATTTATTACTTTGATGTACGTTACGAGTGGTACATAAAGACACGTACAATTTATGAAAATATTTTTAGTCATTTAGCATTAGCAACTACGAGGGCACTGAAATATGTATGAACATGCAGGTCAATCATATATCTCTCCTTTAGTGAATCACCACAGTCAGGTAAAAATAAATAATTTTATAATAAAAAGTACTAAAAGTTCAATCTTTCTCGGCTTTCTGTTCTTTTATAGAAGTATCGAATAATGGCCCTGTTCAGTATTTAATTTTTATTATGTACCTACTACACGCAAAAAAATATAATATTACAATATAAAATAAAAGTATGAATAACAAATAGGCAGGTACTTACTTTTTCCGGCACTGGCAAACACTGACATCGATTCACTCACACTTTTCTTTTCAAAATTCCGGGAAACAAATGAGTTACGTTTGTCCTTGGCATTCGTATTTATATTGGTGAAGAATCAAACAAGTTCAAGCAAGATTGCAAGCACAGCACAAGTCGTATTTCGTCCCTTTGCACGTCTGAAAGGGTTGCGTTGCGGGCGGGCGGCGCTTTGCAAGTCTCGACGCGCGTTGTACTGAATATCGAATATGCAAATTTTTACAAGTAACAGTCGCTGACCTTCTTAAAATACACTACTCAAAAAAATTAAGGGAGGTTTTAAAATAAGGAAATTAATGCTAAATAAACAGGCTATCTGATCCATATGCCGGCCAAACTGAAAAATTTTTTTCAAGCCCGTGGACCAAAAAAAAAGCAAAATATTTGCAATATTATTTTTTTCGCGCTATCTGTTAGGATTGCATGAGAACCGTAGCTCCTAAAAAATGTTAGCCAAAAAATCTGAAAATTAGAATCTTAAAGCTTCAAATGCTTTTTTGTAAAGTCTCAATACGACCATTTTTCACCGAAATACAGCCTGTCAAAAATCACCGAAAAATTTGGAATTTTTTTTTTGCTCCTTTAATTTTTTTGAGTAGTGTATTATCTACCTACATTGATAGGTAAAGCCAAGCCCACATTTTTGTTCTTTACTATCGAAACCAGATAAATTTTCGTGGACCCCCTCTTACAACTTGTGAACCCCCATTTTTTTTTCACGCCAACGTAGACCGCTGGGGGTCCACCTGAACCACTTTGGGAATCACTGTTCTAGATGAATTAAATCAAAAAAAGACTCCAGAAATGGCCAATATTTGAAAATGGGAGCGAAATGGATAAAAATAATTATTATATTCATAATTAGTAACCCAAAAAACATATAATACCGTTGGAAATCATGTTCTAGTCAAAATAAGTCCTTAAAAAAAAACGCAAAAATAGCATTTTCTCAGCGGTTTTTTTACTAATTCCACGCTCGATAATTCCTAATCTATCCATTTTTGGACTTTGTATTCACGAAGACTTTTGATCAGAATGGTTTGAAGCATAATATACATTTTTAGCCGATTTGACCGGGATTTAATTTCCATAAGATTAGTGCGGAGTTCTTGGGTTAAACAGTTTTATTTCACTATTATTTATGTGGTGTGTATTTTATAACTTTTTTTTAATTGTCTTCAGACATTAACTTTTTCGTGGGTTAAGTTGCGAGCGTCTAGTTGTATATAGCAAATTGTTTCTTGGGTATTTTACAGGAGTGCACTGTAATTAAGTTGTCTGAGTACCAAAAAGCAAATTTATTTTAAACATAAAAATATACAACCTGAAAATATAACATCAAAAAAAAAATCTGTTTGCAGGTTTCTTAATCAGTTTTCTGTTTCAAAACTTTTTTCCTTATTTGTGTTAGTGACATTATAACTGGTATCATTACTGGCAAAAACAATGGATGTAAATGGCATACCTAAAAAAATATATCATAGGTTGTTTATATAGAATAATAAATTATACTTATTAGGGAAGACCATAAGTCATACTTACACATTATGGTATAACCAAGCTGTTTGTAG
Source organism: Pachyrhynchus sulphureomaculatus (assembly GCA_019049505.1). Classification (NCBI taxonomy): domain Eukaryota; kingdom Metazoa; phylum Arthropoda; class Insecta; order Coleoptera; family Curculionidae; genus Pachyrhynchus; species Pachyrhynchus sulphureomaculatus. Next base: position 95,487,263 of record CM032447.1, read on the forward strand.
ACTCTATTTTTGTATTTATTTTTTAAAATTCACCAGAAGCAAACTAGCAACAATTTGGTCACAGTAATTTGATGGTCATTCTTCTATTCTCATTTAAATTATCTTTTTAGAAAAAGATGAACATCATTTGTATGGTTGTAGCAGATTAATGTGTTTTATAAAAATTATTTGGATTTTAAGGCACAACAATACTAATATTTATTTTATATTTAATTAGCTGCAGGTCAGCATACTTTTATTTTAAAAGAGTAGTACTCAGGCAGCAGGCCACATTCCACGCCCTGCTGCTTGCCAGTAGACATCAGCAAACTCCGACATGCTGTTAAAAATATGGGGGGCTGCTCGGAGCATGAAAGGCTGGTGATGAAGGCACTGGTCCTCCAGGAGTAAAGCAGATTCCTGACGTCGGCCTTCGAGGGCTGGGAGTCGACCTTAACAGAAAACCGCCGACGGCATGTTTTGGTGGACAGTCGCTGGAACCGAGGGGGAGCACTCTTGACAGCGATAAACATATTTCGCCGCAACGCCACGGAGACGTTCATAGCTATGAAAGTTGGCAACTCGTCGAGGTTCACGACGGTATACAGAGTACCATCTGCCACACATGTGTTTCAGATCTCATGTGGAACTGTAGGTCCCACCTGGCTGGCATTTGATTGATGATTTGATGATTATTCAGATGTTAGCAGAAAAGATCTCTCTAGTCTGCTTAGTTACAAGTATCCTCGTTTATACTACTACTTATACTGAAGGTACAAAAATAAAAAACATTCTTTTAAAAATTACAAAATCTTGAAGTTTCAGCACGTAATGTAGTGCTGTTGTCGAAAGCAATAGTGGAAATTGAAAAAGGTAGTAAATACTAAAAATTATTAACAATTTTAAAAACAATTAATAAAAATAATTAAAATTTTGAATCATATTTAAAGAAAAAACAGCCTTTTATTAGGTTTAATGTTAAACTACTGAAAACAGGTAAAGTCCATATTTCAGCAGTCTACCCACTGCTCTCTTATTTATCAATCCATCTCTAGACGCGTTTCGCCGTATCCCGGCTCATCAGAGAGAACAGAATTTACTAGTCCTTATCCAGGTACTTAAGGAACATAATTACACACATTATTATTCTGTTGTAGAAAAACTCAAGAGTTTCACAACAAAAACCTATTGATTAGTTACTTAGTAAAGGATCTTAACAATCTATTAGGAAGGTTCTCGTATTATATTAAAGGAATAGGTAATATAAAAATGTACTTAAAGTACTTGTATGGTATTTAACAGCGAATACTGTGTAGATTCCTTTTCTGCTCATTTTAGTCATATTTTATTACCAATTCTTAGAGAACAAGTCCAAAAAGACAACATAAAAATAAAATTGGTGTTACTCTTTTTGTTTGATAGATGCCATGTAAAAAAGGTCATATAGCAAAGTCTAAAAAAAAACATCACAATATTGCCTGAACTAATCAGGCCTATCCTTTGTTTTGACAAATATTATGTTGAAAATGGCATTAGTTAAAACTGCAAAATTCAAATACTAGATTCAAAACGATGATATTTTAGTTGCTAAGTAACAAATTAATAAGCTCTCGTTGAGAAATTGTGTAAGGTTTTTAACAAGAGGGTAATAAAAGACTATTTTTTCTTGGAAAATAATTTAAAATTTTAATATTTTAACCAATTTAAAATGTTTTTAATATTATTATCACTGTAGAGCAAAACTTTAAAAAAATCTTTAGAACAATACTATAAATAGCTAAATTAAACAATCAACTAATTGTGAAAAATATACAGTTTTATAATCTCATATTGAATTTCTTGTTTTCCTAATTTTTTGTCATATTTGACATTTCCACAAGCCAACTTTGATAGTGGATGGCTATTATCCTGTCCACATTACATTGATCAACTGTGTTTTTGCAAAATTCAATAACGAGAAACTGGTTATAAGTCAGTGGTCATTATATCCTTGTACTTGGGTGAATGTGTCTACTAGTGAACTTTGAAAAATGGCAAAATTGTGTCAGTAAAATAAACAAGATATAAGAGTTGGAAAGTATTGGTGTTTTGTATTTAAATAGTTTTCATACTTAACTAATCATGACTTAATGACCTTTCATCAAAAATTCATTGCTCCATTCAACAAATGGCAGTAAATTAGAAACATCTGGATTTTGAAAAAATATCTGAATTCATTTTATTTGAATTTAAATCCACCCTTTAAATTTTTTGGTGACCAGGGTTAATTACAAAAATGTTTTAAATCCTTTTTGATATTGTCAAATATTTTTAAGTAGATTTTTACAATATTTTCTCAGCTCTGGAACTTACTAACCTTAAGAGTGCAAATCTCGATTATAGGACTTCATAAAAGCAATAAACAGTAAAATACAATAGGTACTTACTTTTGGTCATCTGGAAAATACAATAGTGCAAGTAAAGAGGGATGACCAAAGGCTTCCTCTGAATTTTTAAAAGCAAATTTAGCTTTTAATAAAGCTTCATCTAGATCTCCATTTGCTAAAAGTGCTTCAGCTTGCTCTACACTTTCAACAGCAACGTTAATTTTGTCAGCCACTTCATCACTAATTACTATACTATTTATTTCTGAAAGAAGCTGAGCTAAAGACTTTAAGGTTTTTTTAGATGACTCCAGCATCTCTTCAGTTTTTCTTAATTTCAGCCCTTCTATAACACTAACTGTTGAATTATCTATTTTAAATAATTCTAGGAGCACTTGTTTAAACATCAGTGCAATATTTTTTGAATCTGGTTTAAAATGCCCTAATTCGCAAGAACTTTTATCAGGATTCATAATATAAATACCTCCCCATCGTGGGCTTACAAATGCATTGGTTGAAGACATTTCATTATTAGAGTTATAAATATAAAGAGGAGCTCTGCAATGTGGAAAATAGACAACTAAATTTAGACTAGGGCGTGGTGAAATGTGAGACCAAAGTTTTGTTTCTAATGGGGTAATGACATGAGGTAACTGGTTTTCTAATAACACATAATGATCTAAAATTTTTCTTGGAATAGCCCCTAATTCAGTCAAGTAAAGCCATTGTGACTTTACCACAAAATCAGCTATGGGAGACATTTTTTTCAAAAAGGGTTGTAGATTTTCATCTATTTTAAAAGCATCTGCTTTAATTTGTAATGTTTCAGGGTCTGGATGAACAAAGCTTATAAGGATATCATATTCAAGACTCAAAGGAATACCATAATCTGTAGATTTTTTACTTTTAACTGCTAAATTATAAATTTCATCAAGTGGTAAAGTTGCTCTATAAACTCTAGTTGTATACCACCATATAGGTATTCCCAGCAGAATCAAAACAATAAAGTATGAAAGTATACTTAATGTCCTGAATTTTTTTTCAGTATCATCTAAAAATAAGAAGTGTAAGCATGAAAATATAATTATTTCTTCTAATCCGTTACCTTCATCATTGATCATTATTTGTCGGTTAATGTCTTCTGTTGAGGGTCCCGTTTTCTCATTTTCCTCCCTTCCTTCAACGCTCATCTTTGCTAATAAATCAACTGGCTAAAAACCTATTTTTTATATAATTTGGAAATTAATGATCATTCATCTTTATACAAATGACTTTCTTTTTATTTGTAGAAAAAATATCCGCAAACAACAGAAGAGACACCCAAATTTTGTAGGTTATATTAATGACAATCGTCACTGCAGAATAAAATCGTCGCGTCTACACGACTTCCTACGCGCATTTTATAGTTAGCGGTGGATCCATGAGGAACATGTGTTTAAATTTGTGTTTATCAGCCCACCAGTGATAACTGTGAGGAACATCAGTCCCAATCGGTTTTCTACTTGCTCAGAGTGTTTACTAAAAAAATAATACTTTTATTTGTTTTATTCAGAGCGTGTGTAATTAAGAGAAACAAAATATAACAACACTGTAAAGAGCGCTGAACCTATGTTCATAGTAACCAGAATTTGGCGGGATTATTATCAATCAAAGCAGATCATTCTGACGAATTCTGATTGCTATGAACACCTCTGAGTGCTTTTGTTTACAGTATTGTAAAATGTGGGTTTTCTTTACGTACAAACGAAATCTAAAATTTAAATGGATATAAAAGTTATGCAAGATTCAGGTACTGAGGAGCAAAATGTACAAAAGTCATTAGTGTATTATATAGTCGAATTTGTATATTCAGCGGTGGATTCACCAGCGAATATACCTTTTTGATTAAGATAATGTTAGAAAAAGATAGATGCAGTCCTAAATATAATAGTAGAATTCTAGCCCGTTTTAAATTTTTTGATAACCGATTAAAACGAAGGTGAGCCACCACAAAAAAAACATGTCTGGATTGTCTGTTTAGGTTGGTGATCAAAATCTGGTTGCCATGAACATTTTCCCTACGCTCTTTTGACTGACCTGAATCGATGTTTTCATGTCTGATTTCCTTTCTTAAATTGATTCTGGCGGGATCTCGAATTCTTTTTTTTTTTTTGGATCACCTTTCAGAAGTTTGAACAATAAGCAAGGATTTCACAAGGAACTCCCCAAGGGAAGCGAAGTATGGGCGTTTGTCATTAAGAAAACTGCTGTTTAACAACCCTGTAAACAAAAATGTTTATAGCAACTATAATTTGGCGGGATTAACAATACCAATCAAAATAGACAATAGAATTTGGCTGGATTAATTGTCTGTTTTGGTCCCGTCCTCTAATCCCGTCAAATTCTGGCAGCTCTAAACATTTTCTCTGTGCTTATTCGTTTACAATGTTGTAAAATGCAAACGCCCATTGTGATCTTGAAAAATTCACCATTCAATTTTTTTTTTACACTTCTTTACGTTACAAGGAACCCAAGAGTACAAAAAACGTAAATTCGTATTTCTGTCATTCCTTAACTATTCGCACGCTAATAGGTTGTATGGTATTTTCAGGGTTCTCAAATTCAAGGCATCTAAAAACTATATTACTTTCTCTACCTTGGCTAAAGGAAAATATTGCATTAGTTAAAAAAAATCATCCTCCGATATTTTTGCATATCTTCAGCTTTTAAGGCCCTAGATCTAGAAAAAAAATCCCGCACTTCTGTTGGTACATTTGTCTGTTGACTCGATAACTTTCTAACAAAATGCTATATAGATTGCCTGGAGTAGGAATAGAAGCTATAGCTTGGAAATTGTTATTTTTTCAATTATGGTGAAACATCGCAGAGATTAATGGGGTAGGGAAGTAGGTTAGAGGTTCATATATATCTTGTTACGCGTCTTTTTCAGGATTCTTAGGATCGAGGAATTTGAAAATTGTAATATTTTTCATAATGGGACAATATTGCTCAAAAACTAAAGCATCATCCCCCCTCTTTAGGTATTATATGTGTATTCAAATTTAAAATTAGTATCTCATTCCGTTCGCGAGTTATCGTGCCAACAGATCGATAGAAATTAAATTTTCCGTTTTTTTTTTTAGAAACCTTAAACCTGAAGAAAAGCAAAAATCTCAGAGGGTGACTTGTTTTACAAATGTTTTCCTTTAGCAACAAAAGTGGAAATTGAGAAGTTAATTTATTTATTGGGTTTAAACAGTACATGCCTTGTATTTCTTACAATTTACAAAGTTCTACCTTTTTATTCTTTTTGAACAGACGGCTAATTTTAGAGTCCTTTTAATAAAAGAAACATGTTAATTTTAATAAAATGCTTAACCACCTTTAAACCAAAAGTTTTTAGAAAAACATTACTAGTTTCAAATTCACATTATATTAGCAGAGTTTAAGGGTTGAAAGAATTATTTATGATATACAATTTAGGGAACTAATAAAAAAGATTGATGGAAATAATTTTATTATTTCTACCTACAAAACACAGCCTAAGAAAAAAAATTACAGAGGGGCTGATAACACTATTTGAATAAGGAAAACTGAAAAGATTTTTTTAATAAAAACAATAAATAAAAATATAAGATAATGAGGAATGCCGAACATATTAGAACACATGTCCAATAACACTAATTTTAACATTTAATCTACTTCTTCCATGCGAGATGCATCTTCCGCGTCACCACCTTCTACTGGAGTATCAGTACTAGGTGTTTCTTCGGTTAACATAGCTTCTTCTTCATCAATACCCAATCCCAACTTGATCATTCTGTAAATTCGGGAGGCATGGACTTGTGGTTCTTCAAGGGTAAAACCAGAGCTAAGTAGAGCAGTTTCAAAAGTAAAATAACCAAGTCCTTTACAGCTTTGTCATTTTTGTCAGCTTCTGCTTTCTGACGAAGATTTTCGACAATGGGATGGTCAGGATTAATTTCAAGATGTTTCTTGGCAGCCATGTATCCCATGGTGGATGTGTCACGAAGAGCTTGAGCTTTCATGATACGCTCCATATTGGCAGTCCAACCATATTGTGAAGTTACAATACAGCATGGAGATTCTACTAAACGATTAGAGACAACAACTTTTTCAACTTTATTGTCTAAAATGCTCTTCATGACTTTGCACAGTCCTTCGAATTTAGCTTTGTCCTCTTCACGTTTCTTTTTCTCTTCTTCATCTTCAGGTAATTCTAGTCCTTCTTTGGTGACGGATACTAGAGGTTTGCCATCATATTCTTTCATTTGTTGAACTACATATTCATCAATGGGCTCGGTCATATAGACAACTTCGAATCCACGCTTCTTAACACGTTCAACAAATGCAGAGTTGGCTACTTGTTCTTTGCTTTCACCAGTAATGTAGTAAATGCTCTTCTGGTGCTCCTTCATACGGCTGACATAATCTTTAAGAGAACATGCTTCATCACCACTAGCAGAAGTATGGTAACGCAACAAGTCAGACAGTTTAGCTCGATTTTGAGAGTCTTCATGAATACCCAACTTCAAATTTTTAGAGAATTGTTCATAGAATTTCTTATAACCATCTTTGTCTTCAGACAATTCTTCAAATAATTCGAGACATTTCTTGACCAAATTCTTACGAATAACTTTTAAGATTTTATTTTGCTGCAACATTTCACGAGAAATGTTCAGAGGCAGATCTTCAGAGTCAACAACTCCTTTAATGAAGTTCAAATATTCAGGAATAAGTTCTTCACAGTTGTCCATGATAAATACACGTCTAACGTACAACTTGATGTTATTTTTGCGTTTCTTGTTTTCGAAGAGGTCAAATGGAACACGACGTGGAACAAATAGAAGAGCTCTGAACTCCAATTGACCTTCTACACTGAAGTGTTTAACAGCCAAATGATCTTCCCAATCATTGGTAAGAGATTTGTAAAATTCACCATACTCTTCTTGACTGATATCATCAGGATTTCTTGTCCAAATTGGCTTAGTTTTATTTAGTTCTTCATCTTCTGTGTATTTTTCTTTAATAGTCTTCTTCTTCTTCTTATCAGTCTTTTTATCCTCATCTTCATCTTCGCCCACGTCTTCAATTTTTGGTTTATCTTTGTCTTCTTCTTCTCCCTCTTTCTTCTCTTCTTCGGCTTCATCATCACTTAATTCTTTTTCACGTTCTTTTTCTACCATTAATTTAATGGGGTACCCAATGAATTGTGAGTGTTTCTTAACGATTTCTTTTATTTTATTTTCTTCTAAGAATTCAGTTTGATCTTCTTTAATGTGTAAAACAATCTTGGTACCACGGCCCAAAGGTTCCCCATGATCAGGACGAATTGTGAAACTGCCACCAGCAGAAGACTCCCAGACATACTGTTCATCATCATTGTGTTTTGATACTACAATGACTTTGTCAGCGACCAAATAAGCAGAGTAAAAACCTACACCAAACTGACCAATCATACTGATGTCAGCACCAGCTTGTAAGGCCTCCATGAAAGCTTTGGTTCCCGACTTGGCAATAGTACCCAAATTGTTCACCAAGTCGGCCTTAGTCATACCAATACCAGTGTCGATAAGGGTTAAAGTACCTTCACTCTTGTTGGGGATAATTTTGATGTAAAGTTCCTTGCCAGACTCAAGTTTAGATGGGTTAGTAAGTGATTCATATCGAATTTTGTCCAAGGCATCAGAAGAGTTCGAGATCAATTCTCGAAGGAAAATTTCTTTATTCGAGTAAAATGTGTTGATGATCAAACTCATCAACTGAGCAATTTCAGCCTGGAACGCAAAGGTTTTCAACATCTCCTTGAATTTCTTCTGGCATCTGTAACAATAAAACAAAGAGTTAGCAACAAAGCAAGATTTTTTTTAAGTTAAAATTTTTAATACATTAAAAATTGTAGCTTAAAAAATGCTATTTTGGCACCTCACTTAGGAAACAAATAATTTAAGCAAAGAAAAATAAATAAGTTGCATGTTGCTTTAGGAATTTTTTATTTATGAAGTAAGTTTGATAAATTTTTAGCAGAAATTAAAGTACTGAATATTTTTAGTTATAATATTGAAAGGTACATAGTAAACTTTCCATAGTATATTTATTTCATATGATTAATTTCACTTATCTTGTCTAAATTGGTGCTATAATGTGTTTGTCTATTTTCTTAAGTACATAAATATTAATGAAAAATTAATATATCCCTAAAATTATCAACTAGTTGGCTACTTTTGGATGATTTTTATTAACACAACTATCTAAAGTAGAAAATTACTGTAAGAAAACTAACAAATATAATTTCTAGATGTTCAACATGATGTATACTTATTAAGACTTGCTATAAAGTTCAATTTGAGAATCTTACCCCCAAATCTATATACCACACCCTGAAAAATGCTCACACCAGTGGTATGTTATTTCTAAAATAGTTCCTCTAAATACTTCAAGACAAATTTTTTTTTTCTCCTAAAGAGGTAAGTAGAAACATCGAAACTAGATAGTTGTGTAATTATGAAATGAAATTTTCCAAGTTCAACAATATAAATTGTTTATTCGTTTGATATAATTTTCTTTTACTTGATATAGCTAAATACAAAACTCTACAACTGCCCCCATGAACAAGGGTAGTAAAAAATGTTTTTTTAAATATAAATTCAAAAATACCGGTGAAAAAGCATAAAAATTATTGTTATCCTAAATACATACCTTGATATATTAATTTCTTGGATTCAAAAAAGATACAATTTCACAATTTTTCACTATATTCACTTAAAAAAAAAAACGTGGCTGGATTGCTTTGAAGTCACTTGGAGCTTCGCCTCGTGTCTCAGGAATTCTAATTCAATTCTGACAGCGTTCTTCGTTTGTTTCCCGCTTTTATAGCCTTCTAAATTCCAGAGTATTCGAGAAGCAAATCGAACATTTTCGAAGCTTTGCACGTTCAATATACTGAGAGAGATAGCTAGAAACTTCCGGAATTTTCGGCGCTAATTTTAAATTTTATACGGCATTTTCATTGGTGTTTGCTATTTTTAGCAACAATTTCAGGAAATAATGTTGATTTACGTGAACTGATTGAACTTATTCAAATTGTAGAAATTGTTTGCATTACATATATTTCAATATCTAAATTCAATGTGGTAGGGAAAATAACTAATATTGTTTTCATTGAGCAAATAATCTTTAATTAAATAAAAATTTTTAATTTTTACTCCGCGAGGAATACTATTGAGAAAATTTAGATTTCACTAAAAATATATTGCTTAAGAGGTCTCATTAGCCATAGTGTTTCATTTTGTTCTCTTGTGTTTTCTTAAAAGATTTTTCTAGAGATTTTTCATACTATTTTCAATTAATAAATTAAACTACTTTGTGTATTAAAAAGGCTTAATCAGTCTTATAAATATGTTGGAAATCTGTTTTGGTGGATTTCTCAGACCTAAATATTTACCAAATTTTGTTATTATACAAAAATGACAAATATTTTTTTGCGGGTTTAGTTAAGGGATGTTTACGTTAAGTAATAAATTATTTTAATCTGTGTAATATAATATATATATATATATATATATATATATATATATATATATATATATATATATATATATATATATATATATATATATATATAGAAAGAAAACACATAACATCATTTTAAATACAACTTTTAAAAGATGGAAAAATTTGGTTTTCAATGGAGAAACATAAAGTATTTTCCGGTCATGATATAGGCCCTAATTGTTATGCATTTATTCTTTGTTTTAACGATACATGAATAAACATTCTCCATACGGTAACATTCTAGAATGTTTCTTCGTTTTCCATTCTAAGAAATCCAGAAAATTCAGCATGACTAGGTGTACTATTAATATAGATAGTCAATTGATTATTCATTGTATTTTTGACGTTTAATTTAAATCGTCTTGTTACTAGATGGCGCTCTAAAACAATAGTGGCTATACCTTCATTACTCGGATATCTGTAAACTACAGGGTTTGTTTAAATAAATTTGTGCAGGAAAGTCCTTGGAAAATAAATTTAGGCACTTGACCAGCAATGTAGAATTTACGCATTTTATTATACTGTTAATATCAAGCATAAATATATAATTGCGATTAACAGATTTTTTTTCTCTAGTTCGGTTGCCAGATCTTTTTTTATCGGATGATTACATTGCTTGTGTCAGCATACACGTAGATTTAAAAAAATAATACAGGCTCACTGGTATACGTTTGGTTTAAACTACAAATTAGGGTTAAACTTTGATTGTGTAGCTAATTTTCATTCTATACCCGATTATGCTGGTCGCTTAAAGTTTAACTACCAAGTAGGTTATGTACCGAGTTAAACACATGCACGTATGACACAAATTTGACTAGTTTTTGCACAAGCTTCTTGATAAATTTTCTTTTTAAATGTTTTCATTAATTGAGTTCTAAAAAAAATGTGAATGTAATTCAATTTTTTCAATCGATTTTTTTTAATGACTAATGTCGAGGGGGATGTGATTAAGAGGCCTCTCACATTTAGACTGACTTGACCAATACGTATGCAAGGACATTTTATATATAGGCTACGTATGTCATTTATAGAATCGTTTCCCGAAAAATCAATTATTCATTTAAAATTTCAAAAAAAAAATTAAGGACCAGCAGAACACATTGTACTAAATTGAAGTATCGTAAAAGAAAACAGAACGGTCACGTGTTCTTTTGTAGTGTTACCACTTATATTTATTAATTTTAATGACTATATATGGTTATATAGAACTTATTAAAATACAAATTTAAAGAATATTTAACTGTTAATTTTTATTTTTTTTAATATTTCAATATTTTTAGTCCAGACTAACTCGATATATATTTTGCCTTGTTAGGACTTTTTGAAGAGTACATACTATATATATAACATATTCTCCTGAAAAAGCTTTAACAAGCTGAAGCAAATGTCGAGTTACGCTCGAATAAAAATATTGAAACATTAAAAAGTAAAGATTATTTAATTTTTTACTGTTTTAATGTTTTAACAATGTCTCACAAGGAGTCAATCGTACAAGTTAGCCCAAACTATGCTCTTGTTTACGATAGGCTTTTAATGATGTGAAACCTGGCAAACCAAAGACAGCCAGATTCAATAAAGGTTCTAAAAGGTCCTCCCGGTTTAGCCGCTATGCAATCTAAAACTTTTAGCTGTCCAGACGAGTTTAATTTTTGACAATATAATATTGAGTATGGCACATATCACCCAATAAATATTTATAAGAAAATTTAATATACAAATTCAGAGTGAAAGACTTGAAGAAGGTAGAAAAAATAAGAGTTTTTAACATTTTACGGCAATAATTCAATTTTTATATAATTTAGTAAATAAAATAGGCATGTATGTTCTTTCTCCTGATGTTCATCTTAAGCAAACTTTTTCTATATTAACCAACAGAACCAACTGTGGGAGTAATAATTTTGTAATATGGTCATGTCGGCTTGCCAATGATCATCCTAGTGTCGATTTTTTTTAAAGAAAATCGGTGTTTTAGAACCTGTGGAATATAATTTGACCTCTATTCTCCGTTGTGTATTTTAATTGTACTTTATTACTCATTGTTGATTGTCCTAGGTAGTTTTTTATAGATCAACTGAAGAAATTTTACTCTACCTTAATCTTAAGTATTATGAATTGTAATTTTACATGTAATAAGGCTTGATTTGTTAATAAATTAATTAAATCTTATTGATTTAATAATATATAAACACAAATTTTTTGATCTAGTAGTGCAGAACATCATGATTTTAGTTGACTGATTTTTGGATTGTCAGATTAGACCAGCTTTATTGTTAGACCATTTGAGTAAATGGGGCAGTAAAAGCGCCTTGAATTCTTACATAAAACGGGACTTTGATCGGTTGATCGGAACCTTTAGCTATTTATAAGGAACCGTTATTCAATCCTTTTTAACTACCATCTGCATCTGTTGTACTGTCAAATAGGTTATAACGGAAAAATTGAGTTCGAATTTTCAAATTTACTTGTAATTTCTGTTAATTAATTATTTGACTTGAATTGATATGACCACCGCTGCTGTTAAAAATAAATCAGCAATTACCGTCAAAGGTTCAGCCGAAATAGTCTGCGACTACTTAGGTAGGTGTCCTTTTTAACACGTTTTTCCTTTTTTTGACTTTTTCTTTGTACGTTTTTATTTCAGATTATGGAATCAATTCAATTCTATTTCAAAGGGGTCTTTATCCTCCTGAGAATTTCAAAGCTACAGAGAACTATGGGCTAAATATTTTAATGTCCACTGACAACAAAATCAAGGAATTCCTGTCTACAACTCTGGGACAATTAAAAGGTAAATTTCTGCTTTCCAATTTTTTGAGACAACTGCACTCTACTATCAGTTAATGTTATTGGTCTAATATCTATCTAGTTTTCTATAAATAAGTTTTAATTTATATTAGTAGGAAAAGGAATCACAATACTTTTATAAGACCTATATAATGCTATTGATATGCTTTATTTTACAAAAATCAGAAAGTCAAATGCACATTAGAGTTTTTTTAAATAGAGAGATTTTTATTTTGTCAAAGCAAATAATTGACACATTTATAAATTAAATTGATGTTTGAAATCCAAAAGGAAATATAAAATATACATGTACCGCTACTTCCTGTACTTTCACTCTTTGGTTTAAGATAGAGGAATATGAGAAACTCTAAGTTTTGGATATGCAGTCAGGGGGTCATAATATTAATTAAAAAAAATATAGTATCACCCCTTTACAAATTTGGGCTACACAATTTAGAAAATTAGTATGAATCTTAAAAGTATCTTACTATTATAATCCTGGAGGACATAGAAAAGAAAAATTGGTGTTTTGATAATAGTAAAGTACTCTTAAAATTTACACCACAGAGAGGTGGTAGTGTGTGCCACTTCTGAGGGTTAGTACTATTTTTTTTTCTTGTTGTAGTTATGACCCCAGATGATGTACTCAAAATTTGAAGATTTTTTGAAAACTCTTATGCTAAACCTAAGAATTCAAAAGCTACAACATCCATTCAAAAGAGAACAAATAGCATTTGAACTCTAAAAGCTAAAATATTGTTTTACGAGTTATAAACATTATCTGCTAATTCACTAAAAAGGTTTAACTTCAAAAAGTGGTTTAATGTGACAGTTACCACTTTAAATTGAAAACTAAATTTATGATATTGTGCAGTACAAGACCAGAAAGTTGGTTTTGTCTATGATTACACTGAGAAGCACTACTAGTACTAAGGTAAATAACAGTAAGAAGTGCAATAGACACTATAGTGACTTTAAAATTTTGCTTTATTTTCTTTGCTTACATATTATATTTTGAGTATTAATTATCTATTGCTTAAATTTTTTTTTATTATTTCAGTTTTATTATCTGTTTATATTAGATTTATGATGAATGAAATAATTAACTTTTCTATTGAATTAGCTTAGCCAAAAATTGATTTGTCAATAAGAATATAAGTAACTTTAACAAAAGAGTTCTTAATTGGTGAAAACATAAGCTGGGTATGATGTGAAAAGAAAAGAAATAAAACTATTTGGAATAAACTAACTTGACCTGATGAATATGAAACCTTATATTTTAGAATGGCTTATTAAAAGATTAGTCAACAAGGTAGCATTAGTAATAACAAATGTGAAAACTTTGGAAATAATGGAAAGATGGGATTTTAAAATTGAATATGAAGGAGATATACAGGATGGGGAAGCTCAGATATCAGATAAACCTTTAAAACAAATAAAAAATGAAATAAGAGATGTCCTAAAGCAGATAGCATCCTCTGTAGCTTATTTACCATTACTAGATTGTCTTTGCAGTTTTGATATTCAGATTTATACTAAGAATGATGTGCAGTTACCTAAAGAATGGGCTGAAGCAGAACCTGCAAATATTAAGAATGCCCAATCAGTAAAAATGAGATCATTTTCAACAAACATTCATAAAATGGAGACAATGGTTACTTATAAAAATGAAGACTGAAATAGGTAGAAATTTATTTTAGGATTTAGATAATTTATGTTTAAAAACTATTTGCTACATCTTCCAAATTTATTTTAAGACTGTAACAGATTTATTGAAAATAGTTGTAAGTTTTGTATATTATTAGGTGAATTAGTTAGACAAGTTTAGTTTATTTATTATTATTTAAACTCTTTTCAATTTCCAATTAAATTGTCATTTTAATTAAAATATGTATAGATTAGCATTTTTTGTGTAAAAATTGTTTTATTAAATTTGACTATGAAATATATCTCTATGCCTTCTATAAGAGGGTTGTTATTTTCGTAAAACTATTACTCTGTTGATAAAAAAAAGAAGCACTATTAATAAATTGGTAATCAAGTAACAGTTTTGTAGTCATGTGTAGGTATCATAATCAAGATGGGAGAAATATGTTGTTTATACTTTAGTTAATACACAAGAAGTCTTGTATAAGATCATTTTGGTGTCCGTCTGTCAGTCTGTTTCACCTGCATTTCTCTGAAACTATTTGACATAGAAAGTTGAGTCATGTAGTTTTTACAGTTAAATTTTGACTTAAGGGGTTAGTTTTGGGGGGTGAAATCAGAAGTGAAAAAATTTTTTTTTTGTTACCAGGTTATCAAGTAGGGTGTCAAATGAAAGCGCTCATTATCAAGCTTATGTACTACATAAGCTTGATAATTAATGACCGCATAGGTCGAAACTGCAGTCGCAAAATTGTGCAATATAGTGGTAATAATACATAAAATGTACTACATAAGCTTGATAATGACCGCATAGGTCGAAACTGCAGTCGCAAAATTGTGCAATATAGTTGTAATAATACATAATAGGTGTTATTGACTTATTGCTTGTGTTTTTAGAGATTCGTCATTTGTCAAGAATATAAATTAATTGTGCAGGACTTCAGGTATGTAATGACAATAATTGAGTCAAGTGACTTTAAGTGCTGATAGCTGAACTATAATTTGTTCCAATGATTATCAACTATGATATTACTTAAATATACTTAGTAGATTAGAGATCATAAAACTAGAATCTAAATTTTTTAATTATAGACAGCAAATTTACATGCCATTCAAACATAATATTGTTTTCAATTTAAATTTTTTAGTTGACAGTGCCACTGATAGTCCCTTCTAGCTTATCTTAGAAATTATACCATTTAGTTTCAATAGTACTAGATAATCTTATGAAGTCTGATTAAAGAATTAACATGAAGAACACATTCATTTTCACTGTATTTATTTTACTATGCTTTTAAGAGACCTACAATTAATTGGAGGTTTTCGAGAAGAAAACCGCATCTGGAAATTTAGTTGAAGCTTGATGTTTTATATATTTTTTTGGATTCATTCATAAACTGTAAAAATTGTGCTTCTTTTTATGTGATACCATCTATTAAGGAAAATATGAACTCTAATCCATAATTTTTTTGTGAACAAAAATATTTCATAAGTAATTTAGAAACTTAGAACAAAATTTTAACTATCATATGACTTCAAGTTTCACAAGTTGCACATTATAGACCAATAAACCTTTGGTTAGTTTATTTGATTTATTTACGGGAAGCGTGCTTAAACAGTGATTGACCATCTTATTATGTATCTTGATTGGTCAAGAACAGGACGCCATCCATTACTGAGAACATTAAACCACTATTTGAATAGGCACAATAAGAGTAATGGAAAATGTGGGTTCTAGGTATGAACATTTCTTTGATTGTACTATATTCTGTTAATTATAATCTTTTATTGAGGGATAAAGCAAAATCTAGCTTTTCTACCACAGTTTCAAAACACTGTAAAGAAATAAAGGGGCTGAGTTTTTAAAATTACTTCATTTTACGGTTACTTTCTTTAGGACTCTTTCTATCTTATTTTTACCTTTATTCTTGTAGGTGCTACATATTTCTGAAGAAGATTTTATTGATGCTTTCCATTCATTCCTTTTGCTCCACTGACTGTTGTAGTTGAAATTGGAAACCACCAAATTTTTTTTCTTTACATTTATTATTGAAACCGTTCAAGCATGAACAACCACCAATTTATGTCTCATAACGCTTAGACGCTTACACGTAAGCTCAGGCACTACACCAAGTCCAAGGATTTTATCCTCCTCAGACGGCTGTGCAGATTAACCTTGTCAAGGAGATGTAGTACCTCGGCGTTAGGATGACGATGTAGACTATCTTCATGACTCCCGGCGAATTGTTGGATCACTTCTTTAATGAAGGGGACCCTTAAATCTCTGTGAAGGTCGGAATTCCTCACGTACCAAGGAGCATCAACGATAGTCCTCAACACCTTATTTTGCCACGTCTGAATAATCTCGACATTGCTATGGCTAGTGTATCCCCATATTTGGATAACATATGTCCAGGTCGGTTTAAGAATCTGGCTGTAGATCAATAGTTTACTCTGTATTGACATTTTGGAGCACCGTCCCATGAGTCAGTACATTTGGCGAAGTCTTATATCGAGCTCTTTACGCTTTTTCTTTACTTGTTCTTTCCATTTAAGCTTTGCATCCAAGTACCCAAGTATTTTACCACTTTAGTTAACTGATGGCACTTATTTTAGTCTTCGATGTGTGTATTATTAGTCCGGTGGCACGGGCGAACGTTGTTAGGTCACATCCTCAGTCCTGGGTAGATCATATGTAAAAAGTTGATATAAGATATCTCACAGGACGTTACCCTGTGAGATACCTGCGTTGATCTCTCTGATATCTGAATAGTCACCCTCATGTCTCACTCTGAAGATCCGTCTGGTTAGATACTTCAAGAGTTGAGCGTACTTTTCTGTCAACTTATTGTGCAGTTTATAAAACAATCCTTGATGCCAGACCCTCTCGAAGACCTGATCCACATCAAGAAAGATCGCTGAAGAGTATTGTTTGTCTTCTAGGGTCTTCTGAATCAGGACCGTTATTCTATGGAACTGGTCTATTATGGAATTCTGAATTGATGATCCGGAATCAGTTTCCTTTCTGCAAGAATTGGTATTAGGGTCTTTAGTAGAAGTTTTTCAAACAGCTTCGACATGATGGGAAGCAATAATATTGGTCTATATTACTCGATATCGCTAGGTGGTTTTCCAACTTTTTGGTAGCATTATGACCTTCTCCACCTTCCAATTATCAGGAACAAGTCGTAGCATTATATAGGTATATGGGCATCACTATACATTTACGCGGAACCATGAAAACGACATACAATATTGTTGTTCGAAGCTCTCCTTTAACTAACCCTGCGTCGTTCTTTGTCTTTCATATAAATATAACGATAGATTATGCTCAGATGTAACTCATTTTGTTGTATAAATAATGCCTATTAGATACCACAAAGTATATTGATTCTCCATTTCTTCCTTAGCAATATCACTAAAGATCATAACTTCCTTTCTTATTTTCAGTAGCTTATAAATACCGAATTTCAAATCGATATCTCTTGTTTGAGAGTTATCACCCCAACAGGCAGACCGATGGAAACAGGAAACTATGAGCTATCGAATACTGATTTTTTCGTGAATACACTTGCAACAAAGTGTTTATGACTGACATAATACAGTATAATCGCAATGCATTTTTCTACAAATTGGTAAAAAATAGGAACAGGATTGAAATTACAGAAAGTTATCAAACTTCTCAAGCTAACTACAATTATAGGATGGGCTTTTTTTGTTGTAGAATTTATTATAATTATATTACTTTAAAAAAATACTTGCCCAAATGTTTATTCTTATATCTTTTCCGCTCTGGAGAATATTTACAAAAAATTTCTAATTTCTTTTGATATTAATTAAATTAAGGCCTATTAAGTGTCCATAAGTCCCAAAATCAATCATAAGACTTAGTAGTGCAGGTAGCGTCATCTAACACGTAGGCTGAAAAGTTTTTGGCCTGACACATAGATGTCGCCCTTTTCAAAAAAATCCATATAATTTTTAGGAAGTACCAACCTTCATACGAGACGTGTCAAAATTTCATGACGTTTCGATGATTAGTTTACAAGTTATAGTGGTTTTAGTGACGCTACTTTTGATATTTTTGAGACAATGGAACAAATCGAATTTCATGTGTTGATTAAGCCACTGTTTTTTGATGGGAAAAAATACCTTTCAAGCAAAGCAATGGCTTGATAAGTGCTATGGGGACTCTGCCCCTGGAAAAATCACTCATCATTTACAGATACAAATGATGCTGAACGCTCTGGACGCCTAAATGAGGCGGTTACACCGGAACCCATAAAAAATCCACAAAATTGTTTTGGATGACCGTAAAGTGAAATTGCGTGATATAGCTGACACCCTAAATATATCAAAAGAACGTGTTGGTCAAATTTTGCATGAACATTTGGGCTGTTCGAAATGGGTACCGCGTTTTCTCACAGTGGACCAAAAAAAAAAAACGTGTTGATTCTGAGCGCTGTTTGGACGTGTTTAAGAGCAATACAAAGAATTTTTTCATGCGATATGTGACAATGGATGAAACATGGATCCACCATTACACACCGGAATCAAATCGGCAGTCAGCTGAGTGGACAGCAGTCGGTGAAAGCCGCCCGAAGCGACCAAAAACACAACAGTCGGCTGGGAAGATTTTGGCCTCTGTATTTTGGGATGCGCATGGACTATGCTGAGAAAGGAAAACCATCAATCACGAATATTATATAAAGTTTTTGGTGCGTTTGAAGGCAAAAATCCTTCTCCAAGAAAGGTATAGAAATGTTAGAAAAGCGTTGGACTGATTGTATCGCTCTTGAAGGAGACTATATTGATGAATAAAGACGAATTTTGCAAAAAAGATGTGTTTTAAGTAGCTAGACCAAAAACTTTTCACCCTACGTGCCCTCCACGAGTTACACAAGCGTTGAAGTAGTGAAATATTTATTTTAGTGTTTCCTCAATTTGAGATCTAACATCTTCCATTAGTGGGAGTTAATACCAATAAACACGTTTTGTTTTTGAATTGATGTGACTTCTTGTGATTTTAAATGTTAATTGCTTTACTATCACGTGTTTTCTCATAGCATAATCTGGGTTAAATAATCAGACATGATTGGTAATCGGTAATCCACAGAAGTGTTAAGCCGAAATCTACATATACATATTTGACATAAGATGTATTCTTTAAACATAAAAACTTATGTGTTAGTTACAATATACCTTTTGTAAAGATTTATTGCCTAAAAAATCAAAATATTAAGTGCTTAATTAAGGGTTAAACTTTCTATTTTTGGTTTGAATATATTATGACGTGTTTTGCATAAATTATTTTTATTGAAAATATTACCAATGAGCTTTATAATTAAAGGTAATCTGGTGAACTTGAAAGTGAAACAATCACAACTTTTATTTGGTAACAAATTATTATTCCTTGGTTAATGTTGTGTCAAATTCTAGTCTAAAAAAATAAAATCCCTGAAAATGTTTTATGTATTCGTAGACGAAATATCGTAGTCACTCGAATTTGACTTGGGTTAATCCTAAAAACTATGATTTCTTATAATTTTGTGAATCGGGTAACTACTTTTTCAAAACCGACAAAATTTTTTGTTTTTATTGTACTAATAGAAAAAAAAAGGTTGTTTCTCTGGTCTACGAGGGCCGCCTTTTAAGTTTTTACAAACGACCACTAGATGGCGCTATTGAGATGTGACATTACCGGAACTACAACAAAACAGTGAATATGTTCATTTCCTAGCGAGCCGTGGGGGCCATTGATAATATAGATTGTGGTAAGTTCCTCGGAATATACTTGGACCTGAAGTTGAATTGGATCTTACATGTTACGAGGGCCGCCTTTTAAGTTTTTACAAACGACTACTAGTTGGCGCTGTTGAGATGTGCCATTACCATTGTTACAAAATTTGACATTTGTTATTATTAAAACCACAGACATAGAGGATGGACTGAGCATTAACTTCATAAAATTGACCACTCTCTAGAAAGAGACAAAGCGATTGTGCGGCCAATACCTGTCTCTTTTCTGTAGGCCTGTAATAAACAAGGCGCTGTACCCCGAGACGGAATTCAAGGCGAGAAAAGCCCCATACCCGATTTTAGTTCAAATAGAACACTTAGAAATATTATTTTTAAGAGCGCCGTAGCTTAGCGGCATTCTAAAAAGAGACAGCTACTGGTCACTCATTCGCTTTGTCTCTCACACTTTTGCGTCCATATTTACTTCACACCGGGATACGGAATATTCAGTTCATCCTCTATGTCTATGATTAAAACAGCGGCAGCTCAGAAATTGGACGAGTAATTTGTTTACAGTGAGCGTTTTAAAAAAAACAGTTTTGCAAATAGAAATTTCACGTGAAGGTTTTCGTTGGATGATTTTTTACGGTTTTAGTAAAGGCCTAACCCAACAACAATGCCTCGAATCGCTTGGTTCAGCTTTTGGTAATGATTCACCATCATGTTTACAATTGGTTTCCAGAATTTCGTCATGGTCGTGCTTCCGTCAGCAATGAATTTCGTGAAGGTTGACTAAAATCGGTTGTTGTTCCAAAGAACATCGATGCTGTGCGCAACATGATTAAAGAAGATGGGTATTAGCTTTACTACCATGCCATGCCTAAAAAACAACTGAATTGCCACCTACTGTTTTGTAGTATCAATAGCTTTGGATACCGTAGCGGTGTTGCTACTTATATTGTTTATTTTGAATAGCTGGTTATATGTAGTTATATGTAACCTATTAAAATACTATTCAGTATATATCACCACTACACCAAACACTTTATTAACCATGTTAGCTTCATCAGGAGCGATAATTGACTATTAAGATACAAAATTTAGAAAATCTCCAACTGTTTTTTACTTTTTTCTTTGTTGGTTAACACTATGCAGTTTAATATGTTAGACTATTTATGGTATTAGAGAGATTTTGCAACGCTTACTTTTCACATGCCTTTGTCCTTATCGTTTTCTTAAGCATGCGTAGTATTAACGCGAAGGAATTGCAAGATTAGGTTAGTATTCATCTTTATAAACTTACGGGATTTTTTTTCATTCATTTTATAGTTAAGCACACTGGTTATTAGTATTAGATGGGTCAACACAAGTCTCTAAATTAAAGCTGTGTCTGGCAGGTTTCTATCACTTCCTTCAATATTTTCAAGGTAATACGAATGTGCGATAAATAAAATTTCATTTGAAATTAGCACTACACACACTGTAATGCCATTGTGACAAATATTGTAAAATCCCAACATAATCTAAACACTAATTAACTATTCTCAGTGTTATTTGCAATGAAAGATTATTATTTCAATTTTACTGTATTTTCTTTGTCGTTTGTATACGAACCTCTTTTATAAATTCTTAAATAAGGGAAATTGTTATCCTTATTGGTTTCTCTTATTTTGTTTCAATACTGCGCAAGCTCCAAATGGTGGGCGCATGCTTCAAATAACGATAACAGCTGAGTCCTTATATTTATTTTCTTCTCTTTACTACTGTGCGCTAAGTGGTCGACGTATGCTTCAAATAAAGATGAAGACAGTGGCCTACTAAAATAAGCTTTGCAAAATCTCTTTATTGCGAATCAAAGAATATTTTAAATTTTGGAAGTCCATAATTCTGTACATTTGACCGAATCGTTGATCGTGTTTTAATGTAAGTATGCGGAGACTTGGAATCAGTATCTATTTAGAAAATGGTTCAGTTGTGAAAATGTATGAAGAACAAAGGTTATTGTTGTCATCTTTATTAAAAAGCAGTCAACTATCTATATATAGTTAAGATACAATAATATATCATTGCAGTTTATTGAATTAAATGAAAAGTAGTAACGATTACGTTACTTTTTATTAAGTTATAAGATTTGCTACTTTATCAAAATTAATATTTTATAAATAGGCTAATAGATTGTATGTACCCGTAAGTTTTTAATTGCTCGTTTATTAATTTAGTATTTATGTACAAGTTCTATTGCTTTAGAGACATTGCATGTTAAGGAAAAGGACAGGACAACAAAACTGCACATATTCTCGTCTCAGTCGTAGTTGCTTTTTGATATGCAGTGACAACTAAATTCCTAGTAGCTCTTTATTATATAGCAAACGTTTTTCAATAAGATGTTTTTTTACCTTTGCACCTTTAAGCTTGATTTAACACCTGTACAAATGACCTCGATAGAAGAGGATAAAAGAAGAAAGACAGAACTTTTGAAGGATTTGATAACTTGACAAAAAGGTGACTCATAAAATGTTGTTTGGTTTAGAGCCCTTCCAGGCGGACTGCTCTATAGCACCGTTAAGTGACAGCACACAGTTGGTGACTTGAATCTTTAAAATAATTATTTCTCAGTTCTTTTCGATAAATAGTTTGTCGCATCGACTTGTACATTGTGGTTACGAAGTAATGGCTTTTAATTCTTTAAAGTTCATATTTACAATCGAGAATCGACTGTTTATTGTTAATTTAAGATGTGATAGTAATTATATATAATATAATATGGTTAGTGCAGCAAGGAGTAGGTTTTCCTCATCAGGCCATTTAATTTTGGACAAGTATAAAAGAAAAACTTAAAAATATCTTTCACTTTGTCCAAACCCATTTACACGAGACACGAGGTGTCTCCTTTTAGTGATGCCTCAGTAACGCAGTTTTGTATACCACATCGGAGGACAATATAAAACTAACGTGAAATCTCTAATATCTTAGTCGCTAATACTCTAACGTTTGGAACAATAATATGGGAAAAAATGGCTTCCTATCAAAATTAGGGTGAGCACTAGTGCATGCTCATTCTCATATCCCCTCCATTTTCTGGTGTTAGAGTATTACTACAACTCGATGTACTAAGATGCAGAAGACACGTTCTCCAACTAGTTTTACGAATCTCAATTTATGCGAGTTTATGAATGTTTTTAGTGTGTCGTACGGAACACTTATTGTATCAGTTTAGTGTCCGTCTGTCACACCCGATTTTCTCCGAAACTATTTGACATAGAAAGTTGAAATTGGGTTCAAATATTGAAATTGATGACTCAATCAGAGCCGTGTGGTTTTGAAAGTTAAATTTTGACTTAAGGGGTTAGTTTTGGGGGTGAAATCAGAAGTGGATAAAAAAATTTTTACCAGGTCATCGAGTGGGGTGTTAAATGAAATGAAAAATAAAAATATATATGATGTAATACTCGCGCAAATTTTTCTTCATAATATTTTTTAAAAAAACCGCCAAAAATCGCTGTCCACTCCCTTATCTCGAAAAGTACTGATCAAAAAATTTTGAAAAAATTCTGGAATATTTTCCATAAAGTGTAAATTGAATGAAAATTATCACGATATCGGAAACACTTTGTTGAAAACTGATTTAGGGTGTGTTTTGTGAAGTCACTGATCATTTTATATCTTGTAACAATTTTTTTATTTTAAAAGCATTCAATGTACAGAACACTAATTGCGCAAGTCCGACTTGCATTTGGTCGTTTTTTTTTTTGGTTTCACGTGTTATTTTGATGGTTTTATATAGTAAGTTGCATATGCAATGTTTTTGTGTGTTTTCAGAAACACAGGGTTAAAAAAGCGTGTTGACAAGTTGCAGAAACAAATTGCATCTGGCTGCAGTTATAGACAAACTCCTTTATTTTAACTGGCACTCATATATATTCTGCATATTTAGTTAAAATAAAACTCATATTATTTTTTAAGTGTGTTATATTTCTTATTATTCTAAAAGGCCCACTCATAATACTGGCATAATTGGCTTATAGGTTTTGAATTATTATTGTAAAGATAGTTTGGAGCATCGGACAATTCAATTGTTATATTATTTATTTATTTTTTAAAATAAAAATTCCGTTTTCCTTGCAATAAAGTTTAAATATTCGTTGAATTTTCAGTTCTAATATATCAAAAAACTACTGATATTGACATAGGTCATTCGACAAGTCATTTAAATTAGGCGACAGTGGCGTTTACACCCAATATTTTTATATTTCTAGAAAACAATCAGACGTGAAAGAAATTTGCATATCTGCAATAGAATAATCATACCTGCAGAAAGATCTGATAATTTAATTTAAATAAATAATTTATTATTTAATAAAACGTAATCTCAAAATGTCGATGTATCCGGTAACTTAAGTCCGATATTTAGTTAAATAAAATTTAGTCCCATTTCTATATTTTTATTTATTCAAGTAGATTAGTGTTGACTATTCTTGACTGATGCCCTCTTTAACATTAGAGCAAATTAAACTTCTGATGCACATATCTGCTCCTGATTCATCTTCAGTTGTCTCTTATATTAATTGTTATGCAATATAGCACTATTAACGCGACAGACCGTATTAAAAAAGTGGCTATTCTTAGCAACTAAAAATAGTGATCGCCGTGGATGCGCAGTTAAAGTGACGAACTGTCATCGAATTTCTTATTGCGGAGGGTGTTGCTTCTATTGACATTCATTGACGATTAAGTACTACTGTTAAAATGAAGATAGAGGATCAAACATTTAGTGGCCAACTAGTGCTGCATGGGATCAAAGGCAGATTCGCGAGAATTGAGGGTGTTAACAAACATTACCGAAAGAATGGGTACCTCACAAAAACGAGTACATCGCATTATCTGTAATGTGTTGAAGTACAGGTTTTTATATTCTTTACCGAATTGAAGGTTTATTAATTTTTTTTTAGTTTTTATTGACAAAAATTGTGAGGTTGTATTATTGATAAATTTTTGTTTGAATGGTTTCTAACATCACAAAACAGTGTCTATGTTTTGTTTTCGAATTAGAATTACAATATATAAGCCCCTTGTGCAATGCCTTCCATACTTTTTTGAATTTAAGCTGTTTTTTAACGAAATAATAATTTTGACATAATAACATTGATTGGTAAAATCAAACTTTTGTACCTACCAATATAAAATTTTTAGATTTAGATGTTAGTGATAGATGGATATCGGTTGTTGGTAATTTCTAATAGTAGGTGATAAGAGTTGTTTCTCACTTAATTCAATGAAAGTTTACTGTATATCGTATACGCCGTAACCTTTATTAGATTTTTACATACAATATGTTAGCTTATGTTTTCTTTAACTCTTATTAGTGGAATAAAAATATTAAAACTATGTTTCATGTCGCTGAAACAAGCTAATATTTGAGGCCAGTGTTTAATTTTCTGAATATTATATTAAAAAAACGTTAATCATCTGATACTCCAAAAGTCTTTAAAATTACATTATAAAAACCAATGTTTAGCGTATAACATTAATAAAAATTTACAACACAACACAAATTACAAAAACTTAACTGTACGTACGACAAACGGCCTAGAGATTCACTAGATTAAGTTAACCTAAAATAATTCACATAGAAGGCCATTTATCGCTATCACATTATGCGAGTATCTTAAATAAATAAATTTATAAAATATTATATCCTTGCTCCACAAAATTTTACATCAATTTTTGTGCGTTTTGTCACATTTATAATACATTTAATAAATAGTTTTGCAACAATCCGCAGATTTCCCTTTAAAAGTCTGTTATAAAAAGTAGTTATATAATATAAAAGAATGTAATAGCCATACGTCAGTAGGAAAATTATTAAATTTTCCTTGAATTTAATTTTAAAAACGAAAAAAACAACACGTCAAAATTTCGGACTAAGTGCTTTGGCTCATTATCAGATTACCACACTATTTCATTAATATATTTAATATCTGCATATTAATCAGCGTCGCAGATACCTTAGTGTAGGTATTGAATCGGCTGGATGTATTTCCAACGACCAATCATATCAAGATGGCATACTGTTTTAAGACTCTAAGGCGATATAACTAAACCGACAAAGTCAAACCACAATAAACATAAAACACAGTAGCGACGTTCAAGAAAATTTTTAGGTCGTTTTTTTATCATGCATGGGTTCCCTGTCATACCAACAACATGGTTGCTAGCGCGGTCGCGGGTTGTGTTTACATCTGGATTTCAAGGAGAACATGCTCCGAAATTCATTATCAATAATTTTCCAATAAGTAAACGACTCGTTGGGCGTTATAATTGAAAATAATTATAAAAAAGATGTCAAGAGGAAGTTTTTGTTGTGCTGTTAGTGCTTTTAAAAACATATGTGGTATCTCCAAAGGAGTTAGTTTTTTTAGATTTCTCAAAGATCCTAGAAGGTAATTTATTCATAATTCTTTGTTTCTATATTAATAAAGGTAATTGTGTTTTCATATTAGAGACACATTTATTTCATTTGTAAAACAGTTGATGTTTTGTTATTGTTAAGTATTGGTTTATGTTATTTCACTTGTTTTTCCCCCGGACAATATCTTTAATAGTTGAGAAATATAAATTCAATGAGATGTTTAAATGAATAACTTGCCAAAAACGTTGAAGCCAAATGTATTTTTTCAAAAGAAAAATGTTTCAAAAAAAAAACTTTTCTCTTTTTTTCTTCCTTTCAATCAGCAAAATTTATTTTTATTCTACAGAATAGGATTTTTCTTGAAAGAAGGAATTTGAATATTTCAAAAACTCGCAGGTATCATACCAGTAATATGGCGACAGGTCATGTGATCATTACAAACTCGAACCCCTTGCGATCAAAAGTGCCGAGTCGGACTGTCGCTACTGTGTTTTATGTTTACTGTGTTAAAACCCTGTTTTTTTTTTTTTTTATTTCATAGTTTAAATCTACTCTCGATTAGAGTGACGGAATCAAAACACTGACACTGTGATTAAATGATAGGTGCACACTGCGCAAATATGGGTGTTTGTAAAAAAGAAAAAACGTCATTTTACAACATTGTAAATAAAAGAGCGCGGGGAAGATGGTTCTAGCAAGAAGAATTTGGCGGGAATAACAATGCCAATTAAAACAGGTAATCGAATTTGGCGGAATTAATTGTCTGTTTTGAATGATATTGTTAATCCCGTCAAATTCTCGTTGCTATAAAGATCATCCGCTTTATTTACAGTGTTGTAAAATGATTTTTTTTTTAATTTCAAACTTCCAAAAATGACGAGTGTTGTGCTGACACTAACTCCAGTTGGCCCAAAAAACCGATACCCAGTGGTCCCAAAGTTTTACATTGGATGAACATTCTGCTGATGTCAGCATTTGTCTGTTAATTATTTTTATTCGGCCATGGTTTTTTATTTTTAGAACAAGACTTCTTTTTACAAATACGTCACTACTTGATGAAATGTGTTTATTATAATATTAATCAGTGACGTACATATTTAAAATTATCAGTGCAACGGATTTAAGTAATCATTTTCTTTAGTGAGAATAAATGGTTAAATATCAAAAATATGTTTCATACGTCAATAGATAATAAAAATTGTGGTCAGGATTTTGAGGTGCCGTATGCCCATTTCGTTTTCGAGGCATAAAGTTCACAAGAAATCTTAGGTGGTGAATATTGAGCCTACTGAGAACGTTTTGGCGAAAAAAAAATATTAATTATAAATATAGAACAATAGTTTTATTGTTGTACCCATATATCATTTTAGCTATTAAGTGACAGATGTCCAAGAAAGTTTGAATTCGGAATAACCATACTCTGATAAGATTTTGAAATTATTTAAAATTTTTAGTTATTGACATATGAAGGTAAGAAACAATATTCAAATGGCTGTAGTTTTAAATTATTTTATTAAATTTAAGATTCGAAAATGAGGTATGATGAAGTGATATATAGGCAATAAAGGAGAAAGAAAAGGCTAAACTAAAAATAGAAATAGTACGAAATGAAGAAATTAGAAATATAATGAAAATAACAGGAACAGTTATAGATAAAGAAGAAATTAAACGAACTCGAGTGGTTTGGTCACTCGTTCAGGATGTTGGACAGATTACTAAAAAAGATATTCAAATATAGGCAACCAGTCAAAGAGGATGACCGTACAAGTTCTACTGGTATTGACCGTAATGAAAAAAAAAGCTCTTAAGAATTTTTTTATGAAGGTATAAACAAAAATGCATTTTTTGCAACTTTAAAATTAATTCGTATATAAGTACTCCAAGACGTTCCCAATTTGCTTAAAATTATGTGATGTGCTCATTCGTGAAAACCGAATAATAAGGCACCCTGTAATCCATACTTAAGCGATTATCTAGAAGTATTATAGTTTATGTCTGCATTATTGACGGTTAGAAGGAGGAATGTATAAATAATAAATTATTTTAAGTTATCCATAACTTATTCTTAGCAGTTAATGATTACGAAATTCTTTGTTATTTTTTTTGTGTGGAAAATAACGTTCTTTAGGCCATTATGACCAAAGTTTTATGGTGTGTTATTGGACTATTGGCCCAGAATAGAATTCGATTTACCTTCTGAAGTATTCTACATTTTCATTAAATATATATATTTTTCCTTTTAACCGTCAGTATAAAAAAGCATTCTGATTTTGAGGTAACGAACAATAAGCTTTATCACATTATTTTAAAAACTTCTAATTATTTTCTTGCACACATAGAGGCTAGAAAGCTTTATATATACACCCAATTTTAAGAATAATAGCCACCGCTTTCCTTATTCTTGACGAAAAGGTGTTGCATGAAAATTTATTAAAGCGGTTGTTACAGGGCACGATTTAACACTATAGGTGTTTTGTTTAGAGAGTTTACAAGACTTGCTACAACACTAGCGCTTTGCAGGAAAGGTACATACAATTTTTTTTTGTGCATTCAAGTAAGTTACATAAATAATTAAATCATTATTTAGTTGTCAATTTTTTTTGTTATATCTATACATTTCAGTGCCTGCTACTGTCTGGAGCTAAGTTCACAAAAATACAAGTTTATACGTAACAAACAATTTTTAATCACTTTGGCTATATATGAGGCTTTTGGTGTTTCGAACATGTACCTTGGTAGACTTGTAATAAGAACAAAGTAATTACGTGATAGTAACTATTGATTTATTACTAAGCTTATTTTGTTAATACCAAATGGATGGAAGCGTACATGATACTCGAGTTATGCGAAACAGCAGCAACCAATGGAAGAGGGCAGGCGTCCAATTTTAAGTGCAATTAGTGTAGGGCCGTCTGGCTGTCTTTTATTAGAATGACTCGTGACATCAATTGATGTAGCAAGTGTTATCTTTATAAATCCCATGAAAAAGAGACTATAGAATATACTCAGGGTGCTAAAAAAAATCCCTCTAGTTTATTCAGGAAGTAAGGGTCCTAAAAAATTTTAGGTTGCTAAAATGCGCGGTAGGTGTCCATCTTCACAGCGTGCTTTTTTATTCACAAATGCTACTAGCAAGTTTCATACTTTTTAGGAACAAATTATGCAATTATTTATGCCACGCTTGTTCATTATAACTTGTAGTTACACTCCATTCTTACAATTATTTTTGAAAAAACGTGTTTGTACCTTCGTAAAACAGGCCTGTGTTGAAATTGTACGAAAAATTATATTTATACTAATTTGGAAAATACTATTTTCCGAATAAAAAATTCTTCAAACTGTAATAATTTTATAGATGAATGCACAAAAAAATTACAATATTTCTGCTACTACCTACCACAATAAAAGTTATTTATACGATAGCATTAAATACATCAGGGTAAATCTGCGGAACTGAAATAGTGTAGATATTTATTATGTTAAATAAATATTACAAATAATGAGTATTTACATCCATTACATCTAATGCAACATCTCTTTGGTACAGTTTCTTACGCAGTTATTCTGGGAGAGTCCTTATTATTTTTAGTCCTTTAATTTTTTAAATGTTGCTGCTCTGTCTTCTTGTGAATTGCAAATTCTAAAAAGAAAGCTTCATAAGTATTAAATAATTTATGACATAGACTGGTTTAAAAGTTAGTCGTAAAATCGACTTTAATGAGTTAGAACAAAATACACTAGACCTCTGCTCAACTCTTCATTTTTTGAATGATGGTTACTGGATTGCTCAGTGTGCCGGACTACTGAGAGTGAATTGCCAGTATACTTGAATCTAATCCTCAAAGTATTTCGAAGTTGAATCAAATATTATTAAACAATAAAAAACCGGCCAAGCGCAAGTCGGACTTGCGCAATTAGTGTTCCGTACGTTGATTGCTTTTAAAATAAAAAATTTTGTTACGGAGGTATAAAATGATCAATGACTTTACAAAACACACCCCAAATGACTTTTCAGCAAAGTTTTTTTCCGATCTTTACTGAAAACCGATAACCTTGAAATTTTTGTTTTTTCTTTAATTATGGTCGAAATGTGAAAAAATTGCATTTTTTCGGGCTTTCTGCGCTAAAAACACCCTGAAAAAGTGAAAAATCTGGCCTCGACATGTTCACAAAAATTGTGTATTTTGGTGTGAAGAACATTTCGTCTGAAGATTGCATTGAGAAATTCCCAATAATTTACGAGATATAGCCGTGCAAAACCAAAGCTCGAGCAAAAAAATTGATGATGCCAAAAAAAAATTCGAACTAAACTATCAAAACCCAAATAGGGTTTTGCTAGTTTGGGTGGGCACTTCCAGAAACCGAAGTCAGAATTTAGTTTACATTCGATGACCTCGAAAATGTTGCACAGTGTTATATAACAGATAAATTATTAAAGGTGATGCACTCGTCATAATTTTCGTTGAATCTACACCCCGTGGGGAATATTCAGTACTTTTCGAGATAAGGGGGGATAACGGTTTTTTGGAATTTTTAAAAAATAATAAAAAGAAAAGTGTGCGCAAATATTACATTATATATATTTTTGAACTCTGTTTTACAAGCTTGACACCCCCTCGATGACCTGGTAAATTTTTTTTTTCATTTCCGACTTCACCTAACAAAAGTAACCCCTTAAGTCAAAATTTAACTTTCAAAGCTACACGGCTCTGATGAGGCCATCAATTAGTGCCAAATTTGAACTTTCTATGTCAAATAGTTTCGGGAAAAAATCGGGTATGACAGACAGACAGATAGACATCGAAGTGATCATATAAGTGTTCCGTACGGAACACTAAAAAAATAAATTTAAGAATAAACAAAATCTTGGTTAATCATATTCACAATATTTTACGACTTGCGACTGCAGGTACTTCTATTTTTCTAAAAAAGTTTAAATTTTTCTATCTGAATCTGAGATACATTACACAGGATTATGGGGTAGAAATGATTGTGTATCTCGCATTTAGAGATTCTTTATCAACTAAGAAAATGAAGTCGGGGTATAATTAAATGAGAGCATACGTAATCAGCTTGCATTCTTGCCCACCCTGGAATATGATACATTTTCTCTGTCTTCCAAAAAAAAAAAATGACATATTAAGGTAAAGAGAGATTGTAAGTGGGATAAAATTTACATATTTACCCAGAGGAGGGTCGGGGACAATTAAATTTAATTCAGTTACAAATTCAGTAAGTATATTAAGTTCCAAAATTTCAAGATGAAGAAGAAAAAAGACCCGAGAAGGTCCGTAAATTTTGATATATTAGTTATTGGCGGACCAAATTATTACTCGTTTAGAAATAAGAACTGTCTGTAGGTATTTTAGAAATTAGTGCTTCAGAAATAAGTATATTAGAAGATATTTTAGAAAATACGTTCTATTTGATAATTTGCTGCTATTGGAACCAGGACATCGAAATCT
Source organism: Pachyrhynchus sulphureomaculatus (assembly GCA_019049505.1). Lineage (NCBI taxonomy): Eukaryota > Metazoa > Arthropoda > Insecta > Coleoptera > Curculionidae > Pachyrhynchus > Pachyrhynchus sulphureomaculatus. Next base: position 95,519,203 of record CM032447.1, read on the forward strand.
TGTGCTATGTTGATGACTCTCTGCTGATAGCAGAAAATGAAGATGACTTTCAGAGACTCCTATCCCGTTTCAAGGGCACAGCTAAATAATATGACATATCTACCACAAAAACGAAATGCATGACAACGTCTAAAACACCTACAAGATATAAACTAGTCGTTGGTGAGCGAAGTATATAAGAAGAGATGAAATTTAAATACTTAGAAAAAGAAATCTCCGGATATGGTGACGTGGAAACAGGCACCAAACAACAAAAGCAACTAGAATTGCGGCATGCCTGAATGATACAGTATACCAAATCAGTCACATCGAAACTAAAAGATTATTGGAGACAAGCAAAATGAAAATACTCCAAACATGAGCGGGAAAACATTGGACAGGGAAAGAAGCCAAGATATAAGAACAGAGCATAAATGACTGGGTACAAAACAAAAAAACAGAGTGAATGAGGGAAGAATGGTTAGAATAGCACGAGATAAAATGCCGTCGGGTAGGAAAGGTTTGCGAAGACCACGAAAGAGATGGAGCGACAATCTCGCCACAACCTAAATAAAGGCGAGAAGAGGTGACGAAGAAGGAACAGGCAAATATGCCTAAAATGGAGTAGGAAGAAGAAGAAGACATTTTATTTACAAATTTATGAGCATGTTATGTCAATGCAGGAGGCCCGATTGACGAAAATATGATGCTAATATATGATTTTTATAGAAGATCTCGGTGTTAAATGATTATACTTGAATATAATTGTAGCCTACTACTCCCATACCTGAATTAAACATACAGAAATAATTACATGGATAAGTGGATTTATAAAGAAATTAAAAATATAAAATAATGAGTATAATAACAGAGGGACAAACAAATAATCAATTAGGTACTCGCCAAACGGTAGTTGGATGTTTTCACGACATATATTCAAATTTAATACAGAATTTTTTATTCTAAAGGCACTGTATAACGCCGTGTTGTTTCTGAGGGTTACACCAGAGGTAGGAGAAATTTGCTAACTCGTGCTGTAAATGTCAAGTGGACTCTAGTCTAATAGTCCAAATTTCTTTTACTTTTGGAGGTAAACACTTCGTTACTGAAGGTTGGAAAAGCAATATTTTTTTGTAGCGCGATTCCTATGAGATGTTCCTCTGCGATTTACAATGTCATTAGAAAATGGTAACAAGGTTATACTTACCCTCATTTGTTCTTTTTTTCCAATCTTAAACAAACGACTTATTAATTGGGAATACATTTTGGAAACAAGCACTACAAGAAAGACATACATATGTAGCGGAAGGAAGGAAAGCAAGGGGCATAATAGATCTTATAGTATATACAAATGAAATGAGAACACTATTTAGAGAAGTAAAAACAATGGCCGATGCAAAAATAGGAACGGAACACATATTGGTCAGGGTGGATTTGAAATTGGAACTCAACGAAAAGACAGAAAAAAGCGACCATATGAGGATTAAAATTCCAAGATAAATTTAGATAATCGAAAGAGATATTAAGAAGAAACGGACCATGGTTTTAGACAACTGCAGGAGAAATACCCTAATAGAACACTGGAACAGCAGTGGGAATTATTTAAACAAGTAATACGCAAGAAAGCAGAACAGATCTATGGAAATACGAAAACAAACTAAAAACCAGAAAAAAAAACCAGATTGGTGGAATAGAGAATTGAAAGCAATGATAAGACAAAAGAAAGAGACATGGAGGAAATACAGCAGTACGAGGACAGAGGAGGATAGTAAAGAATACATCAAATAGAGAGACAAAGTAAAAATACAAGTAAGAGAAGCAAAAAGAAATAGCTGGAAGAAATTTGGAGAAGAACTAAACCAACGGCACGAAAGCAATAATAGAGTATTCTGGAGCAGGATAAGAAGAATGAGAGAAAATAACAGGAAGGAAGTGAGGGGCGTGAAAGATAAAACACAACAAATAAAGATCGCAACAACAGAGATACTACAAGTATGGAGAGACTTCTATGAAGAAAAATTTAAACAGGAAGACGAAGTCACAATTCCACAAGCAGAGGAATTGTTGGAGGACCAAATAGAAGAAATAACTAGGGAAGAACTGGAGGAGGGACTTCAAAAGATCAAATTAGGAAAAGCATGCGGATCAGACGGAATAGACCCGGAAATGATTAAATGGATGGGAGAGGAGGGCAGAACGTGGTTCTGGGAGATATGCAGAACAGCATGGAATAATGAGAAAATCCCCAAAGAATGAGAGGAGAATTTAATAGTTCCCATACATAAAAAAGGAAATGAATTTGAATGCGAAAATTACAGAGCGATTTGTCTGGCGCCCTCAGCATTTAAAGTATACACACAAATAGTAGAAGGAAAGATTAGAAAATAAAATAGGCGAAGCAGCAGGCAGCATTTAGAGGAGAGAGACGAACAGCGGATAATATCTTCGTAATAAGAAACCTGATAGAAAAAAAGAACAAGGCTAACGAAGAATTGTTTATTATGTTCATAGACTTGAAAGCAGCGTTCGATATGGTGGAGAGGTCAGTAATATGGGGAATAAAGGATGAGATGAGATACCCAAGGAAAATGATTAGAATAGTTAAAAGCATTTACAATACAGTTTAGGGCATAGTAATACTGAATGGGAAAAGATCTGAAAAATTCGAGATGATAAGAGGAATAAAAGAAGGAGACAGTCTTAGCCCACTATTGTTTATATTAGTAATGGACAAAATATTGAAAAATACAAGGAAAAGAACAAGACTCCAGACAACCATAGGATACAGGCAGGTGCTGCCGATCCAACACGATGGAATGCTATACGCAGATGATATAGCGTTGATCGCGAACACAAAGGGAAAAATGAAGACACTGATCGATATTTGGACGGAAGAGATAGAAAAAATAAAGATGGAGGTTAATATAGGAAAAACTAAATATATGATAATAAATCAGAAAACACCAATGGATGCAGAGGGGATAACATGTAAGGGACAACAAATACGAGTAACAGCATATGAATACCTAGGAGTTTTGATATCAGATAATGGGAAAATAGATCTAGAGAACAGAGTAAGGAAAACCACGAAAAATATATTATGCTCTGAATAATACAATATTTGGGAAAAAAACTCCAGATATACAATAAACTAGTAGTACTAACGCTATTATATGGATGTGAGTCCTGGGTGAGTGTAAACAAACACGAGAGTGCGATGAGAAAAATAGCAGGAAAGACAAGGATGGATAGAATAAGAAATGAGGACATCAGGCAGCAAGTAAATCAATAAGACATAGAAGGGAAGAAAAACAAGAGAATATTGAACTGGTCTGGACACGTAATAAGAATGGACAACAACAGATTGGCGAAAAAAGCAATGGAAGCAAGGTCGGGGAGGGGGGGGGGGGGGAGGAAGAGGAGAGGGAGACCGAAAAAGACATGGATACAACAGGTGGAGGAGATAGGAAGGCGAAAGGGAAAAACACTAAATGAAATGAAGATGCTGGCCGGTGACCGGAAAAACTGAAAGAGATGGGTGGAAGAATGACCAAGGAAAGTCCGACGCCCTCATGGGCAAAAGGAATAGAAGAAGAAGAAGAAGAAATTTATAAGGCACAAAAAATGCTTATACGTAAATATTGATTATAAATTTACTTTGTATTGCATAATTTTGTTATGCATGTTTTGAAAATAACTTTCGTAGAGGTAAATGTTGGTGAGTTATTCGTATGCTGATATACTCACACAGGAATATAAAATATAAAGACAAAATTTCCCAAAAACTCGAACATAAAAGAGCCAATTTTAAAATAAAATAGATATTTCAATGTTCTTTGGAGATGTTTTTAATCTAAAATATACATAGTACTTACCAAAAATTAAGTCTGTTACTCCCCTCACTCACGATCTGAAAAATAGCAGAAAATTCATCAGAAAAAAATTTCTAGGTATAAATGGCTTCAGTTAGATCAATAGGAAACTAAGACTATTAACCCCCAACAGAGTTAAGTATCCCAAAAAAATCCTGAAATTATAACACAACCCCTATACCCTGAACTATCGGCGTTTTTATTTAAGAAAAAATACAATTTTACAATATTGTAAACAAAAGAGCGCAGGGAAAATAACAATTTGGAGATTAACAATACAGGTCTGATTGATAATATTAATCCCGTTAAATTTTGGTTGCTATAAAGTTTTTCCTTGTGCTCTTCTGTCTATAATGGTGTAAAATGGCGTTTTCTTAATTATAAACGCTCATTGCAATTCCTCTAGGTACTGATATTGGAGTACTAAATGGAGGCGGTGAATGCATCTTAACATATGTGTATTTAAAAATTATTGTTATTCATAAGTGTCTAGTTATTTTTTCGTTTTTTCATTTTCAGTAATTAATGAGAAATGTAGTTATTCTAGTACGTTTTTATAATTTTACTCAATACAACCAGAGGTACGGCTATCATTATCCAGATGGCAGCACAATATACGGGGCGACTTATCCATTTGCACAAAATTAGCACAATACACTGTATGACGGAAAGTTCAACGACTTATTTCACTGATAAAAATCTGTAGGGTAGTGTACAGAAATACGAAAAGTTTGCTGCATTTTCAACCATACTATGGCCAAGAAGTTCAAAAAAGTTCAGTTAGTATGAAACTGTGAGGCGGAGACAGGCTTTCCACACGCTTCCTTCAGATATTATTTTGAACTGCTGGATTCTGTTAGTATAGGAAAGACGACAATTAGTGTAGTTGTTGTGTAATAGCTAGTTTGGGTGTTCCATGAATTTCGACATTTTTCTCCATCTCTGTTTCAGGATTTGTATGGTCCTTTAATAATTGTGAACTTTTCAATGCAATAAGTCAAATTTTTTCACAGTCCCGAAAAACGATCTCCATCAGTTTTCTAGAAGGCAATTAAATTTTGATTTTCTTTAGATGTGGAGAGCCTCTGGCATCGACTATTGCTTGGAGAGATTTCAACAGAACACTCGAGTCTCGTCGCCTCTGACAATTCTTGAAAAATAATTCTTATGGATTCTCTCCTCACAGCGGAAAAACTTTTCTTATTCCTAAATCTTTATGCAATATCTTGAAACCTGTAGTTTCAGACCCTGCAGCTTTTTGAGTAAGTACTGGGATCTTCATCATCGATCTGACAGCAGAAAATCCTTGAAAAGATTGCTTTCCTCAGTTCTTAGCTGAATTGCTCTATTTCCCTCTTTAGTAAGAAACGTTATCACTGCTCAATGCTCGAAATTATTTGCCATCATTTTTCGATAACAGAAGTATTGTATAGATGTAGAAAAAGAAACAAACTATAATACTTCCTTGTAGCTGGATACTAGCAACATACGAGATACATTATAATGTAAAAGTTCCCGTTTTGGTTTAGTTAACGAAAGAAGGCAAATCTCGAAGAGCTCGAAACAAAAATAATTTAGAAATTGAGAGCAAATATCATAGCATGATCATCGGCAAGGAAAACCCGGGATATTATTCCGTACTAAAGAATTGATACTCCGCTCCCATGTTTAAGCAACTTCTCCCAAACATATTCTGCAGTTACTAGATTCTATAGAGCAAAGAACCCTTCGTATGACCGGAGACCAGGAACGTCGAGAAAAAGTTGGTAACTTGAGCTTATTCTATAAATGAGAAGTGTTCGATGGATGTAGCCAGTTGGATTTTGCCTGGAGTGGGTATGATAGGAATAGACATTTCGCTAATACATCACATCTGTATGTGGTTGCTTATACCACTTTTTTCAAGATCTCTTTTTATGAAGAACTTCTTTTCTTTGGACCGAACTACCCAGAACTGTATTTCTAACCTCAAGTGATTCAAGCCTAAAGTAAAACGCAACTTCTGTACACGCGCCGTGATTTAATGATTTTTGGTAGCGCCTCTACTTTGTCAGTAAAGAAGGGTATGTCGGGAATGTGGAATCCTTGGCACAATGACACTCTCAGTATATATCACCACTACACCAAACACTTTATTTTTGCACTCGACGCGCGTTTCGCTAACCATGTTAGCTTCATCGCGCCGAGTGCAAAAATAAAGTGTTTGGTGTAGTTGTGATATATACTGAGTACCGTAAAGAAGGGAATTTAGTCACAAACTAATTACAATTTTAAGCGTCAAACGATGCCGATCTGATTTTTTTTTTATTTTTACGAAAATAATTAATTCACTGGCGGCTCAGAGCTGTAGGATATTGAACTTGTACTGTAAGTTGTGTTTATATTGTCTTAATTTTAAAGATATTAAATATGTGCCATTTTAAGACTTTTTTAAAAAAAAACAAAATGTTACAAAAAAACTCATTGTGTTAGATACCCTTTTAGTAAAAAGCTATTTAGTTTGAACTATTTTGAAAAGTATTTATGGATACCTTATTACTTATCAGGTTACTCGTTAAGGAAAAAATCAACTCTATTATTTTATATAATTCTACTTCTACGTGAACTAAAAAACATGCATTAAAGGTTAAATACATCCGACTCACAACAAATCTAAAAAATAGTATCTAGTATAGATTAGTAAAGTTACAAGATATGGTTAATAAGTGCAAATAAAAAAAAACCTTGGTTACATACCTATGGGTATATAAATTCCTTTGGAACCTTCCTCTAAAATTTAAAGTTGTGATTTTTGGGTTCATTTAAATAATACAATCGAAATAATTTTGTAAGTCACAATGTTTTATTAATAAGTTTTACAACTATTTTTAGATTTTGTTATAAATACTTTAGGATTTCAGAATTTGTTGTGAGTATAGATGTAATAAATAAATATATCTACAAGATTTTTTTATACAAAAAAGTATTAAAATATCGGTCCCTGATATTTTATAGGTAGGTACAAATCTTTTCACCCGAAATTTAATGATATATGGATCCCCATATCCATACAAACTTTATAAAAAAATATAAATAGTATATACATAGTATATAATAAAATGTATGATTAGGAGAAGGTTAAAATGTCGCGTCAAAATTTGCGAATTTAAAGGAACATATATGAGGCAGTATAGATAAATTAATTGTGACCGATTTCCAGAGCGTGAAAAATCCAGTATTTTTTCACTTGTATGTCACAGTGTAAAATATATCTAGTTTGCTGTAATGATCCTCTATAATGTACTCAGTAGAGACCAAATACAGCATTCAGTCAATAAGAAAGTGTTACAGAAGAACTTTTTGTAATATGTTCATGAATACAGAAGTAGGAATTAAATGCCATCTTAATAGAAGTAATAGCAGTGACAGTAAAGAACATTTAAAATGAAATTCGTAGAAAGTCTTCTCTGAAGCGAAAAGCCCCACTTTTGAATACGTTGTTTAAGCCAAGATTACTCACTTCATGATGTAGTTTTGCCAACTGAAATTAAAGCTGACTTTTGTTCTTTAATTTAATGTAATAAAATAAAATATAGAACATTAAATTTATTTTATAAGATTTGTGTGCAGACAGATGTTTGGTTTTACGAAAACTTCTAAAAATATTGCGAATGCTATGTGTATATCTCAGAAACTCTATATCTATTTTTGTTTCTAATTCTTTGCTCTGTTTTAGTTTGCTATTAAACGTATTTAATAGCAATAAAGCATGAAACCTTGAAACTGGAGACACATTCAGAGCCAACGTGGCTTAACCTAGCTTTATTCATTTAAAAACTAGTTTGTATTATCCTTTGCTAGCCACAATATATATTGGAGAAATAGAAAAATACAACAAAGAACGTAGTACGCTGCACTTTCTGCGATAGGATCGATTTTTGGCCCTGTAAGTATGTAAAAGTAATAAGATTAAAAGCAGCCTGAAAACTAATTAAAACTGGAAAAATAATATAACATTCAAAATTCAGCTCATCTAGGATTTAGTTCTTACTGACATGTATGGAAACCGGCCTATTAGTGATATGAAATAAATTCAGGTGAAAAGCTGGCGATGACGACATGACTGCCTTAGTATACAAAATATAAATTCTTAACAGTCTTATACAAATAGGATCATTTTTACAAATATACAGTTCCCAAGGGATAGGAAACATTATTTACATCGGAAATTAATGAAAATTTACAGTTTTGAATTTCGGTATCTTCTCATTAGCAATAGTATTTCGTTGAGAGTCCTAATTTACATGTGAATAATGAGGTTTGTGGATACATACTGGCAGGTTGGAACGATGTTTTCTCTCCACAACGTTTTCCTGTATATCCATCTAAACATCTAAAAATAAAAAAGTAAAGTTAATTAATCGATGCAATATAATATTGGCAATCGAGGCAATACAATATTTTAAATTAGTATTAACAACCTTATTAGGGGAAGACCTATTACAAAATATGTTAGCACTCACTTTCCAAATGTAACAACACACCATAGGTGATTCGATTAATAATGTCGATTTTTTCGCAACATTTAAGCGTTCACTTCTTCGTAAGAATGTAAGTGTTGTTCTGAAAGTCCGTGCTGCATCGATCGAAATAAGTGGTAGTATAAAGAGGCTAAGTCCGGTGAATACGGCGGATGGGGTAGAACGTGCCATTTGGTGTTTTCCAAATAGTTTTCAACACATTTGCAACATGGGGCTGAGCATTTTCATGTTGAAAAATGACTTTATTGTCTTTAGGCGTATTCTGGTCGTTTTCCCTTCAATGTTCGGTTCAACTTTATCAGTTGTCGGTATCGATCGCCAGAAATCGTTTCACTAGGTTTCAGCAGTTCATAGTACACAGCTCCTCTACTATCCCACCAAATACAGAGCAAAGCTTTCTTTTCCTGTATATTGCGCACTGGTTGTGATGTTAAAGGCTGGCCTGGGTCTACCCAAGTTTTTTGGGTTGGAGCATGTTCACCATAAGCTTCAACCAATAATCGATAATTTTCAGCAGCCGTTTTCTTCAAATGAAAGAAGGTTAAATTAAACTTCCCCGCAAAACGTATTTTTCTGGCACGAAACACGACATATTCAAAGCTATGAAGAACTATGTTTTTCGCACAATGACAATTAATAACGAACTGGCTTTTGATGGCGTATGTTTACCTTCCGAAACGCCATAGATGTAACTAGTCTATACCAAGTGTATTAGTAACGCCATCTCTTGGCGAAATCGACATTATTAACCGAAACACCTATTTTTTTTATATATATATATATATATATATATATATATATATATATATATATATATATATATATAATACATTAAAATTCCCGGTTTCAATCCGTTCGTCTAACAATGAATTTGCACGACGTTTCGCCAAAATCTCATTTGGCATTTTAAAGTGCTCCCGCGGCTGCTACTCGATACTGTGACCTTGTTGCTGCTGCTGTATCAAGTAGCAACAGGAGCACTTGAAAATGCCAAATGAGAATTTGGCAAAACGTCGTGCAAATTCATTGGTAGACGAACGGATTGAAACCCGGAATTTTAATGTATTACGTTCCACCATCCGTGAAAAAAACCTTTATTGTAACATATATATATATATATATATATATATATATATATATATATATATATATATATATATATATATATATATATATATATATATATGACACGTAGGCTGAAAAGTTTTTGGTTGGACACATAAATGTCGCCCTTTTCAAAAAATCCATATGATTTTTAGGAAGTACCAACAAACGATACGTGTCAAAATTTCATAACATTTTTTTTAGTGACGCTACTTTTGATATTTTCAAAATAATGGAAAAAATCGAATTTCGTGTGTTGATTAAACACTGTTTTTTGATGGGAGACAATACCGTTCAAGCAAAGCAATGGCTTAGTAAGTGTTCCGGGGACTCTGTCCCTGGAAAATCACTCATCATTTACTCGTATGCTGAATTTAATCGCGGTCGTACAGATACAAATGATGCTGAACGCTCTGGATGCCCAAATGAGGTGGTTACACTGGAAAACATAAAAAAATCCACTAAATTGTTTTGGATTACCGTAGAGTGAAATTGTGTAAGTTAACTGATACCCTCAAGGTATCAAAAGAACGTGTTGGTCATATTTTGCATGAAGATTTGGGCATGAGAAAGCTCGGTTCGAAATGGGTACCGCGTTTGCTCATACTGGATCAAAAACAACAACGTGTTGGTGATTTTAAGCGCTGTCTGGACCTGATTAAGCGCAATAAAAAGGATTTTTTCATGCGATTGTGACAATGGATGAAACATGGATCAACCACTACACACCGAAATCAAATCGGCAGTCAGCTGAGTGTACAGCAGCCGAGCCAGTGAAAGCCGCCCGAGGCAACTAAAGACACAACAGTTGACTGGAAACGTTTTGGCCTCTGTATTTTGGGATGCGTATGGAATAATTTTCATCGACTATGTTGAGAAGGGAAAAACTACCAATAGCGAATATTATATAAAGGCAGGAATCACAAAGAAACGGCCCCAACTGAACAAGAAAAAAGTGTTCTTTCATCAAAATAATGCACCGTGTCACCAGTCAGGTTACAATGGCAAAATTGCATAAATCGTAGTTCGAATTGCTTCCTTATCCATCATATTCTCCAGGTTTGGCCCCCTAGCGAGTATCATCTGTTCGCAGACCTCAAAAAAATGCTCGCAGAAAAGAGATTTGGCTCCAATGAGGAAGTTATCGCCGAAACTGAGGCTTATTTTGAAAGCACAAGACTAATCCTTCTACAAGAAAGGTATTGTTTTAAGCAACTAGACCAGCCTACGTGTTATATATATATTTACATCATTGTTGGACGAACGGATTAAAACCCAGAATTTTAATTTATTACATTACACCATCCGTGAAAACCACTATTGTAACATATATATATATATATATATATATATATATATATATATATATATATATATATATATATATATATATATAAGCCTGTTTGATTATCGGGAATCGGATTGGACTGTAAATAAAACTCTTTTCTTCTTTAATACTGAATATTTCGTTCTTCAGGGGTAACTATAGTATTAATACACGGATTAGATATACCATATTATCTCTCGTATTTTTCGTCTAGGTATTAAAATATAAAACAAATAAATATGAACAAACCAATAAATAAATAAAATAACGTACGAAAATGCGAGTGAGTCTTCGAAATCAAAACTCAACATCTCGATTCTTTACACAAATTGAGAGTAAACAGCCTCTACGCATATGAACTAACATGAATTCCAAATGAACGGAAAAACAGCAAAAGAAAAATACTTTATTTACTTATTTTATACTAAGAGGTGCAAAATTTTAATTATTAATGTTGTAATTGTAAATGATTAATAAGCATTGAATATGTTGCTGTAGAGATTACTAAGTTGATTGGTATCTGATTTGTAGTTGGGGTCCCTGTTTATGTGGTACATTTCTTTAAAAAGTCTCCCTTTGTAGTTGTTGTCATGAGCTAAAATTTTAACGTCGTTATAGTCAAAATTATGACATGTTTTCAAATGAGATTGATGAATTCTCTCCCAATCGGCAGTCACTCCTGTGCTGTGTGAGCCTCTGTTTTGACGCAATGTCTGCCCAATGTAACAAGCCTCACATTGCAAATAAGACAATCTATTGCTGTTTTTTTTCCGTCCATTTGGAATTCACGTTAGTACATATGCACTGAAGTTATTTACTCTCAGTTTGTATAGAAAAATCGAGGTCTTGAGTTTTGATTTCGAAGACTAACTCGTATTTTCGTACGTTGTTTTATTTATTTATTCGCTTGTTCATATTTATTTGTTTTATATTTTAACATTTTAATACTTAGACGAAAAATAACATTGTTTCTTGATATATTTAATCCGTGTATTGATATTGTAGTTACTCCTGAAGAAGTTATCAAACGATAACGAAATATTGAGTATTAAAGAAGAAAAGAGTTTTATTTACTGTCCACACCGATTCCTGCTAATCCAACATGCATTTAGTTCATGTACGGTCGATAACAGATAACCAAATTATATATTATATATATATATATATATATATATATATATATATATATATATATATATATATATATATATATATATATATATGTACTTGCAGATAAAAAAGTTAGTTTTAAATTACAAGTAAATAAAATAATAGTAAATAAAGGAGAGTGAATGGTGCCGACTTCAAAATTTTGCATGGTTATCTGTTATATTGTGCGTACTAGATTTATTTTTAGTGTTCCTTATGGAACACTTATAAGATCACTTCGGTGTCTGTCCGTCTGTCTGTCACCCCAGTTTTTTCGAAACTATTTGACATAGAAAGATAAAATTTGGTACTAATACAGGAATTAATGGCTTCATCAGAGCCGTGTAGTTTTAAAAGTTAAATTTTGACTTAAGGGGTTAGTTTTGGGGGTTTAAATCGGAGGTCAAAAAAAAACCAGGTCATCGAGTGGGGTGTCAAATGGAAGCTTGTAAAAACACAAGTTCAAAAATATATATAATGTAATACTTGCGGACACTTTTCTTCGTATTATTTTTAAAAAATTGCGAAAAATTGCTTGCCCCCTTATCTCGAAAAGTACTGTTAACAAAACTTTGAAAAAATTCCGAAATATTCTCCACAGAGTGTAGATTGAACGAAAATTATCACGAGTGCATTACCCTTAATAGTCTGGTATATAAAAAAAACAAAAAATTTCAAGGTCATCTGTTTTCAGTAAAGATCGGAAAAAAACTTTGTTGAAAACTCATTTTGGGTGTGTTTTGTGAAATCATTGTTCTTTTTATATGTCCGTAACAAAAACTTTTATTTTAAAAGCAATCAACTTACGGAACACTAATTGCATAAGTCCGACTTGCACTTGGCCGGTTTTATTTTATTTTAGTTTCATTTAATTCATACTTTATTTTTATTTCCAAATTTCGTGTTAATCGTGGGGAAAAATAAATTCTCCGCACTAGTGCAGGAAAGACAATTTTTGATTTAAATAATCAAAAGTTAGGCAGACGAGAGCAGAAAAATATTTTCGTACTTATATTTTATTTCTGATTTTGAATAATTTATGTTATTTTTATACCAGGTTTTCTCCAAGTCTCTGTCCTTGCGCCATTATTATTTATATATTTCCACCGGCCCGCCTAATTAACTTTATAACTAACACGCGCGAGTCAAAGTAACATGCTTTGCTGCCCATGCCGCCATTTTAGTAATTAAAATATTAATTCTATATAATAAGTAGAAATTGTCTACAGTAACGTCTCCGATGATCTGATAAAATTAATTTAAATTTGAATGAAAGTAAAACAAATGTTTTAGTTTTTGTCAGTGGAGTTCAAGAAAATTTTAAATCAAAAGTTTTGTAAGAATCCATTGTTGTCTGAGAGCTTTATTAATCATTTTTTTTTGTGTTGTTCTTCATTGTAAACTTTAACTTTTGTTACACGAAATCCGCGTATCGCTTTGCTGAAATAAATGGCTTTGGTTTGGCCAGAGTTTCACTTAATGTTCCAATCTCTCGTCACACAGCTCTAATTTATTTATGCTTTGGTGTAGCCTCCTAATAACCAGTGTTGGTTGTTTTGAAGCTGCAGTTATCGTCCGCAAAAAGGTATAATTTTTTTTGCTGTAAGTTATTTTGAAACAATTTGGGGATATCTGTTCTGAATAAATTGAATAACGTGGGTGATAACGGGAAATTTTGTGCTACGCCTGTTCTTATTTCCTTATCACTGAAGAGTGTGTCTTTTCTTGAAACTTTTGTGTTTTCTGTTTTCTAAAAAAGAAATAATGAGCTGGATAGGGAAATTGGGCATACTCATCCTAATTAATTTGAAATATTTTTTTATAATGGATGTAGGTTTTATAACTTTTTCGGCACTAACAATAAAAACTCTAAAACTACTGATATTGTAAGCCTTGCTCTATTACTTATGTTTTATTTTATTTTTCTTGTCGTTTTGTTCATGTACTGTTTTGTTGTTTCTGGAAACATTTCAATTGAAGAAGCGATTTTAAAACCATATCTAGTTCTCCAAACTTTTCTTCACTTTAATACTATTACTACTGTTTTCTATTTATAATTTTACGAATTCTCAGTGAAATTCTTAAAATAATTTTTAGCAAATTAGGACCTTTTTTACCTCTAATCATCCACAAAATACTCATAAAATACACAAATACTATCCTTAAAATTTTGTAGTTAAATATAGGAAAACTCGCAAAATACTCCAAATACAATGCGTTGTTAGAATCGCAACTTACCCTATGCAAAAATTGTGTTAATATCTGAGAACGCCACTTTTTTAAGCGGTAAGTGGCATGAATGACATTTTTTTTATGGGTCTAGCACACGTGCTGCAGGGAAATCTCTAAAGCGCTACAGAAGCGACGTGTGCGGAAAAAAAGCGATTCACAAGTACATATCCTAAATGATAATAATAATACATAGAAAGTTTGGAAACGCTTGGAACAATCTTGATGTGATTGACGATGACATGAATCTTATGAACTTTCGACATTTAACTGGACTCTTAAAAAATCTATACATAGACTGTTCAGCTGAATCATCTAGAAATATTCAGTTGATATTTCTACAGCATGTTTTGGAAGTATTCAAATTAAGAAGCTGTAAAATATCTACCAGAAACTTCTGAAGGACTATCAAACAAATATAGAGTAAAATACCTAAATAATTATTTACAGTTATATTCACCAGGGGGGTCGATTACAAAACCTATTCAGTTTATGAGAATATATATATATATATATATATATATATATATATATATATATATATATATATATATATGTATATGTATACGTATACGTATATGTATATGTATATGTATATGCATATGTATATGTATATGTATATGTATATGTATATGTATATGTATGTATATGTATATATGTATATGTATATGTATATGTATATGTATATGTATATGTATATGTATATATATATATATATATATATATATATATATATATATATATATATATATATATATATATGTATATATATATATATATATATATATATATATATATATATATATATATATATATATATATGTATATATATATATATATATATATATATATATATATATATATATATATATATATATATATATATATATATATATATATATATATATATATATATATATATATATATATATATATATATATATATAACACATGGGCTGAAAAGTCCCGGGCCTAACACATAGATGGCGCTAGTTTTATTGCAGTCACCTTTTTTTCAGTTAATACTAACCTTCAAAAGACAGCTGTTAAAATTTCATGATATTCTATTCATTAGTTTGTGAGTTATTGTGCTAAGAGTGACGCTACTTTTGTTATTTTCAAAACAATGGATCAAAAACAATTTCGTGTTTTAATTTTACACTGCTTCTTGATGGGAAAAAATACCGTTCAAGCGAAGCAATGGCTTGAAAAGTGTTATGGGGACTCCGCTCCATCAGAAACAACAATAAAACGTTGGTTTGCTGACTTCAAACGTGGTCGTAGAGACACCGATGATGCAGAACGCAGTGGACGTCCAAATGAGGCGGTAACACCAGAAAACATCAAAAAAATCCATAAAATCGTTTTGAATGATCGAAAAGTGAAGTTGCGTGAGTTAGCTGACATCGTAAAGATATCAAAAGAACGTGTTGGCTTTATATTGCATGAGCATTTGACTATGAGAAAGCTCTGTTCAAAGTGGGTGCCGCGTTTGCTCACTGTTGATCAAAAACAAGAACGTGTTGATGATTCTGAGCAGTGTTTGGCCATGTTTAAACGTAACAAACCGGAATTTTTGCGTCGATATGTGACAATGGATGAAACATGGATCCATCACTTCACTCCGGAAAGCACAACAATCGGCTGGAAAGGTTATGGCTTCGGTATTTTGGGATGTGCGTGGTGTAATATTCATCGACTATCTTGAGAAAGGAAATACCATCAACAGTGAATATTATATAGCGTTATTGGAGCGTTTGAAGGAAATTGCAAAGAAACGACCGCATATGGCAAAGAAAAAAATTTTGTTTCATCAAGACAACGCACCGTGTCACAAGTCAATCAAAACAATGGCAAAACTACATGAATTGAACTTCGAATTGCTCCCACATCCACCGTATTCGCCAGATTTGGCTCCCAGCGACTACTGGCTGTTCGCAGACCTAAAAAAAAATGCTCGCCGGTAAGAAATTTCGCACGAATGAAGAGGTTATCGCTGAAACTGAGGCCTATTTTGAGGCAAAAGATAAATCGTTCTACAAAAGTGGTATTGAAATGTTAGAGCGGCGCTGGAATGATTGCGTTGCTCTTGATGGAGATTACGTTGATGAATAAAGCTAATTTTGAACCAAAAAAACCGTGTTTTCTTTGTTAGGCCCGGGACTTTTCAGCCCATGTGTTATATATATATATATATATATATATATATATATATATATATATATATATATATGTATATATATATATATATATATATATATATATATATATATATATATATATATATATATATATGTTTTGACGAATGTTCTCAAGATTTTTTTTTTATGGGTTTAGCACATATGCTGCAAGGAAGTCCTTAAAGCGCTACAGGAGCGACATGTGTGCGGAAAAAGCGATTCATGTTGGTCTTGAATCGCTGTAAACTGTACTCTGTGGGAAACGCAATCCTGGGCAAATTATTCCAAAAAGATGATGTTCTCCATATAAAAGACTGCTTGAAAAGTGTTGTACGAGTGGTAACAAGCTGAACCTCATACGGATGTAAAGTATTAGCGCGACGTGTATTTCTAACATGCACCGCTCTCGGAGGAATTAAGCGGGCTACATCCTTCGAACACTTTCCATGAAAATACTTGTAGAATAGGCTCAAGTCGCCGACCGTTCTTCGATGTTCCAGCGAATCAAGGCCGCCGGTCAGTTCCGGGTCTCCAGACAGACGAACAGCTCTTCTCTGAATAGAATCCAACAATTGCAGTGTAAGTTTGGGAGCGGAGCCCCAAACATGGAAGCAGTATTCCGTAGTTGGTCGAATTTGAGCTTTGTAAAGAATTAACAGTTATTGTGGAGAGTAAAGCTTTTTGGTTCGAAATAATATTTCCAACTTTTGAGAAGCTCTCCTTGCTATACATGCAACATATTCATGCTAGGACATATTTGCTCCCAAATTAAGTGACGATGTTAGAGGAATGGAGTGCCCCGACATAACTATGTCGGGTTCAGCAACGTTACCTTTTTTAGAAAAAATTGCGGCCTGGGTTTTTGTAGCGTGAAATTCCACTTGGTTACTGTCACCTCAAGATAGAATTTCTTCCAGCTCTTTGTTAAATTGAATGATTTCTTGCTGTTTGCGGATATTCGTCTGAGCAGCCGATGTCCGAGCGTTCAAAGTGAATGAAGAGATATGAGACATGTGATAACTTATGGTTTTAGGAGTATTTTTCGTGTGCGTACTGTTTCTACGTGTGATTTTTTTTTATCTATTTGCACCTACAAAACTCTGAAAATGTCCCTTGTTGCTATGATAAAAAAGGTATTATTATTGTTTTATTACAATCTGAATAAGAGTGAAATAAAATCAAAAAAGTTTGTCGAATATTTTTTGATATATGCGTCTTACTAGAGTAATTTTGACCGTAGTTAGTCATTTGTATTAACAATTAATCGCCGCAATAGATGTTTTTACGAAAAAGTATCTACAATTGACATTAGCTACGTACAAATAATGTTTGATAATTATTATTTCCTAAAGTCTCGACTGTGTTGTCCCGATGCTAGGCGTCTCTAATAAAATAAAAATTCTCTTATAATAAAACTTTCATAGCTTGAATTCTTTTCCATATCGTAATATGTATAGGATGTTGTACTAGAACAAATACATGATGCGTGGAAAATTTCAAAAGAAAAACCTTCTTTTCCGGGTGAAACTTTATCACGTTAAACCCATCACTCAACATGAAAACAAAAAATCGATGAAAGGAGACATACTTTCCAAAAAAAAAAGCCTTTCCTACAGCAGAACACTTTAAAATCTTAAATCCATCCACAAAAAAAAAAAAAAACCGGCCAAGTGTAAGTCGCACTTGCACAATTAGTGTTCCGATGCATGCTGAAGTATTCAGTCATTTACTCACACATTCATCTTCAATATAAGAATATCTAAAAAGGGAGACATCTTTGTAGTAAAACTTTAAAACAAGTATTTACTACCTAATTATTTGTTTAATTAGAAAGAGGTAAAATAAAACTATTTTGTTTCGATACTTATCCGTTGGTTCCCAGCCATCGCATAAATTTATTTTACCTGTGATGCAGTAATATATTGAAAAGTATATGAGTATATTACTGATTGCACTGAATACGTATTGATATTTCGTAGTTCTTATCCCGGTTAAATTCACTACTTTCCACGAAAAAAATCTCCACCATATTGTCAAGTCAAACAGTTCTTTATACCAGATAAATTTTCAAAACGTAATGCACTTGTGATAATTTTCGCTCAATCTACACTTTATGGAGAATATTCTATCATTTTTTTCGAAATTTTTTTATCAGTTCTGTTAGAGATAGCGTGGGGGCAGCGATTTTTGGTCATTCTTTTAAAAATAATACAAAGAAAAATGTGCGCAAGTATTACATCATATATATTTTTGAATTTGTGCTTCCACAAGCTTTCATTTAACACCCCGATGACCCTGTAAATAAATTTTTTTTGTCGTTTCATTTCACTCTCCAAACTAACCACTTAAGTCAAAATTTTACTTTCAAACGCTACACGGCTCTGATTGGGCCATCAGTTCCTATATTAGTGCCAACTCTATATGTCAAATAGTTTCGGAGAAAATCAGGTGTGACAGTTAGACATCGAAGTGATTCTATAAGTATTCCGTGCGGAACACTAAAAATAGTAAAGTTATTTTCTCTCTGGCAAATAAAAATTGTAAAGACAAAATTTTTTAAAGTCATTCTGTAACCACATCTCATTATATACTATTTAGTGCTAAAAATAACATAATTTTCAGATTTCTCGACTTCAAGTACGCTCACAAGGAAATATAACACGATGAATGCGATTTTATCACGCATTCGTTCCCTTAGCGAAGAAAGGGGGGCGTTTTTCTTCCATACAAGGGGGAGGGGCAGGGGCACTGCACGATCTATATAGTTATAAAAAAGCCTATTCTTTTGCGGGGCTGCCAGACAATAACGTTATCTGTATACAATAAAATTAATAAAATAATCCGATTTGCGTAAATTAAAGAGATATCTGTGAGTTGAAATATTATTATATTATAATTTTTTTTAAATTTTAAAATAAAACGTAGCAAAAAAAGAAATATATTTATAAAAAAATGGCAGCAAATTACAATGGCTATTTAATAGCCATCTCTTAGATTTTCGGGTCTCTGTGTGGAAAATCATATTAACATACTACTTGGCTCCTAACAGCATTTGATTCAGCATGAAACCAGTAGTAACACAATTAAATATACATATATTTGGAAAATCATAAGACTTTTTTTTGTTATCTTCGGATATTAAATGAGACTCTAAATCTAATGAATTTTTATTTTTGTATTTTGATACCCTTCTGAATAAGCCCCAAGCCACTTGAAGCCACATAGTGTTTTGGTAAAATTCCAAATGGGCCCAGAGCTATTTGAAGTGACCTAGTGTTGACTAAACGTTGCAAATTAAAGTAGCATTTCAGGAGAAATTTATATGTTTTCTTCTTGCTGATTAAAACACTGAAAACATTTGTTAATGTGGCAAAGGTTGATGCAAGTAGGTGATGATTTTTAAAGTAGCGAAGATGTATAAACTGAACAAACAAATCCTAATTATATACTTACTCGCAGTAATATTCTAATGGACTTAGATCCTTAAAACATGTTCCATTATTGAGACAGTATTTTTGGGCGTATTCAAGTTCACACGGCTCTCCTGAAACAGAAAATGTAATAAATAAATAAATATTTTATTGCTTGTTAAATGAGGATAACGAATTTGGATCTCCCAACGATCAGTACTCAACCTCATCACATATGTGTTAGATAGGCATTTCTAAATAAATGTATCAAACTAAAATCTGCTGAGTTACTAAATTGAATTAGGTCAGTTAGACATAATTGCAGAAAATTGGAAGAAGATAAATGAAACTCAGCGTATCTATATATACGAGGCTGGTTTGAAAAGTCCGTGCAAAGTCCGAGAGATGGCTCGACCGGCGCATATCGAGGTCATGGTTAGTTAGTAGCATCTCTTGAATGAACGCACACCAAGTTTCAGCCATATTGGTCTATTTCTTTGTGTTTGGCATTCGTGTGAATCAAGGAAGTCGAGTGATTTTCAAGAAATAGACGAAAAAGAATTTCGTGTGGTGATTAAACATTACTTTATGAAAGGCAAAACGCCTCAGGAGACTAAAGAGAAGCTTGATAAACATTATGGTGACTCTGCACCTTCAATTAGAACAGTTTATAAGTGGTTTCAAAATTTTCGGACTGGCCATATGGGCACAAGTGACGCTGAACGTTCTGGACGGCCTGTGGAGGTTACGACTCCAGAAATCATTGATCAAATCCATGATATGGTGATGGATGACAGAAGAGTTAAGGTGCGTGAGATTGCTAGTGCTGTGGGCATCTCGACTGAACGGGTACATAATATTTTGCATAAACATTTGGACATGAGAAAGCTATCCGCAAGATGGGTGCCGCGATTGCTCACGCTTGACCAAAAACGGAATCGTGTGAAGTGTTGCAAGGATGGTTTGCAGCTGTTCCAGAAGAATCCGGAGGACTTTAAGCGTCGTTTCGTCACTGTGGATGAAACATTACTATACTCCTGAGACCAAACAACAATCTAAACAATGGGTTACCAAGGGGGAATCTGCACCAAAAAAGGCGAAGACGGTTCCTTCGGCCGGAAAGGTTATGGCGACTGTCTTTTGGGATTCGTAAGGGATAATCCTCATCGACTATCTGGAAAAGGGTAAAACTATTACAGGTAAATATTATTCATCGTTATTGGACCGTTTGAAAACCGAGCTGCAAGAAAAACGCCCGCGATTGGCTCACAAGAAAGTCCTTTTCCATCACGACAACGCACCAGCACACACACCTCAGCAGTTGTGGTCGCAAAATTAATGGAAATAGGATTCCAACTCGTTTCACATCCCCCCTATTCTCCAGACTTGGCTCCCTCGGACTACTATTTGTTCCCCAATTTGAAGAAATGGCTGGCGGGACAAAGATTTTATTCAAACGAGGAGGTGATTGCAGACACTAATGGATATTTTGCAGACTTGGACAAATCCTATTATTCGGAAGGGATCAACAAACTAGAACATCGTTGGACGAAGTGTATAAGCCTAAAAGGAGACTATGTCGAAAAATAAAAAAGGTTTATCCCCAAACACATAAGTAGTTTTTATTTTTGCACGGACTTTTCAAACCAGCCTCGTATATATATATATATATATATATATATATATATATATATATATATATATATATATATATATATATATATATATAATACGGTATTATGGTTTAGAGGTTTTAACGAATTTTTTCCTCCCTCAGAATCCTTGAGGCAGCCCGTTTTCAAGTGGCCGGAGTTGTCGGTTATTGATCCATCCACTTGGGGTTCACTTCCTAATATTTTAAAATTCGCCATTTGAAGGTTTTTGGCCATAATCTTCCACGCTGGCCGTGCGTGTTACAAGTTAGGTTGAGGATGGATAAGGGAAGTGTGGAATTTAATTTAGGTAGAGACGCATCCCTGAATAGACCTGTCGTTGCCTGGCTGGTAAAGAGTATTTATCCGCTACCCTTAGTGTCATATATCTCAGATAATATACGTAGCATCAAGTCATACTTAGCGTAAGCTGAATGTCAGGAGTAGACGAGCAAAAACCATTGGAATTCATTTATTTAGACTTAATTTAAAGCGCCTTGAAGATGAACGAAATTTCTGCGAGTATTCTGTACATTTTATAATTATATTTTGACAAAGGCATGCAGGCACATGCAGGCCTGTGAAGAAATATGTACTACTTATGGCCAATATACGTTACTAAAGTTAACAGCCACGAGATAGTTCAGACGCTGTCGTTCTGGAGTTGATAGAATTTTAGCAAAAGTTGAGCAAGACCGGCATATAAGTACCCATAACATCACCAAGGAACTAAAGATTCATAACTAAACACTTTTAAACGAAGAAAGCTTTCTAGAAGAAGACGTTCGATGTTAGGGTGACACATAATTTGGCGCTAAAATATTTACTGGGTCGAACTTCCATCTGTGAATCTCTACAGAAATGCAACGCCTTTTCTGAATAGGTTGAATACGGGTGATAAAAAGTGAATCATCTACGACAATAATGTGCGATAAAGATCGTGGTTGAAAAAAGATGAAGCTCTACAGACGATGGAGAAGCTCGTAACAAGTAAAATGGTGTCAGTGGGTATAAATGAACCAGCAAAAAAAATAAGAACAGACTTAAAGATAACGACGAAAAATGTATGTCACGCTAAAAAACCAAAAATCACTAAAATATTTACACAGACAAAAAATCTAATGGAGAAATGTTTAAAAGGGCATACCTGAATACCCAGAAATACGATAGAAAGCAACAAGAACATGAAAGTTATAAGATCAATCAATTCGATAGGAAAAACGAGAATACACCAGCTGAAAGACCAATAAGGCTAGATAAAATGCGAAGAAGGTGATCAGAAGACCTACCTGACATGACAAACGAAACAGTTATATTAGCTCTATGGCAAATGAAAGCCGGTCGCGTTCCTGGACAGGACTGCATTACTATAGGTGGCGGGAACCGCTACAATAGAGTCACTGAATATCCTTTTAAACAAGTATCTTCACAGTGGAATAATTCCCGACAACTAAAACAATGTTTAAGCCATTTTATAGCATAAAAAGGGCGATAATTTAGACATTGAAAACTATCGACCGATAAGCCTCTTTCCATATCCATATAAATTACTTATGAAAGTTATCAGCAACAGATTGGCTAATAAATTTGACAGCTACCAACTGCCTGAACAAGCAGGATTTCGTAAAGGATATGGCACCATTGAAGAGATACGAAACATAAAAAATACTATTTGAGAAATGCAACGAATACAATATCTCACTACACTTAGCTTTCGTTCATTACAATAAAACTTTCGACTCTATCAAACCTTGGGGTGTGTTTCAAGCAATGGATAAAGACCTTATTAAGCACATATATGATAAGGCAACACTGTAAATAAAATTAGAAGATGATATAATAACTAGCAAGATAGCGATACATAGAAGAGTAAGACAAGAAGACACAATTTCCCCGAAGTTATTGACACTGGTGTTAGAGGATGTCTTTAAAAAAATTGAAAATATAATGGGATTTGCAATGAGTGGAATTGACAAACGTCAATATCAAATTTTTTCGAATTTTACATACAATAAATAGTAAAAAATATTTTAATTATGGACTACTTTAAAAAAAAATTACCATTTTTATATCTACCTTTCAAATTTGTTTGTAATTAACCTATAAATAAAGGATATAGAGACGTTTTAATTTTGCCAAATTGAATTGTAATTGGAAATAAATTAACAATATCACTTTAATTTTGACAGTTCTCAATATTAATTTCTTTAACGAATTTACTTTTTTACGCTTCTGATCCAAATCGATTCATAAGTCAATGAGATATTGCAAACTGTCAATCGTAATTGTTTTACGATTTTTTTGTATGTAACGTCTAAATCAGTCCTTTATTTTTTAACAATTTGCTTATAAATATAACGTACTAAAATATTTATACTTGTATTACAGTACGTGGGATAGTTAAATGTGAGGAAAAAAAAAGTTTTTTAATTGAATTAATTGTTAGTACTTTGTTAGTTCTTTTTAGTATATCGCATTAACTTAGTTTCGTTAGTGTTACTTTCGTTATCAAGACATTTAATTTTGTTTAATCTTAAAGCCATGCATCTAATTAATGCCGGAGAAATAAATAGTATGTGATTCGTTAATACTATTTAGATTTGTGAACACTTTTATAATTTCACAAATATTTATGTTGCTTACGATCATTATCCAAGGTATCCCAAAAGTGCATTAAAATGCTATTGCTATTGGCATGGCAAAGGAAGGACAAAGAAGACCGAAAATTAAAACATTTTTATAATTTGTTATTACCAACTCAAGCCTTAACTAAAACTTTACTTAAACCCTCATTTGATTACAAATTAATTATTTTTTTTATTCGTTATTTGATTTGATAAAATACACCTATATGCCTGTCTTTGTTCAATATTCAGATTTGATTATCTTACAAAAAGGTGAATTATTTAATGTAAACTTTATAAAAAATTTTGAGTCTTTAGCACCATATGAGGCGTTGTTCCTTAGTGCGTTGTTAATGTTTTCTGTTACATTACAAATTAATTATTCTTTTTATTCGTTATTTAACTTGATAAAATGCACCTATATGCCCGTCTTTGTTCAATATTCAGAATTGATTATCTTATCTTTAAGAGTGGAAATTCCTAAGTATCCTATTAATCAAAATTAAGTTTTTATTAAAAATATGTTCTATGAACCATTATCAACATTTCTAAATTTACGAAAAAGCACTAAGAACACATGTTTTGTTTTTCATCACGAGTTATTTAACTCGTTTTTAAAGTTTTTGTGGCTTACGCAGAAATATTTACAAATAGGTCTCCTGACAAAAAGGTGAATTATTTAATGTAAACTTTATAAGAAATTAAATCTTTAGCAGCCATGTGAGGCGTCGCGTCGTTCCTTAGTGCGTTGTTAATGTTTTTAGTTCCCCAATTATGTTTGTTAGTGTTGTGTTACATTTAAAGGTATTTATTCGTGTCAACGACAAAACTGCCTCGAAATTTTATTAATTAAATTTTTGTGTTATCCGTTACTGCTTTATAAAAAAAGCACTAATAAAGCTAACAGAGGTACTAACGCTTAAAATATTGATTTTAAACTATAAAAGAACAAATGTGGCCAAAAGTAACAAAAACGCTAATAAAACAAATTGAGCCACTGAAGATCACTAACGAAGTTTTACGTGATCACACCAAATGTATTTACGTATCTACGTAAAGTTACGTACTTTTTTCTGAGGTGATGATCCCCTTGAAATTAAGAAAACTGAAGGTTTCGGTTATCAACATTTCGCTAATAAACCTTAAGACTTCACCCTAAACTAATTTTTAATTCTGCAGCCGCTTTACAAAACTCGACACGATTCGGGCGATCGCTGGCAACTTAGTATTTAAAACTAACCTATATATACTACGAGGGTGTTTTTTTTTTAATTATCCTACTGAGCTATGAAGGAAGATGGGTTCTCAAGTTATTTCATTAAATCTGAAAAATTCTTTTGTTTGTGGGAAAAAACACTCCCATATATCTACTACGTACGAGTATAAACTTAAAATACATTTTATTGTATTATTAGCTTGTGCTAGCAGCTATATAGCTGTACCAAATACCACGTAGATAAATAGATTGTAGAGAGAACAACGAATTAAAAACAAACTTCTTGCCGGCCCCAATTCCAGGTCCTTTTTGTCAGTGGTTAAAGCCATTAGCAACATTTTACCAAATCCACTATACCACCACTCACACGGCCAGAAATACTATTGCAAGGACACCTGTTGAGAAAGCCAACTTGTTGGCTGAACTCTTTGTTTTACATTCTATTTTCGATTTGCAAGGAAAAGCACCACTCACTATCCCCATAATTCATTCAAGGATGTCCGATATTGTGTTCAGACAGCGTATTATAAAACATATTTAAATGAAGCTAGGTATCAAAAAAGTTTCTGGCGCTGATGGAATACCTGTCCTAGTACTTAAAAAAATGCACAAGCGAACTAACTACAGTTTTCTGTAGACTTTTCAACCTATCCTACAGAAAGACTATTTTCTTCCTGTTGGAAATGAACTACAGTACAGCCGTAAAAAGGATCAGGAAAAAATGGAAAGATTTTCAAATGCATCATGTAGACGATTGTGAAAAAGACGTCCTCAGGAGAAAAATATATTCTATGTATGAAGAGCAGTTGGTGCCGACACTAGACAAAATAAAGTTAAGACTGGTGCAGAACGGGACCAATATACATTGTGGCCGATCAACCCTTCACAGAATTCTCTTAAGAATGGAATTCACGTTCCGAAAAATCAACAAAAGGCACTTAGTGATGGAGTCACAAACATTACGAATCTTGCGATATACTTATTTACAAGAAATTAAAAAGTATCGATCAGAGAATTGGCCAATAATTTACCTTGACGAAACATAGTTCGATACCCATGACACTGTGCAAAAAGGGTGGGTTGACAGCAGTACAAAATGTCAGACCAACGCACCTTCAAATAAAGGTAAACGAATAACCATTTTGCATGCTGGATCTGAAAAGGGCTGGGTTTCAAATTGGCTATTATTATCTGCAAAAAATATAAAAGATTCTAGTTTGGACTATCACGAAGACATGACCGCAGAATTTTTTGAAAATTGGTTTCAAAATTCTCTTTTGCCAAATGTTCCCGAACAGAGTGTTATAGTTATGGACAATGCAAGTTACCATAGTCGCTTACTAAATAAGGTTCCTAATGCAGCCAACACCAAATCGGAAATACAGGACTATATGTTAGAAAATGACATTTATTTTGACTATAAATTGAAAAAGAAATATGTTTGTGATAGTATGGCTAAGGAAATGGGATACACTGTTTTGCGGCTTCCTGCATATTATTGTGTGTTTAATCCAATTGAACATATGTGGAATCAAGTTAAATCAAAAATAAGGTCACAAAATGTTTCGCTTACTTTAAGCGTGTCGGTGGTTGAATTAGTAAAAAAAAGTTATAAATGATATATCTTGTGAAAGCTAGAAGAATTCCATTCAGCACATTGTTAAAGTTGAAGATGCATATATTTACGTAAATAATATAAAATCACTGATAATTACCTCAGCTGATGACAGTGATAGTGAAACCGAATTAGGCTTAAGTTAAAATATATTTTAATTTATACAATATGTCCCCTCTTGTAAACCCCATTCATTCAAACTGTATATTTGTACTTCTTATCCATTTATTTTTACATGCATCTATAAATAAATATCTCTAAAAACACCTATAATTTTATTTATTTGCATTAATGAATAAAAGTCCATCCCTGCAACCTATCATAAATAAAAGGTCAGAATTTTTATATTGCCCACTTAAAACGGCAAAAATCAGGATCTTATATTTTGGGACAGGCTATACATACATCTTTTCCTATATATGTTTTTTTTTTGCTACGAAATACAAATTTTTTCGGTAGCTAAGTACTTGTCAAATTAATATATGGTTATGTTTGGGAACGTTATGTCTTAGAGAGAACATATAAAAAATAAAATAAAATTTATTTTAATTATATCCTCGTGCTTAGTAGGAACTAAAATGTAAACGATTTGTATTTTAAGTACAATAGAAATATTCATACCTAAAACTTACATCAGTGTAAGCGTAATTTAAGTCGGTCTTAGAACTGCTTTTTTAAGCACGCTTCACGCGAAACAACCAAATAAACTGACCAAAAGTTCATCGATCTATGATATGAGAGTTGTGAAAATAAATTCTCTAATATTCTCATTAAAATTATGTTCTTACGAGGTGTTTAAATCTATGGTACAACAGGTATATAGCCTGCAACCAAATAACGTATCGTGTCATTCTACTAATTGCATCGTTTCGGAATTCGGCCGTTGGTTTTAAGTAGTGATTATAAAAATGTTAAGTAACAATCAGCCAACACAGAAAAAACAGAATAGAAAAGAAGGAAAATATCTCACTAGAAATTATCTCACTGAATGTTGTCGGTGGTGTCGCTGGTGTCGGTGTTTTGGGTCTTGGCCTTTGCACCTCGAGGTTCCGGACGTGGGTCACGCCATCAACGCTCCTGGCGACGCATTCGTACCTGCCGAAGTCGTCCTCCGTAGGATGTCGGATTACCAGCGTACTCCGCCTCCTGCAAAATCAAGCCTTCTCTGTAATTATAAACTATACACATTAGTTGCTACTTTCTATAGATATCATATACGTAGTGTTTATAAAATAACTAACGATTCATCTGGTTACGCATGAGAGCTGATAGAGTCTACTATAAAGTAAAACTTTTTCCCTCTCTTGCTTCTTTTATCACATCTCACCCTTATTCATTCTTTATCTAGTTCCTTCTTTCTTAACTTTCTTAACCTTCTTTCCTTATTTCTAGGGTTTTAAGGCGGTCATTTTACCTGTAAAATTATGGATAGGATTCTGGCACATTACCGCTAAAATTGGTGTCAAAATTACCGGTAAATTATCCAGAGCCTAAAATTTTTTAATTTTGACTGTATTTTGTATATAGCATTTTTATGTATTAAAATTTGGGTGGATGGGGGTAGGATTCTGATCACATTGTTTTAATGCCGATTTTCAAAGTAATAACTTAAGAGGAATTTAATAGCTACTCTTGACCCTCAACAATGGGATATACTTTACAATAAAATTTTATTTCTTCTTCAAAAATTAAAAGTATTCCCTGGAGACGTCAGATACAGTGCAAGGAACTAAGGTTCTCAGAATATTGAAAACTAAAAGTGATTGGTTTTTAGACACATTTACAACAATAAAAAAGAAGGAAATCTTCGAAAACCAAAAAATGTCCAATAATATACTATATAACAAATAACTTACTTTAAGTAAAATTAAAGTTAAGGCAAAGATAAAGAAAAAATTGAGGCAGTCATACAACATAATTATTCATAAATGCATCAGATATTGCTGTTTCTCATCACTATCTTCTTCCAACTCATTGAGTCACTTTCTTCAGTATCATTAATATCACTGGCACCGGCATAAATCTCAGTCCAAACTCTTTTTTAAAAAAATTGTATCGGGTATTTGACATACTGGGACTTTCTCGAGTTGAATAATTTCAGTTTGCTCTCAAAGAATCGAGATTGCCTGTTATTCTGAGAAGATTCACGCACAGGTTGCGGAAATGCGAGAAGGCATGACTGCCAAAATTTCAAATCGGAATCCGTGTCAATATATGAGTTCTTTGATATAAATTTATGTACAAAAAACGGATAAAATGGAAGACTGCAACTTAAAGTGGCAATGCATTGTTATATCTCCGTGAATTACGCTTTAATGGCCAAGAAGAAATAACACATTTAAGAAGAATTATTAAAAATAACTGGGAATATACCAATAGTTGACTATTCTTTCCAATTTTTGGTATTTTTTAGCGGTAACATTCAAATCCCACTGGTAATTTTAAAATCCTACTTATGCCTTCCAACTCTTACCACCGTCATATCATGAAACTCTCTGTAGCTTCAGTTGGAAAATTAAATTAAAAAATAAGCAAGTGAAATCATTTTCTTAAGCTAAAAATAGTTTCCTTAACTTCAATCGGCATATCCTTGGTCCTAATCCATCATAAACGTGTAATATAAAACACAAAAATACTTGTGATATTTTTATTGTTAGATATTTCACGTAATTTATTTATAAACGTAATTTTTTGCGTGGTTGTGGTTTACATTTACTTTTACTTCTTATGTTAACGGAACGTATTGTACTCGTGAAAAAAATTAATTTTGTTTTTCTTCACGTTTAAGGGTACCCAAATCATGAAAAACCTAGTTTCTCATTGCTGTCTGCCGGTCGGTTGGCACGACCACTTTCAAATGAAATTAGGTATCAATTTCAAAATTGATACGGATGTCAAGTAGGGATGACACCTTTGAGCAATATCGGTTTAGGGGAAGGGTTTGTCGTTGGAAAGTTTTGTATGCTTTTAATAGTATTATGAGAATTTTTACTGTATTTATTTTGTTGAGATAATAAACAAATTTTATGCATAATTATTTATAGTGAAATATACAAGGGGTTAAAGGAATGGAGGGGTAGATTTGAGGGGTCGTGTTATATGTTCTTTTTAGAGTAGAGAAATTTGAAGACCAGGTTGTTGTTTTTCATAACTTTTAGTTTTAATAGGAGAAGGACGAGAAAGAAGATCGTTAAGTATTTTATAGTTTCAATAGAATATTTTATATATATATATATATATATATATATATATATATATATATATATATATATATATATATATATATATATATATATACTACTGTGATCAAAAAATAGTAAGACTTTTAAATTCCAAAACGGATTAATTTTTCTTTGTTAGGTTGGTAGGGCCTTAACTGCCATCTGTGTCAAATTTTAAGACCATAGCGTCAGTAGTTAATAAGATTCGTTTGTATTCATTCGACAACAAAAGTGCGTTTTTCGATTTTTAATATGAGTGAAAAAATTCAGCAAACAAGTTGCATTAAATTTTGTTTTAAAAATGGTTTTTCGGCTTCCCAAACGTTCGAATTTGTCTCAAGAGGCCGAAGTTATGGGCCGATTGCTCTTGGTTTTTTTATCACGATAATGTGTCTTCTCACACAGCATTGGCTCTTCGCGACTTTTTCATCAAAAATTCAGCTCATTCCGCAATCGCCCTATTCGCCTGATTTAGCTCCGTCGGACTTCTGGTTATTCCCTAAACTCAAAAAACCGCTTCGAGAACATAGTTTTGAGTCGATTGAGGAGATTAAAACCGAATCGAAGGCTTTAAAGGCCATTCCAGAAATCGAATTCAACAACTGAAGACTGGAAAAAACGTTGGCATAAATGCATTGTATCCAAGGGGGATTACTTTGAAGGGAACGAAATAAATTTGGAAAAATAAATAACCCGTTTGCGTTTTATTTCAAAAGTCTTACCATTTTTTTATCACATATATATATATATATATATATATATATATATATATATATATATATATATATATATATATATATATATATATATATATATATATATATATGTTTTTTCAGGTTTTTGGTGATTTATAGACGAATTTTAGGCATAATTATTTAGATTAATACACATAGGGGTCAAAGGGGTGGGGAATGGAGTTAGGATGGTGGCATCGGATTTATCCTATTGTAGTTCCTTATTTTTTTTTAACAGTGAGAAATAGTGAAAGGACTGGTGATCGTTAAATATTGTATAGTTTCCTATAATCTTATGAGAAATTTTTCTGGATTTTGGTTGAAATAACCGATAGATTTAAAGCATAAATATATAATATTGAATTTATAAAACATACAAAGGGTTAAAAGAGCAAGGGGTTAAAGGAATACCTTTATATATATATATATATATATATATATATATATATATATTATATATATATATATATGTTATAGGTCCTTTTCAGGGTTCTTGGAGGCGAGAAACCTAAAAATTGTATTATTTTGTTCATTATTTTCAATTTGAAGGTGGAGGGTAATATACGCCCATTTCACAGTTTTTAGAGACAAAGAATCTGAAAATTATATGACTTCGTTTATTATTAGAAGTTTTTCCTCCGCTTAACTTTTTTTTATTAGTATCTTACCATACAGTACCTATTCTGTTATTTTTCGGGGTGGCAAAGTCAAATTCAATGTTTATTTTAGAACGACGTGTTTGCAAGGGTTGCAGGGGGTAAATCACCTTCTCAGCTTTTTTCAGCTGGCTATATGCTCTTTATGGGACAGGGTCCCCTGCACCGTGGAGGTTTGCAGAAGTATAGAAACAAGTATATTCTTTATTTATATTATTTATAAGTCATGTAGTAATCTAAAATAGAGAACAGGGCCTATCGCCATAAAATATCGCTTCGCTTCAGGTGTCACCTTAATTGTCATCTACGTAAACAATAGCCTTTGCCTATGTTTCCCTTACATTAACGTATATTAGGATTGTGGCGTAACTGTAGATCACTCTTAGAGCAAGTATATGCTTTACGTAATACTTTGTTACATTTACGTCATATGATTTTCAGTTGTTAAAATTTCAGTCAAGTCATGTGTATAAAAAATGCTCGACTTATATATAAATAAACAGACCTACCTTTTTGTGTTTTCTCGGATCAACGTTTAATTACAGTTATGTCGAAATTGTAACTCTTGGGAAAAGAAGAGGAGCAGAAATTCACTAAAAGAGTTAGGCAAGTTTTTGGAGCAGTGTTTAATTTATTTAATGAGATGGCTATTATATTAGTTACCACAGGTTTTGAAGAACCCTATGGGACTAGAATCCATTTTGGGAATCTCGTAAAACATGGGCGGTGTGGCGATTAAAATAACTGGAATAAGTTTTCAAAGATTAGATAATAAAACTCATATTATGCGATATTGATTAGATTCGTTCGTTAATAGAACGGATCTAAAGATGTTACTCGAAATTTTTACAGAATATTGTCACTTAAATGAGTAGGTCGCTAATATCGAGGCGATAGATGATCTGAATTGAACATGATATTGCGTGCTTATGTTTAGTCTACTGGGTTGAACATAACTTTTTTATTTGTCGAAAAACCAGATCTGAATATTTTAACAATGTTAAAGGTTTTCCTTTTTCTGTAAAAAACTGTACAATCCTGAGTAAAATCATTTTAACTTACTTACCCTTCTTTCCAATCTTCATCGCTGAGACGCATGGAAGAAAATAATGAGGAAAAGAACTGAATTTTAAAACTTAGTATTGAATAATTTAGTGCATAGTTTTAGCTCTGCTGAACACATTAATTTATTATTCAGAAAATGGATATTAAACTACAAAAATAGTACAAGGGACCGAAAAACGAGTTTTTTTGGGTTCCTCTCTACATTTAGCCCAGTCGCCAGGGGTTTTGAGTTCTCATTAAATGTTAACAGGCTGCATTTTGGCACTCAGGTAGCTTTTTGGACGTAGAATACGATAAAAAAAAGTTTGCTAAAGTTTGATGTTTGATGCCCACAAAATTCAACATAAAATCAAAAATCCGTTTTTTTCGGTAATATTTCGAAAAATATAGAAAAATTAATAGCACCACGCGAAAGAGCGGGAAATTATACAAAAAAATAGTAAATTTACAAATTTTTTTTGTTAGAGTGAGAATTTATTAAAAATTCGGATAGATTATTCAAAAAGTGTAGCGCGCTAAAGAGATTAATTTGAAAGTCTACGCGCACCGCTTCACAGTGATTCGGCAAGAACATGCTAGCGGGACAATATTCATGACGTAATTTCCAGGAACCACTGATAACGACTTGTAAACAACCCCCCCCATTTAACGAATTCCAAGAATTCATTTGTTTATCACCTCATAAAGGTATCTTATCAGGGGGTCAAAGTAACCCTTATAAGAGAGGTCATTTTCATTTGCAAATCAGTTGCATTTTATGCACACTCGTGATAACATATTTTAAAATTGGTAGCAAAGTGAAACGAGTTTTTTATGATGGAATATTCTGTTGAAGGTATGTACTCTATTATGACTTTATATTTTTTATAAAAAATATGTATACTTTTGGTGTAATATCAATTTGTAAATGTATAGATAAATCCAGCAAATTTTACATTATTGTAAACTTTAAAAGTAGCAACTTTTTTTATCCACATATATCCACCTAGATTTTTCTATATGTAATACCTACAACATTCAGGCACAGATTCATATATATTATAGACCCCGAAAAGGCCCGAAAGTAAAATTATTTTATTTTTTTCAGAACGAGTCGTGACTATGACGAAAATGGAGTTTTTTGAAGAATGGCTAAAACATGACAAAACCGAACGAAACAGTGGCATTTTTTATTATATAAGTGAAAAATTCAATATGTCTGATGTTTCTGACGATTCTCTAAAACGACTCAAAATGAAAATATCAAGCCTTTCAGCAAAATTCAATCAAAAGTGGACTTCTTTAAAGTGTAACAAAGAAATGTTTCGAATCAAACATAAAGATTGGTTAGAGGGATCGATCCGGAATCGAAATAAAGATGTGTGTTAACCAGCCGTGCACTTCAACATCATCAGCGGCTCTTTCCGTAGGGCGACCCAGAAAATCATTTGAAGACTCATCAACGAAAACGAAGAGACGGAGAGTAGAAGATCTTTTGGAATCGCGAAGTGCAAGTGAGCTTATTACAGCAGCTGAGTTAGCTACTAGAAAAGAAGGGCATCGAAGTGTTGCTAAACAGATCCATAACGTCGCGGTCAGTGAAAAACTAGAGAAAAGAATAAGTGTTCTGAACAAAGTCGGCAGTTAACACCAGACGAAGCTTTAGCTTATTATGTGGACTCGAAATCGACTTCTCACTCATATAAACAAACAAGAAAATGGCCAATGAAAGCGGGACATCAAGTGTATCCATCCTTTTATAGTTTAGGTAAGTCCAAAGCTTCTTGTTGTCCTTCTGACGAATGTATTTCTGTGACTGAATCTCGAGCTGAAATTAAACTTCACGCGATTTTGGATAAAACGGCTGAACGATTAGTTAAAGCTCAGACGGAAGTCATTAGAAGTGTGTTACCTCGTTCATATTATACGTTAGTAAGCAAATGGGGCTGTGATGGGAGTTCGGGGCATAGCACGTATAAGCAGAAGTTTGAGAACACTAACGCTACAGACGAATTTTTGTTCGTATACTTATTTGTCCCTTTGAGACTGCTTGATGGCGAAACTGTGATCTGGCAAAATCCAAGACCTTCCTCTACTTTATATTGCCGTCCTATTAAGTTTATTTTTGCCAAGGAGACAAAAGAGTTTGCGAAAGAAATTTTAGATGAAGTAAGTCAGCTTCTTCCAACATTATGTAACGTTGCTGGATCTCAAATCTCTGTTAAACACGATTTGTTGTTGATAATGACTGATGGCAAAGTGTGCAATGCCTTAACAGACACAAGTTCAACACAAAAGTGTTATATTTGCGGTGCCACCCCGTCTACTATGAACGAGGAGTCAAAGAAATATCCCAGCAACGAAGAACGCCTTGCATTTGGTTTATCTACTTTACATGCATGGATCCGCACGTTTGAATGTTTGCTTCACATCAGCTATCGTTTAGAAATAAAAAAGTGGCAAGTCAGGGGAGATAACGACAAAGCTATTGTGAAGGAACGCTCACAAGAGATACAAAAAGTGTTTAAAGATCGTATGGGTCTCATTGTAGATAAACCAAAACCTGGGTATGGTAACACAAACGATGGAAACACAGCACGTAGATTTTTTTCCAAAGCTGAATTGAGCAGCGAAATTACAGGATTAGACGTAAACCTTATCGTAGATTTTATGTAATTTAAGAACTTTGTCATCGAATATGACATAAATTATATAGAATTCGAAAAGTTTTGTGTGATACTAGAAAATTATACCTTGATCTGTATTCGTGATATTCCATGCCCGTTACTGTGCATAAAATTCTTGTACACAGCGCGGAAGTTATAAAGTCTTTTCTTCTTCCCACTGGACAACTCTCCGAAGAAGCCCAGGAGACAAGAAATAAAGACTGTCGTAGATTCCGTGAACGGCACACCAGGAAGCGGTCACGTATTGCTACAAATACAGATCTTTTGAGAAATGCTTTTAATTACGTCTGATCCTGTTATCAACTCGTATAGAGAATTACCGCGAAGAAAATTTACTTCTTTGCCATCGGAGGTTCTGCAGTTGATTATAAGGAAGAACGTCAAGCCAGTGGTTTCAAAGCCCACCTTCATTGCCATCCGAAACACCATCAGTAAGTCATCATCACGAATTAAATGAGGAGGATTATTTACTCTCTGAATATTCTACTGAATGGGAGAGCGGTGATGACGACTCATCTGATGGTGATTAGTAGGTTTAAGTATTTTTATATTGTAATTATTATTCTTATTTTATTGTGTGTTGTAGTTGCTTATAATTCATGCCTTAGTATATAAGTTATTTAATATTATATTTCTTTTACTTATACACCTTGTTATTGTAAATAATTGATATATAGATACTGTTATTGTACTAATTTATTTTAAAAGAAATAATATTTTGTAAATTAATAAATGTGGGTACTATCATTATGATTTTTATTTTTTTCCTAGAAATTTCTTTGTAAACAAACATGATTGTGCTTTTCACACATAATGAGTAGGTAGACGTATGCAGCTAATTAAAGAACAATTAGCGACAATAGTGAACAAATGAGACACATTAGTAAACCACTTCCGTCTTGCAGCTACATATTTCGATTATTACACATACAGTACACATTTTTCAACTTTTTTTTTCTTAAAATAGCTTAAGATACCTGGAATATACATAAACAATTGAAATAAGTGAAGAAATAATATTGTCCCGCTAGCTTGTACTAGTCGAGACACTGTGCGCTTGATGGTTAATCGATAATACTTGTTTTCGGAGTGAAAAAAAAAAAAAATAAAAGATTTTTGAAGAGGAGACCTTCAGCTCTCCGATGGTACTAATAGTTTTTATTTTTGTTGGTTTATAATTTATAAAACTTCTTGTTTGCATGTAGTAAATTACAAATATTTAATAGAATATAGTATTAGAAAAAAAATCCTTGTGCATATATTATTATTGTACCTTACGTTTCAATATAAGAATAATTACAAATACCCACATTGTCTGTGTTATTTAAAAATTAAATTTTCAAATATGAAAATTTGCTTGCTGTAGTGCGGCGCCAGCAATTTTACGTTCAAAGCAGTACGAAATGGTCAAAAAAAGTCGGATAATCTTTTTTAGTTACAGTTAAAAGTATACTTGAGGTTAGAAAATCATTAAAAACTTTAATAAAACTTTCTCTTTTCTGTAGTTTTGCTCTTAAAAAAGTGTTCATGATAAACCTATTTTTTGCTTATTAATTATATTATTAATAATGAAACTTAAAATAAAAAAAAAAACTAGTTAAAGGTGAGAAATGAAAGATAAAAGTCTAAGTTTCAAATATAAAGTATTTATATTTCATTTAAACATCCAGGTGCAACGAAAACAATTATTAAAAACACAAAAATTCTAAATTACTCGAATAAATTAAATGAATTACGTACTCTATGGCCGTCATACCGGATCCGCTATTTTTAATTTTTCAAATCTGTCATCGGATTCTTAATCAGGACCCCGAGAAACCCTTTAATAGCCAATTTCAAAATATTTACGGGTATACAAAAACGTTAATTTAATCATAAATGAGGTTGGAAACATAATTCCCACTACAACTGAAGGGGTTAAACCAGCCCTTTTATTTTAAATATATATTTTTTAAATTACGGTAAAACTTAAAAAAATAATATAAACACTATTTTTTTTTTTGTAAAATTTCTCGTTCTTTCACATGCTATTAGTTTTTCGATATCTTTTTATTTTTAGAGATATTTGCGAAAAAACGAATTTTTCATTTTCTTTTCGATTTTGTAGGCTTAGCGTACACTTTGAAGCAGCAAACTTTTTTTAATTGTATTCATAAAACTACTTGTGTGCCAAAATGCATCCTGTTAACATTTAATGGGAGTTTTTCGTCAAAATTTGCCTCTGACGACTGGGCTAATTCTCAGCATGTAATTAGAGAACAAAATAAAAATTACGTATGAATGACAATTATAGTTAGCTTGATAAAAAGTTTAATTGTCAAATAAGGTAATGATACTTTGATATATTAAGCGGTTTTGTATAACATGTAAAAGTCTTCAGACATTAACGCAACTAGATATAGCTAGTTGGGGCAAATAGTTGCCGCATTTTTCCAGGTAGGTATATATTGCTTTTGCGCACTCAAAACTATACAGACAATAATGACATGCCAAACTTCTTGTGCACAATTTATCGCATTTGTACATCTCCCTACTTGTAGGATTATGAGCATCTGGTACATTACAGTTTTTACAATATGTAATTTTTACAGATCAGGATCAAGAATATCTTTAAAATCTCCAATATTGTGCTTCACTTTTAGCTGAAAAACTTGAGGCTTATCAGTACACACTGAATAAAGTTGTTTTACCGTAGGAATTATTGTGTTTACAACTTTTTATTATAAAATCATTGCAAGTTGCATGTGTAATTAGAAAATTTAATGATCATGCGAAAATGTAAAAGTACTTGGCTCTCAGGTTTTCCCAGAGAACGTTCTTTGCCAGCTACAATGGATAGATTTCTTTACGAGACCGTTTGTATTAACGACTGTGTATCTCAGAGCTCCATGCTACCCTCTTTCTTCTTTACTTTAAAAAAGAAAAAGAAAACAATTTATAGCTTTGCTTATTCATTTACTTCAAACTCTCGGAAGTTATACAACTTAATGAAGACCTGGACCAAAGTTTATCTTGGAGTGACAGTACCCAAGTGGAATTTAACTCTACAAAAACCTAGGTAGCACGTGGTTAACGTTACAGAATCTCACGTAGTTATATCAGGACACTGTATTCCAATAGCTAATCATGTCACATATCAAAGAGATTTCTAAAAAGCTTTATTTTGGTCTTGAACAAATCTTATATTTAACAATCGATGGAATCCTGCTTCCAAAGATACTTTGCACCTGCAAAAATCTTGATTATGTGGAACATTGAAGAATAATTGGTGACTTGAGGGTATTCTATCAATATTTTTTTGAAAAGTATTGGACGGATGTAGACCTCTTGATTCCTCCCAGTGCGGTGCCTACTAGTAATATACGTCGCGTCAATAGATTATATCCGTTAAGGTTTAACTTCGCACCACCGCACCGGCTTTAAGAACTGTTTTCTATGTAGGACACCCCTTCGTAATGAACTCGTTAGGACTGTTTTTCTTGCCAACTACAACCTGTAGCAATTTAGCACAACGTGAATCGCTACTTCCTCACACGCGTCGCAATTTTCCTACTTTGTGTAACTATTAGCGTCGAGTTGCGATAATGCCCGAAGATCTTCAAATATTTTACTTTACGATGTTTGCATATATTTTAAATGTCAATGGTGGACTACTTACTTTACATAACTGATCCGCACATGCGTACCATTGGTAAGGGTGACGTTGTCCCGCCTCCATGAAATTCGAGGAAAGGGCATGCCCGATACCTTACAGACTAGCTTTAATCTATTTCGCTTTTTTTCTTTTGGGTTCTTCCATGAAGATTTATCGTCCAACTTGATGTGGATGGGTTTTACTTCTGAAACCAAAAATATCTTTATTGATAATATTGTAGTCAGGTAGTTTACTAGAAGTTAAAAAAAAACATTTATTCAGTATTTTCATTTAAAATAATGTTATAGGTGAAACCACTGGGTCTTAATGT